>CM056507.1:15725596-16925596 GCA_029783415.1 Anisodus acutangulus | reverse complement strand
AGCGGTTCTGGAAGAACACAGTGATGCAGACTGGACATCAGATATAAAGAACACCAAAGCCAAAAATAGATGTGTATGGTGTGTCTTGGAAAAATCTCTAAGCAAACTGCATCGACCGATTAATGATGGAATCGGAGTTTATCGCTTTAAACAAAGCATGAAAATAAGTTGAGTAATTTTACAACTCCTTAGAGGATGTCCCTTATTGGGAGAAACTCGTGCCTTCAACAATCATACACTGTGGCCAGCCGGTCAGCTTTAGGAAGGGCAGGAATGACGGCGTCTTGACATATCTATCAGAGACATAAGACCGTATGACAGTTGATCACCACGGGTGTCACTTCCTTGGTTACTAATCAAATGATATAGCATACCCTTTAACTAAGGAACTACCATAAGATTAAGAGTTTTTCTTGTCTAGGGGAATGAGCTTAAAACCCAAATAATATGAACCTTTGCGGTAAGTAACCCAACCATACTGACTGGAGATCCCAAGAATTTGGTTCAATGGGAAAACTAAGCTACAAAAAGGTTCAGTTGAGCGCTTCAGTGGAAGCAAGAGCACTTCAGATTATGATTTCTGTAAAGAAACATAAATCCAAAGTCATTCCCGCGATAGACATTAAAGTACTACCTGTATAGTGGGTAAAGGTTAAGCTTCCAAACCTTTAACGATCCTCAAACGGTTGATGTTAAGGTTGGGGAAACTTTTAATGATTCCTAACACTTGTGAAGTGGGGTATATCAGGATACCTTGTAGGAGATCACCTATTTAAGTGCGATGACATGTCGCCTCAAATGAAAGCACTTAAGAATCCAAGTGTGTCCACGGCCACAACGGACAGAACAATAGGAAAAAACGAATAAATATGAGGTATTGTGTTGGTACCGTTGTCTAGGCTTACATTAAACACTGATGGTTCAAGACATCACATTCACCGCGCAGTAAGTAAGTCCGATGGTATTCAACTAGGGAAGGTTCAAAGCGGAAGCTACCTCTCCTGATACAATATCTTTTCGCTGAATATTGCTGAAGGTAGGCACCTTGTGTGTGCGCCAAAATCTCTTTCAAGAGGGGATTGTTGAAAATTTACTAATGTGGAATTAAGTTTATTTCATTATTTATAACTCGAACAATTTGGGCCTCGCACGTCGGAAATATCGTTTCCACACACGTGCAATCTTAGTGCCAATATCATAAAATTCATTAATGAAAGAGATATTGGTACGTAAGTGAAATGTTTGAGACATAGAATGATGGACGGTTATTGGCTAAATAACAAGTGTTCCACGTTCATAAACGAAGGAAGGTTTGTGCGAGGTGTAAGATGAAGCGAGTCAAAAAGGGTCGCGGAGCCGAGAAGGGTTGCGGCGCCTCTCGGACTGGGTCGCAGCGCCGGAGCGCCGCGGCGCTATTTGTCTATTTGGCCACTGGAGCCGCGACGCTAAATTTTGCAGCGCCATGTCGCTTCCCAGGTAGTGTTTGCTTGACGGAATCCCAAAAGTTTGGCTGTTGAGGTAGTTTCAATGGCATTGAATCTACCCAATAATGGCCATTACTTGGAAAATTATGCTGCTGCATTACTTGGGGGATAAATGTCATCCATTACATGGAAATTGAATGCCATTATGGGCCATTTGAAAGGCCATCTTGCATACCTATAAATTGAGGCCTTTGGCTAAATTCTATAGATGAATATAGAAGCACACAATATACACACAAGTATACAACACCATAAAGAGATTAGTTTTCCTGATAAGCAATTATTCTCTTAGCAATATTCATTGTTCGTGTTCTTCGCTGAGGTCATTTGTGTAGACTTTGCGCATTTGATAGTTTGTTGTTTCTTCTTAGGAGACTATTGTCCATCCTTCCGTAAAGCCTATATACGGGGGCAATTTTATCTTAAAGACAGAGAGTCATCTCTCGACTCAGCCGATGGTTTTGTGATTATATAATTGGTTGCTAAGTGTTTCAGGTGTGAACTTGAATCTCAAAGGACTCTAACCGTTCGGATTCTCAGCGGATCTACAAGCCACAAGTGTAGCAGTTCATGTTCTTGTATTTCCTAATACAAGATCCATATTTGAAGTTCCAATTCAAAAATAAGTTCTTGACAACTTGTTGTTGTCATCTTTGTTATTTATCATTTCGATCACTGTAATAGTTATTTACTATTCCCGTACGTGTTTTACATATCCAACAATTTTAAGACAAGATTGTATTGGTGCTCGAAAGATGTCTGCCAGCAGATATGGTCCCAAATCTGGCTGTGGTTTTCTTCTTGAAAATAGTTCTGTTGACAATTCTGTTAACAGTTCAAACACTGTCTCTGTAAACAACCGTGCTTTCAAATCTGGTCTTAGTTTTGGTTCTCTCTTTGACGACAGTTACAAATCTATTTCTGTCAAAAGTGGGATTTCTAGATCTGATGCTGAGCCTCAAGATACTGCTGATAGTCATGCTAGTACGGCTAAAGATCAATGACGAGTTGGTGTCACCGCTCCTGAGGGTGGTGGAAACAAGCACCCACGAGAGGCTGAGGATGTCAACTGAGACAAGAGGAGAATGCTGAAGATGATGTTCTATCATGTAGCAAAAGGCTTATATCTGTCCCAGACAAATGATCCAAATTATGGTAAGGAGGATATGGACACTCAGTCTAACTGAAGTGGGCCAGAATCCAAAATGTCTAAGTTAATTATCATTCCTTATCTATAATGTGTTTTGTTAATAACTGAATAAAAGTGTGTAAAGCAAGGATGAGAATATGAAAGTGTTTTTATTAAAAACTTATATTCCGTACACTCTAAAATCGGATATTGAATCTTCTTCCTTCCCGATTAAAGATTGGACTATTGTAAACAAAACTTAAAAGATCCATTCTTTTAGGTGTAATTATTAAAAGTGTGTAAAGTATGTTCGCACATACGAAGGAGAGAGATCCATTGACTGTGCGAAAACTGTTACCACTCTTAAGTAAGCGTCAGGGATTTCCCTAGGCACCAATCACAAGGGAATAAGACTAAAAGATAATGGCTTATTTTAAGACGTTGAACATGTCACACTATTTGACAGAAGATCCTTCATTTGATAGGATGATATTGGACACTCAGTCGTACAAAGCCTACGGGCGACTGGAGTAGGCCAGAATTCATTTGATAGGATGATATTGGACAGAAAGTCGTACAAAGCCTACGGGCGACTGGAGTGGGGCCATAATTTATTTGATAGAAAAGTAATGGACACCTAGTGAGGTGGGCCAAAGTTTTCAGGTCTTAAATGATCTGAAGGCCAAAAGAAAGGCAGTAAAGAAATTTGACACTTAGTCTGCCAAAGCAAGTAGAGTGGGCCAGAGTATCCAGATCACACATGATCCGGTTACGCCCTAACCACGGGTAAGAAGTTGTTCATGTGAAGCAACGCCACCTCTAAAGTAGAAGGGGTTGAGGTAGTTTCAATGGCATTGAATCCACCCAATAATGGCCATTACTTGGATCATTATGTTGCTGCATTACTAGGGGGATAAATGTCATCCATTACATGGCAATTGAATGCCATTATGAGGCATTTGAAAGGCCATCTTGCACACCTATAAATTGAGGCCTTTGGCTAAATTCTATAGATGAATATAGAAGCACACAATATACATACAAGTATACAACACCACAAAGAGATTAGTTTTCCTGATAAGCAATCCTTATCTTAGCAATATTCATTGTTCGTGTTCTTTGCTGAGGTCATTTGTGTAGGCTTTGCACATTTGATAGTTTGCTGTTTCATCTTAGGAGACTATTGTACACACTTCCGTAAAGCCTATATACCGGGGCAATTTTGTCTTAAAGACAGAGAGTTATCTCTCGACTCAGCCATTGGTGTTGTGATTATATAATTGGTTGCTACGTGTTTCAGGTGTGAACTTGAATCTCAAAGGACTCTAACCGTTCGGATTCTCAGCGTATCTACAAGCCACAAGTGTAGCAGTTCATGTTCTTGTATTTCCTAATACAAGATCCATATTTGAAGTTTCAATTCAAAATCAAGATATTGACAACTTGTTGTTGTCATCTTTGCTTTTTATCCTTTCGATCACTGTAATAGTTATTTACTATTCCCGTATGTGCTTTACATATCCAACATGTACTACCAAATAATTCCCAGCAGAGATGATTTTCACATGCCCAACTTATATTCACAAAGTTTCAACTTTTCCTTGTCTGGCATAAGTTTTGCCTTGTCCGACATAAATTCTACAGAAATGAAGTTATGCCGGATAACTTAATTCGTATAGAACTTATGTCGGACAAGGCAAAACTTATGCCGGACAAAACAAAGTTTCTATGAAACGTTTTTATTTTGTGTTGCGAATTAGTTATTACACAACTTATGCCGGATATCTTCATTTTTACAAGACTTATGCCAGACTATGAAATTTTGCCTTGCGATTTTTTTTCGGCTCTACTGGGGATCGAACCCAAAATCTCTAATTTTATAGACCAACGAATAAAGTTACCTTGGCCCACAAATTTTTATTAAATGAGAATCAATCAAAAATTAACACCAACGATTTGATGGACAAAATTAAAGACTGTATGAAGGGAAATCTGGGCAAAAAGTTGTATTAGCCCAACTCGTAATATTATTATATACACATTACAGCCGGCTCATCTATTTTCATCAGCAAATTCTAGCAGCCGCTTAATCTTCTTTTCTTCTTTGCATTATTACGCGCCAATAAAAAAGAAAGTTTTTGCGTGGGCGCATCATCTGATGCAGAAGAACCACCATCTCAACTCCACCCAAAAACACCATGCAACCACTTTAACAACAACTATCACAGAGACAAAAGTATATTGAATGAGTTGGGTCATGATTTATTAATTTTTGTGATGGTAAAAAAGTAAAAACACTAGTTTTGATTGATTTTGGTACTTGAAGAATTATCACGTATAGTTTCAAACCAAACATGTTAAAATGGTAGAGAAAAAAATGAAGAATATGGTGCCAACAGCACAAGGAATATTTAATTTCTTCAAATGAATTTTGGGTTTGAAGTAGAGTCGGCACGGATCTTATTAATTTTTATTTTTTAGATTTTTTTTAATAGAGTAAGAAACGGTTATACCTCGGAAAGTTAGGATTTTTCGATGGTGATTTTTGCGTTAGTATAATCAAAGTTTAGTAATTTTTATATTAAAAAAGATAGTTAGGTTACTTTTATAAAGAAAGTGATAATTACGTAATCACCTATGAAATTTACCCTATATTTGATTATCCTCTCGAAACTGGTAACTGAAAGAGAATAATCCCCATTGATTATTTTCATTAATGAAAAAGTATATATACATGATATACAATATCTAATTAAGAAAATTAAATTTATTTTTTCCTAATACAAGACTACTAGCTTTTCCTAATACAAGACTACTAACTTTTCCTAACACAAGATTACTACCATAATTATACATATACAAGAATTCTACTAATTATGGTAAAATATATACAATGGAGGAAACCGATATACATGGACTACCGTGTGATATACACGGTAGTCTTTCACACCCCCGCAGTCATAGCGGGCGGTTGTCGTACACTGAGACTGTCCCTAAAATCTTCAAACAGAACTAAGGGAAGATCCTTAGTAAATATGTCAACAATTTGGTACCGTGAAGGGACATGCAAGACACATACTTGTCCATGAACTACCTTTTCGCGAACAAAGTGAATATCCATCTCGATATGTTTAGTGCGCTGATGTTGGATTGGATTCCCAGAGAGATAGACTGCACTAACATTATCGC
The DNA here is from genome assembly GCA_029783415.1 of Anisodus acutangulus. NCBI lineage: Eukaryota > Viridiplantae > Streptophyta > Magnoliopsida > Solanales > Solanaceae > Anisodus > Anisodus acutangulus. The sequence goes on along the minus strand of CM056507.1, from coordinate 16,919,794 downwards.
AGTAGACCAAGGTAGCTTTCTGAATGGGAAAGTGAAGCTCTAATATAGAGATTACGCAAACAACATGACTCGGACACCACATTGGCTACCCCTCGATACTTGGCCTCCGCACTAGATCGCAATAAAGTAGCCTGGCGTTTAGCCGACCAAGAGACCAAGTTATCACCAAGAGACATACAATATTCAGAGGTCGAACGTCTAGTATCTGGACATCCACCCCAATTTGCATCAGTATAGGACACGAGAGTAGATACGGAGGATGGATATAAGTGCGAACCATAATCAAGAGTGCCCTGAATGTAAAACACAATGTGTTTGAGAGCATGCATGTGCTCGTCCCTCGGACTATGCATAAATAAACACACCTGCTGCATTGCATATGTAATATCGGGCCTGATGAAAGTAAGGTACTGAAGAGCCCCTGCAAGACTGCGATAGTGGGAGCGATCCTCGTAAGGTGTGCTAGAATTAACACTCAGCTTCGGTTTGGTGTCAACCGAAGTAGGAGAGGACTTACAGGATGACATGTTAGCCCGGTCAATAATCTCAATTGCATACTTCCTCTGAGATAGAAAAAGACCACTTGCAAGACGAGTAACAGCTATACCAAAAAAATAACTCAAGGGCCCCAAGTCTTTCAGAGAAAATTCTGAACTGAGAAGAGACATGATTGACTTGCGCATATTATTAGAAGAGGCAGTCAATATAATATCATCCACATAAAACAGAATGTATGCCAGAGAAGTGCCATGATTATATATGAACAGAGAATGATAAGACCTGCTGTGAGAAAACTCAATAGTACATACATAATCTACAAACTTTTTCTACCAAGCCCGAGGGACCTCTTTAAGCCCATACAAGGACTTCTTCAGCAAACAGACATTGTTAGGATGATCGGGGTCCCTGAAATCCAAGGGTTGATGCATGTATACTGTCTCCTTAAGATCACCGTGTAAGAAAACATTTTTCACATCCAGCTGATGAATGGACCATGCTTTCAAGAGAGTCAAACTAAGAACAATGCGAATGATTGCCGGTTTGATTATCGGAATAAATGTCTCTCCATAATCCACGTCAATCTGTTGAGTTTTGCCATCACCTACAAGACGGGCCTTATGCCTCTCAAAACAACTGTCAGATTTTTATTATGAGTAAACATCCACATAGAACGAATAACATTGACACCAGGTGGATGGGGCACCAACTCCCATGTCTTATTTTCAATAAGAGCATTATATTCATCATCTATGTCCATTTTCCAATTCGGGTCATGAAGGTAAGACACTGAATTATGTGGTAGGGTGATGTAGTGACATTAAAATTAAGATTAAAATGTCTTTTAGATTTAAAAATATTCCGTTGGCTATGAGTAACGGGTCCTTGACTCAAAATAAAAGTGGATGAGACTTGGGTAGGTGTCGGGTCGGCTCGGGACTGGCCAGCAGGTATGGACTGGATGTAGGGAAGTAGATGTTGGGCCAGCAGGAAGTGGGTCTGCTGGCCGAGACACTGGACTCGGAAGAAAATGACTTGGGCCAGTAGGCAGTGGGCCTGCTGGCAGATTTGGGTCACGGGATGGCTGGGCTAAATTATGGATGATGTATGGTTAGAGTCCATCATCCAAAAAATTATAAGAATTAGATACAAAATTATACAATTTAGCAAACGGAAATTGGGTTTCATAAAAAATGACATGGCGACTAATTATGATTTTATTAGAGGATAAATAAAAAATTTATAATCACGATGATTAGACGGATAACCAAAAAAACACAAGCAGTAGAACGAGCCTAAAATTTGTTAATTGTAGTGGACGGGAAAAGTGGAGAGCAAAAACACCCAAACACTCTAAAATGAGAATACGAGGGATCTTTATGATAAATAATTTTAGTGGGGATTGATATGCTAATCTTTTGCTAGGGAGTATGTTAAGGAGGTAAGTAGCCATTTGTAATGCATGATGTCAAAAAGAAGGTGGTAATGAAGCACGGGCTAGTAAGGATTGAACAATATTATTAATGGTACGCATTTTTCTTTCTGCTTTCCTATTTTGTGAGGATGTATGAGGACAAAAAAACTGAAAAGATATGCCAGTAGAGTTACAAAATTCCCGAAATGGCCCATTATCAAATTTCCTTCCATTATCACATTGAATATTTTTAATTTCCCATTCAAATTGGGTACAGATGAATGCTCTAAACTTTAGGAATGTGGAGAAAACTTGAGACTTTTAGATAAAGTAAAGATCCACAAAAAATTAGAATAATTATTCAAAAAAAACACATAATAACGGTGGCTCAAAGAGCTCAAAACGGGAGATGTCCACAAATCACTATGAATAATATCAAATGGCAACAAAGTACTAGAATTTGAGACTACAAACGGTAATTTAACATGTTTCCCAATCAGACAAGAAGGACAAATATTAGTACTACGCGTACTATTACATGCAAAAAAATTATTTATTTTAAGAGAGGAAATCACAGACGCCCCCGGATGACCCAAATTCGCATGCCACAAGGAAGGTGCTAAAGCGGCAAACGTTGATGGTGTGGCCTAAGTAGTGGAAGTGATGGTGATTGGATAAAGTTATCCCCGACTATTACATCTCATTAGAGGTATCCCCATCATGAAATCCTTCACAGAAAAATCCAAAAGGGTCAAAGACAACATAAATCCAATTATCAGTTGTAAATTTTCAAACGGACACCAAATTTTTAATTAAGTGAGTAGCATGAAGTACATTTTTCAAGGCTAAAGGTGCATTCGGGGGAGATAAATTGGTGTGACCATAACCACGAATTAGAATTAAATTACCATTACCAACAATTATGCCACGATTTTTTCTCAAATTAAAACAAGACGAGAGATTACCTGGCGCATACTTCATATGAGAGGTGTCCCCAGTGTCTATGTACCAATTTACGATAGGAGGATTTAATTCAAGTGTATGCATCGCTGCCTCGATATCCGTAGGGGTCGGATCTGATGCTGGGCCGACAGCAGCGAAGGCCTGCTGAGGCCGAGGCCCAAGCAGGCCAACTTTCTTACAGTTACTGTTCACTAGCCCAGTCTGCTTCGGCTAAGTGTAGTTGGGCCTGGCCCAATTCGCTGGAACTGGGTAGGGTGGCATGGGCCACTGCCCATTGGCCCACGGCATGGCCCAAAGCCACTTCCCAGCGGCTCAGGCCTGCTGCCATGGGTTCAGTGGCCGGGGCCCTGCCTGCCGTCACCACCCGTCGGTCTGCCGCCACCACTCGTCAGTCTGCCACCACTGCAGCCGCCAGTGCCGTAAGTTTTTCCATCATTTTTCCGATTCTGGCCTTTTTTGCTGCTACCGTTGTTATGGTTTTCGCTAGAATTATCCGAAAATGAGTGAGGATCATCGGACGTGGCTACCATCATGGAGGAATTGGCTCCGGTTGCCACCTTTTTAGCCAACCCAACTTCTTCTAAGGTGAGCATGAAACATGTTTGGTAGAACGGCGGGAGATGATTGCTTTGATGAAGAAGAGTTCCAACGCCATTATAAGCCTCAGATAGGCCTGCAACCATCTGAATAACAAGACGATCATTCATGACGGGCGCACCAACGTTCTTAAGTTGATCCTACAACTCCTTAAGCCTTTTATAATAGGCTGAGACATTAGGAAAATCCTCTATGTTGATGTGGGAGAATTCCTGCTCAAGGATCACGACACGAGAATTTTTGTTATCCTGGAATATATCACGCAACCTATTCCAAGTATCCATTGTCGTGGTGTCAGCTTCAATAATAGTCTGCAAGAGGTCCGTAGAGATAGTGGAATAAATCCACTGGAGTACTGTAGCATCAAGAGTTGCCCACAACTCTATTTCATCATCGGTGGTAGGCACCTTCTCCTTGCATGTTGCCGAGGGGAATGTGATGAAGGACTCGATGAGACCGTGCGTGAACTTTAAATAAACCTGCCCACATCGCGTATTGAACGTTTTTCATCTCAAGAACGATAGGTATGTTGTTCTTGATGTTGGTGATTGCAAGGGCAGGATGAAAGGTGTTCTTTGAGGTAGATATATTGAAAGAACAAGAGGAGAATTAGGGATTCGGAAAAAAATGTGAAGGGAGGAGTTGATCGGCCGGTGGCCGAGGTTCGGTAGTTGAGAGAGCAGCGGAAGAGATGTGGTTTTGAGAAGGAAAAGTTTGTCCTAGACTTCTGATACCATGAAAGAGAATAATCCCCCTTGATTATTTTCATTAATGAAAAATTATATATACATGATATACAATATCTAATTAAGGAAATTAAATCTATTTTTTCCTAATACAAGACTATTAGTTTTTTCTAATACAATACTAGTACCATAATTATATATATACAAGAATTTTACAAATTATGATAAAATATATACAATGAAGGAAACCGATATACACGGACTACCGTGTGATATACACGGACTACCGTGTGATATACACGGTAGTCTTTCAGTAATAACCTCCATCAACAACATTTAATTAGAGCAAGGTCTTCATTTGTAGGGTTATGAAGATTCCGAGGAAGTAGAAGCCGTAATCATTCATAAGACCACTCAACTGAGCAAACAATTAAACACAAACTGCAGAGAGTTTCTTAACACCCTTTGAATAAACTTATAAACACAACCACCTGTATTATTAGGGTTCGCTAATGAGCGTAAATCCACTTCTTATTTTTTTTATATATTTTATTTTAGGTTTTTCATTCGGATGGTCACATAGACAAAGGCATAGCAACCTACATTGGTGTTTGCTGTTGGACGCACAAATTTCTCTTGCGTGGCAGAACAAATTTATATTCGAAATTATAACCCAACTCCTCATTTTAAGAATTTACGCATCATAACATGTTTTGAAACTTTGTACCTAATCGATAATATCATTTGTGTGACTTGTTCTCGTGATTTTGGGTTGGTACCTGAAGGTCTTGGGTGAGTTTCGATACTTTTGAAACAAATTGACAATTCTAAAAAAAAAAAAAAAATTGCAGATGCATGCAATGCACCTGCCAAAGCGCAGGCCTAGTCATGTATTTCAGTATAGGTAATAAAAAATAATTAATAAAAATAGAGATATATCCTATAATAAATTCTTAAAAGAGTATCTATTATATTGCCAATGAATTTTATATTATAATTTCGTAACAAATTTATAAAAAAATTATTTTACTTATAATATTAATGAAACTTAGATAAAAGACTAATAGTAAGATATAATAATATTTATACTATAGGTAAACTATCAAGGTTAAAAAATAAAATATATAAGGTAGTAAATAGATGAATGATTGAAAACGTCAGGAGTAAAATAAACATTGCATAGGATGGAGGGGAGGGGGAAGGGGGTGAGAATGTGTTGGATTTAAAGTTGAGAAGGAGTTTGATTTTTAAAAATGAAGTTGGGGGATGTACATATATTCATCACCCATGTATTTGGAACAAATTTATTTTATTCTTCCAAAATAAAAAAGCTAGCGTGTACGTTGTCACACTCCCTGCCTTTCCAAAGGTGCCTATAGGATAGTTAGACACAACAGAGCAACGACCGGAGAACGGGTTTGGTGCTCGTATGAAGGGTGCGCTAGTAAAAATATGTTTGAGCTCTCAGCTTATTGACAAGTGGAAAGGATGATTGTTAAGGGATGTGATGGAATGATTGAGATTCTTTTTTCTATTTTTTTAACCAAAAACCATTCACCCACACTTTTATCTCCCGTGGTGATGGGAGGTTAGGTAAGACCCCTACCGCGTCTATTGAAATCCACGAAAAAACCATTACAATTAAATAGAGGGGGGGCGGGGGCATAAAAGCCTAAACCTCCTTAGAGTTTTAAGACAGTACACACAATCCTCTTAATAATGTTGATCTAGGAACCTCCAATGAGCTTAATGGTAATGCAATGATTGGGATTATTAATCCTTACAAGATTTTTCGTGAAAAAAAATACCAATTGAAGGGAAGGGTTTCAAACAATAAAGGGCTGAGTCAACTATTCAATCAAATGATATTGAGCATGTTTCTCATCTCTTCTTGAGAAACAAGTGAGCTATTTCTTTGCAAAACTATGCTCAATTTCATATGTGGCAATTTCGAGTATCTCCAAACATTTTGGAGATAAATACCAACTAGAAGGTTTGAGACGACCCAGAAAGCACTTGATCATATCATGATCTATAAGAATTCACCTATCCCAATAACGAAAAAACCTGACTTGAATGATCCTGTATTAAGAGCTAAATTGGCTAAAGGTATGGGTCATAATTATTATGGAGAGCCCGCATGGCCTAATGATCTTTGACTGAACAAGAATATGTGGAGCTCATCATGTCTGGAAGCACAGGAGAACGTACATTTGCTGATATTATTACCAGTATTCGATACCGGGTCATTCATCGCATTACTATTCCTTCCCTATTCATTGCGGGTTGGTTATTTGTCAGCACCAAGAGCAAGGAACCCCGACGCCAGCGGCTTAGGCACTTCTGACGCGCGGACGGGGAAAGATCCCTTTACCTTTCTTTGAGATTGAAACAAAAAAGTCTTTTTTTCTTATTAAATGTTTATTATTCGTTGATAGATCTAAAGCTTATGCCGTACAAGCTGACATCAGGCTATTGGCCTTTTATCTACATCTTCCCTCGTAGTATGTGAGGTTCGAGCTTTAAGAATGAAAAATCTTTTGATAAAAAATACTTTACGTGATTAATGTCCTACTAGGTGGACTCTTAATTAATTGAACTAATGAACCTCAATTGCTTAAAAAGGAAAGAAAAAATTATGGGATACAACAATTGCAGGGAACGGGAAGTAAGTAAATATTACAATTTCTAGAAAGGATAAAGTAAATATTACAACAAAACTGGAAATCAAGAACAAAAACAAACTCCTTGTGTGATTTGCTGAGTCGAGAGATGGCACTCTGTCTTTAAGACAAGATTGCCCCGTATATCTCCTTTTACGTTGTCGGGCAATAGTCTCTCAAGATACAACAACAACTTAACAATTGAGCAAAGGAAACTCAAGTGTTACTCTTGAAAAACTTTGAGTGTAGTAAAATTACTAGAGAGGAAGAAGAAGATGTTAGAAAATTCTGTAAATATTTCTAAGAGTAGTGTTCAACAATTGAGCCAAAGACCTCAATTTATAGTGTAAGGAGATGACCCCTCAACTAGCCAACTAATGGCCTTCAATAGCCAATGTAATGACACTTATTGAGGGGTTACATTCAACAAAATAATGGTTGTATTCATGTGCCAAGTAATGGAGATTCAATGCTCCAAAACCAGCCCAAATGTCAGAATTTTCCAGCTTCCCGTCGCAGCATTCTGCCTCCGAAGCGTCGCGGCTTTATGAATTAGCACCGCATCTCTAGTAACCGACCAACCAATTAGCGCCGCGTCCCTTCACGGCTCCGCGACGATTTCCGACTCGTTTCATCTTACACTTCTTCCTTCATTTACCAACGTGGAATACTTTATCATTTGGCCAATAACCGTCCATGATTCTATGTCTCAAACATATTACATACGTACCAATATCTCTTTCACTAATGAAACTTAAGATATTTGGCACTACGTGTGCACATGTGTGGAAATGATATTTCCGACGTGCGGGGCCCCAAATTTTTGAGTCATAAATAATGGGATATATTTAATTCCACATTAGTAAATTTCCAACAATCCCCTCTTGAAAGAGATTTTGGCGCACACACTTGGTGCCTTTTCCAGCAATCTTTCAGCGGACCGATGTTGCATTTGGATAGGTAGCTTCCGCTTTGAACCTTCCATAATTGAATACCATCGGACTTACTTACTGCGCGGTGAACGAGGTGTCTTGAACCGTCAGTGTTTAGTGTAATCCAAGTCAATGGTTTCAACACAACAACTTCCCTTACTCTGTTCTTCGTAATGTTTTGGTTGTGGATACTTCTTGGATTCTTAAGTGCGTTCATTTGAGGCGGCCTGTCCTCGCACTTAAATATGTGGTCTCCTACAAGGTATCCTGCTATACCCCACTTTACAAGTGTTAGGAACCATTAAAAGTTTCTCCAAACCTAACCTCAACCGGTGAGGATCATTAAAGGTTTTGGAAACTTAACTTTTACCCACACTGCAGATAACACTTATAGTCTATCGCGGGAACGACTTTGGATTTGGTGTATCTTTACAGAAATCACTATCTGAAGTGCTCATGCTTCCACCGAAGCGCTCAACTGAACCTTTACAACTTAGTTTTCCTATTAAACCTAATTCCTGGGATCTCCAGTCAGTAAGGTTGGGTTACCACCGTATTGGTGTTTATACCTTGGGTGTTTTAGCCCATTCCCCTAGACATGCAGAACATCTGATCTTTGGGTAAACTCTTTGTCAGTGGGTCCGCTATGTTATCCTTTGACTTTATGTAATCAATGGATATTATACCCGTGGTGATCAGCTTCCTAACGGTCTTATATCTTCGTCGAATATGACAAGACTTACCGTTGTACATAGAACTCCGTTCCCTTCCTAAAGCCGACTGACTGTCGCAGTGGATCATTACAGAAGGTACGGGTTTGTCCCAACTAGGAACATCCTCTAAGAAGTCATGAAGCCACTCAACTTCTTCTCCTGCTTTGTCTAAAGCGATAAACTCCGATTTCATCGTGGATCGGGCGATGCAAGTTTTCTTAGAGGATTTCCAAGACACAGCCCCACCACCAATTGTAAATACATACCCACTGGTGGACTTTGGAAGGCTGCAATTTCTTAACAGCCGCAGGACTTGTTGTTCTCTATATCAGATATCCAGTTTGCATCACTGTACCCCTCTAGTACAACTGGATATCTCAAATAATGTGTATTTCAGGTATCATAGTACCTGATTCAACGTCTTCCAATGATCATTACTCGGATTACGGGTAAACCTAGCCAACTTGTTGACTGCATAAGCAATATCAGGTCGGGTGCAGTTTGTTATATATACATCAAACTACCAATCACGTGTGCATATTGCTCTTGGCATACGAGTGCACCACGATATTTATCAAGCTTTTGATTTCTATCCATTGGTGACTTCATAGGTGAACTGTCAAACATATCTAACTTTCTCAACACATCCTCGATGTAGTGAGACTGAGATAATACTAGTTCGTCAGACGTCTTAGAGATCTTTATCCCTAAGATGACATCTGTGATACCCATATCCTTCATGTCGAAGTATTGTTTCAATATGTTCTTAGTCTCTAGAATCAAGCTAGGGTTGCTCCCTATGATCAACATGTCATCTACATACATGTATATCATGACGAACGAGTCAAAGTTACCTTTCATGTAGACACATTTGTCACACTCATTAATGTTGAAACCCTTCGATAGTAGAGTACTATCAATTTTTTTTGTCATTGCTTCGGGGCTTGTTTCAGCCCGTACAGAGATTTGACAAGCCGACAAACTTTCTTCTCTTGCCCTGGAACCACATACCACTCGGGTTGCACCATATAAATTTCTTCTTCCAAATCACCATTTAGGAAGGCTGTCTTGACATCCATTTGATGTATCTCAAGGTCACGCAATGCTGCGATCGCAATGAATACTCGTATGGACATCATCCTAGACACCGGGGAGTACGTGTCAAAATAGTCAAGGCCTTCTTTCTGCCGATAGCCCTTGACTACCAACCTGGCCTTGTACTTATCTATAGACCCATCTGATTTATACTTCCGTTTGAGTATCCATTTACAACCCAATAATTTATTTCTCGGAGGAATATCAACCAACTCCCAAGTATGGTTATGCAGAATAAAGTTTATTTCACTCTCAATAGCTTCTTTCCAGAGTGGTGCCTCTGGAGTTGACAATGCTTCAGCAACTGTCCTTGGTTCATCATCAACCATATAAGCTACAAAGTCAGGACCAAAGGATTTATCCTTCCTGGCCCTTTTACTTCCCCTTGGTTCCATCTCTGAATTCTCTAAGTTCTGAGAATCTGGAACACTAGATTCGGGATATTCAGCCACTTCGAGGTCCACTATATCTGAACCATCTAGATCCGGGCAGTCAACGACTCCCGGTTCCTGAGATCTTTGTTCATAACTTCATTTGCGAGATGTTATGTCTTTTTCCTTTCTAGGAAAAGTATCCTCAAAGAACTGAGCATTCATTGATTCCATGATTGTACCCTCGTGGATATCTGGAATATCTGACTTATGCACTAAAAAGCAATAAACACTATTGTTATTTGCATATCCGATGAAAATGCAATCTACAGTCTTAGGCCCAATCTTGACCTGCTTTGGCTTGGGTACTTCGACCTTTGCCAAATAACCCCACACCTTTAAATATTTATAGGTAGGTTTCTTTCCCTTCCATGATTCATATAGAATTTTGTCCTTACCCTTAGGTGATACTCTGTTAAGAATCATATTAGCGGTAAGGACAGCTTCTCCCCACATATTTTGTGGAAGATCGGAATTGATGAGCAAAGCATTCATCAATTCCTTCAACGTGTGGTTCTTATGTTCCACCACACCGTTCGATTGAGGTGAGTATGGAGCCGTCGTTTGATGAACAATGCCCAATTCGGCACAATATTCCTTAAATGGCGCTACATAATTTCTCCCTCTATCGCTACGAATGGATTTAATCGGCATGCTTAGTTGGTTTTCAACTTCTGCTTTGTAACATTGGAACGCTTCATCTTTACTTTTCAATAAGTAAAGGTAACAATACCTTGTGCTATCATCAATTAATGTCACAAAGTACTTGTTCCCCCCTCTAGTTTGTGCAAACTTCAAATCACATATATCTGTGTGAATAAGTTCTAGAGGAGCGATATTCCTTTCGACGGATCAAAAATAAATCTTTGTGAGTTTTGCCTCTACATACACCTCACACTTATGTTGAGGGTTTACGTCGATAGTCGGCAACAACTCCAACTTTACCAATCTTTGGATGGACTTGTAGTTAACATGTGCTACTCTATGATGCCATAAATTAGAGGACTTAAGCAAGTAAGAAGAAGCTTCAATATTATTGCTTGCACGTATTACATATATGGCGTTAACTTTGAAGAGGCCTTCACAGACGAATCCTCTTCCCACAAACGTTCCATTCTTGGTGATTATAAATTTATTGGACTCAAACACTAGCCTAAAACCAGTATTAACTAATAAATGACCTGAAATTAGATTTCTTCTAATCCCAGGGACATGCATCACCTCCTTCAGAGTGAGCTCCTTTCCATAAGTCATCTTCAGGACTACATTTCCTCCCCCTAGCACGTCAGATGATGCGTTGTTACCCATGAACAACTTCTTATTTGTAACTGGTGTATAAGTGGAAAAGGCATCTTTATTGGAACAGATGTGTCTTGTAGCACCTGTGTCCATCCACCATTGCATGGGATTCTCAACAAGGTTTGTTTCAAGCACCACCGCTGAGAACTTCTCAATCATGTCGTCCAGAAATCTGTCTTTGACGATGATAACATGTGTCTTGCCCTTAGCCTTGGAATTCTCTTGTTGCTCAGTATTGAGCTTGCGACAGTCCCTGATCATGTGATCAGGTTTCCCACAGTGGTGACAGTTTTCTTTGAACTTCTCCGCTGCTTGGGTCTTGACGTCTTTCTGGAACTTGCGCTTCTTGCTTGGGTTCCCTTTGGCCTCAGCCAGATTTGCCTTTGCCTCAGCGGGTTGTTTTCCCTAGGCAAGGCCTTCTTATTATCTTCCTGAATCTAGAGTTTGATAATAAGTTCATCAATGGTCATTTCCTTTGTCTAGAGTTTTAAGTAACTCATAAACTCATTCCACGAGGGAGATAACTTTCAATCAGTGATGCAACCAATAACTGTTCATTTGGTTTCATACCTTCCAAATCCAGGTGATGTAGAATCATTTGGAATTCTTGGACTTGGGACATCACAGTTTTGCTATCCACCATTTGAAATTTCAGGAATTTTCCAATGATGAATTTCTTAGTACATGCATCTTGTATGTTGTACTTCTTTTGCAGTTTTTCCCATAACTCTTTGGCAGTGGCTACGATGAAATACACCGTGTAGAGTGGGTCTGACAAGCAGTTCAAAATATAGGTCTTACACATGAAATCACTATGACTCTATGCATCAAGAACCATCTTCATACCATTAATGACATGGATACCTTGGCCCCCTTCAGCCGTTTCAGTAGGCGAAGGGTCCACTTTATCTCCAGCTTATGGAGGATCTTCTATTAGGAAATGAGCCATTCCCATAACAGTCAGATATAATAACATCTTCTGTTGCCATCTCTTGAAGTTGGAGCCCATGAACTTTTCAGGGCGTTCATGGTGGAATCCAGCGGGTAGAGAAATGACAACGTTCCCTTGAGCAGTAGAAAAAGCGTTGGATGAGCCTTGAGCAGCCGGAAAGGCATTGGGTGTGACTTGAGTAGTGGGGAAGGAAGAGGGGTTGCCTTGAGTAGCAGTAGTAGCAGAATCAGAAGCGAGTTGTTCTCTTCCAGTCGTTTTTCTAAGCACTTACAACAATCCTGTCTTAAAATTATGGGATACAACAATTGCAGGGAACGGGAAGTAAGTAAATATTACAATTGCTAGAAAGGATAAACTAAAGATTACAACAAAACTGGAAATCAAGAACAAAAACAAACTCCTTGTGTGATTTGCTGAGTCGAGTGATGACACTCTGTCTTTAAGACAAGATTGCCCCGTATATCTCCTTTTACGTTGTCGGGCAATAGTCTCTCAAGATACAACAACAACTTAACAATTGAGCAAAAGAAACTCAAGTGTTACTCTTGAAGAACTTTGAGTATAGTAAACTTGCTATAGAGGAAGAAGAAGATGTTAGAAAATTTTGTAAATATTTCTAAGTGTAGTGTTCAACAATTGAACTAAAGGCCTCAATTTATAGTGTAAGGAGATGACCCCTCAACTAGCCAACTAATGGCCTTCAATAGCCAATGTAATGACACTTATTGAGGGGTTACATTCAGCAAAATAATGGTTGTATTCATGTGCCAAGTAATGGAGATTCAATGCTCCAAAACCAGCCCAAAGGTCAGAACTTTCCAACTTCCCGTCGTAGCATTCTGTCTCCGAAGCGCTGCAGCTTTGTGAATTAGTGCCGCGGCGCCGCAGCTCCAGTAACCGACCAACCAATTAGCGTCGCGGCGCTGCCTGGGAGGCGCCGCGACTCCGATGGTGTTGCGTCGTGGCCCTTCACGGCTCCGCGACGATTTTCGACTCGTTTCATCTTACACTTCGTACACTTTTCCCTTCGTTTACCAACGTGGAATACTTTGTCATTTGGCCAATAACTGTCCATGATTCTATGTATCAAATGTATTACATACGTACCAACATCTCTTTCACTAATGAAATTTGCGATACTTGGCACTACGTGTGCACGTGTGTGGAAATGACGTTTCCGACGTGCGGGGCCCCAATTGTTTGAGTCATAAATAATGGGATATAATTAATTCCACATTAGTAAATTTCCAACAAAAACTAGAGAAGTGGATAGACATTAAGGTTCACAATTCAAAACATTGAATTGGTGCAGGGGGTCTCTGAACTGACCATGAAAAGGGTCTTTGCTTATGCCCATGCTATTCTGAAGGTGTGCATTAGCATTTTTCAGCAAGTGTGGGGGGGAATACAACACTATTGACTCCTTCACAAGTTGAAATTCCCACATTTGGTGCTCAATAAAATAGGACACTCGTGGCGGCCCAACTTGAATTAGGTTTGCATTTCTCAGATCCTTGGACTTGACTTTGCTAGATTGAATTACGATTGCCGTCATTATATGTCGTCCTAGATAGTTTTCAAATTTTATTAACTATTTCTTCCATTCCAATATAAACGAATTTCTGACATTTTTTTATAGCCCAAAAAGAATGAATTTTTCAAAGTCCAAAAGATGTAGAAGTATTAATAATTTTTTTTTCAAAATTATCCTTCTCTTTAATGGGTCTTCCAAAAATTCCAACATTTACTATCTCTTGTTTTAAGAAAAATTTGGGAAGAACTAAAAGGATAATATTGACAAATTATTCTTTCATTAATGTGTTTAATTCACTTTCTTAATGGGCGTGTCACACCCCAAAATTCATTTATTTTGGAACGGAGATACTGTAGATTTTTTTTTTCTTTGGGTATTTGGATAGTTATATTTGTCATTCAATGCTCTTGATAGATATCTAGTACGTAGTCTTATTTTTGGATGAACTGATTTTCAACAAGAGAGAAGTAGGTGAAAATGAACAGTCACGTTTGAAATTCTAGATACTTTACAATTTCTCTTTTTCCGGTTTTAATTAAAGTATCTTTTGTGTATGGCTAATTATGTTTGTCATTCAGCGCTGTTGCTAAATACTAGTTTTATTTTGACTGAACTTACCTACGGCAAGAGGGAAATGGGTGAAAATGAACCGTTACCGATGAATGACGTCTCAATCACAAATCAAGTGAGGTCTATACATATGAATCCTAACTTGTACGTTCCAACACATTCAGTAAACCTTGACCATGTTTGGTAGAAAATTCTAGTATTAAAAATCTCATCAAATTCATCGAGAATTCAAAAATGAATATTCAACTATATATATTTGGACCTCCACAACAAGAATGAGAAAAACAATTGAGTGTCGTGATGGTAAAGTGAAGTTGGGTCTTTGAAAGTTGGTAGGGTTGGATGAAGGGAATCATGCTTCCACCAATATATAGTACTCTATACATATGATGATAGGTGATTAAAGTATTAGAGATATATGGATCCTACTTTAGATTGAAGGTTACCCACAATAAGATATCATTTAGATGATTTGGATAGTGTAAAATTTTCACTTTCAAGTTTAAGTTATATATATACTCATAACGAATTTTTACATCATCAAGTCATCTTTATCTGTTGTAGCAAGTAACCTACGTATTTTCAAAATTATAAATCTCACATTTTATGAAAACATGTATGTAATTACCTTACTGATAGTGCCAAAACACTTTATATTAATCATGTATATAACTTAAATTGTTTTCTTTATATTGTTGATGTATATAAGTCAAACTCTACTTTTTTGTTTATAGAACAAATCTCATTTCTTCGAAGCTAAAAAGTTATGTGAAACGTTCAATCGAAAAAGCTAAGCTAAATCTTGGATATTTGACAATTGGAAAATCCTGTTGTAAAACAATTCTAGTAATATTCAATAATGCCTCATTCATTGACTAAAATTCTTGTTAACATTCCCATCAAATGTGTTTAACTTATCCAAACTGAAAATTCAAATGTATGAATAAGAGGACTTTTTGCTACTCCTGCGCCTAAGTAATTAATTAAAGTCAAAGAAATATACCTGCTTTAACTCCTGATTGTCACCTTTATATAGTGATCATCCTTTTCACCAAAATTGCAAACCCTTTAGCAAAAAATTAACCAACAGTTTAATTTTTCTTGATCCTCAAACGGCAAGAAATGAAGTGCTACAACTCATTTTTGTTGGTTGTAAATGCCTTGTCAATAATCCTCTTTGTTTTGTTGTCCAACAATTGCATGCAAGTTGAGGGTTTGAGGCCCCTTAAAGAACAACCTTTCTCATCAATGGTTGAGAACTTTGTTAAACAGAGAGCATACTCTGGCCCAAGTCATCGTGGACGAGGTCACTAGTAGCAAGTTCAAATTTGTTAAACTATTGTTTTTTTCTGCTTAATTGTTAACTGTATACAATTCTTTGATACGATTATGTAAAAATTGATGAGACATTAATATAACAAAAAAGTTATTATATGCTCTCGTTTATGCTAACTCGCTTCACACAAACATGCACGAAAACACACAATTCTCAAGCTCTGAGTTTAAAGGGTTCTACAAATCTATAATCACTTGTAGCGTCATATATCGTAAGTTCTAGATTGAATGTAGATTCTATATTATATATTTAATAACCCTATCTCTACACCTATATTTTACATCTGCACATAATATTCGAGTTGGAAATCTTGAGTTTTTTCATATTCCCGGCTTCTATATTAGATCTGCCACTAAGAAAAAGTACTCCATCCATTTTATTAGATGCTCAATAAAATGTGTAATCACCTTATCTAAAGGTTTAAGTTTTTAGAGGGAAAATAATTTTATTTACTTATAATATGCCCCTCATGTGTAAGTTTAATTTTTTTTTCATTAGTCAAGCACGTGAATCTTTTTTAATAATCGGGTGGTGATGAGACTCAACCAAAAACTTTCTGCGTGCTCTGATGTCATATTGAATTGTGTGACAATCTCATATAAAAGCTTAAGATGTTAGATTAAGCATTTTCTTATATTCTTAATTATATTTCTAAGATATGTGACACTATATTCTTATTAGTCCATTCAAAAAAGAATAACACATTTCAATATTAGGAAACATCTAACTATAAACTCTGTTAAGAGCCCCACATCGAAAATGGAATGAGAACATGGACTCCTTATATGGACTTGGACAATCCTGACCCTACAAGCTAGCTTTTGGGGTTGAGTTAGACCCAAGATTCATTCTTTACAAATTCTTTATATACCCAACTGTTATAACATGTTTAATACTACAAGCTTCAATACTCTTATAGCCATATAAATGTTATGACATATTTAAACACAAGTTTTCAAAAGTCAAATTTTTAACTTAAACTCCGTATCAAATCAAATTATGACATATGTATTGAAAAGTGTAACTACTAACATTAGATAACAGATGACTTCCCCTTTTACCACCCATTTTCACTTTTTGGCCTTGCTAAATAAGTAGAATGATTTTCATTTTCTGGCCGTCTTATCGTTCATGGAAGGAAAGATGGCAACTAGCTAATAATTTAACTTTTCATGGGCTAGGCTTTTTATTTGAAAATGATAAGCCCAATACATAAGAGTTTTCATCGGGAATTCGCAGGAACCCTTATTTTGGAGTGGTCTTTAATTTTTGACCCTCAAATTGAAAATCTTTAATTTTTTCCTTTCGCCTAAAACTCCTAGGTTCCGGGTTCGAACTCCCGCTTAAGCAAAAAACTGAAGAAAAAAAATCGCAAGGCAGAGTTTGCCTTAAGGTAACTAACTCTACCTTAAAGGCAGAGTCTGCCTTCAGGCATAAGGCAAACTCTGCCTTGTGAATCCAAACTCAATCTTGCGATTTTTTTTTAATTTTTGACTGAACAGGATTTTGAACACGAAACCTCGAAGTATTTTTGAGCGAAGGGCAAAATTAAAGATTTCAAATTTGAGAGGCAAAAATACACCAGTGTCTTTGAAGGTCAATCCGCGTAAAAAAAGGTTTTCGTCTTGGGAAAAAAAGAGAAAATAACACCATATGAAGGAATAAGACTAGTAATTACTAGTTTTATAGAGACTTTCAAGTGATTATCTAACATAATAATAGTTTTCAAAATATAGCAATTTAGGGAATAAATATCTCTCGTTTTTAGGCTCCAATTTTGGTTAACATAATATCTAACCTATTTCTTATGTTTCTCTGCCCCTTTGCTCATTCTCACCGCTGCTCGTTCTTCCCTTTTTTTTTTTGTTTCTTCACCTTTTATGCTCCAATGCAGTAGGCGTATTATTCATGAAATAAAATTCAACTAAACAGTAAAATAACCTTGATTCCTTGTATTACTAAATCCAAAAATCAAACATCAAATGGTTTCAAGTTTCTTTACTTTAAATCCTTTCATCAACAACTTCAAAGTAATGTCATGAGTCGAATTTGAGTTAGAATTTCAAATACCAAATCAGGTTACGAGCTTAACAAAACAACTCAAAATTCTGAAATTATTCTCCTCCTCCTCCTCCTCCTCTTCTTCAAATGAAAATTGTGGTTATACTTTCTGGTGGTGGAATGAATGTATGTCATGTATACACGACATGTATATTATTGTATGTCATGTGCATGTCTTATACATGACATACACGTGACACGCATATGATATAGAAGTGACATACATTGTCATACAAGTGATATATATCGTGTATGTCACACGTATATCAGTGTATATACATGTATGTTACATCCTATGTATATAGTGACATACATATAATATACATGTGATATACATGCAACATATAACTGTTCTTCTTCCACCTCGAAGTTTAATCTGAGATTCGATCCAAAACATCACCAATCAGCACCAAATCAGCCAAACTTGAGATATAAGCTCCTCAAAAGGTTCTCAAACTTTTGGAACAACACCTAATCGAAAATGATTCCAATTTTGCATACCCAAATTTCAGCTTCGGAGCTTCAACACATCATCAATGACCCTTGATCTAATTCTTCACGTTTTAATCACCAAAATAATAGTCAATCACAACTTTTAGTTGGTATTCAATGGTTTCCCGCAACTATTATCAAACGTAAACTCAGTTTTCAAAAATAAAATTTAACTATATCGAGTTTTCATATAATATCAATTATATCGGAATTTAAACCTTTAAAGAACGTTAATGACAAATTTAATTTGTGGAATAAACAGGAGAATCACGGGAGGATGATCTTTTGGCATTCATGGGGATATACATTTTACTGATGATTTGTGCTATTTGATTTTACCGTGAATTGTATATTCAATACTTTTTTTACTGTTATATATATATATTCTTGTGATTATGTTGCCATTATATTGAAAATTTAATGTTGTCGCTACTTTACGTAATTACAGACATGTTTTCGTATATCTATAAAAATTTCCCAACAAAAGAAAACATAAACTTTTTTCAAATTAGAAAATAACACAAGTCCACATCTTTCAATGTAATAAACAATTGAAAAAGAAACAAACCTCGACAGTAGGAAAGAAGCAATCGAAAAGGGTAAAAAATGCCTATAACATATTAAAATGATCTAAAATTGCACTTCTTTTTGCCTATTGGACCATTATTTCCCTTAACGTTAATTTTCCGGTTAAAATTTCTCTCCTTTAATTTCACTTACTAGACCCCAATTGTTCTTCATGATTAAAGATGTCTCGCCTTTTAACGAAATTATGAGATAATATATGTGGGGCTTTGATTAAATAGGTGGCCGGTATTGATTTATTGGTCCCCGCGGATATTAGACCTAACCCATAAATGACCCGACCCACCTGAGTTTATTTGTTTATAATTGTTGGCTAAATTACTAAACGTCCACCATGGTTAAAGGATGAAGAAGCTGAAATGAATCTAGATTGGAATCGATTGGAGGTTTGTTGCACCGTTTTTGAACCAAAAGTTGCAGCTTCAAACGAAGAAGACATTGTTGTCTTTTGAATCCATTCAGTTGCAAAACGTAAAGCATCCAAGGAACTGATTACGAATAAATGGTTTCTAGCTAATTGTGTTGGTTTAACTCGGATAGGTCGGTATTTATGATTGGGGTCACATAGATGAATAAATTAGTGTCACCTATTTAATTACAGCCCCACATATATCATCTCATAATCCGTCAAATAAAGGGGTATTTTCAATCTCAAAATTAATGTTAAAGGCAATTGGGATCCAATAGATGATAGGAGAGACATTTTAACCCGAAAACTAAGGTTAAGGTAATTGGAATCTAATAGATGGTACAAAGACAAATTCAAATCATTCTGAATACGTTAGGAGCAATTTTTATGCTTTTACGGAGAAGCAACGATTCAAATGTAGAATGAACCGTTTGCTTACTTGTCACCCTTAGCTACTCCCTTTTTTTCTTTTTAAAATGGACCTAAAGCAGGAGCTTGTAGACACTGCTATACATAAAGATTGAGCTTAGGGAAAGTGATTTCTGAAACTTAATTAGTTTCTGTTAATTAGAGATCATGAAAGATATATCAACACACAAATCATCTATTTATCAACATAAAAGCATAGCTGTAATATTAACTTTTTTCCCAAGTTCACAGAATATAACTATTCGGTACGTATAGATAGTCGTTAACTAACCAAAATCTGAAACAAAAGTGTATTCGTGGCTCTCTTGAATATATCTATTTTCTGTCTTCTCTACTTCTCCTCCTAACGATGGTGCTATTGAATGTGAGGTTATACAAACGTATAAGCAACTAGTCACATAAGTTTGATGAGTTGGTTTGGTGCTGAAAATTAGCTAATCCTTTTAACTTGTTCCTGTTATGATCTTAATATAACCGAACCCTATTTATTTAAACACTCAAAAGCAACATAAACTAAAGAGCATCACTAAAACCAATATGGCTCACAAGATTTTCTTTCTCTCTTCTGTACAACTGATACTCTCAGTCACCCAAGCAATCCACTCAGTCGATTACATCATTACTAATAAGGCCGAAAACAGCCCCTGTGGTGTCCGATTCAATGGCGAAATCGGCTTTCAGTATAGCCAGCAAACACTAGAAAATGCCACGAGGTTTATATGGAAAATATTAAAAATGTTCAAAAAATTACCATGTCCATCGATGACGTGGAAATAGCAAACAACGCTATTAACAATGAGATTCGCGTTACTGCTTGGTATATCGAGAATTACTCTGGAGATATCAAAAGAGAGATTACCGGAATATTATACCATGAGATCACACGTACTTGGCAGTGGGACAGGAAAGGCCAGGCCCCGAGAGGACTAATCGTAGGGGTTTCTGAATATGTGAGAATCAAAGCTGGACTCGCACCAAGTCGTGACTGGGTCACGTTTGGGCATGTCGATCATGGGACCAAGGGTACAATGTGATGGCCCGATTTCTTAATTATTGCGATAGCTTGAAAGTAGGATTTATATTAAGAGTTCCACATCGGATATGAAATGGAAAAATTGACTCCTTATATGTACTTGGACAATCCTCAGCCTACAAGCTAGTTTTTTGAGTTGAGTTAGACTCAAGATCCATTCTTTACCGTTTGTGGCACAACTTAACAAGAAGATGAGAAATGGCTATAGTGACCACTTCTTTGTTGAGCTGCTCGGGAAGACTGTTGATCAAGTTTGGAGGGATTACCAAACTAAGTGCGATTATTTATAGGTTCTGCTGCCTAAATGTTGTTACTCATAAATAATAAAGAAACAAATTAATAAACTACCTATTGCCTCTATTCAAGAATTCGGATATGACCGTATCCATGCATGTAACTCCCTAGATTCTCTTGTTTTTGTTGTCTCGAGGAAAGGTTTTGTGTCCCCCTTGATATAACTCGATCTTTTCAATAATTTACAAGGCAGGGGTCCAAGCCGAACCCCACATCGTCAAGGGAGGTGAAAACCTCGGTGGATGGATTATAATTGAAGGAAATTAATCCCGTCCTTTATTTCATTTTCAAGATTACAATTTCTATAATGATGTACAAGATCATTCTATGGCTAATATTAAAGAAGACTTATCTAATCATATCTTAATTATCTTTATTATATGAATCTTATCTAATCATATCCTAATCACTCTAATAATATGAATCCTAATTATATGTACAATTACATTGGTGATTTGATATGATTGAGATAATTATGGATCCATAATTATCTTAACAATCCCCCGCAGTCTTAGCGGGGGGTTCTCGTATGCTGAGACTGTCCCTGAAATCATCAAACAGTACGCGCGGAAGACCTTTGTGAAAATATCTGCAATCTGATAACGGGACGGTATATGGAGAATATGAACTTGTTCACGTGCAACCTTTTCACGGACAAACAAGATATCCATTTCTATGTGTTTTGTGCGTTGATGCTGGACATGGTTACCTGATAAGTATATCGCACTCACATTATCACAATAAACTACAATTGCTTTTTCAATCAGACAATGGAGTTCTAAAATAAGACTATGGAGCCAACATGATTCAGCGACCACATTAGCTACCCATCGGTATTCTGCTTTAGCGCTTGACCGGGACATTGTCGGCTGTCTTTTCGACGACCATGAAATGAGGTTATCTCCAAAAAACACACAATAACAAGAGGTTGAACGTCGTGTGTCCGGGCAGCCACCCCAATCAGCATCTGTATAGGATGAGAGGCTCGAAATGGAGGACTTATACAGATGCAATCCAAAATCAAGAGTACCTTTAACATAACACATGATTCGCTTAAGAGCCTCCATATGCTCTTCTTTCGCGTCATGCATATGTAAACATACTTGTTGAATTGCATATGAGATATCAGGTCCCCTAAAAGTAAGATACTGCAATGCTCCTGCTAAGCTGCGGTAATGTGTTGGGTCACAGTATGGAGAACCCGTAGAGTTACTCAATTTTGCTTTTTTATTAATCAGCATATGTGACAGTTTGCAGGAGGACATGCCGGCTTTTTCAATGATCTCCTCGACGTATTTCTTTTGACAGAGAAACAAACAACCTGCATATTGAGTTACGGCAATGCCCACGAAATAGTTTAAAGGACCCAAATCCTTCATAGCAAATTTCGAAGAAAGGAAATTCATAATAGACTGGCGAAGTGACTCAGAAGATGTTGTGAGAATAATGTCATCCGCATAGAGAAAAATATATGTCACGTCATTACCCTTCTTGTAAATGAACAAAGATTGGTCGAACTTGCTGTGTGAGAACCCTAATGTGGCTACGAACCCTGTAAACCTGTTATACCATGCTCTGGGTTCTTGTTTTAAACAATATAATGATTTTTTCAATAAGCAAACATAATCTGGATGAGTCGGATCCCGGAAACCCAAAGGCTAGTACATGTAAACTGTTTCATGTATGTGACCATGTAGAAATATATTCTTTACCTCCAACTAATGAATGGATCATAATTTTGATAATGTCACACTGAGAACAATCCTGATAGTCACTGGTTTAACCACTGGGCTGAACGTCTCACCACAATCCACGCCAACCTGATGATACATGTCATCACCAATAAGACGAACTTTGTGCCTCGCAAAAGAACCATCAGAATTCTTTTTATGACAGAAAACCCATATAGAACGTATTATGTTTACATTAACCAACTCCCACGTCTTATTTTTAATAAGAGCATCAATTTCGTCTAATCACGATGTAATATCATCTTAAACTGCTTAAGAGGTCAGGTTCTTGCCCCCTTCTTTTTTGTAATGTATTCCTCATCAAATATATGCCATGTAGGGTTTTTTTGGATTGTTGTACGTAACGAATATTGAAAATTTATTTCAAACCCAACAAACGTAGAACTGTTTGACTATAGGGTAATTTAAAACCGTAAACATAAGACTTGAATGGTAATTACATATTTACAATATCTGAAATCTTTATCAATTGCAAGTGCGCACGTGAATGCCCTTTCGATTGTAAGCTTCAAGCTTCAATGTATTCCTCATTTGGAAAGTTAGAAAATCCGGCAGAGGTTCGAGAGTGTTTTGATTCTGAGTCTCTAAGACTTAGAATAATGATATGAAAATCAAGTGTCATGAATAATGAAGTGTAGGTCTGTATTTATACATGAAAAATTAGGTCAAACCGGATTAGGGTTTGACCTTGAGCTTGGCCCCAAATTCGAGACAGATTAGGTCACGGCGTCGCGACCCTATGGTGTGGGCGCCACGACGCTGATGTGGCCCTACACTGTCTCATTTTATTTTCCGCACATTCTTAATTAAATCCAAAATCCAATTTTGACTTAATTAAAATAATCATTATTCATTTAAATATCTCGATTCTAAATCGAATATTTAATACTCTCTCAATGCATCCTTAGATCGAAAAGACAATCGACATAGTGTGACCTTACAGGCATTCACATATCGACATTAATCAAATTAACGTCTACGCGGAACTCCTAGATGGAGCCGCAAGACGAACTCAATATGTGAAGTACGTTTACACGAATCCAATAAACTTAACCTCTATGTGGTAAGATAAAATCCTTTCATTCACGATACACCCGATCAAGCTTAGAATTTGTTAAGTGTCTATTCAAATGGCTTAATCATTGCATCTCATCTATATTAGTTGACAACTAGACCATATTCTAAATATGTCTATTGTGTTGGCCAATGACTTAGTCAACCTAATATCACTGAGAAGCTAAGTGTTCTCTCGAATATACATTCGAGAAATGAATCCAAATCTTGGCTCAACTACCACCTTTAATCCACATCGTAATGTACCCAATACAAGTCGTATCTCAACCTATAAGACATTTGAGCTTAGGACAGGATCAAAGTATATTACTTTGTAGACAATGTGCGCATTGACTTCAAGTCTAAGGACTTCTATCTCCCACACGCTGATCATACTTTAGACAAGTATAACAAACAGTATATCAGCAGGGTATATCAATACTTCCAAAGTATCCATGTGTCCATCACGAGTAGTCATTACTCGTAGAATGTGAGACATACTACACCCTCTAAGGATGTGATGTAGACCACATGTCGACTTACCATATATCATCGATATCCCATTCTCGATGATCATTAGTCGAGGCTATTTTAAGAGTTACGTTATAATATTAATATCTCACATTATAAATAACAACGTAACCTCTAGGGATGCATATTATAGAATATTATAAACAATCAACTAATAATTCAATAATTGCAAATGATAAAATATTAATCTCCATTAATAATAATACGACTGTGTATAAAGTACATTTGTCCTAATACAGATTGTATCTAGGACATACATATACTTTCATGCCCAACCCCATAGGCCTTGTGATTAAAAAAGAAAAAATCTTGCACTCCAATATATCATGTTTAATAATAAAATGTTAAATCTGCAGCATTTTTTTCATTGCAATGACATGAATTGGACCTTACAGTTATTTAAGGAGCTGATATGAAAATTGAAAAACTGACCCAATTTGGAATCATCTTTTGAAATCGTATAATCGTCAAGAGCGACTTTTCGTTGAAACTATTATAAGTTGTAATCATGCGATCCTATTTTCGGAAGGCAGCTGAGAAAAGAAGTTTGCCAAACAAATAAAAAAGCATGATAATTAGGTCATCATATGCAAATGTTGATGATAATGGACTAACTCCTTTATGCCCCCAAAATCCATTAATCCTTTAAATCTCTATTTTCAAACAATTCCTGCTAAGTGCAAATTAATGTGTTGATATTTTATTTTCCTCTTTTGCATGAATGGCTATATTCCTCATATATGTTGGTAGAGAATAGAGATGGATAGTTTGGCCTATCACTTAGCGTCACACCTCTTCTTGATGTAGACCTAGTATAGAACATATAAATAGAACCATTTCTTAATATTTAATCATTTTAATTTTTAAATAAGACGATTCTGAGAATTAAATATAGTTGGGCAAACATAGGTGTTGGATTCGAGACCAAGTATATCTATATGATTTTGGCCTAATGAAAAAGTCAAGACCATATGTGCGAGACTGCGAGGTGATGTTGCAGAATACAGAGCTTTATAAATAAATAAATAAATAAATAAAAGGACACTACCTTCTTTCCAAATAAGAAAGAAAGGAAGATTTTAAATTTGTGGTGTCTAAAATGCTATAGACATTTTCTGGGCATCAAACCTTGTAGATAAAAGGTAAAAGTGAAAGTTTAAAATTAAATTATTTTTAATTATAAATAAATTATCGTTCTTTTAAAATAAATTTAAAATAAAATAGTGTGATATAAATTAAACAAATAGATTACATCAGTTTACTTTTTGGGATTTTTTCATTTGTGACCAGTCGGTCAAGATTATTTACAGTTATGCATATTTATATATACAATAAATATATATTTCTACTTAATATGCAAAATATATATATCTTCCGGCTATTACACTTTAGGGAGCCAAAAAGTTAATTATGCTTTGCTGTTTTAAGTATGGTATGATTGGTAAATCAGGAGATACGAACATCCAGATGAAGTGGGTGAGAGATTTCATGTTTATAAATAGGGCTGGCCAGTGGGCCGGGACTGCCCGACCCCGTCCTGAGCCCGCCCCGATCCCGCCCCGACCCTGCCAAAAAAAAAATAAATAAATAAATAACGGGGGCGGGACTCGAACTCGGGATGGGACGATGTCTCGTCCCGCGAGACCCGAGCCCTCCCCAGGCCTGCTTGACCCGACCCCGTCCCGAGCCCGACCGCGACCGCGACCCCGCCCTTTTCCCCCCTTTGCAAAAATGACCGTTGCACCAACGACCATTTTAGATTATGGCCGTTGGCCAACGGCCATTTTAGATTATGGTCGTTGGCCAACGGCCATTTTAGCCCCCCCTCCCCCCGCCCCCTACCCTTTAATATTTATTTTTAACCCATAAGTTATTATATTTACACTTTAACCCAATTTTTCAACTATAAATAACTCATTTTCTCTTCATCTTTCTCACAAATCTTCCTACAATCTCTCTAATTTCTCAATTACCTCTCTACAAGTCTACATTGTTTGCTAAATATTCAATTTTATTTATTCATTTGGAAATTGGGAGTGAAGTTGGCAACTAGCTTGAGGATCTTCCATCGAGCAAAGTTTCAATTTTCAACCTCTCGATTACACGTCGACGTTACGTCGGCGTTTGGTACATTCGTTCCTTCATTAAATTATTATTGTCTGTTTATTTTATTTAGCGCACTTAATTTTATTGTCTTTAAGTATTTATTATCATAATTAAAATGGAAGGATTAAAAGGTATGTTTAAGGGTAAGGGTAAGAGTGCTTCTTCTAGTAGGGGCAACCAGGGCAAGGGTACTTCTTCTAGTCATCTTATTCCTACACATGATGATTTTGTTGATACTCAACATTTTCCTACAATACCATTAGATTTAGACCAGGAGCTATTTTCTGGAACTCAAGAAGACTTTAATTTAGACGATGATCTAGATGATATACTCACTAATGTTGATGACAACACACCCACTAGTGCACCTTCAACTGAAATACCTCCTATTCCCCCTAGTATGAGACGAGGTCCAACAAAATGACCATTAAAATCAGATGCATGGACATTTTTTGATAGGGACGTAGAGAATCAAGTAGCCATATGTAAAATTTGTAAAAATGTTTTAAAATTTAAAACTGGAAAAGGTCACGGTGGGACGGGGGGTTTAATTAGACACGTAGTAAGTGCTCATCCAGCTAGGTATGCCCAATACCAGGCTTCAAAATCGGGTGCGCAAACGCCCGCTCCATCGGGACAAGGTTCACATACTGATACTATCCCGGACCAAGTACATGGTCAAATTAACCCTATGACGGGGGGAATTGTAGGCTCTAAATACAATAAACATAGAGATAGGGAAGCAATAACAAAATTAGTTGCTGTGGAGGATTTGCCTTTTTCATTTTCTTCATCTCCCGATTTTATTCATTACATTAGAGATATATATAATCCTGCTTTTAACGATTTTCTTAGATCAACTGTTAAGAGAGATGTATTTAAATTCACGCATGAATATCAACAATATTTACGTTTTTCATTATATCATTTTAATGGCAAAATATCTATCACGTCTGATATAGGTCGTAGTACTAACGTCCATGATTATTTAACTGTAACTTGTCATTGGATAGATTATAAATGGTCTATGCAAAAACGTATTTTAGCGTATAGATATATAGATGATAGGCACACTGATACTTTGATTGCAGAAAATATTTATCAAGTGTGCGATTATTACGGAATTACCGATAAAATTATGACTATTACATTAGATAACGCTTCTAATAACAATTACGCAATTACAATTTTAAAAAATAGTTTAACTCCATCTTTTTCAGACCATTTTCATATAAAATGCGCGTGCCATATATATAACTTAATTGTAAAGGATGGTCTATCACTTTTTGAAAACATTCTTAGTAAAATACAATTTGCTATAAACTTTATTTTTAAAAGTAATAAAGTACAACGTAGAAAAGAATATAAAAAAATTTGTCATGATTGTGGACTACCTTATAGAAAAATTCCACAAGAAGTATCCACTAGGTGGAATTCTTTATACGAGCAACTACTTGTTGCTTATGACTATAAATTACCTATAAATTTATTTTTTAATTCTCATAATAAAAAGCCAGCTGATATGATTTTAGATAGTGATTGGGAAAATTTTTTCGAACTTATTGTATTTTTAGTGAAATTTTTTCAAGCAACAAAAGAATTTTCCGGTATATATTATCCTACTATATCAACTATGTTATTTTATATAACTCTAATATTTTTATTATTTAGTGAATATATGGAAAAACCAGCTTATAAGGCAAATTATTAAAAATGTTTCTCAAAATAAAAAAATATTTTATTTCTATTCCCTATATTTATATTATTGGTTCTGTATTAAATCCTACTATTAAAATAGACGGTACTAAATCACTAATTGAAACTATTTACGATTGTATAGAAGTACTACCACCTCCAAGTCCCAAAAATCTAAATCACCCACCACCTAGTGAACAAACTAAAGAAGAAGTGTTGTCTAGCGTAGAACACTAATGCAAAAATATATATAGATTTTATCAACAAGAAAATGCTAGTAACTTACCAGCTTCCATACCATCTTCTTCATCTTCAACACAACCTCACAAAAGACATCTTTGTTTACTGGCTAGTATTGAAAGCCTCGGAAATAGAATGTGCAATCGTACCTCTACTACTAACCAAATTAGCGAGTTGGATATTTTGTTTTTGCGTGGTTACATCAGTATCAAGAAGTTATCAATGAAGATGGACATGAAGACTTCTTTGAAATCTTTGGAGGGAATGAGAAGACCTTTCCGACACTTTCATTGATGGCTCGAGATGTTTTGAACATTCAAGTGTCGTCAGCTGCGTCTGAAAGTGCTTTTTCTGCACGGATATCAAATGGGAGACCACAGGACACTCATTAGCCGGAGACTTGGAAATTGCGGTATTATTCGTGAGATTGGATACGAGCGGAGGCGGAGAAGGTGCGGTCAACCGGAGATCAACGAAGAAGATGATGAAAACTACAACGAAATCTTAACCGAAGGTAGTGGAAGCGACGTGGATCAATTTGACCAACAAATACCAATTCCAACCGAAGAACCACATGAAATCATCAAGCAATTAGAACAGGTTTTTTTGAGAATGTAATTTTTTTAATTGTAATTTTATTATGTAATTTGCAACTTTTGGACAACACCACAAAATTTTAATTTAGATTTTAGACAATTGTATTTGTATTACAAAAATATCATATGTCTATTAAATAATATAAGAGGCACAAAAATAACCTTGGGATGTTTTTATTACACTATCTTATTTTGTTTATTGAGTTTTTTTTATACATATGTTATTTAAAAAAAAGGAAAACCCGCCGTATCCCGCCCCGAGCCCGACCCCGACCCGAGCCCGCCCCGACCCCTTCTCTAGTCCCGCCCCGACCCCGACCCCATCAGACCCGGCCCGCCAGACCCGAGCCCGGCCCACTGGCCACTCTTATTTATAAACAGGGATAATTAGTTGGACTTCCATTTATCATTTCTTTTTCTTTCAAAGACTTATTACTAGTTGTTACTCGTGGTCGGATATAGTAAAACTTCGATAAATGAATATTTGATAAATTAATAATTTTGATTAAATAATAATTTTCACCGGTCCCGACTTGGGCCAATGGAATAAAATAATAACCTCGATAAATGCATAAGATAATAATTTTAAAAAAATCCTTGAGGCCCACTAAAAATATAAAATAATAATTCATTAAATACGTACGAAAATTACATATATAATTCATAAAATAAAGCACTTCCTAAACAATTTTTATCAATTTCAGGTAAAGCTTCTTCAATATTCTCCATGACAACTGAACCACTTTCACCAAACCTTCTATAAGACTTAATCACATGTCTCGCCTTGAACCATTCTAGCCAACCACTTGAGAAGTTAAATTCTGGATTTGCATCACCATACATTTTCTGTAGAAACTTTCTTGCTTTAGTTTGAATCATTTCTCCAGTCATGTTCACTTTCTCTTGATATTGGAGAAACCACTCATACAATACATTTTCTAAGTCAGAATATTTTGTTGATTTGTGCCTTTTAACATTGCTATTTGTTATCTCTTTTGACAAATATTCTGCTGACCTTTTAAGAGTATTTGATATTGTTGATTGACTAATAGAGAGATAAAACTTTTGTTGAACCCACTGTCGCAAATCTTTTTGACTTGAAGAGGGATGCTTATTTTTGTACTCATATAATGCTTTTCTCATCTCATCAGTTAGCGTAGACTTTTTTACACCTTTCAAATGAGTAGTCATAGAAGAGAAGATATAATATATAAATTTTTATATTTTGGTATATGATGTTAAAGTACATGTGTCTATTTATAAACTCTATATTGTGTACTTAAAATAATTCACAACACTTCATATTCTAATGTACATGCATTTTATTTTGAATCACGCCAACCCAAGATTAATAAACTTCTTTTTGACAAGATTAATAAACATAGATACAATGCACCATCATTAATTAAATGTTTATTTATTTTCTTTTCTTGAGAAATATAATGTACAAAATAAAAATTATTCTATAAATTAATAAATATTAATTTATCGATAAATTAATAAAATATTCAATTATCGATAAATTAATAACCCCGTATAAGATAATAATTTTCTAGGTCCCAAGAATATTCATTTATAGAGATTTTACTGTACATTGATTTAGTAAAGCACTTCCTATTTGTTAGTCAATCATATCTTACTAGCTGATGTTTCAGTTCCTATAATACTCTTCGGTTCCTTTTTATAGTAATTTATTGAATTGATAGAATATTTCTAGAATATTCTTTGTACATCTCCTATATTAAGTAAAATTGTAGTGCAATTGTAATTAGAAGTATAGTTTCATTGTAGTTAGGAAGATTAGCTACCTAATTTGTAAAGGAGTAAATAATTATGTAACACTATATATATATTGTACATAATAATTAATGAAGAGCAGGGGAACATATTCCTTTATGGTATCAGCAGCCAAAACCTAAAATTCTCTTCCTAACCTCTCGGTCTCCCCAACCTTCGGCAACCGCTCTCCCCAAACTTTCTCCTACCACCTCTCGGCCGCTTCCTCCCTCTCCTCTTCCCCAAACTTTTCAATGGCTAAACAAACTAAATTTCGTCCTGCTCTTGCAGTTAACAACATCAAGAACTTCATTCTCATAACTCTTGAGATGGAAAAGGGTCAATATTCATCTTGGGCGGAATTATTTAAGATTCATTGTCATGTGTACAAAGTCATCGACCATATCATCCCTCCTAAATCAAAGCCCCTGGAACACCCTGATGTTTCTGATGATGACTTTTGGTCCCGCTTAGATGCGGTTGTCCTACAATTGATCTATGACACGATCTCGAATGATCTATTCCATACAATTATTGAAACTGACGTCACTGCTCGACAAACGTGGGAGCGCTTGAAAAGTTTTTTTAGGATAATAAGACACAACGTGCCTTGTACCTAGAAAATTAATTTAAGGACATTCAGCAGGACAAATTTTCAAATGCGTCGGCTTATTGTCAGGAACTTAAGATGATTGCCGATCAACTCTCCAACGTTGTTGCACCGGCCACTAATCAACGGTTGGTGATGCAACTTATTGCGGGTTTGAATGAAACTTATGACGGCATCGCTACCATCCTCTAATAATGCACGACATTGCCTCAATTCTATTGCAATAGCTGCATATTATGACTATGACATTTGGCAGATGGACGTCAAAACTGCTTTCCTCAATGGTAATCTAGTTGAGGAAGTGTATATGAAACAATTTGAGGATTTTTCAATTGAGTCCAAACCAAATGATGTGTGCAAACTATAAAAGTCTATTTATGGGCTTAAGCAAGCCTCGAGGAGTTGGAACATTTATTTTGACAAGGCTATCATTTTATTTGATTTCGTCAGAAGCAAAGAGGATCCATGTGTTTATAGTAAACGCAAGGATGGGAGTATTGCCTTCATTATCATAAATATAGATAACATATTAATAATGGGAGACAATAAGACTCTCCTACAGTCAGTCAAAGAGTGGTTGTCCAGTACCTTCATGATGAAGGATTTAGGTGAAGCCTACTACATTCTGGGGATTAAGATCTATAGAGATAGACCTAACAGATTGTTAGGGCTGTCACAGTCAGTCTACATAGACAAAGTGCTTAGACGTTTTTCTATGGAAAATTCCAAGAAAGGCGGTCTACCTATGGGACAAGGCATCAAGTTATCTAAGAAGGATAGTCCTTCTAATACTATGGAACTTGAACGCATGAAAATGATCCTATATGCTTCGGCTATAGGATCGATCATGTATGACATAACATATACTAGGACAGATGTGGTCTTTGCACTTAGTATGACTTGCAAGTTCCAGCAGAATCCAGGGGAAGAATACTGGAAAGCAGTCAAGAGTATTCTTAAGTATCTTAGACGAACTAAAGAATATTTCTTAGTCTATGGTGGACAAGAGAAGCTGGTATGTACTGGGTACACTGATGCTAGCTTCCATACAGATGTTGATGACTACAAATCTCAATCAGGTTACACATTCATTTTCAATGGTGGAGAAGTAAGCTGAAAAAGTTCCAAATAAGCTACAACTGCTGATTCGACAACAGAAATTGAGTACATTGCTGGATCGGAAGCTGGTAAAGAAGTTGTCGCGATATCTGAGTTCCTGAAGGAACTAGGGGTTGTTCCAAATGCCACTTGTCCAATAACGGTTTATTGTGACAACACTGGTGCGATTGCGCAAGCTAAGGAACCAAGATCAACCAACAGAAACAAGCATGTACCAATGAAGTACCGCATACTCAAGGAGATGGCGAAGTCTGAAGAGATTAGATTAGACTATGTTCCCACAGACGATAATCTAGCTGACCCACTCACTAAATCATTAAGCTTAGTCAAGCATAATGGTCATTTTGAAAATATGGGCATTAGATATGCTGGAGATTGGCTCTAGGCCAAGTGGGAGATTGAAAGTATATTTATGTCCCAGAGACAATTTGTATTAGGACAAGTGTACTTTATACACATTCATATTATTATTAATGGAGATTAATATTTTGGCATCTGCAATTATTGAATTATTATTTGATTTTTTGTAATTTTTCATTAATGTGCATCCCTTGAGGTTACGTTGTCATTAATATAGTGATATATTCATGATAGAGCGTACCTCTTAAAATAGCCTCGACTAATGATCATCGAGAATGAAATATCGATGATATGTGATAAGTCGACATGTGGTCTGCATCACATCCTTAAAGGATGTAGTATGTCTCACCTGCTACGAGTAATGGCTACTCGTGATGGACACATGAATACTTTGGAAGTATTGGTATACCCTGTTGATATATTGTTTGTTATATTTGTCTAAAGTATGATCGGCGTGTGGGAGATTGAAGTCCTTAGACTTGAGGTCAATACGTGCCTTGTCTACAAAGTAATGTACTTTGATCCCGTCCTAAGCTCAAATGCCTTATAGGTTGAGATACGGCTTGTATTGGGTACATTGCGATGTGGATTGAAAGTGGTAGTTGAGCCAGGATTAGGATTCATTCCTCGAATGTATATTCGAGAGATATTAGGTTGACTAAGTCGTTGGCCAACGCAATAGACATATTTAGAATATGGTCTAGTCGTCAACTAATATAGATGAGATACAATGATTAAGCCATTTGGATAGACACTTGATAAATCCTAAGCTTGATCGGGTGTGTCGTGAATGAAAGAATTTTATCTTACCACATAAAGGTTAATTTTACTGGATTCGCGTAAACGTACTTCACATATTGAGTTCGTCTTCCGGCGCCATCTAGGAGTTCCGTGTATACCTTAATTTGATTAATGTCGATATGGGAAGGCCTATAGGGTCACACTATGCCGATTGTCCGTTTTGATCTAAGGATGTATTGAGAGAGTAATTAAATGTTCAATTTAGAATCGAGCTATTTAAATGAATAATGATTATTTTAATTAAGTCAAAATTGGATTTTGGATTTAATTAAGAATGCAAGAAGAAAAAATCGAGACAGTGTAGGAGCACGTCAAGCGCCGCGACGCCCATACCCTAGGGCTGTGGCGCAGTGCAGGCGCATGTCGAGCGTCGCGACGCCCATATCCTAGGGCCGTGGTGCCTCTACCTCGAATTTTGAGCCAGGCCCAAGGTCAAACCCTAATCCGGTTTTGACTTATTTTTCAACTATAAATAGAGGCATTCACCTCATCATTCACACATCAATTTCTGAAAATCATTCTAAGCCTTAGAGACTTAGAATCAAATACTCTCTCGAACCTCTGCCGAATTTCTTAGCTTTCCGAAGGAGAAATACATTGAAACTTAGAGCTTGCAATTGGAAGGGCAATCGCGTATGCATCTCCCAGTTGATAAAGATTCCAGATAATTCTAACTTGTAAGTGTATGCCTTATGTTTATAAGTTTAATTGTTGTATAACCATATCAAAAATATTGTTGGGTAAGTAAGAAACAAAATTTTAAAGTTTCCGCTGTGCCTTACTTACGTGCTTCCATTTCCGACGTGAGATCTTAACAGTTATGTTAGCCGATTTATCTTTCAGTATTGTTAATTTCAATAACTCTCGTTCGCTACATTTCTCACTTACATTTTGGCTTGTGGTAGGTTGCACAAACTAGTCTCACTAAACAAAATAATATGATGGACCAATACTCCCCTTAATTTGATAAAATAATCACTTATGTCCACTTAAAATTTAAATAGAAAAGAATATATCCTAAAAACAATATGCATAATTTCTTATAACTAAAATAACATTCTGTAATCAACAAAAAAACCGATGGTTGATTAAAATAACATTTCATAATCAACGACAAAAACCAACTCTCCCCCCTATAAATCAAAGCAGTTCAGAGGGGCTCTAATTATGCTAACGATTTTTAGCTGATTTTTATTGATACCTCTCATTGGTAGTTTTTGTTTTGAAGTTATCATTCTATTTCCTTGTTTTGCAACTAAATCGACTTGATTTCAAAAACACATCAAGCTAGATAACTTCTAAATAGTCCAGTTGTAGTCGTCAATTAATCTCGTAACATAATTGAAGGACAAAAAAAGGATATCAAAACACAGAGACCAACTGCAAAATCTAAAGAGCTTTATATAATTTTCTCCCCCCCCCCCCCCCATGTCAATTTCGACCAGCATAAATTCCACCAAGTTCATATGGTACTTGGGAGCAACTCAAGAAAGATGAGGAAACAAAAAGAAAAGAAAAGCAAAAAAATTTCCACAATGAGTGCTCCCTAAGTATACCTTTCAACATTTGCACCAACCCAAAGTGTTTGAATTGAAGGTACATTACAATATTAAACCTAGAAAGACCGGTTAAACGCTACACTGAACTTCTTTCGCGGGTCAGAAAAGAAAGGGTCAGCATGAAAAC
Organism: Anisodus acutangulus; assembly: GCA_029783415.1. NCBI lineage: Eukaryota > Viridiplantae > Streptophyta > Magnoliopsida > Solanales > Solanaceae > Anisodus > Anisodus acutangulus. The sequence continues at coordinate 16,884,484 of CM056507.1, read as the reverse complement.
AATAGACGGCGATTATCATATTAGCAGAGTCGGATTATGCTAATTAGTCAAACTATAGCTAGCTAGCTAGCTAGCTAGCTATCTTTTTTAGGTCAATAGGATTGATGAGGCCAGATGAAGAGTTCAGAAGCCGAGGGCAGTAACGGCATTGCACCTGCCATTGAAGTTGCAACAGCGGAAGTGTCGGGCACACCTGCATTGCCAGGGTGGAGGTACTGGAAGAAGTTGTGATGATAGAAAGCTGGCGTGCTTGTATTGAATGGGACCCATATGGGATCGCAGAGACAGGTGGCATTGCCCCGAAACTGATGTTATTGCTAGTGCTGTTGTTGTTGCTGCTGCTGTTGCATTGAGTCAACTGATTGCTTGACGATGATTTCTGCTCGGACTCGAGGGAGAGCTTCAAGCGCTTTGCGGTGCCACCAACGGGGAGGGCGCTTTTCATGATGGCCTCGACATCATATCGATTCATCTCAAAATTGGTCACTGCATTCATTCCCCTGAACTTTATTGCTGCTATGTCATACGCTTCTGCAGCTTCCTCCTCGGTAGCTGTTGACAATATAATACAGATTTCGATTAATATTTAAGACATATTTAATTTGATTCATATAGTTTCTTCTCCAGTTTGACTATTAAGAATGTTAATTTACCGAATGTTCCTAGGTAAAGATCCTTGTTCCCTGCAACCCGCCCGATTCTTGCTTGCCAACGGCCTTGTTGATGATGCCTGCAAAGTTTCGTCAAAAGTTAAGTCAACGAAACAAGGAATTAAAGAATTACCAGTTTCATAGACAAGGAAAAGTTTCAATCTTGATAGGTATAACTTTTAAGGAGAACTCATTCCACTTCTGATATTATAGGCTCAAAAATTCATAAATATGTCTGACATTTTACTAACTTTTGATACAAGTATTTGTGTCGAAAATCACAGGTTTAACTGAACCCGTCAAATGTGATCTTACATCATTTACCACACTGTTACTAAGTTTGGTATATAATAACAATTATTATTATTATTAGGAAGATAATTGCTTGCAACAAAATTCATACCTTGTCACACCCCGGTATTTCGAAGCTCCTCTCGAGAAACCGCTACTTCTCCTGATAATTTTGAGAGATTTTTTCAAAAAGAATAATTGAGAGAAACAGGACAAAGTCATTATCATATACAGTAATACAAAGAAATAGGCACTACCAACCTTCTTAGAGAGGCAATGAATTCTTGCTTAGTCATGTGTTTCATTTCCTCCAGTTCTTTAGTATAATTGGAAACCTGAAAATAAAATCTAACCAAGTTAAGACACAAGTTGTTTTCATGGTTACGTCGCTTTCCATGCAATAATTGAAATGCCCATAACAACAGGAAAAAATTAATGAAAGGTATATATTTAGTATATATTACAGGGAAGTTGGTGGTAGCTGTGGGAACCCAATACTTCAAAGCTGCCAAGTCATATGCCCTTGCTGCTTTTTCTTCCTTATCATATCCACCTATTCATTTCACATATTTCAAAATATAAAAATCTTATGCTAAACTTTGAAAAATATGTATTTATGGGACTTCAAAAAGAATTGAATAAACTTACCCAAGTACACTGCAGGATCCAATTAGCACCGACGCCGCCCTCATCACTACTGGTGGCCCCTCGGCAGACAGTAGGGCCCCATTTTTCGGTTCACAAAACCGACAACCCGATGACTCGACACACGACCCGCCTTCTCGAAATCACCACAAAGGGTGAAACTCTGGCAAAGCCCGTAACAGTCATGGCAGGAGTAGCAGCCATGGCAGGAGGGGCCAGCCACTGCAGGCCAGCAACAACCGGCAGCGGCAACAGCAACAACCTCCGTCGTAGGCTACCTACCCACCATGGGCTACGTGGGCCCAATCGGCTTGGGCTGCTCTACCTTGCACATACCAAACAACCTCCTAGGCCACACCTCTGGCCCAATAGCCCCATCTCGGAATCCTCGACGCACGTCCACAACAGGCATACAGTGCACATGTCTCTCCTTCTTCCGCCTACGCACTAACAGATATTGAGGTGGCTATGAACATGATGTCCCTCAACATTTTAGAAAATAGTTGGTATATGGATACTGGCGCCACATCTCATATGACGGTATCCCAAGGTACTCTCTCGTCTTATTTCAATACGGGCAATTTAAATCGTCATATTATTATTGGTAGTGGACACGACATTCCTATTTGAGGTTGTGGACAATCATCCCTCTCCCCATCACACCCTCCATTAGCTTTAAAAATGTCCTCCATGCCCCGACACTTACCAAAAATCTAATCTATGTGCGTCGTTTCACAATCGACAATAATGATTATTTTAAATTTGATCCTTTTGGTTTTTCTGTAAAGGACCTTATGTCAGGGATGTGAATAATGCAATGTGATAGCACCAGGGAATTTTGTCCTATTTCCACCACCGTCGGTTATCCATCCTCATCTTCGTCATCTCTTGCTGTTATTTATTCCTTTTTATGACATAATAGATTAAGACATCCAGGAGACTATGTTTTACGCTCTTTTCACAAAAATAAATTTATAGATTGCAAACATGTATCTTATCCTCCTGTTTGTGAATCTTGTGCTTTTAGGAAACATGTCAAGTTTCCATTTTATTCTTCATCTACCTGTACTTTAATGCCTTTTGATATAATACACAATGATTTATGGACTTCTCCTATTTTAAGCACCGTCGGGCATCGATACTATATGTTATTTTTAGATGATTATTCAAACTTCCTGTGGACTTTTCCCATTGGAAATAAATTCCAAGTCTATTCTATTTTTTCTAAATTCAGCGCTATCATTAAGACACAATTTGAAAAGAATATCAAATGTTTTTAATGTGACAATGGGAGGGAATTCGATAATAATCAATTCAAACTTTTCTGTTGAAAAAATGGTCTTATTTTTCATTTTTCCTGTCCCCACACCTCTCCACAAAATGGCAAAGCTGAAACAAAAAATTAGGACCATAAACAACGTAGTTCGTGCCCTCCTTGTCCACACCTCTATCCCTCTCTTTTTGGCATTACACTCTATCCATGACAACCTATCTCTTAAACATTCTCCCCAACAAGTCTTTCAAACACAAGTCTCCCACTCAAGTTCTATATCTTCGGGATCCTTCCTATAAGCATTTAAGAACTTTCGGATCTCTATGCTACCCCCACACAAATCAACAAGCTACAACCTATGTCCACCCCATGTGTATTTATAGGTTACCCCCTAATCATCGTGGTTACAACTGTTATGACATGTCCAGCCAAAAAATAATCATTTCTCATCATGTCATATTTGATGAGTCTAATTTCCCTTTACCAAACTCAATTCCCACCTCCGAATTTCTATGACTTCTTAAATGATGACATTAATCCCCTTCTAATTCATCACTTGAAAAATAAGTCGCTACCGTCACCGACGCCTGACCCATCTCCCTCTGTACCGTATCGGGTGGGCCAGCTAGCCCCACCACATACTTCTCGGAACAGCCACTCTCGGCTGCCCGAGGTCACTCCTTCCCCTCAAACAATGCCTCCACCCCTTCTCCCCAATTTCGCTGCGCTCTCTCGGCCAGCAACTCTGCCCTAGCCGCTTCTCGATCCCTTCCTACCTCCCGCGGCACCCACACGGACGATGAAAACCCATGCTATGCACATCATTTCCAAACCCAAATAGTAATTTAATTTATCGAATTTGTTTGCCCTTCACCTCTTCCTCGCAACTCGAAAAATGCCTTGTCCGATCCTAATTGAAAATCTGCCATGAATGACAAATATAATGCTCTTATTAAAAACAAGATGTGCGAGCTAGTGCCCCGTCTTCCTGATGCTAATATTATTCATTCTTTGTAGATTTTTAGACATAAAAATAAATCTGACGGTTCTTTTGAGAGGCACAAGGCCCGTCTTGTAGGTGATAGCAGGTCTCAACAGGTGGGCGTGGATTATGATGAAACCTTCAGTCCGGTGGTGAAACCGACAACTATTGAGACCATTCTCAGTATTGCTTTGTCCAAATCATAGCCCATTTATCAGCTGGATGTCAAAAATTCCTTCTTGTATGGAGACCTTCATAAGACTATGTATATGCATCAACCTTTGGGATTCTAGAATCGAGTCCATCCAGATTATGTGTCATTTGAAGAAATCGCTCTATGGACTGAAATATGCTCATCGTGCGTGGTACCAACGGTTTGCTGACTTTGTATCCTCTATCGATTTTTCACATATCAAATCTGATCACTCAATTTTCATCTATAACAAGGGTAATGACATGGCATACATTCAGTTATATGTTGATGACATCATCCTAACTACATCTTCTGATGCACTTCTCCTATCCATTATGTCAATCATTGCCTTTGAGTTTTCTATGAAGGATTTGGGCCCCCTAAGATATTTTTGGCATTACTATTATGAGACATGCAAGTGGCTTATTTCTTTATCAAAAGAAATACGTCGAAGAGATCCTTGATCGAGCAGGCATGACGTCTTGCAAACTGGTCCACACACCGGTGGACACTAATTCCAAACTTAGTGCCTCTACGGATTCTCTGTACGTCGACCCGACTCACTATCACGGTTTAACATGAGCATTGCAGTATCTCACATTCACGAGACCAGATATATCTTATGCCGTGCAGCAAATATTCTTACACATGCACAGCCCGACGGATGAACATATGAATGCCCTAAAATGAATTTTGCGATATGTACAAGGTACTCTTCATTTTATCTTACTTGTACAAGTTCTCACTCTCCGACCTCACCTCTTATTCTGATGCTGACTGGGGTAGATGTCCTAACAATCGTCGATCCACATCGGGTTACTATATGTTCCTCGGAGATAACTTGCTTTATTTATCTTCTAAAAGACAACCTACTCTGTCTCAATCCAGTGCCGAAGCCGAGTACCGCGGTATAGCAAATGTTGTCTCTGAGTCTTGTTGGATATGCAACTTTCTCCTGGAACTTCAATTCCCATCCATAATGCTACATTGGTCTATTGTGATAATGTGAGTGCGATATATCTTTCCGGCAATCCCGTTCAACATCAGCGCACTAAACACATTGAAATGGGTATTCACTTTGTACGTGAGAAAGTTGCTCGTGGACAACGTGTTCTTCACGTTCCTTCCCAATATCATATTGCTGAAATATTTTACTAAAGGGCTTCCACGCATACTCTTTGATGATTTTTGAGCCAGCCTCAGCGTACGAGAACCTCCCTCTTCAACTACCGGGTATGATAGAATATTCTTTGTACATCTCCTATATTAGGTAAAATAGTAGTCCAGTTGTAATTAGGAAGATTAGTTACCTAGTTTGTAAATGAATAAATAATTATGTAACACACTATATATATTGTACATAATAATCAACGAAGAGTAGGGGAACATATTCCTTTATAAATGAGTAACTAATGATTACATGCCTTTTGGAGTAATGATGGCAGAATTGGAAAAAGAAAATTAATATATTGTCTTTTTTATTTTTAAAAGTAACAAAAGGATTTACAAGTGAGAAAGAGTAGAAAGCACATTACAATGAAGAAAAGACACTTAGCAATAGATAAATGGAGTTACTTATACTTTTATCAAGTTGAGATTTGTCAAAATTTATGGATATTAGCTAGTAGAGGACCCATAAGCAGAGACAAATTTATGTAAAATTTTTGAGTAATGTGAACACATGATCACTAGACTAAACTCGATATATTATGTGTATAATTTTGAAAATTAACTAATATTAATTGAAGGAACACATGCTCAACCAGGCTAAGTGGAGCACCGGTTAAAGGTTGTATTTATTTTCACAAGGTCTTGAGATCGAACCCATACAATTTACTAATTATAGGTAAAACATAGTAATTATCTGTATCTTATTAACAGTTGAATTAGAAACTAATCTCATAGAAATTCCATTATGTCTTTAATCTTATCTTACTGATGTAGTCATCTTCCAAACCGAATCTTTTACCTAACATCCTTAAATTCGTCCCATATGAATACGTGAACGTATGTGCTATCTGTTGGGTTACAAGGATTTGCAAGAAACGAAAATTACAAGTAACTGCTTATGTAAGAATTGAAATTACAATTCAACTAGAAAACTGAAAATTACAACATAACAACAAAACTGAAATTACAATATTTGTTGAACAAGAAGACCGGAAACTGCTTTGATTTTTTTTGCTGAGTCGAGTGTGGCACTCTGTCCTTAAGACAATATTGCCCCGTATGTATCCTTTATACGTCCCGGACAATTCGTCTCCCAAGATAAAACAACAATGGAACAATTGAGCAAAAGAAACTCAAGAGCTACCGTGAAGAATATTGAATAAGAAATGATGCTTGGAAGTTATAGGAAGAACTGATTTTCTGGTTGTATATTTTCGTGTATATCAAGTGTATTTTTATGTACCTCAACAATGGTGTAAGGGGTGTTTATATAGGTGAGGGAGGGCTGTTTAACTACCCCCATAACAGCCATTATTGGCCAAATAATGGCCATTATGGAGGTAGTAAAGCCACCAAAATAAATGGTGAAAGACCAACGGATTTGGCCATTATAGGAGGAGTAATTCAGCCAAAATAAATGGCTGAATTGAGTGCTGGACGTTTCTGTTCTTGTCTGCCGAAATTCTGAATTTCTGGAAACTTCAGGGACCAAACTGTACATCTTGAAACTTCAGGGACCAAACTGTACATCTGAAAGAATTCTGGTTCAAACTGTACTTCTGGAAAAGTTCTCTGGCCTAAAAAGATAATATCAGAAGGCCCACAGCCCGTGACCCGTGACCCGTGACCCGTGACCCGTGACCCGTGACCCGTGACCCGTGACCCGTGACCCGAGAACCCGGAACCCGATGAGGGAGAATTGAACAATTCTTTCTTCCTCTACCGATGAGGGAGAATTGAACACAACACCACACTTTCCATGCTTCAAACACCTCACTTCGTGGACCAATATCTCTTTCATTTCTCAATGAAATTTGACGATTCTTGGCCCTACGGTTATCTACATACTTAGTAGATCATGCATGTGTGAAGAACCGAATTCTCCAACATACGTAACACTAGTGTTTAAGCCGTTAAAGTTGGTCGGTCGCAACTCCCGCCAAAGGCAAATTTCCAACACTATCTGCTTATTCTTGCATTTAAGCTAACGTACTAACGTCGTCTGCTTTTGAGTGATTTTTTCTTAACAGAAGAGGTTAGTTCGTGTTGTGACGCTGACTTATTATACAAGATCAAAAGCAGCAATAACATTCCTGTCCGAAAAAAATCCAAAAGAAATGACTGGTAGTTCAAACGACGAGAGAAGCATTAGGAACTCTAGATTATCTGTATGACGGGAGGTGACTCATACCGAAGATATGGTCAAAATATTAAAGGACATTCAGGAAAAAATGTCCACGATGGGAAAGATCCAAATTGCTCGAGAAAAGCAGACGGAGGAAAGAAGGCCTTCACCATCCTTCCCATCTCTATCTTCTCAAGTTCAGGATCTTCCTTTAGGGAAACGTGCCAAGTTTATTTTACTTTTATTACAAAGAGTTAGGTACAAATCAAGATTCAAGATCCCCAAATCTTTTCACAAGTCAAACTTGAAGTCCCAACTGATCATAGTGTGCTTATAACGGTGATCTGATGTTCGAGTTAGCTTACACATCTCGTAATATTTTACCGAATAACTCTACACACTATAAAACTTCATGAGGAGGGAATGACATAATCTCTTATGTTTAAAGATAGATTTTAAATAGTCACTTAAATATACTCTTGAGCAGTTATGATCCTACACCTAGCTTAGATCACATCAACACCTTTGAGTGCAAAATCTACATCCCTAGATCACATCAACACCTTTGAGTGCAAAGACCCTAACTTACAATATCCATGCATGCACGACCTCTTCCCTTCATTTCTATATAAATATATGCATGCCTTCTCATAAAACTTCCGTACCACAACCTCAAACAACTAGGAAAAAACATAGATTCCTTTGAGAGAGAAAAGAAAGATATAACCCTTAGCTCTATTTGTCATCATTTTGAAAAACCCTTATGGCTAAGACACTTCAATATTTTGCCATATTTTTACTAGTCCATCTCCTTTTCAGCTCCAGTAATGTCACAGAAGCAAGACCAGTAGTAATGGTGAAAATTTCAGGAAAGCCTTTGGGAGTACTGGTGAAGAACTCGGGGCCTAGCCCGGGCATTGGTCACAGATCAGCGATATCTGTGGAAGAACAAGTTGATCATGTTGCACATTCTGACCCTAGTCCAGGTGAAGGACACAAATAAATTTCACTAAAAGTAGAGAATGTTTGAAGAAATTTGGCATTGGTGGGTTCTCCAAAGTTGGCAAATACTAAAGAAAATACGGCAACTAGTATTATCAATAAAAGTTAGCAGCTAATTCTTTAAAAGATTACAACATCTTGACGTACTTTCTTATAGTTCCTCCTTTGGTTGTTCTAGCGACAGAGACAGACAGATTAGGAACTATGTATACAATATTTTGTAAAACTATTATGGCATGTAAAATTATTACGTACTATGTATTACTCTCTTTTGAAAAAAAAAAAAATGCTTGACGGGTCCTGTATTATATATTGGATTATGTCTATTGTCCATTAATGATTTTGGTTCAGGTACACTTGAAAGTATGTATGTCATAGAGAAAGTGTATATTAGGGACAAAATGTACTTAACTATATTCATATTATTAATGAGATTAATATTTATGACATTTGTAATTATTAAATTATTGTTTGATTGTTTGCAATTATTCATATATGTGCATCCCTTGAGCTTACATTATCATTAATATAGTGAGATATTAATGATAGAACGTAACTCTCAAAATAGCCTCGACTAATGATCATCGAGAATGGGATATCGATGATATGCTATAAGTCGACATGTGGTCTGCATCACATTCTTGGAGAATGTAGTATTTCTCACAACTGCGAGTAATGGTTACTCGTGATGGACACATGGATACTTTGGAGAAGTATTGGTATACCCTGCCGATAAACTATTTGTTATACATGTCTATAGTGTTATCGGCTTGTGGAATATAAAGGTCTTTTGACTTGAGGTCAATACACACCTTGTTTGCAGAATGATGTACTTTGACCAAGTTCTAAGCTTAAACTCCTTCTGGATAAGATACGACTTGTGTTGGGTGCATCAGGATGTAAATCAAGGTGGTAGTTGAGCCAAGAATATGATTCATTCCTCGATTGGAAATTCGAGAGAGAACTCAGGTTCTCAATGTTATTAGGTTGACTAAAGTCATTGTCCAGTGCAAGAGACATATTTAGAATATGGTCTAGTTGTCAACTAATAAATGTGAGATAAAGTGATTAAGCCATTTGGATACACACTTGGCAAATCCTAAGCTTAATCGAGTGTGTCGCGAATGAAAGGAATTTATAGTTCCGCATAAAGATTAAGTTTGTTGGATTCATGTAAACGTACTTCACATATTGAGTCTGTCATACGACGCAGTCTAGGACTTTCGTATGGACCTTAATTAGATTAATATCGATATGTGAAGGCCTAATAGGGTCACGCTATATGCGATTGTTTCTTCGATCTAAGAGTGTATTGAGAAAGTATTAAATATTCGATTTAGAATTGAGATATTTAATTTATAATAATTATGGAATATTTCTATTTGATAGAAATTATTTAATTAAGTTGAATTGGATTTCAGATTTAATTAAATGTGTTGAAAATATTATATGGGTGTTCGGACAAATACATGGAAGAATTTGGGCCAGAAATTACTGGCCCAAAATGAAGCCTTGACCGTCCACTTGGACGTGTGAGGTGGACCAACTGGGCTGGTCCACTGAACATTAACATGGGCCAGATTTTCCTGTTTTAAATCTGCTTAGATTTTGTCCTGAACTCCTATATAAACAACATATACCCCATAATTATTAGTTTACAGAAAATAACTTCTCAATTCCTCTGCAAGATTTTCTAGCTTTCTTGCAAAGGAGATACACTGGAGTTGGACTCTGCACTCGAGGAGACTAATTGCGTGGATACCTTAGTTGTGAATCCGGCAATTGAAAACCCCTATAAGTTTTCCTTATCGTGTTTTGAACTCTTTGTATGATTATTGTATAAGCTATGCCAGGATCATTGTTGGGTAAGTAAAATTTTATACTTCTGTTGTGCTTATGAACCCAACAAATTTCCTACAGTGGTATCAAAGCCCAGACTGGTTTAAATGATTATACGATAATCAAAATAACGATTACGTCAGAAAATTAATTATTTCAATTTATTAAATTAATTTTTGGAAAGAAAAACAAAAAAGAAAATTTTACAGTGAACAGTAACCGGCGGCCACTGTTCCGACATTAATTATATTAACTTTCAAAAAAAAATTACCGTGAACGATGAAGGTAGCCATCGTTCGTCATGAAGCGATCTGGCGATCCTTTCGTGAAACAATGGCGATTTCCGACGGGTTTTCGGCGTGTTCTAACACCGTCTCCACTATTATCGAGAAATCCACTTTATAAGATGGTTGATAAATGTGTTGAGAGGTGACGGGACGCGGCATAGACGCCGGAAGGCTGCCGATGACGGGGCTATTTCTGTCAGCCTAGGGTGTCGAAATTGTGAAGTAATACCACCACCGTGATCATCTCGAGGAGAGGTATCGAAGGTGGTGGTGTTACACGGCGAAAGTGACCGGAAAAGGAGCACCACCGACGGTTTTGGAATCCGCCAGCGGCAGCTCGATTTCCGGCCGATGTGGGCCACCAATCCAAGAATGAAAACCACCGGTGAGTTCGGCCTGATGTGGCCGGTGTTCAATTCTGTCAATTTCGTCTCGAAATCCGAATCCCAAATTTGATTTGGGGTTGGAATTGATTTTGAAAATTTGTAATAGTTCAAGGACCTGATTGAAATTAAATTAGGGTTTCCGAAATTGTAATTTAGCCCTTGGGGCAAATCAAAATTTTTTAGAAGTTTTTGAAATTGCAATTTAGTTCCTGAAAATTTCTCTGGAAATTTAAAAGGTTTTAAAAAAGCAGATTTGGTCCTTGGGACAGATCTGTAAATTTTTGAAAAGCAGATTTAGTCCCTGGGCGAATCTGTAATTATTTTAAGGTTCTGAAAATTGTAGAAAAACCCCTAAAATTTTAATTTCTGAATTATTAAGGTACTGTTTGGATGAGCAGAAATTTCCGAAATTGAAAATTGAGTTTTAAATTTGGAATTTAAAATATTTTCTAAGTTGAAATAAATTAATTAGCCCACGATTATTGTTATTTTGCATGTTATTTGATAACGTGCGCTTGAATTAATTGTGTTCTCTAATTGGTTAATTGATTGTCATTTGAATAATTAGTATAGTGTCCGCATAATATATGTTTGGGTAGGCGGCACCCAATATTTGTTAGATCGCATTTTGCATGTCTGGGTAGGCTGTACCTAGTATTTGTCGGACCGCATTAAATCATGTTTGGGCATGCGGCGCCCAATATGTGTTCTATTTGATCTAACACGCGTAATAAGGATCTTGATAAAACCCCGATTAAAATGTTCTCCAATTTAATATAAGTCTGATTTGGAATTCACGCGTCGTCCGTTATAATTGAATGAGTGCAAAATCCTTTTCAGCTATAAGAGTATTTACACCCTAGTGTTTGCTCTAAGTCTACGAGGACTCAGACTCTTCATAGATGCATGTGTTTGCAGTAGCGGGTGAGAAACCTTTGTGAGTATTTACGCCCTAACGTTTGCTATACAAGGCCAAACTTACTTAGATGCACGCTTGCAATCGCGTAACGGGGTTGACTTACTTAATTATGTCTTGACGCCCTAGTGTCGGAAAATTCTAAGGGCGCAGATCGATTGTTTAGAACAGTTGGTCAAACCAAGAGTTGCAAATTGTTTGTAATTGGTTTGGAGACCTACCAGGTTGTACTGTTTAAGTTATCAGCCCTAGCAAACGCGGAGACGGTATGAACTTGGATCTTGGCCCATTATGATCATATTTGATATGAATCTGTATTCTTCCATGGGGTCGTAGAATATGTTAAAATAACGGGAGCTAATTAAACTAAAGGTCATGTTAATTAGTTAACGAATGTGTTCATAGAAATTATATTTTAATTTCAGTCTATCTATTTCTTAAGATTATTTAAAATATCGAATCTGTCATTGAAACGCTTGGTTGAGACTAATAAGTTGACTGGAGAATTATCTGGACTAGTTGCGAAATTTGCGTTTGGTACTGAGACAAGAGAAAATTGAGTATGTGTTGGACATAGATATTCCAAAAGTTCCTGATGAAGAGTCTGTTGAGTATAATTTGTTTGACAAGGCTGCTTATCAGAAGCATTTAGATGATGCTATCTCAGCACAATGTGTCATGTTGTCCTCCATGACTGTAGAGTTACAGAGGCATCATGAGAACATGACCCCCTATGAGATGCTAGAACATTTGAGAAGTCTTTATGATTCATAGTCTCAAACTATGAAGTATGAGCTGTTGAGAGACCTCTTCAAATGTAAGTTGAATGATGGGGGCCAAGTGTATGGTCATGTTCTGAAGATGATTGGGTTGATAGAAAGGTTGGCTTCAATTGGAACGAAGCCGCCCTAGAGTGTGTCTGTTAACCTGATTTTGAATTCGCTTCCTGGTTCATTTGAGAATTTAATTGTGAACTTCAACATGAATGGAACCAAGGTGAATCTTCCAGAACTTCACAATATGCTAAAGACATATGAATCATCTACTTCAAAGGGGAAGACTGTGCTCATGGTGGACTCATCTACTAAGTTCAAACCTAAAGGTAAGAACAAGAAGAAAAAGGGTAAGGCTGGTGCCAAACCCACAGTCTTGAAACCTAAAGGAGGTGTTCAGAAGAAATCTAGCTTAGCCAGGGACGTATGCCTCAACTGCAAGCAGAAGAGGCATTGGAAGAAAGATTGCATCGCTCTAGGAGGAGACAATACACTAGGTGCTTCTGAACCTGCTGAACAAGGTATGTTTGTCATTGAGATTAATATGTCTACAAGTAACTCTCACTGCTAGGTATTGGATACAGCCTGTGGCTCACACATTTGTAACAATGTGAAGGGCCTAATGGATAGCAGAAAGGTTAGACCATGAGAGGTTGACCTACGCATTGGAAATGGAGCACGAGTTGATGTTGAACGTGTGGGGACTTATAGATTAGATTTACCTTCAGATTTTACATTAGAACTTAATAATTGTTATTTTGTTCCCTCGATTACGTGGAATATTATTTTCATTCCAATGTTAGACATTGAGGGTTTTTCCTCATATATTGCTAATGACAATTATATACTATCTTTTAATGGTAATATTTGTGGAAATGCTCCGCTTGTGAATAATTTATATATTCTCAATTGTAATCGAGAAATTCTCAATATAGAAAACAAACGAGCTAAAATAAGTAATCCAAGAAATTCCACCTACTTATGGCACTGTAGACTTGGTCATATCAATGAATCAAGGATAGCAAGATTAAGAAAGTTAGACTACATGGAATCATTTGATTTGGAGTCCTATGGTGACTGTGAATCTTGCTTGAGAGGAAAGATGACCAACAAACCACTTTATGGAAAAGGTGTGCGAGCCAAAGAGGCACTTGAGTTGATCCATATTGATGTATGTGGGTCATTTTCCACTCAAGCTAAGGGAGGTTTTCCTTACTTCATAACTTTTACAGACGATTTCACAAGGTTTGGATATGTGTATCTTATGAAGCACAAGTCTGAAGCCTTTGAGAAATTCAAGGAGTATAAGTTAGAAATAGAGAAACAACTTGAAAAAAGTATCCAGAATCTTCGATCAGATCGATGAGGTGAATACTTGAGTAGAGAATTTCTAGATTACTTGAAACTTCATGGAGTCCAATCAGAATGAACACCTCTTGGAACACCACAAATGAATGGTGTTGCTAAAAGGTGTAACTGAACCTTATTGGATATGGTTAGATTCATAATGAGTTTTTCAGCTCTTCCAACATACCTTTGGGGCTATGCTTTACAAAACTCAATTTATATTCTGAATAGAGTTCCTTCAAAGTCAGTAGAGAAAATGCCATATGAGATATGGCATGGCAAGAAGTCTACTCTTACACATATGCGAGCATGGGGTTGCCCTACATATGTAAAGAAGATTCTTACTAACAAGTTGAAATCTAAAAGTGAGAAATGTTACTTTGTGATATCCTAATGAAACGAGAGGATACTATTTATATCTTCCTGGAGAACATAAGGTCATTGTTTCCAGAAATGCAACTTTCCTTGAGGAAGACTATGTCTACAAGGAACAGAGTTGCAATAAGATAGAACTTGAAGAAATTCAAAAACCACAAAGAAACATAGAGGCTGAATCCTTGTCGAATGACCTAGACAAGAATTCAGTGGGAGTATTTGGTGAAGGTGTGTTACTTAGAGTACAGCCTTCAGCCAGTGGGAGTGATGTGAGGATTGATGCAGAAATGCAAGATTCTCATACACAACTAATGGAAGATAATACAATAGTTGTACATCCTTCCATTCAAGAAACACATGTAGATGATATTCCTGAAAACTCTCATAATGGTGGAAACGCACAAGAACCTTCTCATGATCAGAACACAAGAACCACATAAATGCAAAATAATCAACTCTGTAGGTCCACTATGACTCATCGTCATCCTGAAAGACGTAATCTCCTTATTGAAAGTCAAAATGAGATAGATATTCCTGATGATGATGAGCCTACAACCTACATCGAGGATATGTTAGACATTGACTCGCAAAGATGGCAAAAAGCCATGAAATCTGAAATGGACTCAATGTATGTCAATCAAGTTTGAAACTTGGTTGATTTGCCAACAGGGGTTAGACCCATAGGATGCAAATGGGTCTTCAAGAAGAAGATTGATGCATTTGGCAAGGTGCAAACCTATAAGGCTAGGTTGGTAGCAAAAGGTTACAATCAGATGCCTAGGTTGATTATGATGAAACCTTTTCGCCAGTTGCAAAGATTAAGTCCATTCGAATTTTGCTTGCAATAGCTGCATACTATGATTATGAGATTTGGCAGATGGATGTTAAGACCGTTTTCCTCAATGGAAATCTAATTAATGAAGTGTATATGATACAACCTGAAGGTTTTACATCCAAGTCAAAGCCCAAAGCAGTATGCAAGCTACAAAAGTCCATTTATGGACTTAAGAAAGCCTCAAGAAGTTGGAATATTTGCTTTGACAAAGCCATTAAATCATTTGACTTTGTCAGAAGCAAGGAGGATCCATGTGTTTATAGTAAATACAAGGAAGGGAGTATTGTTTTCATTATCATATATGTAGATGACATATTAATAATGGGAAACGATAAGTCCCTTATGCAATCAGTAAATGAATGGTTGTCCAGCACCTTCATGATGAAGGACTTAGGTGAAGCCTGCTACATTCTTGGAATTAGGATCTACAGAGATAGACCTAATAGATTATTAGGGTTGTCACAGTCTACATACATAGACAAAGTGCTAAGGCGTTTCTCAATGGAAAATTCCAAGAGATGAGGTCTTCATATGGGTCAAGGCATCAAGTTATCTAAGAAGGATTGTCCTTCTACTGTTAAAGAATTTCAACGCATGAAGAGGATCTCATATGCTTCAGCCATAGGATCAATCATGTATGTCATGACCTGCACTAGGCCAGATGTGGCTTTTGCACTTAGCATGACTTGCAAATTCTAGCAGAATCATAGGGAGGAACACTGGAAAGCAGTCAAGAATATTCTTAAGTATCTTAGACAACTAAAGAATATTCTTAGTCTATAGTGGGCAATAGAAGCTAGTCGCTACTGGGTATATTGATGATGGTTTCCAAACAGATCTTGATGACTTCAAGTCACATTCTGGATATGCCTTTCATTTTCAATGGCGGAGAGTTGGAAAAGTCCAAACCACTGCTGATTCGATGACTGAAACCAAGTACATTGCTTGATTGGAAGCTTGTAAAGAAGATGTCTCGATATCTGAGTTCTTAAAAAGAACTAGGGGTCGTTCCAAGTGCTAGTCATCTAATAACGATATATTGTGATAACACTGGTGCTATTGCGCAAGCTAAGGAACCAAGATCAACAAAATCATGTACATAGGAAATACAACATACTCAGGGAGATGGTGGATCTAAAGAAATAGATCTAGACTATATTCCCACAGATGATAATGTGGCTGACCCATTTACTAAACCATTAAGCTTAGCTAAGCATAATGGTCATTTTGAAAACATGGGTATTAGATACATTGGAGATTGGCTCTAGGCCAAGTAGGAGATTGAAAGTATGTATATCCTAGAGAAAGTGTATATTAGGGACAAAACGTACTTAAATATATTCATATTATTAATGAAATTACTATTTATGACATTTGCAATTATTGAATTATTATTTGATTATTTATAATTATTTATATATGTGCATCCCTTGAGCTTACGTTGTCATTAATATAGTGAGATATTAATGATAGAACGTAACTCTCAAAATAGCCTCGACTAATGATCATCGAGAATGGGATATCGATGATATGCTATAAGTCGACATGTGGTCTGCATCACATTCTTGGAGAATGTAGTATTTCTCACAACTGCGAGTAATGGTTACTCGTGATGGACACATGGATACTTTGGAGAAGTATTGGTATACCCTGCCGATAAACTATTTGTTATACATGTCTATAGTGTTATCCGCTTGTGAAATATAAAGGTCCTTTAACTTGAGGTCAATACGCACCTTGTTTGCAGAATGATGTACTTTGACCAAGTTCTAAGCTTAAACTCCTTTTGGATAAGATACGGCTTGTGTTGGGTGCATCAGGATATAAATCAAGGTGGTAGTTGAGCCAAGAATATGATTCATTCCTCGATTGGAAATTTGAGTGAGCACTCAAGTTCTTAATGTTATTAAGTTGACTAAAGTCACTGGCCAATGCAAGAGACATATTTAGATTATGGTCTAGTTGTCAACTAATAAACGTGAGATAAAGTGATTAAGTCATTTGGATACACACTTGGAAAATCCTAAGCTTAGTCGAGTGTGTCGCGAATGAAAAGAATTTATAGTTCCACATAAATGTTAAGTTTGCTGGATTCATGTAAACGCATTTCACATATTGAGTTCGTCATACGACGCAGTCTAGGACTTTCGTATGGACCTTAATTAGATTAATGTCGATATGTGAAGGCCTATAGGGTCACACTATATGCGATTGTTTCTTCGATCTAAGAGTGTATTGAGAAAATATTAAATTTTTTATTTAGAATTGAGATATTTAATTTATAATAATTATGCAATATTTCTATTTGATAGAAATTATTTAATTAAGTCGAATTGGATTTCGGATTTAATTAAATGTGTTGGAAATATTATATGGGTACTCGAACAAATACAGGGAAGAATTTGAGCTAGAAATTACTGGCCCAAAATGAAGCCTTGACCGTCCACTTGGACGTGTGAGTTGGACCAGCTGGGCTGGTCCACTGAACATTAACATGGGTCAAGTTTTCCTGTTTCAAATCTGCTTAGGTTTTGTCCTGAACTCCTATATAAACAACACATACCTCATAATTATTAGTTTACAGAAAATAACTTCTCAATTCCTCTGCAAGATTTCCTAGCTTTCTTGCAAAGGAGATACACTGGAGTTGGACTCTGCACTCGAGGATACTAATTGCGTGGATACCTTAATTGTGAATCCGGCAATTGAAAACCTGTATGTTTTCCTTATCGTGTTTTAAACACTTTATATGATTATCGTATAATTCATGTCATAATTATTGTTGAGTAAGTAAAATTTAAACTTCCCCTGTGAGTACGAACCCAACAAATTTCCTACAACACTGTCATTTAGTTATTCGTGATTGTGGTAATGAAATATCTATTGCTTGCTTTATGCATGTGTATCATTGAACTGTTGGGGTATATTTCTTAAATATATAGCAGTCACATATTAGTTCTCATTAATAATTATCGGAAATGTAGAGTTATTCCACTCATGCATGATTCTTCAATTGAATATTGAGTATTTATGTATTTGGATAAATGCACTTTTTGTCCCTTAACTATTGAAGAATGCTTATATGTATGGATTTAATATTGACATTGATGGTGTAATTTACCATGTTATAGTACGTTACTTATCATTTGTTTTAGGTTACTAATAATGCTTATTAAATAATGTTATTTTCTAATTATTTTTTAAGTAATTGAGTAAATTAAGTTATGGGTGCACCCAACTTAAACTCTATATAAATAGTGGTCATTGTGAAATCAGATAAAGTATATATATGTAACCTTAAATTGATAAAATCATACACCTTTAATCCCTCCACTTATAAAATGTCACGACGAATAAAATTCAATTTAACCAGTAGTTGAATCCCAAATCTCGATTTCCTTTCTTCTCGAGATGGAAATCTATGACACCTTAGATTACTAAAAGCCAGGCGCCCAGCAAAGTAGGTCGTATCTAGCAGCCATTTCAAATTAACACGTAGGGTAAAGGACAGTTGGCATTTTTAGTTGTTATGTCATAAAAATAAATTCTTAAACTTTCAATTTATAGCATTTTTTTTTGGTAATTAGCATTGTTTGATTTTATCTTAAATACTGTTGACTGCCGGCAGAATAGCTCTCAATCAGAAAAAAGAAAGAAAAGGAAATGTATCAAATAAAATTCTTTTTCTTTTAAAAATGATCCTTTTTACTGTTTGAATAAAATGACAAATCGCAATCTCGGAAACAGAGAATGATCTATTTTACTTTTATGTGCACTTTGGCATAGGAAGAGTTAGACTAATCTTGTTGAGTTTAGTTTTTACTTTTGACACACAAAAATGTTTTTTACCTTTACTTCTAAGAAATGGTAAGTTGATCCCCTCTCTCTCTATATATGTCTTAGTTTATATTTAATTATTATAGTACTTATTTTCGCAACTAATTCGGATTCATTCTCATTAAAGGTGTTGGCATTAGTAAGAATGACAAGTGTGAGTTTTGATGACTGACAAAGAAAATGAACAAGGCGAATGAACCATGTTTGTGGAATTAATCCATCCAACGGACATATGCAATACAGAGTTGAATGAATCAGACACATAACAAAAGTGAACGAAACAGGTCTAAGAACATGTTCCATATCGGATATAGATGTGAGACAGAGTTGAATGAAATAGATGCTTGAACCAGGTCCAAGAACTTGTTCCTGCTCAGAATCCTACCATGAGTAGAATTTGTGTTTTATGGTAAGGACTTAAAAAATCATACTTATCAAGATACTTTAGACTCCTACAAGAAAACTGACGTCGCGTTGAAGAGCAATAATCCCAAGTCAACTCAAACCATAACGCTCATATTGCGCCTTATCACGTAGGATTTGAGTTCAGCCGACTTGGTGCAACCTAAAGTTATAAATATTCAAGTCCAGCCAGCAAGAAGTTTTATGCACTCACAAAGAGAAAAAATCATAACATTGAGCAAACTCTGTCAAGCATATTTGAGAGACTTTTGATTTAAGAAGTGCTAGGGTGGAGCACGAGCAGCATTTGAGGATCGTATTTGAGATTTTGAAGAAAAAGCAACTTTATGTCAAGTTTTTGAAGTGTGAGTTTTGGCTCAGTTCGGTGCCATTTCTGGGCCATGTAGTGACCAATGATGGTATTATGGTAAATCCTAAGAATATTGAGGAAGTTCTTAATTGGGTTAGACCTACTTCGATTACCGAGATTCAGAGTTTTATTGGCCTCGCTAGTAATTATCGGCATTTTGTAGAGGGGTTTTCATCTATTACATCTCCTTTGACCAGATTGACTCAGAAGAATGTTACCTTATCAGTGGTCGGATGAGTGCGTGACAAGCTTTCAAAAGCTCAAGACTTTGTTGACTTCAACTCTGATTTTGACTCTTCTTGTGGAGGAAGAGGGCTTTACTAGCTATTGTGATGCTTCACAGATTGACCTTGGGTGTGTAATGATGCAAAAAGGAAAGATTATAGCTTATGCTTTGAGGCAGTTGAAGGTACAAGAGAAGAACTACCCCACTAATAACTTGGAGTTGGAGGCGATAGTATTTGCTTTGAAGATTTGGAGACATTAACTTTATGGTGTCCATTGTAAGGTATTTACGGATTATAAGAGTATTCAACACATTTGCAATCAGAGGGATCTTAATTTGAGGCAACGGAGATGGCTAAAGATTCTTAAGGATAATGACATGTTAATTCTCTATCATTCGGGCAAGGCCAATATAATGACGGATGCCTTGAGTCAAAAGGCGGTAAGTATGGGTTGCTTAACATGTTTACATATTGGATAGTGACCTTTGGATATGGACGTACGGTATTTGGCAATTTGGTTGGTGAGACTTAATATTTTTAGCTTGGTAAAGTTATAGCTTGTGTGGAGGCACAATCTTCTTTATTGGAGCATATTAGGGCTTGACAGTTTGATGATGCCAAGTTGTGTAAAATCAGGGACAAAGTGTTGAAAGGAAAGGCTACAGAAGCAATTCTTGGTGATGAGGGTGTGTTGCAAATCAAGGGTCGCATATGTGTTTCTCGAGTGGGGGATCTGATTAAGTTGATTATGAAGGAGGCTCATAGTTCAAGATATCCTACTCATCAAGGAGCTACAAAGATGTATCGGGACTTGAAACAGTAGTACTGGTGGTGTAGTATGAAGAGAGATATTGTGGGATTTGTTTCTTGGTGTTTTAATTAACAACAAGTGAAGTATGAGCACCAAAAGTTTGGTGGACTTACTCAGAGAATGCCTATACTTGAGATGAAATGGGAGAGAATCGCTATGGACTTTTGGTGGGGTTACCATGGACTTTGAAAAATTTTGATGTTATTTGGGTGATTATAGATCAATTGACGAAGTCAACTCACTATGTACCGGTTCAGACGACTTACAATTCAGAGAAAATGGCTAGATTCTACATTTGAGAGATCGTTCGATTACACAGAGTACCCATTTATATCATTTTAGATTGGGGCACGCAGTTTACATCCCACTTCTGGAGGTCTATGCAGAAGGAGTTGGGTACTCGGTTAGAGCTTAGGATAACATTTGACCCTTAGACAGATGGTTAGTTCGAACAAACTATTCAGGTCCTTGAGGATATTCTACGGGGATGTGTGATTGATTTTGGTGGTCATTGAGATCAGTTCTCTCATTTGGCGGAGTTTGCTTACAATAATAGTTATCATTCGAGCATTGAGATAGAATCGTTTAAGACATTATATGGTAGAAAATATCGTCCTCTGCTTGGTTTTATGCATTTCAGGTTAGGCCTTAGGGTACATACTTATTGCGTGATTTTTTGGACAAGGTCAAGTTGATTTATGAAGGACTTCTCATGGCTCAGAGTAGGCAGAAGAGTTATGCAGATTGGAAGGTTTGTGATATAGAGTTCATGGTTAGTGAGCGTGTCCTGTTGAAGGTTTCACCCATGAAAGGAGTGATGAGGTTTGGAAATAGGGGTCAGTTGAGCCCTAGGTACATTGGACCTTTTGAGATTATTCAGCGTATTGGTGAGGTAGCCTATATGTTGATTTTTTTCCTGGGTTGTCAGGTGTCCACCCCATGTTTTATATTTTCATGCTCCATAAGTACCATTTTGATGCCTCTCATGTGATTTAGTGGGATTCAACGTTACTTGATCAGAACTTGACCTATGAGGAAGAGCCGATTGTTATTCTAGATAGACAGATTCAAAAGTTGAGATCTAAGAAGATTGCTTAAGTAAAGGTTTAGTGGAGGCATCGTCTGGTCGAGGAGGTTATCTGGGAGATTGAGACGGACATGCAGATTAGATATCCCCAACTTTTCAGAGATTAAGGTACTTTTTTCTCTTTATGTTCGAGGACGAACATGTGTTTAAATGGTGGATGATGTAATGACCTATTAGGTCATTTTGCTTGTTTTCTCTTAAATGACCATTTCCCCAGCTTGTTAAAGTTTATTTGACATGCGGGGATGGGGTGGCATTGTTCCCGAGGCTATCGGGTAGAGACATCGGAAGGAAACCTTAGTCTTAAAAGTTAGAAGTTATAAGTTTGGGAAGATTGACTAAGAGTTGACTTTTGAGTAGATGCGTTTGGAATCAAATTCTGATGGTTCCGTTAGCTCCTAAGCGTGATTTTTTTACTGAAATGGATAGTTGGAATGAGTCCCGAGTGATTTGAGTGTGATTGGGGTAAGTTTGTAAAATTTAGAAAGTCAACATTGAGGGTAGTAGCATCTTTTTTGAAGTTTTGCCAATTTCATCATGTCCGGAATGTCAAATATGGCCTAGTAGAGTTATTGGTTCTGTTCCCGAGGAACTTAGGAATAATTTAGGCATTTGATTGAAATTCTAGATTTTAAAAGAATTGGAGTTGAGTTTGGTTAGCATTCGGTCAAGATGAGTTTCGAGGGTCCGCTACAAGTTTGGAAAGCACCAGATTTTTCTGGTGTTCAATCGTTGCATTCCTTCTTCACGAATACGATGTGTCTCGTGATCCTTCTTTGCGATCACGAGTGGCCTATCACTTTCACAAAGGCCATCGCATGGGCCGGGTTGGAGCAGTGCTCCGCGATCGCGAGGTTGGGTTCGCGATCACGAAGGACATTTTGCTTCAGCGATTTTAAGAACTCCAAAAATGATCTTTTGTGTTGTATTCTCATATTTTGAGCTTGAAATATCAGTTTGGAGAGGATTTTCAAGGTTCTTCAAGTGGGTAAGTTCCTGATCACTTTCTATGATTATTTTATTAATTATTTAGGGATTTCATATTAGATATCATGAATACGATTTGGGATATTGGGGAAATTAAATTCTAGGCTTGTACAAAGGGAAAATTCTTCAATTGATCATGAATTGATGTTAGAATCGGATAATTTTTTATATCTATACTCCATAGATGTTGGGTAAACTGATTTTGAAATAAATTTCTCGATTTCTTCGAGGTTCGGAATCTTATTTTTGGGTGACTTTTTGGGTTCAAGAGTTTTGTATAGCAATATGAGTATCATTAGAATCGTATGTTAATATACTATCCATATCTGAATAGCTTTTCATCTTTCGAAGGCGATACAAAAAGACAAGTTTTGTTGTAATTCATGAACTCCTATTCCAGGCAAGTTGAGATCTTGTACCTTTTTTAAAACATTGTGGTTGGTCTAAATTAAATTATTAAGAGGGTGTAATGGGATGATTAATTGGGTCCCAATAGTTGTGAGGTGACGAATACTTGTATCGAGTACCGGTGACATGTTATGGGTACTTGCACTATTTAAATTATATAGTTGGTCTGAATGCCATGCTTTGAGTATTAACTGATAGAATAGTACGATCCTTTGGATCTGTGACTGGGGTATGAAGCCCGTACTTTCCGTATCATTATTACATGCATGTCTTATATATGATTGTGTGTTTCTGTCACTCCTATATAGGGGTGTTCATGAGTCGATTTGGGTCAGTTTTTGGTGAAAACCAAAACCAAACTAATGTAATTGATTTTTGCATTATTAAAACCAAACCAAGTATAATACATATACATCGGTTTGGTTGTTGTCGATTTGGTTCAATTTTTCGGTTTTTAAGAAACTTAATGATATTTCTCTTTTTTATTTTTTTCCTACAATTAAAAAAGACTTTTCATTATTTTCCAACTTATAATATGTTATTATTAATACTTTTTTATTGTGGGAGCTATAATTTTCTTGGATTAAGTAGAAAATATATAAATATTTATAGATTTAATCAAGTGAATAAAATTTATAAGAAACACAATCTTTTTTAGATAAATCTCATGAATATTTCTGTTACATCCCGTACTTTCGTACGCTAAGTTGTGTCGTAAGCTCGTAAAGTGAGAATAAATTTTGTCAATATAATACCCCATACTTTTAGGCTATAGTTTGAACCACTCGACGTATATAAGTAGACCTGAGCCATGAAAAATTTTGGTCATATTTAATTGTGTATATCAAGAGTTCGGTGTATAATAGGATAAAGTCCTGAAGTATTTCAAGATTCTTAAGTGTGACAATGATAATTGGAGATATTTTTGTGCATGCGAAAAGAGGCTACATGCTAATCTATATCACATGATCATTATATGAAATGTGTTACAGTGATAAACATTTAGGTGATTGGAGATCAATAGATTAATTACGTGTATAGTTGATTAAATGGGCAATTATAATGGAAGATAAAAAGTTAATTAAAATTATTGGATAAATATTACATGGATAATATGTTTTGCTCATAGATAATGAGAGAAGAATTGGACATACAAGCTGCCACATGTCAATATCTAGATAAAAAGATGGCATTAATTAGTCATAAGTGACTTGATGAGTCAAAAGCAAATAATATACATGAGTGACACGTGGAATGTGTGATCACCTTAAGTTTGTATCAAACTATTTATTATTTGCTACAAAAAAACGTGTTGGAAGAGTTTAAAGGTGTTTGGTATAAGGCGACTTTTTATAAATGCAAATCGTAGAACTAATGTTGACAACATATATATATGTAACTGCTGCATATAGCACATGGGCAGCAACGTATTACTCCACAAAAGCAGCCACATAATTCTATTTTATGATATCAAGTGTAATTTGTATCAAGAACAACATACGGATTTTGCGCCCTGCTTCGATTTTGTTATTCCAAATTTATCGTGTTATTGAATTCGGACTTTTTTTAAAGTGAAGTAAAGTGAAAGAAGAGTAGTTCTTAGCATACAAGGTAAGAATTATCCTCTCCTAGATATAGTCAAGATAGTCCAGGTCATAGCGAAATTGTCAGATGAGAAAATACAAAAATTATACCAAAAATCGTAGTTGAAGTTGTAATTGTCATGTGGGTTGTTTGGTGTGGTTCTTGTGATGAATATAAGCTAGGAATCATACCAAAATGTTATATATATGCTGGACACGTTGTTGTTATTGTTATGTTAAAATTAGGGAAGAAGATATGGAAAAAGGGTGGTTATTGGTTGCAAACTGAGCTTACCGCTCGTCGTGTTGTGTACTAGTTTCGTTAATTGGCATCTGTAAAATTGTTGGTATAGTATTGACTGTGAAGGGATTGTTCCAAGTTAATTATGGAGGAATTGATATGGTTGTTGTTGTTCTTTGTGTTATGAGCTTGAGGGGAAGTAGTAGAAATAGGTGAGATGTTGTCCAATTTATAATAGAACGAGCTTGTCACTCGATATACGTGATATACTAGTATTTTATTTGCATAACGGGAGCATTAACGTTCTTATAGGTGAGGTGCTAGATGAGATGCATGGATTGTGTTGTTAGGCGACTCGACACATGTATGTAAAGGTTGTCCCTTCCTTCTTTTTGGCATGAACTCATTATCAGAGTCAAACGAGCGTATACGAGAAGAATAATTCGTAGAGTTTCTATATCTCTGTTATTCCATCTTACTTGTGTTGAAGTCACCCCTCGTCGAGAGTCTATATTAAGTTATAGTATGTATATCTAGTTGAGAAACAGAGAGTATATTATGCATATCATTTAGAGCATCATTGCATATATTTGCCTTCGGGGCTATGCATTCATCATCACATGCATTTGATTTCGGGGCTATACAAGGATATTGTTGCCTTCAGGTTATACAGAGATACAATTGTCTTTGGGGTTATACATAGATACAGTTTCCTTTTGGGCTATACAAAGATATAGTTGCCTCCGGGGATATAAAGAGATATAATTGCCTTCGGAGCTACGTAGAGATACAGTTTGCCTTCGGGCTATTTATATTTTCCTTTAGAGCTATGCACGGTCTTCGGGTCATTCATGTTGCCTTCGGGCTATGCACTTACACACAAGATACCACATGAGGCCAGACAGTTTATATTCAGTATTGCATGCATGACATGAGACAGAGACAGTTAGATATGTTTCCAGATTATTATTGACTCTCAGTTTTTCATTTAGTATATCATGTATATCAATTCAGTTTCAGTTATTTAGTTGTCTTACATACTCGGTGCATTATTTCGTACTGACGTCCCTTTTGCCGGGGGCGCTGCATTTCATGCCTGCAGGTCCTGATAGATAGACAGAGACACCACCCAGTAGATGGTGTCGAGTATTAGCGTAATCGGTAGGCACCACTTCATCCGGAGTTACCAGGTCCAGAGTTGGTATTGTTTTGTGTATATAGAGATGATGGGTAGGTCGGGGCTTTATCCCGCCCTCAGTATAATTTGATTTTCTTAGAGGCTTGTAGACGTGTCCTGTATATTCACTATATCAGTATGGTGACCTTGTCGGCCCTTGTTTATATCTTGCTTTGGGTTTTGTTATTTGCAGAGACATATTTCAGCCTTGCTGGCCAGGATTATTGTACGTATGTTAAGAGTTCATAAGTTACAGATGGTACACTGGGTTCAAGTAAGGAATCGGGTACCGACCATGCCTCCCCAAATTTGGGGCATGACAGTTTCTTTGAATTAATGAGATTGGATTTCATGGATCTCTTTTAGTTAGAAATGAAATGAGCTAAAGGTGTAAAGTCCATTAGCCTATTAGAGATAAAGAAAATTTGATAAAAAAAAATAAGCAAAATATTTAAAATTACTTATAAAAATTAATATATCTTTTATATATAATTATAAAGATTATGTATATGATTTGTCGGTTCGTTCGATTTTTTTTTTTGATAAAACTAAAATCAAACCAAATATTATCGGTTTTTAAAAATTTAAAATCAAATCAAATCCAAACAACTCTCAGTTTGGATCGGTTTTAAATCAAACCGTGAACACTCCTACGCTTATGTACTCATTTAAAAGTGGAAAAGAAGCAAACGATCGAGTCTTTATTGTGTAAATGGCTAAAAGTTAGACCTTTATTGCATAAATTGATTAAACATTGAATCTTTATTGCTTATATTGGCTTCTTATTACTGTGCATATCATATTCATGCTTCATATAGTATCTCATGCATGTTATGCTTGAGGATACATATGTAGGTCTGAGGGAAAATAATTTCACAAGGAGTGATGAGCTGATATGAGCTTGGGTGGCTAGAGATAAGTATTATGAGCCTAGTAATGACTGAGAACCTCGAATGGAAAGGATTTCAGGTGGTATAAGAATCTTGCGAGTCTCCCGTGGGTCATGATTGATCAATGTTCGAACATGTGTGTACCAGTGATGGAAAGCTCTTGCATTACATTGCATCTGCATATCATATTATCATGTTGACGTTGTTTCTTACTTGCTTAAACTATTAAAATGTTATTCTTATAATTCTACTTGATTACTTGAGATAAATCTGAACCACATGTGACTTCTTATACTTAGGTTTTACTATTTGGCCTTATTTTGATTTCGAACTAATAGTGGTTAGTGTAGAAGTGGTAGTCGTATAGCCAACCCTCGTCTCTATCTTATCTAGGGTCAGTCGATGATGTTGTTAACTACCCGTTATTTTATACTCACGCTAAACTTGTTGCACCCTTTTTGTATACGGGTTCAGCTCCTAGTACTAGCGGAGCGCGTGATTTTCCTTCCCGTTGAGGAGTTCATTTTGACGATTCTGGGTGTGACACTAGAGAGATTCATGGTACCAGATTCTTTCTCTTATCCTTTACTTTCTGTCTTTTATATTTAGACAACTTATGTATTTTTGGGATATATTTCCACACTTGTAATACCTTCTAGTTAGTTCTTGTAATCGTGACACCCAGTATTGGGATTTTTGTAATTTTTTTTAATATTTGGTTATTATGTTGGATTTTATTAAAGAGTTAAAAACGTGTTTGCTTTGTTGTCATTTCGCATTTGTTTCCTTTATCAATTTGGGATAAATATGTAATGGTTGGCTCACCGACTCATGCGAGTTAGGCCATCACGGCCATTGAAATTGGGTCGTGATAATTGACCTATTTCAACAGGATCACATTGTTACACCCTATTTTGAATGGGTCCAAGATAGTTTGTAACTTCCCGTCTCTTCTACCTGATTTTAAAAAATTAGAGTCGCCACCTAATTTCTAAGGAAAATCAGGAAACCTATATGTATTTGTGTATCTACTCCATTTATAATCCATGAAACCTATGAAATTCTAGATAAGGCTTTTATTTACCCCGATGAGAAAGTTTTAAGCATCCCTCAGATTCTGTCCGAAAATAGTCCTTAAACTTAGTTTAACTAACACTAGAGGGGGATTATCTATCTGTTTATCATTATTATTACCTGTTTTCAAAATGTTGCAATTTCATAAAAGATATACTAGGTGGCTAAGACGCAGTTAGATTACTTACTCATTATAAAGAGTGATAGAGGTTTGTGTGACGACTGCAAGGTTATCCCGAGTGAGAATATTACAATCCAGCATAAACTTGTGGTTATAGATTTGGCGGTAAAGAGGACGAAGAAGAAGAGGCTTGCATGATCATCCAAGGATTAAATGGGGAGGCCTAACTGGGGCCAAAGCCTTAAATATCGGAAATAAGTTGGTGGATATGGGGGCCTGGGGGAGTAGTGGAGACACATATAGTATGTAGTATGTGAGCTAGGATAACTGACTGCATCAAGGAAGCGACTAGAGTGTTAGGGGTTTTGAGAGGTAGCACTAGTAGGCATAGAGGGGATTGGTGGTGGAATGAGGAGGTCTAAGGAAAAGTTGAAGCCAAGAAGGCTGCTTATATAAAATTACTGGAAAGCTTAGATGAGGAGGAAAATAGAAGAATCTGGAGAGATATAAGATGGCGAAGAAGAAAGCGAAGCTAGCGTTCACCACGGCCAAAACAACATATTTTGAGAGCGTGTATGAATAGCTCGAGTGCAAAGGTGGGGATAGAAAGTTGTATCGGCTTGCCAAGGAGAGAGAGAGAAGATCCCATGACTTAGATCAAGTGAAGTTCATCAAGAACGAGAATAACGAAGTATTGGTAGAAGAGGCACACATTAGACAGAGATGGCAATAATATTTCCATAAGTTATTGAATGAAGAATGGGATAGGGATATTGTGTTAGGAGAGTTAGCGAAGTTTGAAATGCGTAGAAATTTTGGGTACTATAGGTGCATCAAGGATGCAGAGGTTCTGGGGTTATTCAAAAGATGAGGAAGGGAAGAGCGACTGGGTCAAATGATATTCCGATGGACTTTTGGAAGACCGCATGAGATACAGGTATGAAGTGGCTGACTAGGTTGTTTAATATCATATTTAGAATGGACGAAATGTCGGAGGAGTGGAGTTAGAGTACTATGGTGTCATTGTACAATAATAAGGGTGATATTCAGAATTGCAATAACTATAGGGCATTAAGCTGCTAAGCCACACGATGAAAATTTGAGAGAGGGTGATTGAGTTGAGGATGAGGAGGGGTGTGTCTATCTCTAAGAACCAATTTGGATTAATGTCGGGGCGTTTGACTATAGAGGTTATCCATCTTATAAGGAGATTATTGGAGCAATAACAAAAAGATGGACTTGAACATAGTGTTCATTGATCTAGAAAAGGCATATGATAAAGTCCCTAGGGAGGTCCTTTGGAGATGCTTAGAGTCTAATGGGGTACATTTTGCGTACATTAGGGTTATTCAGGACATGTACAATGGAGCAAAAACTCGGGTTAGGACAGTGAGAGGTGACTTAGAGCATTTTTCGGTCAAGATGGGATTGCACCAGGGATCAGCTCTAAGCCCATTCCTATTTGTCTTATTGATGGACAAATTGACTCGACATATTTAATGGGAGGGGTCGTGGTGTATGTTATTCACTGATGACATAGTATTGATTGAAGAGATACGTAGTGGTGTTAATGGTAGGCTGAAAGTGTGGAGAGAGGCCTTAGAGTCAAAAGGTTTCAAGTTAAGAAGGACTAAGACAGAGTACCTAGAGTGCAAGTTCAGTGATGTGGCATTTGAGCTGGAGATGAAAGTGAAGATTGATGCACTAGTCATACCCAAGAGGGACAAAATCAAGTATCTTGGGTTTATAATTCAAGAAGATGGGGAAATTAATGATGATGTCGCATATCGTATTGGGGCGGCACGAGCGAAATGGAGGCTCGCCTCTGTGTACAATGTGATAAGAAAGTGTCACTTAGGCTGAAAGGTAAATTCTATAGAGTGGCAGTTAGACTAGCACTATTGTATGGGGCAGAGTGTTGACCAGTTAAGAGTGCCCATATTCAGAAGATGAATGTAGCGGAGATGAGGATGCTCAGATGGATGTGTGAGCATATTAAGAGGGATATGACTAAGAACGAAGTTATACGAGAAAAGGTGAGAGTGGCCTCAATGCTGGACAAGATTAGAGAAGAGAGGCTGAGATGGTTCGGAAATATGAAGAGGAGGCGCGAGGATGCACCAGTGAGGAGGTGTGAGAGGCTAACTATAGCAGAAGTGATGAGAAGTAGAGGTAGGCCGAAGAAGAACTGAGGGAGGTGATTAGACACGATATGGCACAACTCCAGTTGACTGAGGACATAATCTTAGATAGGAAGGTCTGGAGGTCGAGGATTAGGGTAGATGGTTAATATGTAACATGTGGTTATCGTACTAGTAGTCATAGTCGCATATTTTTTTGGCCAATGTATATTGATAGATGTTACTATATTTGTTTTGCACATTTGATATTTTATTGTATCTTCTTCCTTCCTATATTCATGCATTGGGTACGTTTCTTTTGAGCCGAGGGTCTATCGGAAACAACTTCTCTATCCTGTAAAGGTAGATGTAAGGTCTGCGTACATCTTACCCTCCCTAGACCCCACTTGTGGGATTACACTGGGTATGGTGTTGTTGTTGTTTGTATGTTTTGTATAGTTTAATAATGCAAAAATTAAATACAAACAATGGTTCAGTGAAGATCTTTTGAGTTCCTTCCGAGTGTCGTCGGGATGAATCTTCGGGTATCTGTATAAACACTTAGTAAAAGTGTTAGCAAAAATAAGTAACCATCGAATGAATTGAAGAAGTAATAAATAAACTTAAAATTAAAACCCGTCTTTGTACAAGGGAGGCCTAGGAAATCAGACGGAGATTCCTTCATCGGCCAAAAATACAGTACTTGTAATAAATTGTAAGATGAAAGAAAATGAGTTAGTCAAAATGATTTGAAAAATCCAAAAAGTAAGGTGTATGTTATATGTATATCAGTATATCTATCTGACATATACTGGACATACAGTGATATACATGTAACATACACTATGTATATCACTTGTATGTCAATGTATGTC
Source organism: Anisodus acutangulus (assembly GCA_029783415.1). Classification (NCBI taxonomy): domain Eukaryota; kingdom Viridiplantae; phylum Streptophyta; class Magnoliopsida; order Solanales; family Solanaceae; genus Anisodus; species Anisodus acutangulus. The sequence goes on along the minus strand of CM056507.1, from coordinate 16,853,185 downwards.
ATATATTATGTATATAATACTAATAAATGTGGCATACATAAGATATACACACGGCGTGCGATAATATACATGATGTAAATCAACCCGCGAACCTAAACTCCCAACATGAGTCGGGAAGTGCCTTCCTAAAAGTGCCAACAATGGCACGTCATTCTACACTTGGATACCTAACATGGCATGGAAAATGGAATGGAATTGGACTTGGTACGTGAAGATTCAATTACATGTTTTATTTGGATTTGTATATAGGTCTTGGCCGAAGACCGTGTTTGTTTTTCTTTTAGCTTGTCCTTATTTTCTAGCTTAGCTTTTAGCTTATTTAGTTTCTAGCTTAACTACTTAGGACATAATTAACAAGTCATGTAATAACTAGTCCATGTAAAAGGGTAACAAAGCCGAGAGTTCTTCCTCCAAGGTGACAAGGACGAAAATGACACAAAGTGGCAAGGACAAGAGGCATCTAGAAGTTGGGATTTCAAAGAGAGACTTTATGAACTAACAAGTTCATGAAGATGATTATATTGAAGACTTCAAATTCGGCCTAAGGAAGATGAAGAGGTGGCCGAAATGATCATCAAAACAAATACCAAGAATAGAAGATTCCAACACATTCCAAGAAGATGAGGTTATTGGAAGAATTTATGAGCTAACAAATTCATGAATATGGTTACATGGGAGACCTCAATCTCGTCCTAGAGAAGAGGAAGATGTGGCCGAAACACCTTGGTCTCCAAGTCACTCCAAATTCGTTCACACTAGGCCGAACTCCCAAGCAATTTGTGTCCTTCTGTCTTATTCTAGAATAGTTCATTTTATACTATAAATAGAGGCCTTAGGCCATTGTAAAATGTAGACTTTGTTGATATATAAAAGTTGAGCTTTACTCATTGCTATGTGTGTCAACCCGGGGTTATGATTCTAAGTTGGTTCTTGTGTAAGCCAAACCCCTTAGTGCAAGTTTAGCTAGAACTGTGTGATCTAGTTGAACTCAAGCTAAGGTTCCCTTCGGTGTAAGCTTGGTTAAGACTGTGTGACTTAACTAGGTCCAACCTTAAGGAACCCCCTTGGTGCAAGTAGACGTTGGAACTGTGTGATCCAACCAAACCCATGCCAAGGGTCTATCATAAGGTTACCGGCCACCCTCACTTGGTTAGTATTCGGGCTTATACCTAGCAACCCTGGTCGAGTCCTTGTCCAATTTGCCAAACTCACATTAGTGTCGACCGGGCAGTAAAACCCCCCGTGTCTCTATCCTTGGGCATATCATCCGTACTTCAATTAAACCACAACAACTAAACACTTAGCCAAAACCAAACCAACCAACACTTGGTTTGTACTCGGGTTTGGACCTAGCATCCCGTGGTCATTCCTCATCAAACCACTTCACTCCTTTCACCACCACACTCCGAAATACGTCCCTAATATCCACTATAACGGCCACTGATCGAAACCACACGTAAGAAACTATCCAATCCCGATAACACCCAAACAGTCCATTACAAACACTAACCAAGAACCTAATTATTTCAAATTGTTTCATCGCCTTTCCACTACCAAAAAACCAAGTACCGATCACCATAATTACCCTAAACCCACCGGTGACAACCTCACAAAATGCCTTGAGCCGATTCCCACCACAACAACCTGAAACAGCCTCCCATACACCACACTGTCGGCCTAGCCAAGAACCCGAGAACCCCACTTTGTGTTTTATTTTCGCGTCAACTTATTCCCTGCCGAACTCAGCCCCACTTACTCTCACTCACCCCTCCGTACATACATCAGATTGGTATCAGAGCAAGGCGATCCCATGCCACTCCTTGATGTGATAGCCAACACAAAAATAACACTTACAAATAAAGAAGAACTTCAGAAACTCGTTAGTGACATGTTTGCGAAACATGCCCCCATCTTGAGAAACCACTTGTCTTGTATTCAGATCCATATTTAGCAAGATTGGAGGAAGACACCTACAAGATAAAACTTCCGGTCCTATCTAATGGTGGAAGTATTAGATCAACACTTGTTGTTGAAAAATAATTTCACATTTAGGCGGCGTGAAGTTGAGGGAAAATTCCTTCAAAGAAGGGGAGAATGATGTAAATCAACCCGCGAACCTAAACTCCCAACATGTTTCGAAAAGTGCCTTCCTAAGAGTGCCAACAATGGCACGTCATTCTACACTTGGATACCTACATGGCATGGAAAATGGAATTGGACTTGTTACGTGAAGATTCAAGTACATGTTTTATTTGGCTTTGTATGTAGGTCTTGGCCGAAGACCGTGTTTCATTTTCTTTTAGCTTGTTATTGTTTTCTAGCTTAGCTTTTAGCTTATTTAGTTTCTAGATTAACTACTTAGGATATAATTAACAAGCCATGTAATAACTAGTCCATATAAAAGGGTAACAATGCCTAGAGTTCTTCCTCCAAGGTGACAAAGCCGAAAATGATACAAAGTGGCAAGGACAAGAGGCATCTAGAAGTTGGGAATTTCAAAGAGAGACTTTATGAACTAACAAGTTCATGAAGTTGACTATATTGAAGACTTCAAATTCGGCCTAAGGAAGATGAAGAGGTGGCCGAAATGATCATCACAACAAATACCAAGAATAGAAGATTCCAACACATTCCAAGAAGATAAGGTTGTTGGAAGAATTTATGAGCTAACAAATTCATGAATATGGTTACATGGGAGACCTCAATCTCGTCCTAGAGAAAAGGAAGATGTGGCCGAAACACCTTGGTCTCCAAGTCACTCCAAATTCGTTCACACTAGGCCGAACTCCCAAGCAATTTGTGTCCTTCTGTCTTATTCTAGAATAGTTCATTTTATACTATAAATAGAGGCCTTAGGCCATTGTAAAATGTAGACTTTGTTGATATATAAAAGTTGAGCTTTACTCATTGCTATGTGTTTCAACCCGGGGTTGTGATTCTAAGTTGGTTCTTATGTGAGCCAAACCCCTTAGTGCAAGTTTAGCTTGAATTGTGTGATTTAGTTGAACTCAAGCTAAGGTTCCCTTCAGTGTAAGCTTGGTTAAGACTGTGTGACTTAACTAAGTCCAACCTTAAGGAACCCCCTTGGTGCAAGTAGACGTTAGAACTGTGTGATCCAACCAAACCCAAGCCGAGGGTCTATCATAAGGTTACCGGCCACCCTCACTTGGTTAGTATTCAGGCTTGTACCTAGCAACCCCGGTCTAGTCCTTGTCCAATTGGACAAACTCACATTGGTGTCGACCGGGCAGTAAAACCCCCCGTGTCTCTATCCTTGGGCATATCATCCGTACTTCAATTAAACCACAACAACTAAACACTTTGCCAAAACCAAACCAACCAACAATTGGTTTGTACTCGGGTTTCCACCTAGCATCCCGTGGTCATTCTTCATCAAACCACTTTACTCCTTTCACCACCACACTCCAAAATATGTCCCTAATATCCACTATAACGGCCACTGACCGAAACCACACGTAAGCAACTGTCCAATCCCGATAACACCCAAACAGTCTACTACAAATACCAACCAAGAACCTCATTATTTCAAATTGTTTCATCGCCTTTCCACTACCAAACCACCAAGTACCAATCACCATAATTACCCTAAACCCACCGGTGACAACCTCACAAAATGCCTTGAGCCCATTCCCACCACAACTACCTAAAACAACCTCTCATACACCACACTATCGGCCTAGCCGAGAACCCGAGACCTCCAATTTGTGTTTTATTTTTGCGTCCACTTATTCCCTGCCGAACTCAGCCCCACTTACTCTCACTCACCCCTCCGTACATACATCAGATTGGTATCAGATCAAGGCGATCTCGTCCCACTCCTTGAGGTGATAGCCAACACAAAAATATCACTTACAAACAAAGAAGAACTTCGGAAACTCGTTAGTGACATGTTTGCGAAACATGCACCCATCTTTAGAAAAGAATGTGATGTCCCAACCTTTGATGAAGATAGTGACCCAAAAGAGTTCCTTGAATGGTTAAATACCATTGAGGGATTTTTGAAGTACCGGCAATATGAAGATCATGAGTGCTTCAAAGTTGTCAAATGGAGGCTCAAATCATTTTGCTTCCGATTGGTACGAAAATCTAAGAACCAATCGAAAAAGAAGTGGCAAGACCAAGATTGACTCTTTGAAGAAATTAAAGAAGCATATGATGAAGACATTTTTTCCAAGGGAGCATGAACAAAGTCTATACTTCCGATTCCCCACTCGTCGTCAAGAAAAGGTTAAAGTTGCATCATGCCGCACCTTTAGAGGCGTGGTTGAGAAACCACAAAGGAGTAGTTCCCCAAATCCTTACGTAAGGACCACCAATGTTAAGAAAATAGGTAGTACCCTTTTTACTAACCCCTTGTACGGTCACTAAATAGATCAAAAGGTAGAAGAAGGTACTACTTTTTACTAATCCATTGTATGACCAAAAAGTTATAGAAAGAGATACGGAGAAGAAGGTAGAGGTCACAACGGGGATAAACAAAAGGAGAAAAAGGTGTTTCCAATATCGAGGATTAGGACACTTTGCACAAGAATGTCCGAACCCCCGAGTGCTGACAAATAAAGATGGTGGGAAGTCCTTTGAGGACTTCGATGCCAAGGAGAGTCCCGAGACCCCCTTACTTGATGCACAAAAATTAGAGAATGAATCTAAGAAGGGGGGGGGGGTACGATAGGTGCCGACTCAAAGAAGCCTTTGGAAGTTGTATGTACGGATGTTCTTGCAACTGGGCCACTCCTGATAATAAGTAGTGAACACTATCTTGGTTTATTTCCAAGAAGTTCATTACCCAACCCTCAATCATATGCACACAATCTGGCCAAGGAGATGATCTTGATGGAGTCAAAAGAAAATGAAACTTGGCACACGCGTGTTGAAATCCGAGAGGTCGACAACTTCGTCATGGGGAACAAACTTCCTATGCCGAGGTTGAAATGCCTTTTTGATTTATTAAGTGGAGCCAAATTTTTCATCGGGGTGGAATTGAGAAGTGGCTACATTTAAGTGGAAATTTGATGAGAAAGTGAATGGAAGACGGTCTTTAAGGTCAACTCGGTATTGATGCCATTTGGGTTGTGAAACTTTCCAAGTCCCCTCGTGAGTTTTATACACAAGGTGCTACAACCATCTATGGATTGCACCACATCATCCGAGGGCATATGTGATAATCCAACCACGGTGGAATCTATGTCAAACCGTGGAGGGCTATTAGGAGTTAAACGTGAGACTAAAGTAAACGCCATATTTTTTTCTCACACAAGATTGAATGGTGCACATCATTATTATTCTACCTATGGAAATGCATCAAATCTTATGGAATTCGTGATCTAATATGAGTATCATGTGGAGTCAAAACCACTTGTCTTGTATTCGGATACATATTTAGCAAGATTGGAGGAAGACACCTACAAGATAAAACTTCCGGTCCTATCTAATGGTGGAAGTATTAGATCAACACTTGTTGTTGAAAAATAATTTCACATTTAGGCGGCGTGAAGTTGAGGGCAAATTCCTTCAAAGAAGGGGAGAATGATGTAAATCAACCCGCGAACCTAAACTCCCAACATGAGTCGAAAAGTGCCTTCCTAAGAGTGCCAACAATGGCACGTCATTCTACACTTGGATACCTACATGGCATGGAAAATGGAATTGGACTTGTTACGTGAAAATTCAAGTACATGTTTTATTTGGCTTTGCATGTAGGTCTTGGCCGAAGACCGTGTTTGTTTTTCTTTTAGGTTGTTCTTGTTTTCTATCTTAGATTTGAGCTTATTTAGTTTCTAGATTAACTAATTAGGACATAATTAACAAGCCATGTAATAACTAGTCCATATAAAAAGGTAACAATGCCTAGAGTTCTTCCTCCAAGGTGACAAAGCCGAAAATGATACAAAGTGGCAAGGACAAGAGGCATCTAGAAGTTGGGGATTTCAAAGAGAGACTTTATGAACTAACAAGTTCATGAAGTTGACTATATTGAAGACTTCAAATTCAGCCTAAGGAAGATGAAGAGGTGGCCGAAATGATCATCAAAACAAATACCAAGAATAGAAGATTCCAACACATTCCAAGAAGATGAGGTTGTTGAAAGAATTTATGAGCTAAAAAATTCATGAATATGGTTACATGGGAGACCGCATTCTCGGCCTAGAGAATAGGAAGATGTGGCCGAAACACCTTGGTCTCCAAGTCACTCCAAATTCGTTCACACTAGGCCGAACTCCCAAGCAATTTGTGTCCTTCTGTCTTCTTCTAGAATAGTTCATTTTATACTATAAATAGAGGCCTTAGGACACTGTAAAATGTAGACTTTGTTGATATATAAAAGTTGAGTTTTACTCATTGCTATGTGTTTCAACCCGGGGTTGTGATTCTAAGTTGGTTCTTGTGTGAGCCAAACCCCTTAGTGCAAGTTTAGCTTGAACTGTGTGATCTAGTTGAACTCAAGCTAAGGTTCCCTTGAGTGTAAGCTTGGTTAAGACTGTGTGACTTAACTAAGTCCAACCTTAAGAAACCCCCTTGGTGCAAGTAGACGTTGGAACTGTGTGATCCAACCAAACCCAAGCCGAGGGTCTATCATAAGGTTACCGGCCACCCTCACTTGGTTAGTATTCAGGCTTGTACCTAGCAACCCCGGTCTAGTCCTTGTCCAATTGGACAAACTCACATTGGTGTCGACCGGGCAGTAAAACCCCCCGTGTCTCTATCCTTGGGCATATCATCCGTACTTCAATTAAACCACAACAACTAAACACTTTGCCAAAACCAAACCAACCAACAATTGGTTTGTACTCGGGTTTCCACCTAGCATCCCGTGGTCATTCTTCATCAAACCACTTTACTCCTTTCACCACCACACTCCAAAATATGTCCCTAATATCCACTATAACGGCCACTGACCGAAACCACACGTAAGCAACTGTCCAATCCCGATAACACCCAAACAGTCCACTACAAATACCAACCAAGAACCTCATTGTTTCAAATTGTTTCATCGCCTTTCCACTACCAAACCACCAAGTACCAATCACCATAATTACCCTAAACCCACCGGTGACAACCTCACAAAATGCCTTGAGCCCATTCCCACTACAACTACCTGAAACAGCCTCCCATACACCACACTGTCGGCCTAGCCGAGATCCCGAGACCTCCACTTTGTGTTTTATTTTTGCGTCAACTTATTCCCTGCCGAACTCAGCCACACTTACTCTCACTCACCCCTCCGTACATACATCAGATTGATATCAGAGCAAGGCGATCCCGTCCCACTCCTTGAGGTGATAGCCAATAAAAAATATCACTTACAAACAAAGAAGAACTTCAGAAACTCGTTAGTGACATGTTTGCGAAACATGCGCCCATCTTGAGAAAAGAATGTGATCTCCCAACCTTTGATGAAGATAGTGACCCAAAAGAGTTCCTTGAATGGTTAAATACCATTGAGGAATTTTTGAAGTACCGGCAATATGAAGATCATGAGTGCTTCAAATTTGTCAAATGGAGGCTCAAATCATTTTGCCTCCGATTGGTACGAAAATCTAAGAACCAATCGAAAAAGAAGTGGCAAGACCAAGATTGACTCTTTGAAGAAATTAAAGAAGCATATGATGAAGACATTTTTTCCAAGAGAGCATGAACAAAGTCTATACTTCCGATTCCCCACTCGTCGTCAAGAAAAGGTTAAAGTTGCATCATGCCGCACCTTTAGAGGCGTGGTTGAGAAACCACAAACCAGAAGTTCCCCAAATCCTTACGTAAGGACCACCAATGTTAAGAAAATAGGCAGTACCCTTTTTACTAACCCCTTGTACGGTCACGAAATAGATCAAAAGGTAGAATAAGGTACTACTTTTTTACTAATCCATTGTATGACCAAAACGTTATAGAAAGAGATACGGAGAAGAAGGTAGATGTCACAACGGGGATAGACAAAAGGAGAAGAAGGTGTTTCCAATGTCGAAGATTAGGACACTTTGAACAAGAATGTCCTAACCCCCGAGTTGTGACAAATAAAGATGGTGGAAAGTCCTTTGAGGACTTCGATGCCAAGGAGAGTCCCGAGACCCCCTTACTTGATGCACAAAAAATAGAGAATGAATCTAAGAAGGGGGGGGGTACGATAGGTGCCGACTCAAAGGAGCCTTTGGAAGTTGTATGTACGGATGTTCTTGCAACCGGGCCACTCCTGATGATAAGTAGTGAACACTATCTTGGTTTATTTCCAAGAAGTTCATTACCCAACCCTCAATCATATGCACACAATCTGGCCAAGGATATGATCTTGATGGAGTCAAAAGAAAATGAAACTTGGCACACGTGTGTTGAAATCCGAGAGGTCGACAACTTCGTCATGGGGAACAAACTTCCTATGCCAAGGTTGAAATGCCTTTTTGATTTATTAAGTGGAGCCAAATTTTTCATCGGGGTGGAATTGAGAAGTGGTTACATTCAAGTGGAAATCTGATGAGAAATTGAATGGAAGACGGTCTTAAAGGTCAACTCGGGATTGATGCCATTCAGGTTGTGAAACTTTCCAAGTCCCCTCGTGAGTTTTATACACAAGGTGCTACAATCATCTATGGATTGCACCACATCATCCGAGGGCATATGTGATAATCCAACCACGGTGGAATCTATGCCAAACCGTGGAGGGCCATTAGGAGTTAAACGTGAGACTAAAGTAAACGCCATCTTTTTTTCTCACACAAGATTGAATGGTGCACATTGTCATTATTCTACCTATGGAAATGCATCAAATCTTTTGGAATTCGTGATCTAATATGAGTATCATGTGGAGTCAAAACTACTTGTCTTGTATTCGGATCCATATTTAGCAAGATTGGAGGAAGACACCTACAAGATAAAACTTCCGGTCCTATCTAATGGTGGAAGTATTAGATCCACACTTGTTGTTGAAAAATAATTTCACATTTAGGCGGCGTGAAGTTGAGGGAAAATTCCTTCAAAGAAGGGGAGAATGATGTAAATCAACCCGCGAACTTAAACTCCCAACATGTGTCGAAAAGTGCCTTCCTAAGAGTGCCAACAATGTCACATCATTCTACACTGGCATGGAAAATGGAATTGGACTTGTTACGTGAAGATTCAACTACATGTTTTATTTGGCTTTGTATGTAGGTCTTGGCCGAAGACCGTGTTTGTTTTTCTTTTAGCTTGTTCTTGTTTTCTAGCTTAGATTTTAGCTTATTTAGTTTCTAGATTAACTACTTTGGACATAATTAACAAGCCATGTAATAACTAGTCCATATAAAAGGGTAACAATGCCTAGAGTTCTTCCTCCAAGGTGACAAAGCCGAAAATGATACAAAGTGGCAAGGACAAGAGGCATCTAGAAGTTGGGGATTTCAAAGAGAGACTTTATGAACTAACAAGTTCATAAAGTTGACTATATTGAAGACTTCAAATTCGGCCTAAGGAAGCTGAAGAGGTGGCCGAAATGATCATCAAAACAAATACCAAGAATAGAAGATTTCAACACATTCCAAAAAGATGAGGTTGTTGAAAGAATTTATGAGCTAACAAATTCATGAATATGGTTACATGGGAGACCTCAATCTCGGCCTAGAGAAGAGGAAGATGTGGCTGAAACACCTTGGTCTCCAAGTCACTCCAAATTCGTTCACACTAGGGCGAACTCCCAAGCAATTTGTGTCCTTCTGTCTTCTTCTAGTATAATTCATTTTATACTATAAATAGAGGCCTTAGGCCACTGTAAAATGTAGACTTTGTTGATATATAAAAGTTGAGTTTTACTCATTGCTATGTGTTTCAACCCGGGGTTGTGATTCTAAGTTGGTTCTTGTGTGAGCCAAACCCCTTAGTGCAAGTTTAGCTAGAACTGTGTGATCTAGTTGAACTCAAGCTAAGGTTCCCTTCGGTGTAAGCTTGGTTAAGATTGTGTGACTTAACTAAGTCCAACCTTAAGGAACCCCCTTAGTGCAAGTAGACGTTGGAACTGTGTGATCCAACCAAACCCAAGCCTAGGGTCTATCATAAGGTTACCGGCCACCCTCACTTGGTTAGTATTCGGGCTTGTACCTAGCAACCCCGGTCTAGTCCTTGTCCAATTGGCCAAACTCATTTTGGTGTCGACCGGGCAGTAAAACCCCCGTGTCTGTATCCTTGGGCATATCATCTGTACTTCAATTAAACCACAACAACTAAACACTTAGCCAAAACAAAACCAACCAACACTTGGTTTGTACTCGGGTTTGCACCTAGCATCCCGTGGTCATTCCTCATCAAATCACTTCACTCCTTTCACCACCATACTCCAAAATACGTCCCTAATATCCACTATAACGGCCACTGACCGAAACCACACGTAAGCAACTGTCCAATCCCAATAACACCCAAACAGTCCACTACAAACACCAACCAAGAACCTCATTGTTTCAAATTGTTTCATCGCCTTTCCACTACCAAACCACCAAGTACCGATCACCATAATTACCCTAAACCCACCGGTGACAACCTCACAAAATGCCTTGAGCCGATTCCTACCACAACTACTTGAAACAGCCTCCCATACACCACACTGCCGGCGTAGCCGAGACCCCCACTTTGTGTCTTATTTTCACGTCAGCTTGTTCCCTGCCAAACTCAGCCCCACTTACCCTTACTCACTCCTCCGTATATACATCAATACATGTGACATACATGTACACAATATACATTTATTCTACCACTAACCACCACCATAAATCACATTAACCACCACTAGGAGGAGGAGGAGGATTTAAAGAAAATAAATTTGAAACTCATTTCGTATTCGATTTTTGAATATGGAAACACAAGAAATTAATGTTGTTTTATTGTTGATTTGAGTTTTATTTTGTCAATAAATATTAGTTTGCATATTGTTTTTGTTGGGTATTTTTGCTCTATGGTACTTTATAAAGCAGTACGGGAAGTATATAACTATTACAAGTATTCGAAAGGATAAACAAAGATTCAATGATTCAACTAGTAATCTGAAAATTACAATATAATCACAAAACTGAAATTACAATTTTGTTGAAGACGGAAAAATGGAAACTGGTTTTGCTGAGTCGAGTGTGGCACTCTGTCCTTAAGACAATATTGCCCCGTATGTATCCTTTATACGTCCTGGACAATTTGTCTCCCAAGATAAAACAGCAATGGAACACTTGAGCAAATGAAACTCAAGAGCTACCGTGAAGAATATTGAGTAACGAAATGATGCCTTGGAAGTTGTAGGAAGAAGAAAACTTTCTGCTTGTGTAAGCTTCTGAATTTCGTGTATATTATATGTGTGTTCTTAGTGCTCAACAATGGTGTAAGTGGGTGTTTATATAGGTGATGGAGGGTCTGGAACTTCTGGGATCAAACTGTACTTCTGAAAAAGTTCTCTGGCCCAAAAAGATAATATCAGAAGGCCCACAGCCCACAGCCCACGACCCGTGGCCCGTGGACCCGAGAACCCGAGAACCCGGAACCGGAACCGGACCGGACGGGCGGGCGGCGGCGGCGCGCGTGTGGTCTTTCCTTGAACCGAAGCACATCTAGGTCCTCCCTCCTTTAAACACATGGGATACCCCTTGGGGTCCCAAACCCCAAACCAATTTCGAGTCTTATATACACAACAATTCTTTCTTTCTCTACCGATGAGGGAGAATTGAACACAATACCACACTTTCCATGCTTCAAACACCTTACTTCGTGGACCAATATCTCTTTCATTTCTCAATGAAATTTGACGATTCTTGGCCCTACGGTTATCTACGTACTTAGTAGATAATGCATGTGTGAAGAACCGGATTCTCCAACATACGTAACACTAGTGTTTAAGCCGTTAAAGTTGGTCGGTCGCAACTCCCGCCAAAGGCAAATTTCCAACAATCCGCCCTTGAAAGAGATTTTGGCGCACTCACATGGTGTCTTTTTCATTTCCAGCAATATTTCAGCGGACCGATGTTGCATAAGGAGAGGTAGCCTCAGCTTTGAACCTTTCATAGTTTAATACCATCTGACTTACTTACTGCGCGGTGAACGTGATGTCTTGAACCGTCAGTGTTTAGTGTAAGCCAAGACAATGATACCAACACAACAAATTCCCTTACTCTCTTCTTCGTAATGTTTTGTCCATTTTGGCCATGGACAACATCTTGGATTCTTAAGTGCGTTCATTTTGAGGCGGCCCATCCTCGCACTTAAATAGGTGGTCTCCTACAAGGTATCCTGCTATACCCCACTTCACAAGTGTTAGGAACCATTAAAAGTTTCCCAAAAAAAACCTAACCTCAACTGTTGAGGAGCATTATAGGTTTTGAAAACTTAACCTTTACCCACACTGCAGATAGCACTTAAAGTCTATCGCGGGAACGGCTTTGGATTTGGTATTTCTTTTCAGAAATCACTATCCGAAGTGCTCATGCTTCCACTGAAGCGATCAACTGAACCTTTACAGCTTAGTTTTCCCATTGAACCAAAGTACTGGGATCTCCAGTTAGTAAGGTTGGGTTACCACTGTATTGGTCCGTATATTTTGGGTTTTAAGCCCATTCCCCTAGACAGGCAGAACACTTGATCTCCGGGTAGTCCCTTAGTTAGTAAACAAGGAAGTGACACCCGTGATGATCAACTGCCATACGGTCTTATATCTCCTGACAAATCCTGACAGATATGTCCAGACGCCGTCATCCGTGTCCTTCCTAAAGCCGACCGGCTAGCCACAGTGTATGACTGCTGAAGGCACGGGTTTCTCCTAATAAGGGACGTCCTCTAAGGAGTCGTGAACTTACTCAACTTCTTTCATGCTTTGTATAAAGCGATAAACTCCGATTCCATCATGAATCGGCCGATGCAAGTTTGCTTAGAGGATTTTCCAAGAACCACCATACGCATTTACTTGTGGCTTTGGTGTTCTTCAGATCTGATGTCCAGTTTGCATCACTGTGTTCTCTCGGAACCGCTGGACATCCAGAATACTATAATCTGAAGATAAGCGAATAATTCAGATATCGTCATATCCGACTTAACACTTTCTATTGATCATGTATTAAGATCATCAGTGAAACTTAGTTCAACTGATCTGTTTGTAGGACGATACCAGGTCGGTTGTAGTGTGTACAATACATTGAACTACACGTGATCTGTGTGTATCGCTCCTTGTCTATGGGTGCATCATGATTCCAATCAGTTCTATGATTCATATCCATTGATGGCTTCAACGAGACTGTCAACTATCGACCAGTCCGTTAGATGTCTTTAGAAATCCAATTCCTAAGATGTCATCTGTGATATCCATATCTTTCATATCGAGACTGTGTTTCAATATGACTTTTACTTTCAGACTGTTGATTCTCCAACTGTTGGTTTTCTAACTTCAGAGTCAAGGTTTCTGTGCTCAGATTCATTGTTTCTGTTTTATCTGAAACTTTTAGGACCAAAATGTAAACATTTCAGGGACCAAGATGAAAGTTCAGGAAGAAGCCCAACAGTCCAGAAAACCAACTCTGATTCTCTTCTTCCAACTCTCCGGTTGGGAAGGCTGTTTTAACATTCATGCCACGCAAGACTGCAATGACCCATGATGTTAAGCTACTCCCAGGGGAGCACATGTACAAGTAGCCGAGGCTTTGAACTCGTCAGTAGATCCATCTACTTTGTACTCACTTTTGAGTATCATTTTTCACAACCCAAAGGTTCTTTTCCCGGAGGAAGATCAACCATTACCCAAGTATGGTTCTATATGATGGAATATATTTCTCTCTTTAGCTTCTTTCCAAAGCAACGCTTTTGGAGATAACAATTATTTATCAATTGTCCATGGTTCGTTCTTAACCATACAAGCTAGAAGGACTGGAACAAGTCTTTGTCCCCTCTTTGCTCCGTCTTGGTTCAACATCTAGAATCCCTGAGTTCTGCAGATCTGGAATATTAAGTTCCGGATAGCCAGCAACTTTTGAATCCTGTAGATACGGAACGTCTAGTTCCGGACAGTCAGGCCCTCGCGGGTTCTTGTTAACCTTGAGCAATTACTCCTTTTTCCTTTTCAAGGAAAGTTATCTTATAAGAATTCAACATTCTTTGACACCAATAGGCGATAAATACTACTGTTATTTACAGATCCAGTGGATATGCAATCTACAGTCTTAGGTCGAACTTGACCTGTTTCGGTAGTCCAACTTCTACCAAGCCACCCCACATCACAACTTTTGTATGTGAGATCCTTTTCATGTCTCACACGGAGAGTTATCCTTATCCTTATGCGGAGTTCCGTTGAGGATCGCATTAGCGGTAAGGATCGCCTTGCCCCACATAATTTAGGCGTACGGGTTTGCGCTTGGCTAACACCGTTAGGCTGAGGTGAGTAATGAACAGTCGTTTAATGAACGCTGCTTCACATTCTCCCCCTCTATCGCTATGAATTTCGCAATCCATAGGCTTAGTTGATTTTCAACTTCTGCTTTGTAGCGCTTATCCGCTTCAACAACTTCATCTTTGCTTTTTAACAAACAAAGGATTCCATACGTTGTACCATCATCAATGAAGATCACAACGTACTTGTCTCCCCCCTCTATTTTGTATAAACTTCAAATCACCCAAGTAGGTGTGACTAAGTTCTAGAGGAGCGGTGCTTCTTTCGCTATTCCCTTGACGGAATTTGGAAAGGTGATTTTGCCTCTTCGCCTACCTCACATTCATTTTGAGGGTTTATGTCGAAAGGAGGCAACAATCTCAACATCGTTAGCTTTTGAATGACTTATTATTTAACGTGTTTTAATCTATGATGGCATAGATGCACGGATTACAAATATATCATTCATTGGGCTATAGACATATTGTACCATTCTTAGTTATTACAGACCTGTTGGACTAGTCTCAAACCAACTTGACCAACAACGTCCCTTAAACCAAGTTAGGAACATGTATCACCTCTTTTAGAGTGATCTCATTCCCTGAAGTCCTATTGAGGACAACCTCTCCAAATTTCTTTGATTTTAGAGGTGGCGTTGCTTCACATGAACAACCTCTTGCCCGTGGTTAGGGCGTAACCGGATCATATGTGATCTCGATACTCTGGCCCACTTCAGTTGCTTTGGCAGACTGAGTGTCCAATTTCTTTACTGCCTTTCTTTAGGCCTTCAGATCATTAAGACCTGGAAACTCTGGCCCACCACACTAGGTGTCCATTACTTTTCCTATGAAATGAATTCTGGCCCCACTCCAGTCACCCGGAGGCTTTGTATGACTGAGTGTCCAATATCATCATATCAAAGGAATTTTGGCCCACTCCAGTCGCCCGGAGGCTTTGTATGACTGAGTGTCCAATATCATCCTATGAAGGATCTTCTGCCAAATAGTATGACGGTTCTACGTCTTTAACTTTTAGACTTCTTCCGTTATGATTGGTGCCCAGATAATTCTTGGCGCTTACTTAAGAGTTGTAATGGTCCATCGATGGATCTTACTCCCTCGTATGTGCGAACATACTTTACCCACTTTTAATAATTACACTTAAAGGAACGGATCTTTTTAAGATGTTTTACAATCCAATCTTTAAACGGAAAAGAAGATGAGATTAAACTTCTGATTTTTAAAGCGTAAGGAATATAAATTATTTTCATATTCCTCCTTACTTTAATCAATTTTTAATCAGACCTCATTTAATCTTTATTCTTGACAAGTAAGAAAACTACTTATCCCAATTTCGGATTCTGGCTCACTCCAGTCACTTCATCAAACTGAGTGTCCAGTTCCTTCTTACCATTATTCGGATCTTTTGTCTGGGATAGATACAGGCCTTCTGCAAGATAGAAGTACATCTTGATCTTCTCCTCTTGTCCCGATTGACATCCTCGAGCTCTCGAGAGCGCTTGTTCCCACTAGTCTTGGTAGCGGTGACACTATGAATACGTTCATCATCATCACTCTCTTCTACCAGAAAACCATTTCCATATCCCGATTTGGTCACACAACTTTTGACCGACATCTTTCGAACACTAATAGTAATACTATACAAATATTGTCTTAAGTTGTTGGTTATTTTTGCTCTATGATAATTTATAAAGCGATGCAGGAAGTATATAACTATTACAAGTATTCGAAAGGATAAACAAAGATTCAATGATTCAACTAGTAATCTGAAAATTACAATATAATCACAAAACTGAAATTACAATTTTGTTGAAGACGGAAAAATGGAAACTGGTTTTGCTGAGTCGAGTGTGGCACTCTGTCCTTAAGACAATATTGCCCCGTAAGTATCCTTTATACGTCCTGGACAATTTGTCTCCCAAGATAAAACAGCAATGGAACACTTGAGCAAAGGAAACTAAGGAGCTACCGTGAAGAATATTGAGTAACGAAATGATGCCTTGGAAGTTGTAGGAAGAAGAAAACTTTCTGCTTGTGTAAGCTTCTGAATTTCGTGTATATTATATGTGTGTTCTTAGTGCTCAACAATGGTGTAAGGGGGTGTTTATATAGGTGATGGAGGGGCTGAAAAACTGCCTCCATAATAGCCAAATAATGACCATTATAGAGGTAGTAAAGTCACCAACATAAATGGTGAAAGACCAACGGATTTGGCCATTATAGGAGGAGTAATTCAGCCAAAATAAATGGCTGAATTAAGAGCTTGGCGTTTCATCTTTGACTGTCCAAATTCTGACGTTCTGGAAATTTCAGGGACCAAACTGTACATCTGAAAGAATTTTGGTCCGAACTGTACATCTGGGATCAAACTGTACTTCTGGAAAAGTTCTCTGGCCCAAAAAGATAATTTCAGAAGGCCCACAGCCCACAGCCCACGACCCGTGGACCCGTGGACCCGGAACCCAAAACCGGACGGGCGGGCTGCGGCAGCGCGCGTCTGGTCTTTCCTTGAACCGAAGCACATCTAGGTCCTCCCTCCTTTAAACACATGGGATACCCCTTGGGGTCCCAAACCCCAAACCAATTTCGAGTCTTATATACACAACAATTCTTTCTTCCTCTACCGATGAGGGAGAATTGAACACAATACCACACTTTCCATGCTTCAAACACCTTACTTCGTGGACCAATATCTCTTTCATTTCTCAATGAAATTTGACGATTTTTGGCCCTACGGTTATCTACGTACTTAGTAGATCATGCATGTGTGAAGAACCGGATTCTCCAACATACGTAACACTAGTGTTTAAGACGTTAAAGTTGGTCGGTCGCAACTCCCGTCAAAGGTAAATTTCCAACAGTTTTGGGCTTTAAAGGTGAAGAATAGAGAAGGGGGAAGAACTAGAGAAGAGAGAACAAGCAGGGAGGGAGAGAGAGAATAGGAAAGAGATTAGGTTTATCAAAATTGGAGCCTAAAATCAAGGAATACTTAAGTTGCTATTTTTTGAAAAAATTAGTTACGTTGGGTAATTCCTTAAAAATCTCTATACAAATGATATTTAAAAGTCCTATTTCATCATGTGATATTTTTATCTTAAAAAAAAGACATGTACAGCACCTTTGCTTATTTAAAGTGGGTCCTTAGGCGAAATTGGCTGCTAAGACTATGCTGTCAATATTCTTATCTGGGAGATAAGCAGCAGATTAGATTTGTTAATTTTGGGGTCCTTGAACAGGCAAACTTGGTTGCTAAGGTATGCTTTCATTATGATTGATATACTTTGCCAGAGGTCCATATTACATGTGGGTCCGCAACTCAAAGTTGGTGGACTACACAAATTGAGGACGTTTTGTGTTGTGTAAATTTACTAGTCATTTGGACCTTTACCCTATTTTGGGTTGGTCTTTAATTTTTATCCCTTCAAATAAATAATTTTTTACGGAGCGTTAATTTATATTTTTGCATCATAATATTTTATAAGTTATGTCTCGATCCTTAAAAAAAAATTATGTTCTACTAGGTATAAGTTCGATTTTGAAGGGCAAAAACTAAAAACCAACATATTTGAAGGGAAAACCGTGCAATTTAACAACCTTTGGTCCAATGAGAAATAACTTTAGTTGTGTTTAGTTATCTTAAAGTTTAGAAAATGTTTTTTTCTCAATAAAATATTTTTTTTATCAATATAGGAAAACTAATTTTCACCTATATATGCAGAAAAATGTTATCTTTTCTTTTATAAAATTTAATTTTTTTGTCTTAATTATTTCAATAAACATTAGATATTATTGTCAATACTTAAAATACAAAATATCAGGAAAACACTATTCTCCCGGTAAAAGTTTGATAGATGATCCCTTTCATTTTTAATCATATACCTCCTTGAAATTACTCACCTCTTCTTGTATTTCAAGTGTTCTTTAACTATTTATTCCCAAAAAAAAGATTGACATACCAACTTTTTTTTTTGTTAAAGATAAGGTGAACCTTCTTGAATTTGAGGAGCTTTAATAAAATAAAAAAACCTGCACGGATCCAGTAGGGTGGAGTTGATTATCACTTGTTCTATCGCATTCTAAACATGATATTTGACCATTTGCTCTTTCAAGTTTTTCTTATACCGATATAATCCTAGGAGGCTTGAAGGTGATTATAATAGCTCCAATTCATGATGGAGCTCGGCCTCAAACCAATAATGATCCATGAAGCATTTGCACCATATTTGAGGGACTTCAAGGGTCTCAACTCTCAAATGTGTATCTCCAAACGACACACTCATGATGATAGAGGGTGAACCTTTGAAGGTCACAGGAGACCTATGTGTGAGTATGGTCAAGTTATGGAAGATAGCGTGGAAGTTGAAGACCATCGAGTACTCACAGATTAAGCTATGGGAGATAGCCTGAATGATACGAGTCGACTTGTGCTATGTGTGCAAAGAGAGGGTCATATTCATGCAAATAGGCTACATTTTAAAGATAAGCTATCATCCATGACGAAGACTAAAGAAGACCATTATTTCATTAAAGGTATACTTGTAATAGCTTAAGTAGTTTTCTTAGCTAAGTAGTATAAATACTCCCTTTGTTATTTCATTATGGAGTTTTTTGAGAGTTGATGAATATGGATAGAGAGTGATAGGGTAGTACTCCTAGTGAGTGTAGGATTATGTAAAAATTAGTCTTAATCTCTTCGATTGAACCTCTTTTGAATATATCCAAGTTGGTAATTCAAGCATGAGTTCAAGTCTCTTCTCCCTTGATTTGTGAACATTACTTGATTTCAATCATTTCTTTTTTATATTCTCATCTGTATTTCTCCTATCTAATCTATCTTACTTTGTGTTCTTTAATTCTGCATTTATTCCAAGTCGAATTTTATCATTTGGTATCAGAACTTAGGGATTGTATCTACAATTCTTAATCCTAGATTCTCCTATTTTTAAAATTCCAAAAAAATCAAATAATTCAAAATTCCAAAAATATCTTGAAAATTTGTTGTTTTTGGTGGATTTGAGGCCAAATTTGAGTTCCTTGATATAAAAATCCCTAGATTTTAAATTTCATGGCATTTGAAGTTGTATTGAAGATTCTACCATTGTTGGAGCTTGAAGATTTGAAACTTGAAAGTGGGTTTTGGTGAAGGAATGGGATATTAGCTTCAAAAGTTGGTGGGTTTTGTTCTACTTATCAAGGAGAGCTTGGATTTAAAATTTGGTGGCAATTGGAGTTGATTCGGATCCCTATTTGATTTTGGGTGTTCATAATCTTGAGCTATCTTTATATATTCATGAGGAAGCACACACTCAAAAGAGACTTTTGATGCAAAAAAATTCAAGTCAAGTGGTCAAAAAGTGTTTGTAGGGACAAAAAAGGAAAGTTCTAAATTTGGTGGGGCCCCAAAAATTAGCCAATTTCGAAATTAGTACAAAAAATATTTTTTTGAATTGCCACGTTAGCATGCCACATAATCTGCCACGTCAGCGCCACGTCAGTAGCTAGCCGACGTGACAGTGCCAGCAATGCGCCAACGTCAGCATATCTGCCCAGTCAACCCACACGTCCAGCAGAGGTCCACTCGTAGCCTGCTGGCGCGTGAGAGCCATTTTCAGAGCCTAATATTGCTCTGTTTTGCCCTGTTTCAGCCTCTATTTTGGGCGTCTTTGATCCAGTTTTCACCCAATTTCTTCCAGTTTGATTTCTTATCCTATTTTTAATACTTTAATACTTCTAATTAATTAGCAACAAGTAATTAAACTTACTTATTTGTTAATTAATTTTTGAACTTCATATCTTTTTCACTCCAATTTTTCCAAAATAATTACTAAGTGTTGAAAATCGATTTTTCTTCTTTCCTTCTCATTTCTTTAATCCTCTAAGCTTATTAACAATTACTAATTATTCTTACTTGATTTTTAATTAGTTCTTGAGTCTGAATTTTTATTTCGTGCCAATTTCTTTTGTACTTTTCTCTTTTATTTCATTGTGAATTGTTTGATTTTTGTTTGTTTGCTTTGATTATCCGTTCTTGGTGTCACATAACTTCCATTTCGAACCGACACTTGGATACTACTTTGGTATGGTTTGAGATTGTAGGTTCTTGACGAGTTTAAGGATAATCTATAAAGTGAAAAATGCAAGAGTGGAGAGAACATTTGAGTGGTGCTAGTCAAGAACAACTGAATGCAAACACGAGCGTTGGTGAAGAACTCTTATTACTAACCTTATTTGCTCGTTTTATAGGTACAAGAAGAGGAAATCAAATGTATCAAGAGAGGATTGATCCAAAGAGGCAAATTATTGAAACCAAAGTGAATGTTTGTGGTTGTGCGGGATTCACTCTTGTGCTTGATGATGATTGTTACATAAATTTCATGACCCTTCATGCGGTTGAATGGTTGACGATACCTTATGTGATGAGACGAGATCCTTATTATGATGAGGGAGGATATTTTGTTGATAATAGAGTTAAAGTATTCATTACACATGGTGAGTACCAAGAGGAGGTTTGGTGTGATGTGGTTTCCATGGATACTTGTCACATAAGTTTGGGATATCCTTATTTCCAAGAGCATATAATTTCATATGAGCAAGAATGGTACACGTATGTAGTGGACAAGAAGGGAAGATATCTCTTTCCACCCATACCCCCTAAAGAAGAAGCAATTGCAAGTGAACCACTTCCTAGAGTGAGTGATCTTGATCTTTCATATTTTGATAGGATGAAGGAAAGCATTGACAAGATAAGAAATTTTCTCCAACAAATAGTTGCTCAACGCTTGGCCAAGGAGAAACCAGCACAAAAAGAGAAGGCTATCCCAAATGAAATCAAATGAAAGATTGAAGTGAAAGGTCATCCTAACTCTTCGAAAGGAATCTTGGGAGAGATGCCTTCTTCTAATAAACATGAAAGATATAAAATTGAGAGGAGTAAGGGAGAGCCATGTGAAAACTCTACAGTGAAAAAAGGAGAGGTTGTGCGGAGTGACGTGAAGGAGTTGTCACAACCTATTTCTAACCCATTTAACATTTCTACTTCTTCTAGTTGCCGTGGTCCTTTTATAGGTACTCATGAGGATGAACGTTTTTTCATGCCCCAAAACCCATCCTGGACGCGACAGGCATTCGATGCTATAAACAACATAGGAAGCACCTTATAAAATCAATAAACGTCGAATATCTTTTAATAATATTTTAACACTTATTTAATACAAGTCATTTAACGCAAACATGCTCTTCTTCGTTACCTAACATACCATCAAAAACAATAATGTTATGCCTGAGTACTAGGTACTCAGTGAGTGTCTCCGGAGAAATGGTTAATAGTAAAATATATAAGTAATAAGTGCAATTAAAAATAATGTTGAGAAACAGTTCAAAACAAATGACAACATCTCATGAACATTAAGTATAAGTCAATGATGAATGTATAATCACTTTGAATCCATAAGTCGTTCTCGTTATCTTAAGTTCTTTCAAAAATAATTCAAAATCCCAAAGATGGAGTAAGATTATAACCTTAGTAAAATCACCAGTAAAAGTCAGTAACACAGAAATATATCAATTTCAACTTATTATATCGTTCATCACGTTAAGTCTTTTCAATCAGGAACTCAAGATCATCAACAAGTCACTCACAAGCAACCAATAGATCAACACATGCCAACTTATGGGTGAACGATCATTCGATACACCGGGGCTTTATCCTACAGAGGCTAACATCCTCTGGACTAGTACAACAATAGATACACCGGGGCTATTTTTCTACGGAGGCTAATCATCTTTTAGACTAGCACAACAATAGACGCATCGGGCTACATGCCTCAAAGGTCAATTATCCTCTGGATTGACACAACAATGCTCAACAACGATACATTAGGATTCATAACGTCTAATCGTCCTCTGGACTAGAACAACTTGCCCATATATGTCCAAACACAAATAAATATAAGTCACGACATATTACCCGAATCACAAATCATGACATGGAAGCCGAATAGTTCATTATGAATTATGTTCATCATCCAGTTAGTAGGGGTACGTCAAGTCATTCATAGGTTTAGGAACCATGTTCAAGTTATTAATTAAGTTTCAACTTCAACGAAACCCGTTCATATGGCAAAACACATGAAATATCCAAGCTTTCGAAATAAAGTTAAAACATCCCTTTATAGGGGTAATCATGATTGAAGTCTAAAGCTTTATAAATTAGTTTCAACAATCATCTGATAGGAACAATCACTAATACATATGTATGACATGATACCCCTAAGGTTCCATGAGGGCTCACGCACATGAAACCTTCCCAAAGAAATGATTTTCAAAGGCCAAAAAGTATGTTCGAAAAAGGATACATACCTCAATTCCCGCTAAAATGTCACCAAATAGATTTTTCAAGGCTCAACAATCCCTCTATAATGGATTTAGATGAGAAAGATTAGAACTTTAATCGTTTATATGAACTTTCCTTAATTTTTGAAAACTAGGGCTTTTCTAACCCTTAAAAACTTGTTCTTACACTTCATATGAATCACATGTAGATTCTAATTACATAGTATAATATATACTAACCTAAAAGTCATCGATAAAATCAGAGAAACCGAAGTTCATAACTTTTTGACGAATATCTACACGTCCCTCATTCTCCTTTCTTGAGTTTTCAAGAATCTAGGATTTGGAGAGATGAACTAAGGTTAATTTTATGTTATATTGGTGTAACAATGATGGAAATTGACCAATAACTTACCTTATATGTTTTAGGGAAGCCTTAGGGTTGTTTTTTCACAAAAGGTCAGCCAAAACGAAGTGGGGAATGATTATAATGAAGTTAGACTTTTAAAAGGTCGCCACCCGTGCGTGATCGCGCAACTAGAAGGCCCAAATGCATAGTGATCGCGCACCAAGGACAATAACACTGCCTCGAATGCGCGATCGCACACTGGAGTCTTGATCGCACACTGGATCGCGCAGACTGCATAATGTCCAGTAAAATAGGCATAACTCCTAGCATAGAGCTTAGATTGAACTCTATAATATATGGTTGGAAAGGTATTTCAAAGAACTACAACGTTCCATGTATTAGTTTTCTCAAATTCGCAACGAAAGTAGCCGAAAGTACCCAAAATGGAGTACTGTAGCATCATAGGACAATCCGGAAATACACCTATGATTGTCTCTAATACAGTCACACCAACAAATTTTCTTACTCATATATATTAAATCTCAAACCTTCCATCCCAAACTTTAAACACCACAAGAGAACAAACAAAAGAAACAAGAACAAAAGTTCAAAGGATGTAACCTAAAAGCACTCTCTCTTTTCATGGTCTTATTATTTCTTATTCTTTGATTATATATCATCCGCCAAATTAAATTCGTAGGTCAACATATAAATTATAGACTCCTTTTTCCGAATTCTAGAAGTATAGCCTATAACTTTCAGTTTTCGACTATTTTATCCTCTTATTCATGTCTTATACTTGATCTCCTTTATGATCAATACTACAATTCCGGACCATCATAATATTTAAGTTTTGTAACTTCTTTACAACCCTTAAAAAATTCTAATAAAATACTAGTTATACCATAAGAAAACTCTCACCACATATTTTAAATAACTAATTAATTTAATGTAGGTAACCACCACCACTAATCTCATATTATGAGCAAGGTTCAAAGTATCATATTGTGCAAAGTTCTTGACGGTCTAAAACATAGAAATCTTGAGAAGCTTACTACTAATAATTCTATGATTTTCATTTGATAAATAAAATACAATAGTATTATATTTCCAAAAAGGTAGCTATTGCAACATAAGGCAACAAGGAAGGAATATAACTCTCAAATAGACTTTTCTCTACTTGCTAGTATGAAATATCCCCAAATCATATTACCTCTTTGTCAAAACCTAAGGACGTAGCTATCCCACTCTTCACCTAACAAATCAATGGCACTCAACAAGATACTTCCATCCATCACTATATCATATTTTGGCTAATACATCTCCCTTACTTAGCAGAGGTTATGTCCATCGCATTGAAACTCTATCTATCTTAACAATTTCCTTAGGCCTAACAAGATTCTGGCAGAGTTTCCCCTGGAATTAGGACTAATGTCATTCTTTAACGTTTCTCAATATATCAAAAACCACATCTTATAATCACCATATAGATACACCTACTATTGAATCTCAAGCGACTTTGCACCATCCATCGATTTTTAAATCATAACCAATGTGCACCACATAGCATCATTGTTTGCTAGGTTAGAAACTATAACATAAGTTAAATCATCCCTATGAGGCACGAGTAACGAACACGTCGGAACAATCCTCAAGAGAAGTTCAAGCTCTATAGAACAATGTAGAATCAAGAAAAATGAAAAACACCTATAAATGTCATGGGAGTCTTTCGATAATGCAGGTGATCAGGCTGCACAAGGAAGACTCCACTAGACACAGGTCCATAGACAACTCCTAGGATACATCTAAATCTAAGCTCTGATACCAAGCTTGTCACGCCTCAAAACCCACCTTGGACGCGACAGACATCCGATGCTATAAATAACATCGAAAACACCTTATAAAATCAATAAATGTTGAATTTATTTTAATAATATTTTAATATTTATTTAATATAAGTCATTTAAGGCAAACTAAAATCATCCTCATACTAATAAAAATTAGCGAAAGTTTAACATAATAGTAAATCATAAAACATGGAAAAATGCCCAATAAGTCATACGAGACTTCCACAATCTACCCACATATATGACAACTATCTATGGAGATTTTATGAGAGATAAATAATAATCTAACTTTGGGACGCAATCTGAAAACTAAAGAAGTAAACTAGATAGATAGGGTGTCCCGGAACAATAGTGTGGGCTCATCAATAAGTCTGGAAAGCAGTAAGTTCTCCTACTCCGTATGCGTATCACAAATCTGTTCTTCTTTATTACCTAACATACTATCAAAAACAACAATGGTATGTCTGAGTACTGGGTACTTAGTGAGTGTCTCCGGGATAATGGTTAATAGCAAAATATATAAGTAAGAAGTGTAATTAAAAATAATATTGAGAAATAGTTCAAAACAAATGACAACATCTCATGAACATCCAGTATAAGTCAATGATGAAGATATAATCACTTTGAATCCTTAAGTCATTCTCGTTACCTTAAGTTCTTTACAAAATAGTTCGAAATTCCAAAGATGGAGTAAGATTATAACCTTAGTAAAATCACCAGTAAAAGCCAGTAACATAGAAATATATCAGTTTCAACTTATTATATTGTTCATCACGTTAAGTCTTTTCAATCATGAACTCAAGATCATCAACAAGACACTCACAAGTAACCAACAGATCAACACATGTCAACTTATGGGCGAACAATCATTCAATACATCGGGACTATCCCACGGAGGCTAATCGTTCTCTGGACTAGCACAACAATAGATACACATGGCTATTTTCCCACGAAGGCTAATCATCATCCGGACTAGCACAATAATAGATGCACTGGGCTACATGCCTTGGAGGTCAATCGTCATCTGGACTGACACAACAATGAACAACATCGATACATTAGGATCCATAACGGCTAATCATCCTCTAAACTAGCACAACTTGCACATATAGGCCTAAACACAAACAAATATAAGTCATGGCATATTAGCCGAATCACAAATCATTGTATGGAAGTTGAATAGTTCATTATGAATTATGTTAATCATCTAGTTAGTAGCGGTACATCAAGTCATTCATAGGTTTAGAAACCATGTTCAAGTTATTAATTAAGTTTCAACTTCAACGAAACCCGTTCATAGGGCAAAACACATAAAATATCCAAGCTTTCGAAATAAAGTTTAAAACGTCCCTCTATAGGGCTAAATCATGTTCAAAGTCTAAAGCTTTATAAATTAGTTTCAACAATTCTTTAATAGAAAAAATCACTAATACATATGTATAACATGATACCCCTAAGGTTCCATGAGGGCTTCTCACTCACGCACGTGAATTCTTGCCGAATAAACTATTTTGAAAGGTCGAAAAGTATGTTTGAAAAAGCGACATACCTCAATTCCCGCTAAAACACTATCAAACGGATTTTTTGAGGTTCAACAATCGATCTACAATGAATTTAGATAAGAAAGATTAGAACTTTAATCGTTTCTACGAGCTTTCCTTGATTTTTGAAAACTAGGGCTTTTATAACCCTTAAAAACTTGTTCTTGCACCTTATATGAATCACTCGTAGGTTCTAATTACATAGTATAATCTATACTATCCTAAAATTAATCAATGAAATCAGGAAAAACGAAGTTTATACCTTTTTGACGAAGTTCTACACGTCCCTCCTTCTCCTCTCTTGAGTTTTCAAGAATCTAGGGTTTGGAGAGATGAACTAAGGTTAACTTGATGTTATATTTGTGTAACAATGATGGAAATTGACAAAGAACTAACCTTAGATGTTTTGGGGAAGCCCTAAGGTTGTTTCTTCTCAAAAAGGTCAGCGAAAATGAAGTGGGGAAGGGTTATAACGAAGTTAGGCTTTTAAAAGGTCTCCCTCCCCCTGTGTGATTGCACAGTTGAAAGGCCCAAACGTGCAGTGATCATGCACCAAGGACAAGAACACTTCCTCGAATGCGCGATCGCGAACCCAAGGTCTGATCGCGCACCGGAACGCGTAGATTGCATAGTACTCAGTAAAACAAGCATCATTTCTAGTACAGAGCTCCGATTGAGCTCCATAATATATGGTTGAAAATGTATTTCAAAGACCTACAACTTTTATTTATGAGTGGTCTTAAATTCCCAACTAAACGATCAGAAAAATGGAGAACAAGTAAAAACTACCTCAGACTTAGACGAATTTAAGAACTTTTATGAACTCCCTTATTTGGTTTGACCTCAAAACGGCTATATATCACCCAAATTCATCCTGAATTCCTCCTGAAGGGATTCACATAACTAAAATATGACATGTCAACACTCATTTAATTCATTCACACCTAACCTGGATTTACAGAATGTTACATATGCGAAGAAATATCAAGTTTCTTTGGGAAGTGAAGTAATCCAACCCTCTTCAATAGAGGAAAATCAATGCAAGACACTTGGTCGAGGTAACGAGGGCTATGTACATGAGCGACAAGGTAACAAAGTTAATCCTTATACTCTATTGAACTTGGAGGAGCATGTTGTGACTAATAGTCAGTTGGGTAAGGATGAAGTTTTGTCTTATGTGGAGCATATTGGCTCTTTGCTAAATAAAGATAATGTCCTTATTGAGAGTGTTCTCACACTAGTTGATCCTTTTGATGACCGAATTGATTCTTCTTGCGGGATCAATTTGTGTCCATCTTGTGTGTACACTTGTGATTCTATACTAGTTGACTTTATTTGTGGTAATCATGTGAGTAAATCTTGTGAGTTTGACATGCTACCAACTAGTGTTGATATTTATGTTGATCGACTTAATTGTAATGTTAATGCACTATTCGAGGAACCTTGTGATGTGCTTAATGAACCTCTGATTAGTGATGATATTGATAAAGTTGATTATTTGAATGAGTATGACACACCACCCATATTTGATACCTATGAATATGAGTCCTTTGATCTTACTTTATTGACATTTGATGAGGCTCAAAGTGATGATAGTGTTGTATGCCATGTAGAGAGTTATGATAATGCTTTATTTGATAATGACATTTTGTTGATGATGATGTGCATGGGTACATGTCTTGTGGTGTGGTAGATGTTGTCATATTTGGGGGTTACAAAGTCTATGAGAATTCATTATTAGCTCGTGTCAAATTTATATCAAACTCTATATGTTAGATTTGGTGGAGTTATATAGAAAAAAAATAGCAGGAACTTATATTAAGAGGTATAATTTTTATAATTTTTGCTAATTTTAATTTATCTTTAAAGTATGGTGTATCTTTTTAAGGTTTAATTTCTGCTTATATATATATATATATATATATATATATATATATATATATATATATATATATATATATATATATTAGTGTCTAATGTAATTTTTTTGTGTTACATATAAGGATTTGATGAGTCTTTCATAATGTTTATGATTAAATTTTTTGTTTATATGCTATTTTCATCAAATCTAATAAACATAATTTATTCACATTTTATAAAGACTTAAAATATTAACTTTTGATAAATCTAAAGAAATAAAATTATTTAGTACATATTTAAAGGATTATTTTGAACATAAGGGACCAATTTTGTCATTTTTCTCTAGCAACTTCATATCATGTTTATGAAAATATAACGCCAAATTAGGTTGCATCCATCGTGGCTCATTCTGATTGGTAAAATTTTTAATTTAAACACTCAAGTAAATTTTATTCCATTTAAACATTTTAGATGAGCTCTTATTATTCCATTTAGACACTTTTTATTTTTTAGTTTTTTCTAAAAAAATTCTTTTTTTTCTCATAATTTATCTTAATTATTATTTCGGACTTCAAATGCCAAATATAATAAGTTAATTATCTATTTTGGCATGTTATCGACGAGTGTGTTACACATTCTTTATATATTTAGCTGAATTAGTAAAAATGTTTAAATGGATAGTAAGAGCCCATCTAAAGTTTCTACGTGGAATAAAGTTTATTTGAGATATTTAACTGAAAAATCGTCATTAGCCAAATTACCATCCTCGCCCTTGCAAATTCTCCAAGAAATCACCATGGGAGATCCTCGTGAGTGTTTCGTTCATCATGCTCTCGGTGGTGCCACAGGTTTTCTCCCTTGTCCTCAGTCTACATGATCACGTTTCTTTATACTTAGCCTCTGCCTTACCATCAATTCGGATTTGATATTAAACCTCCATTTTTTCCTCAAATTTCTTCATGCTACCATGATTGCATCGATTAGAATGCACTATCTAATCATTTTTTAAACAATATTATTCAATCGACTAAGTTCACTTACAAATTAGTTAGGTCAGATCAGGTCAGCATATGAATCATCTAAATCCATTTCTCTTTAGTCGGACGCATTTCATTCCTATTCAAAATGATTTGTCTAAAGAAAACAAAATTAGTGTTAAATAAATGGAGATTATTTAGGTCTCACACTTATGCTTACACTAACATACAGGTCTCACTAACCAGACTAATCACAAAGAAATGAAAGAAAAGAGGAATTTATTTGTCTTATTTTGACTTACACGGAATTTAAGAAAGTAAATATGATTTTTGAATGGTCTTAAATTAAAGATACGTACAATATAACAAAATGCCATTTAATCTTGTGGTCTTTGACATGCGTGAAAAGTTGGAATTAAAGTATTGCCAAAAACGGAAAGAGGAATTCTTTATGAAATTGACTAAAAATGAAAGTAAGACAGACAAATTGAAATGGAGGGAGTAATAGTTGATAGGATCAATGGTATTGATGAGGTTAAATTTTGTTATTGTAGTTGCTGATGTGTTGTTGTGGAGGAGACGATGCGCTAGTGTTACTCTGCTTGTCAGTTCCACAGTCCTTTGGTTTCTATTTGAGCGTGCTGGCTACAATCTCTTATCATTTATTGCCAATGTCTTGTTGCTTATAGTTCTCATTCTCTTCTTCTGGGCTAAATCTGCTACACTTCTCAACAGGTACTCATACATGCATTTAATGCCTGTTTTAGCGTTTTCTTCCTCTGTCAAAACTCACTAGTCATTCATTTAATGTCACTTCTCCCTCCGTCCCAATTTATGTGAAGGTTAAACCGTCCCAATTTATGTGAAGGTTAAATGACCGGTACGAAGCTTAAGAATGAAAAGAAATCTTTTAAACTTATGGTCGAAAATAAGTTATAGATATTTTAAAATAAGTCCAAAATAATCTCATAAAAGGTAAAAGGAGAGATTTAAACTTAAATTGTTACTAAATTTAAAAATATGTCATTCTTTTGAGTCTGACTAAAATGGAAAGACTGTCACATAAATTGGGAAAGATAGAGTAATATTTTATGCAATCATCCTGTTATAGACTTGTAGGACTTAGTCTTGTTGAGCTGTGTGATCTATCTCACTTAAATGCTTAAATTGTTAGTGTGGATACATTTATATGTTTTAGTTTGTGGCACACTCCTTTAAGTGTGACCTGATTCGTTTTCATCGTTAAGCATTTGAAAATATTGTTGATGGATGGTGGTGAGAGGTTGAATTAGGACATGATATCCCATTGAGTTGTGTGAATTGTCTCATCTGGAAGTTAAAACCAAAAAGATACATCTGGTTATCTATTTTAGGTCTGCAACAAACTGAATGAGTTGTTGTTTCTATAATTCCAGACCTTTACCTCCAATTCCCGATATGGAAGTTCCTGAGGAATTTGTCGTAAAGGCTGCAGACACGATGTGTGTTTGGGTAAACCGTATACTGTTGATTGCACATGACATTGCTATTGGTGGGAACTTGAAACTTTTTGGTTGGGTATGTTCTCATGTTATCCTTCTTCCTTCTTCCAGTCATTTTCGTATTTGTTTCTACTTAATGTGGATTTGGTTCATCAGGTTGCTCTTGGCTTGTGGTTGATATCTTATGTTGGTAGTTTGTTCACATTCCTCACTTTGCTCTACATGGGTGAGTAGACTTTTCCGTGGGGTTATTGAAGTTTTTTTGACGCGCATTAATCATTGATCTTACCTCCCAAGGTAGGGGTAAATCCTGCGTAGATTCTACCCTCCCTAGACCCCACGTTGTGGGATTTCACTAGGTATGTGTTGTTGTTGTTGTTAATCATTGATATAATTCACTTTTTGGCCTCAGGGACTCTTTTTAGCTTGTCTGTGCCTCTGTTATACGAGAAGTACCAAAATCAAATTGATGACAAGCTTATTGTAGCGCAGAAAGTCATTCAAAAACAGTATAGGAAAATTGATGACAATGTATTGAGAAAGATTTTGAAGTCCTCGAACAAGGAAAAGAAGACTCAGTAAACTGTAATTTCTCTCTCTCTCTCTCTCTCTCTCTCTCTCTCTCTCTCTCTCTCTCTCTCTCTATCTATCTATCTCTCAGACATGCAGACACATGCAATCTTCATCTTGTCTGTGTGTTATGCATAATTTCCTGAATGTCTAAATTTTGTTATCTTAGGAAATCTCACTAGACTTAAGCATGTATATTGTGCTTGCTATACATTATTTTGAAATGTCCCCTTTAACTGCCCACGAAACCAAAGTACTTTCTGCTGCTATAAGCTTCTGAACATGCTAAAAGGAGAGGGTGATACTGGAGGCTCATGTGATGTTTTCGTGATTTCTCTCAGCTGTGTGCAAAATCAACATGTTGAATACCTTTTATAGATTATTAGGTATTTTGTATTGGTCTTAGAAGTCTGTTTTTTCCAACTTTCCATTAGCTTGCAAATTGTACCTGATCTTTTATATTGACAAAATGTATATCTTTGACAATCTTATCTAAGAAGTTTGATTTGGTAAATGCCGGCTTGTCATCGTCTGCTAGCTAGGGTTTGAAGACTTACACTCAAGTGAAAGTAATCTAATGGCAAACTTAAATGCTTGGTAATAGTATATTAGGAGAAAACTTCTGAAGATACGTTTGTAAGAACTATAATTCCACAGAAGTAGTCTTGATTCGGAAAGAAAATCCATATAAGTAGACAGTAGCTGCTACAAATTTGAATTTTGTCATGACAGCTTGAATGAACTGACTGCTGAGTCTTGTATATTTATAAGGTTCGGGAGCAACAATTCTGTTGCTTCTCTGGGCTTATATGGAAAAATCAAATTTCATCATAGCTGGCTGTTTGGGTTCTCTGTTTCCTGTTAGCCTCTTTTGGTTCAACAGTTTAAATATGTAGTGTTAGTAATGTATGAATTCTTTTATAGTTGATTTGAGCTCTGATGCAGCTTTACTTTGTTTATTTCACATTCTTTTGAAAGTTATAAAGTGATGCAACTGGCTACTAATTATGTACTCTTTCCAACTGTCAATGTCTTCTTTTAACAGGAGATTACTTTGGGCCTGGTAACCAGGTTTTGACTTCACTGAGCGATCCAGACATAAATCAGGAAATTGTAAAGGTAGAAGATGGTTCTATGCAATCCAATACTAAAATTGTGATTTTTTTCCCCATTATCTTTGATACTGAGAATATAGTGTTAGTGTTGCTAATCTCTCAGTAGTTGAGATTACTGCAAATGATGTTCTAATACCCCACAATTTTCATTGATATGACATGCACGACGTTCAGTGATGGTTTAAATCTTCTAGTGCCTTTACTTAAACTTGACACTGAAATTTACATTTACATACTAGGTCGCTTCACGCTTGGGTATTGTTTTGCTTACGCACATTGCATGTGTATTTTACCACTACAATACATGAGTTTGTCACCGCTCAGCACAAGGTAGTAGGTATGTGAGGAGTCTTTGATTTCCTAGAAATGAGAATATACTTGTACCAAGAAATTTAGAGAAAATGGCCAAATGCCCTTCTAACGTATTAACAGATTTCCAACTACACACTATATCTATGAGGGGTTCTATTACTTTCCTGAATAATTTTAAAGTGGAATTATAGTTAGCGTTAGCAGAGAGAAGTGCTGATGGCAGAGAGAGTATATTACACTCTCAAAGAGAGTAAGAAGCCAAAAAAATGTAAGGGTGGCCAACGGGGCGCGTCCCGGCGGGACGGGACTTGACGGGACTAGCGGGCCAGGACCTGCGGGATCCGCCGATGTCTTGTCCAGTTCCCGGTCCCGTTGGAAACCGGTATTATCGGGATGGGATTGAGGCGGGATTGGGTTTTTCCGTTGTTTTTTTTTTTTTTGCACTTAATTTTATAAAATAATATATATATATAAACACCTCAATAATTGAACAAGATAGTGTAATAAAAACATCTCAAGATTATTTTTGTGCCTCTTATATTATTTAATAGAAATATGATTTTTTTTTTGTAATACAATTGTCAAAATTGCAACTTTGTGGTGTTGAAAGTTGCAAATAACATAGTAAAATTGCAATTAAAAAATCACATATTTAAAAACACATTTTCTAGTTTCTTTATAATTTCTTGTGGTTCTTCGGTTGAAATTGGTATTTGTTGGTCAAATTGCTCGACGTCACTTCCACCTCTGTCGGATAAGATGTCGTTGTAGTTTTCGTCTTCTTCGTTGATCTCCGGTTGACCGCACCTTCTCTGCTCCGCTCTTATCCAATCTCTGAATAATACTGCAATCTCCAAGATGTCTCCCGCTAATGAGTGTCTGTGCTCTCCTATTTGAAATCTGCCTGCAGAAAAAACGCTTTCAGATGTTGATGACGCTTGAATGTTCAACACATCTCAGGCCATCTTTGACAGTGTCGGAAATGTCTTCTCATTCTCCCTCCAATATTTCAGCAAGTCTTCACGTCCTTCTTCGTTGAGAACTGCTTGGTACGGTACAACACCCTGCAAAACAAAAACATCAAACTCGCTAATTTGATTAGTAGTTGTACTACCACACATTCTATTTCTAAGGCTTTCAATACTAGCCGCAGAAACAACATGTCTTTTTTGAGGTTGTGTTGAAGAAGATGATGGTATGGAAGCCGGTTGGTTGCTATCACTTTCTTGTTGGTAATGCGTATAAACTTTTTTGCATTCATCATGTATGCTAGACAACACTTCTTCTTTAGTTTGTTCAATAGGTGGTGGGTCATTTGGATTTTTTGTAGTTGGAGGTGAAAGTACTGTTATACAATCATAAATAGTTTCAATAAATTCTTTACAACCGTCTATTTTAATAGTCGAATTTAATACAACACCAATAATATAAATAGTGGGAATAGAAATAAAATATTTTTTTAATTTGATAAACATTTTTTAATAGATGCCTTATAAGCTAATTTTTTTTATATATTCACTAAGTAATAAAAATATTAGAGTTATATAAAATAACATAGTTGAAATAGTAGGATAATATATACTGAAAAATTCTTTTGTTGCTTGAAAAAATTTCGCTAGAAACACAAGAAGTTTTAAAATTTTATCCCAATCGTTATCTACAACCGTATTAGTTGCATTTCGATTATGGGCGTTAAAAAATAAAGTTATAGGTAGAGATGGCAGTGGTCCTGAACCCGGTCCGGATGCGGTGGATCCAGACCCGTTTTATAGGATATGGATCTTCAAAATTTGGACCCGAAGGATCCGAATCGGACCCGGATCCGTTTCTGATGGATCGAATCTGGATCTGGATCTTGTATTTGAGATCTGTATCCGGTCCAGATCCGACTCATGGATCCATTTTTTATTAAATATATTCATAACCTAGAATGTAATTTTATAAGTATTTTCTTAAAATTGCTAAGCACATCCTTGCAAGTTTAACTCTCAAAACAAGTTTAATTTATCCCCGCGTTAACTCAAAAACCAAAAAATAAAGAGGTAACTTCGATAATAAAATCAATATTATATTAGTGAATGATTAACATCTCCATAGACAAGTAGTTAAAATTATATTCACTTCATTTGTGAAATTCCAAGCACATGCAAGTTTTGCATTGTGGAAATACTAGTCAGCATTTTCCACAACTATTGTCATTGTCTAACATTTTCAATTAATAGCTCACAATCAAAACGAGACAACGAACAAAATATCTCATACGAACATTTCAAAATTGAAACACAGTAAACTGTTAGCTAAGTAAAAATCGTTTGTCAGTTCAAAAAAAAATTCTTAGCAAGGTTACATTCTTAGCAAGGCAAATTTTTTTACATGTGGATCTAGATCCGATCCGTGGATCCAGATTCGATCCGTGGATTCAGATCCGATCCATGGATCCAGATCCGATCCGTGGATCCGATAGATCCGGATTTGGATATGGTTTTTATGGACCCGATGGATCTAGATCCGGATCTGGATTCAGGTATGAAAAACGGATCTGGATCTGGATCTAGTAGGATCCGGTCCAAATCTGATCTGTTGCCATCCTTAGTTATAGGTCTTCTATAATCATAAGCAACAAGTAGTTGCTCGTATAAATAATTCCACATAGTCGCTACTTCTTTGAGAATTTTTTATAAGCTAGTTCACAATCGTGACAAATTTTTTTATATATTTTTTTCGTTATATTCTATTACGTCTAAAAATAAAGTTTATAGCAAATTATATTTTATTAAGAATGTCTTCAAAAAGTGATAGACCATCCTTTACAATTAAGTTATAAATATGACATGCACATTTTATAAGAAAATGATTTGAAAAAGATGGAGTTAAAAGATCTATTAAAATTCTAATAGCATAATTATTAGAAGAAGCGTTATCTAATGTAATAGTCATAATTTTATCAGTTATGCCATAATAATCGCAAACTGAATAAATATTTTCTGCAATAAAAGTACTAGTGTGCCTATCAGCTATATATCTATACGCTAAAATACGTTTTTGCATAGACCATTTATAATATATATCCAGTGACATGTTACCGTTAAATAATAATGACCGTTAGTACTACGGCCTATATCAGACGTGATAGATATTTTACCAGGAAAATGATATAAGGAATAACGTAAATACTGTTGATATTCATGCACAAATTTAAATACATATCTTCTAACAGTTGATCTAGAAAAACCGTTAAAATCAGGATTATACATATCTCTAATGTAATGAATAAAATCAGGAGATGAAGGAAATGAAAAAGGCAAATCCTCCACCGCAATTAATTTTGTTATTGCTTCCTTATCTCTATGTTTATCGTATTTAGGGCCTACAATTTCCCCCTTCATGTGGTTAATTTGACCATGTATTTGGTCCAGGACAATATGTGAACCTTGTCCCGACTGAGATGGCATTGGCGCACCCGATTTTTCAGTCAGGTATTGGTCTCACCTAGCTTTGTGAAAGTTCTGTACGTGTCTCAATAAACCTCTCGTCCCACCCTGACCTTTTCCCATTTTAAATTTATAAATATTTTTACAAATTTGACATCTAACCACTTGATTCTCTTCGTCCTTATAAAAAAAAATCCATGCATCTGATTTTAATTTTCGTTTTATTGGGCCTTGTCTCATACTAAGGGAATATGAGGCGTTCTAGTTGGAGGTGCACTAGTGGGTGTGTCATCTAAATTAGTCGGTGTGTCATCTAGATTATCTTCTAAATTAAAGTCTTGTTGAGTTGCGGAAAATATCTCCTCGTCTAAATCTAATGGTATTTCAGAAAAAGATTCATTTTCAAGCAAATCATCATGTCTAGGAATAGGATGATTAGAAAAAGTACCCCTGCCCTTGTTACCCCTACTAAAAGAACCTTACCCTTACCCTTAAACATATCTCTAAATCCTTTCATTTTAATTATATGCTAATAAATAATTAAATATAATGAAATTAAGTGCGCTAATTAAAAATAAAAAAACAATAATAATTTAATGAAGGAACGAATGTACCAAACGCCGACGTAACGTCGACGTGTAATCGAGAGGCTGAAAATTGAAACTTTGCTCGATGGATGATCTTCAAGCTAGTTGTCAACTTCACTCCCAAATGAATAAATAAAATTGAATATTTAGTAGTCAATGTAGACTTGTAGAGAGATAGATTGAGAGATTGTAGGAAAATTTGTGAGAAAGATGAAGAGAAAATGAGGTATTTATAGTTGAAAAATTGAGTTAAAGTGTAAATATATTAACTTAGGGGTTAAAAATAAATATTAAGGGGTAGGGGGAGGCCAAAAATGGTCGTTGCACAACAGTCAAAATATAAAATGATCGTTGTGCAATGGTTATTTTGTGCAAAAGGGAGGGGATCGGGCGGGACAAGGGGCGGGACAGGGGCGGGAGGGGCCCGAGCGGGATGAGCCCAGGTGCCTTCCCGGTTCAAATCCCGTTACTGGTATTTTTTTTAAGCGGGGTAGGGGTGGAACCTCGACGGGGCCAGTTGGCCAGCCTTAAAAAAATGTTAAGAAATCATTTTTATATTTTTTTCTATTTACCAAATACTCCCACCGTCCCAAAAAAATTGTGTTAGTTTGACTTGGCACAGAGTTTTAAAAATAAATGAAATTTTTTAAAATGTGTGGTTCAAAATAAGCCTTTGATATTTGTGTGGCTGTAAATCATCTTATAAAGTTAAATAGTTTCTAAATATAGAAAGTTATCAATCTTTTTGGGACAAACTAATAAGGAAAGTAAGACATCTTTTTGGGACAGAGGAAGTATATTTTTTATTTTTATCCACTCTCCAACACATCACACCACACCACTACCCCATCCCCAGGCTCTATACTATTTGCCTAGATTATAAATAAATATTTTTAAAATAATATTATTATAAATTTATCAAATACTAAAAATAAGAAATTAAAAAAAATATTTTCCATGAAACCTAATTTTTCTTAGTAATGAATACACTCATAGTTATGTACCATCTTATGTTCTCAACGAATGAGAGATATGTGAGATTGTATCAATTCCCTTGGGAGGCTTTCTCATTAATATAAATATATATAGTGTACAATGTAGAATCCTAGTCAAATAATAAATCCTCTACTTACCATAATTCTATATACAAAATATATGGGATATATTCTAATTATGGTGGTGAGATTGAATTGAGATTCTATATACACGTTAATACACCCCCTCAGTCGAAGCGGGAGGAGGCCAGACGCTGAGACTGGATCTGAAGTTGAGGAACAGCTGTCGAGGAAGGCCCTTCGTGAAGATATCCGCGTATTGATATGAGGAAGGCACATGTAACACTTTAACATCACCGAGAGCAACCTTTTCACGAACAAAGTGTATATCTATCTCAATATGCTTGGTCCGTTGATGTTGAACCGGATTATGAGATAAATAAATAGAGGATATGTTATCACAATATACAATAGACGTCTTACGCAAGGGACAGTGAAGCTCTAATAGAAGGTTTCGGAGCCAACAGATCTCAACAATAACTTTTGCAACTCCTCTATACTCTGCTTCTGCACTCGAACGGGACAATGTGGCTTGCCTCTTGGCAGACCATAAAATGAGATTATCCCCCCAAAATACGCAGTAGCCTGAGGTGGAGCGTCATGTGTCCGGACAGCCTGCCCAATCAGCATCCGTGTAGGCTAACAAT
This sequence comes from Anisodus acutangulus, assembly GCA_029783415.1. Lineage (NCBI taxonomy): Eukaryota > Viridiplantae > Streptophyta > Magnoliopsida > Solanales > Solanaceae > Anisodus > Anisodus acutangulus. The sequence goes on along the minus strand of CM056507.1, from coordinate 16,814,697 downwards.
TTGATCGGTGTGGAGGGGTATAGATGTAATCCATAATCAAGGGTGCCCTTAACATATCGAATGATGCGTTTAAGGGCAGTGTAATGAGGCTCCCTGGGGGCATGCATAAATAAGCATAATTGCTGAACATCATACGCAATGTCAGGTCTGGTGAATGTAAGATACTGTAGTGCACCTACCAGACTTCTGTAAAGGGTGGGATCAGATACTGGATCACCATCAACAGCACTAAGCTTTGATTTGGAGTCAACCGGGGTGGACATGATTTTGCAATTAGCCATTTTAGCCCTGTACACTATTTCCTCCGCATACTTACGCTGACATAAAAATATAGTATTCGCAGACCAAGTCACTGATATACCCAAAAAATATCTCAACTTTCCCAAGTTAGTCATGGCAAATTCGGATTTGAGCAGTGTAATAATCTCATTCTTCAACACATCAAAGGAGGCAGTGAGCACAATGTCATCCACATATAACAATAAATATGCAGTGCTACTGCCACGATGAAAAATAAATAGAAAAGTATCACTCTTGCTACATACGAACCCAAGCTGCATAATATATTGAGCAAATCGATCATACCATGCACGTGGAGCCTGTTTCAGACCATAAAGTGACTTACGGAGATGACATACATAATGTGGGGCTGCTGGATGGACAAAGCCAGGCGGCTGATTCATATAGACATTTTCTTTCAGATCTCCATGAAGAAATGCATTATTCACATCAAGTTGGTGAATCGGCCAACATTTACCCATAACAATGCTCAGAACTGTGCGGATAGTAGCCGGTTTAACGACCGTACTAAATGTCTTACCACAATCAATACCCTTCTGTTGATTAGTGCCATTGGCCACTAGTCTTGCCTTGTACCTTTCTAACTCACCATTATCCCTGAATTTATGACGAAAGAGCCACATACATCGAATTACATTCACCCCTTCCTGTCGAGGAACCAAATCCCAAATGTGTTATTTCGTTAAAGCATTGAATTCCTCACGCATGACCGCATTCCAATTTGGGTCCTGTTTGGCTAATTTGGGATTTTTAGGAATTGGGGATATGATTTCTGTGGATAGGTTAAAATGGATTTTGGGTTTGAAAATCCCGTGTTGAGCACGAGTTTTCATACGGTGGGATGTTGTTGGCTGGTTTAGGGGACTGTTGGTGTCGGTAATTTGGCAAGGGATAGGGTTTCCATCGGGAATAGTGTTTCCATCGGGATTAGGGTTGTCGTCGGGAACATGGTGTGAAATTGGTATGTTGGGGCTGGAGTTGGTGACAATGGGATTGTTGTGGGTGGTCGTCAATTTGGGTAGTTGTATGGTTGGGGAGATCGATGAGGTGGGGTATGGTATCGGTGGTGGTGGGTTGCTGGTAAGCTGATTTGGTGAGACGGCGATTGCGGTGTTGGGTGGGCTTCGGATAAGTGGTGGGTGCTGGAACAACGGTGGCGACACAGACACGTGGATAGTGACCGGAGAAGGGACTGGTGACGATGGCCGATCGCCGGAGACTGTGGTAGTCGGCATCAGGAAAGATGGTAAGGCGACGGGAGACAGGGAGACCCTAGTGGGGTCAGGGGAGGCGGCAGTAGGTGGCGGACTTTTCGTTGACAGTAGTGGGCTGACACAGTTCACGAATAATGACGGGAGAGGGGTCAGTTTCTTCAAGAAAATTGTAGTCCGTTTGTCAAAATTTTGAATGTTCAAAAACGGAAACGTCATCTCGTCGAAGGTGACATGATGAGAGATGTGAAGTTGACGGGTGGACAAGTCATAGCATCAATTGCCCCTATGGTTAGGCGGAAAGCCTAAGAAAATACATGGAGTGGTTCGGGGTGCTAATTTATGTGGGGCATTAGAGCACAAATTAGGATAGCACAGACAACCGAATATCCAGAGGTGATCGTATGAGGGGATCCGCCGGTATAGGATTTCGGTGGGGGTCATATTATAGAGTGTGCTAGTGGGTAGAATATTAAGGACGTATTCCATCATTTTGACTGCATATACCCAAAAGGAAGAAGGTAACGAGGCATGAAAGAGGAAAGTTCTAACCATGTTATTTATGGTGCGAATAATACGTTCTACTTTACCATTTTGAGGAGAGGTGTGAGGACACGAATAATGGAAAATCATGCCACTATTTTAGCAGAATTTGTGAAACGCAGAATTATTGAATTCACGCCCGTTATCACATTGAAAAGATTTTATGGGTCTTTCAAATTGTGTTTTGATAAATTTGCAAAATTCAAGAAATTTGGCAAAGACTTCGGATTTGAATTTGAGTGGATAAATCCAGATGTAGTGAGAATAATCATCTAACAAGACCAGATAGTATTTATGACCCGACGAACTAGGGATGGGAGATGTCCACAAATCAGCATGAATAATATCAAAAGAGGCAAGTGTAACACTAGTAGATGAATTAAACGAAAAATGAATATGTTTGCCTAATTGACAAGAAGCACAATGTGGAGCAAGTTTTCCGTTACAACTGATAAAATTATTACTTCAAAGAAAATGAAAAACAGGAGCCCCTGGATGTCCAAGCCTATTGTGCCAGGTTGACGGAGAGAGAGCAGTAAGAGATGTGTGACGGCTGGAACTGACAGCGGAGGATGATGTAAATGGATATAGATCCCCTGTGCTATTGCATCTCGTAAGAGGTATCCCCGTACGCAGATCCTTTACAGTAAAACCAAATGGGTCAAAATCAACAGACACAAAATTATGACGAGTAAACTTGCAAATGGAGATTAAGTTTTTGATGATATTTGAGGCATATAGGACATTGTTCAGGGAGAAAGGTAGGTGGGTGGCTTGGTGTGGGTGTTACCTTGGCCCTGAATTGGAATGCGGTGACCATTGCCAACTGTAATAAATTGAGGAGACTTTAAATGAAACAGTTGAAAGAGATTACTTGCGGACCAGGTGAGATGAGAAGTGGCTCCCGAATCCATGTACCAATTTTCATCGGGTTGATATAGGTTTAGACTGCTAAAAGCTTGACCCAAATCTGTGGGGGCCACGATATTTAACTGTTGCGATAGGAGGACTGCATGAAGTGGGCATGTGGTTGCTGCTGATGGGCTGATCGGTAACCAGGAGCAGGGCCCAGTACCCCCTGTTGAAGGTAGAGGGACTGGGCCGAAACAGTAGCCGGGTAAGGAGCCCAGTTTGTATGCTGAAATGTACCAGCTGGGCTTTGCCAATTGGGAATGTTAGTGGGCTGGCCCATCTGCTGCTGGAATTGTTGAGCCTGCCCGCGGTGGCCTTTCCCCTTCTTTTTCCGCCGCGGACACTACCGCAGCCCCTGCCACCTTTGCCGACGCGGTTGTTGCGGGTTTGAGTATTTTTCGGTGGAGGTGGTTGGGTGGCGGTGATGTTATTTTGGATAGGCGTTTCAACTGTAAGTGCTTTTTGGGTGTGCTCATCTTGCTTTGCACGCCGGGTTTGTTCCAACAAAAGTTGCGAACGAGCTTTGGTAAAATTGGGTACGAGATCGGCCTGCTGTATCATAGTGGCGAGGGTGTCATATTCACCCTTCGGGAAGTCTGCAACCAACTGTAAGACCATCTTTATTTTAGAGACGGGCGTTCCAACGTTGGATAATTGGTCTGCGACCAGTTTCAACTGTTTGCAATATTCAGACATGTTCGAAAATTTTTCAAGACGAGTGTTGTTGAATTGTTCTTCCAAATACATTGCGCAAGTGTGTTTGTTGTCTTGAAAAATTTCTTCCAAATGTGTCCATAACTCATGAGCGGAGGCACCGGTTTTCATAATGGTGTGAAGTAAGTCCTTAGAGATTGTGCCATAGATCCATTGTTTGATGACGGCATCGAGACGACGCCAAGTTGTGTCATCAATTTCAGAGGGGCGAGGGATTGAGTTGTCAATATGGTCAAGCACGTGATATACACATGCATGAATTTGAAACAGTTCCACCCATGACCAATATTGACCATCTTCCTGGTCAAGAATTATAGGAATAAAATTCTTGATATTGGTAACTGCGAGAGCCAGATGGAAAGATGGTGAGAAGGGGGTGATGGGTGGTGTTTGAGTGATGACGCCGGAGGAAGCGGAAGCATCGGGGGAAGAGGAATCCATTAAAAACCGAAAGAAGTGGGGGGCTTTTACCGTCGGAAAAAATTAAGGGGGGGGGGGCGGGGGGCGGGGGGAGAAGAGGAAAACAAAAGTTTTAGGTTTTTAGAATTTTGGCTTTGATACCATGTGAGCTTGTATCAATTTCCTTGAGAGGCTTTCTCATTAATACAAATATATATAGTGTACAATGTAGAATCCTAATCAAATAATGAATCCTCTACTTACCATAATTCTATATACAAAATATATGGGATATACTAATTATGGTGGTGGAATTGAATTGGGATTCTATATACATGTTAATAAGATAGATGGAATCCACTTGCATTTGCTGAGGCCATCAGAGAATTTTATTAGTACTCTTTTGGAAAGGTTAAGTATTCCCCCTCAAATTATCAATGACCTCCTACCTAACATACGCTAGCCTATGTGGATAATTTAATAGTCTTTTTAAAAGAAAGAACCGATCACATTAAAAATTTACCCAAGGTCTTCGAAAGATTAAGAAAACATCAATTGAAGATGAACTCGAAAAATGTGCATTCGGGACCCAATAGGGCAATAACATAGCTATTATTGACCTGACTCCTATTACATTACTTAAGCCTACTCTTTCTTCAAGATACGAAATGAGCAGCCGAAAATGGATGTGTCTCAATTATTTATCGTAATTTTTAAAAGTAGTTATTTTAAATTATTTATTATTTTAAAAGTGCGAGATAAAATCAATTACTCTTTTCTCATTTTACTCTTCGTATTAATTATTTTTGAAGACTACAAACACATCAAAATGACAGTAAGTATTCAATGAAGACAAATTATATCTTAAAACTTAAATAAGAGTAAAGTAGTTAAAATCTCTTGATAAATATTTCCTTAAGGGGTGTGTAAAAAAATAAATACGATAAAATAATTTGAGATGGAAGGAGTAATGAGTTGTAATATAGGGTGTGTTTGATATGGAGGGGGGGTTGGCCATTTTTTCAAGAAATTTATTACTCTTGTTGGAAAGGAGAAGTAATAGATAGTAATACATGGTGTGTTTGGTGTTAGGGGAATATTTTTTGGTGCAACCCCATCATCACCAAGAAAAATAAAAACGGGCTAAGAGTTGATCCCTGGTGCAACCTCATCATCACTGAAAAGTGCTCTGAGTTTCCTACTACTGTATGTACCCTGGTCTTGGCTCCATCATACATATCCTTGATCACCCTAGTGTACGCCACAGGTACACCTCTAACCTCCAAACATCTCCATAGAACCTCCCTAGGGACTTTGTCGTATGCTTTCTCAAGGTCGATGAATACCATATGTAAGTCCCTCTTCTTCTCCCTATACTGCTCCACCAGCCTCCTAATAAGATGAATGACTTCTGTAGTCAAACGCCCCGGCATGAATCCAAACTGGTTTTCGGAAATAGACACACATTTTCTCACTCTCCTCTCCACGACCCTTTTCCAAACTTTCATAGTATGACTTAGCAGCTTGATACCCCTATAGTTGTTGCAACTCTGGATGTGACTTTTGTTCTTGTACAAAGGAATTTTTGTACTCCACCTCCATTCTTCGGGCATTCTTGTCATCTTAAAAATGACATCAAACAACTCAATTAGCCACTCCATACTTGCCCTGCCTGCACTCTTCCAAAATCCAACTGGAATCTCATTAGGCCCGGTCGCTCGTCCCATGTGCATCCTACGAACAACACCCTGAACCTCCTCAACCTTAACACTTCTACAATACCTAAAATTTTGGTACCTTCCGGATTGTTCCAGATCACCTAGCACAATATCTTTATCTCATTCTTCGTTCAAGAGTTTACGGAAGTAAGACTGCCACTTTCGTCTAATCAGCGCGTCCTCCACTAGTACTTTGTCATCCTCGTCCTTGATGCACTTCACGTGATTCAAGTCACGGGCCCTCCCCTCCCTCACCTTCTCTAGTCTGTACAACTTCTTATCCCTATTTCTTTCCTCGAATTTCGCATACAGGCGTTCAAAAGCCGTCGTTTTCACCGCCGTAACCGCTAGCTTTGCCTTCTTCCTCGCCCTCTCACATAGTTTCCTATTCATCCACTTCTCCACCTCATCTTTGCTCTCTACCAATTTAGCATACACCACTTTCTTTGCTTCCACCTTCTCTTGAACTTTACCATTCCACCACCAGTCCCCTCGATGCCCACCCCGGCTACCCCGCGAGACCCCTAGCACCTCTCTAGCTACCTTCTGAATGTAACTGGCTATCCTATCCTACATACCGGTTGCATCCCCACTTCTCCTCCAAGCCCCTCTGGCCAACAACCTCTCCCCCATCTCATGTGCACTAGCCATGTTCAAACACCCCCATTTGATTCTTAGCTGGTCATCCACAACCCTCTTTTTCTTCTCCATCTTGATCTACGAATCCATCTCCAAAAGCTTATGTCGGGTTTTAAGATTCTCACTCGGAATAACCTTGCAGTCTTTACAGAGACCGTTATCAACCTTCCTAAGGAGCAAAAAGTCTATATGAGTTTTAGCCACCGAACTATGAAAAGTCACCAAGTGCTTCTCCTTCTTCGGGAAACGTGAATTGGCTATCACCAACCCAAAAGCTTTAACGAACTCCAAAAGTGAGACATCTCCTCCGTTCCTGTCCCTTAGGCCAAAGCCTCCATGCACTATAATGTTTGTCTAGATTATATACAAATATTTTTAAAAAAATATTTTCTACGAATTTATCAAACACCAAAAAATAAACTAAAAAAATATTTATTTTTCAGGAAAGTATTTTCCATGCAAAATATTTTTCTTTCTACCAAACACACCATAGTTTGGTAAGCATGAGAGAGATGGAATCCACTTGCATCTGCTGCTGGAAGAGGCCATCAAAACCTTCACTGTTCTTCCATCAACTCAAATAGACCCTACAACATCCCCCGGGGCATAAGTGTATGAAAAATGAGAGGAACTTAGAATACAGCTGGAGACCTGCAGCGTGCGTTCGAACCCTGGTGGGAGAAATTTGCTCTCTTATGGGGGTAGGACCTTATATGTGATATCAGTTGCTCTGTTCTCAAACCCTGGTCATTCAGGCATATCCCGCGATTTACCGGTAGTAGTGCTGAGGGACCGGAAATACTATCTTCAGGAATAGTGTGACGTAAGCCGGGAGGCTAGATATAAAAAAAATAGACCCTACTGCACTGAACCCCATAAGAACCTTTGAAGGATATTTTATTGCTACCTATTTCATACGTGTTTGGCTAGGTGTACCTTGGTAGTAGCTTTGTTATCCCCCCTGACCGTACCCCACCCACAACAAGGTCAGATTTTAGGAAAATTTCATAAATATACAATTCGTGAATTTTCATGGTAAAAATATAGTCCAAAAATTACATTGTAAAAATATAGCCTAAAAATATTTTTATACAATGTTATACACTTATATACAAAGATGGGTACATTATATAGGTATATACATTAAAAAGTAGGTATATACATTATAAAAGTATAAGTATTCAATATTATATACGAAAATATGCATGTATACACAATTATATAATATTATATAAGTGTGTATAAACATAGATCTGGAATGGTTTTAAATAAGAATTGCATTTTTATACATGATATTGTATATAGGTGTATAAAAATATATAATGGTGTATAAAAGGTGTGTTTACACCCATATACATTATTATACAATATTATACAAAAAATAACTTCAACACCACCAACTCTCATATACACCATCAAACCCAAAATCTTTAGCTCCAAATACACCCATATATACACCTACGACCAATCAACGCCGGAGCAGATGTGCTTGCTTGCCAGCATCGCCTGAGATCATGCCAGGTCTGAGAGAAAGAGGAGGTCGAGAGATAAAGAGCAAGAGAGATGAGGAGAGAGATCACAATCACTCACCGGACGGCGCCGCGACGATGACAGTGACGACAATGACGAGACGACGGTGGTGCCAAGAGAGAGAGTGAGAGAGACGGCGACAGAGAGAAGAGGCCAAGAGAGAGAGAGCGAGAGAGAGATGAGGCAGAGAGAGAGCGACAGAGAGTGAGAGAGAGAAAAATTTGGGTCATTTTTTATAAGATTTAAAAAGGTGGGTTAATTTTGGTAGCATTGTTGTCCTAAATTTCATACATCGTAATTAATCCCTAATTTTATTGAGTTTCTATTCCTCCTATTTTTGGATATTTCACCCCTTTTTCTGTTTCTCGTATGGTGTTTGATATCCGCATTGGAATCTGATTAATTCGAATTTGCGCCTCGTATAACCATTCGAGGAAAGCACTCCCTATCAAAAAAATCTATATCCAGGACTCAAAATAATATTTTACCCCCTTGAGATCGCAACGGGAGCAACACATCCATAACCTAAGAGTGTATATGAAGCATTCGTCTACCTACCTTCTTGTTTTGCAATCATTTAGTACTTTCTTTCTCCCAAAATACTTGTCACATTACGTTTTTGAAAAGTCAAACTATATAAACTTTGACTAACATTTTGAGATATACTTTTTCATCATATTAATATGAGAAGAATTGCAATTTATAGTACTTTTCGTATAGTTTTCGAATATCTAAATTTTAATTTTAAAATATTAAATTAATATAATCTAATTTAACTTTAAAATTTAGTCAAATTGCCTTTTAAAAAGAGAAACATGACAAATATTTTGGAATAGAGGGAGTATTAATTAAGAAGGCGATTAAATGTTTTGGATAAGAAATAAAACCCGTGACTTTAAACAAGAATAAATACACACACACAAAAAAGAATAAATACACTACTTTTTCGTGAATCATCAAACAAATTGATTGATAAATTACATTTTATTAATAAACTAAATCAGAAAAATAGATAATAAAAGATTTCACATAATTTAGACTATAAAAGTCATACTAATATTGGTAAGAAAAATTCACATACTTTTTGTTACAGAATTAGAAGACGCACATATTTGGTTATTTAATTGATTGATGTATAATGTTGCCCGAAATAATAGGGGATGTTACTTAAATTCAAGTCAAACTTAAGACATATTTTAAGTTAAAAGATTGAGAAAGTGACTTAACTTTTATTTAAAGAATATCCTTGCATAAGCTCTCTATTTCTATAAATAATATAAATTTCATCCGTTCAATTTTACTTGTTCACTATACTAAAATTAGATTACTTATCCAGTTTAGTATATCAAGAAAAAGATAAAAAAAATTATGGTTTTACCCTTAACATTAATTATTTATTTTAAAATTAATTTCAAGTTTTATAAAATTATATACTAATTAATATAAGTATTATTATAAAGCACATACTTCATTTATTGATTCTGTAGGCTATACTATTGTATAAAGCAGTACGTGAAGTAAATAACTATTACAAGTGTTTGAAAGGATAAACTAATAGACCAATGTTGATAATTGCCGCAAGCTTGTTGTGTCTTGAATCTTGATAACCTGAAATCAAGAAATAACTAAATCTGGATGGTTACAACGTTGTGTGTTGAGTCGAGTGATTGCACTCTATTCTTAAGACAAGATTGCCCCGTATATATGTTTTTACGTTAGCGGGCAATAGCCTCCCAAGATAAAACAACATTTTAATCTCAACGCTACAAAGCAAATAGGTTGAGTCTGACGAAGAAAAAATAAATACGAATCGACTTGCTGAAGAAATGTAAAAGGAAGGAAGAGTTTCTGTTTTCGTCCAACGTTATTGGACTGACTTTCTCTTCTATTTTGTCTATGTGTATACAATGTGTCTCTGTTGTGTATATCTTGTGTATATGTGCTTCTTTCCTCACTGTTTTTCGTCACTGTTAGTGCACTGTTTTTCGTTACTGAAAGTGCACTATTTTTTTGTGTTGTATATGTTGCATAATTGAGCCAAAGGCCATCAATATATAGCATGGAGGAGGGAATCCTCAACTGCCACAAACAAGGGTGTTAATGACATTAGATAGGGCTGTTAATGGCCATTAGAGAGGTTGATGATGGTCATTAAAAGGAGGGTTGTTTATGAAGTAGTTAACAACCAAGTAATGGTTGGTTAATGCTCCAAAAAACAGTCAAAATAGTAGGCAGCCCACAACTCACGACCTGTGACCCGAGCCCGAGCCCAGACCGGATGGGCGCGCGGCGGCGGCGCGCGTGTGGACTTAGCCTTGAACCCAAGCACATCTAGGTCCTCCCTCATTTAAACACATGGGATACCCCTTGGGGTCCCAAACTCTTTACCACTTTAGAGACTTATAAAGAGAGCAATTCTTCCTTTTCCCACCGATGTGGTAGATTTGTCCCACACCATATTTCCATGCCTCAAACACCTTACTTCATGGACCAATATATCTTTCATTTCTCAACGAAATTTGATGATTCTTGGCCCTACGGTCATTTACTCACTTAGTAGATTATGCATGTGAGAAGAGACAAAGCCTCCAACATGCGAAACACTATTGTTTAATTCATTAAATATGGGTGGACGCACCTCCCCGCCAAAGGCAAATTTCCAACAATCCCCTCTATGAAAGAGAGATTTTGACGCACACACAAGGTGCCTACTTTCAGCAATCTTTCAGCGAAAAGATATTACATTAGGAGAGGTAGCTTCCGCTTTGAACCTTCCTTAGTTGAATACCACCGGACTTACTTACTGCGCAGTGAACGTGATGTCTTGAACCGTCAGTGTTTAGTGTAAGCCAAGACAATGATACCAACACAATAACTCTCCTTATTCATTTTCATTCTTATGGTTTTGTCTGTTGTGGCCGTGGACACACTTGGATTCTTAAGTGCGTTCATTTGAGACGGCCTTCCACGCACTTAAATAGGTGATCTCCTACAAAGTATCCTGCTATATCCCACTTCACAAGTGTTAGGAATCATTAAAAGTTTCCCCAACCTTAATCTCAACCATTTGAGGATCGTTTAAATGTTTGGAAGCTTAACCTTTACCCACCACGCAGGTAGCACTTTAATGTCTATCGCGGAAACAACTTTGGATTCATATTTTCGTACATAAATCATCATCCGAAGTGCTTCTTGCTTCCACCGAAGCGCTCAACTGAACCTTTTGTAGCTTAGTTTTCTCATTGAACGAAATTCTTGGGATCTCCAATCAGTATGGTTGGGTTACCACCGCAATGGTTCGTATTTGTTTGGGTTTTAAGCTCATTCCCGTAGACAAGCAGAACACTTGATCTCATGATAGTCTCTTAGTTAGTAAATAAGGAAGTGACACCCGTGATGATCAACTGCCATACGGTCTTATATCTCCGACAGTTCCTGACAGATATGTCCAGACGCCGTCATCCGTGTCCTTCCTGAAGCCGACCGGCTAGCCATAGTGTATAACTGTTGAAGGCACGAGTTTCTCCCAATAAGGGACGTCCTCTAAGAAGTCATGAAGTTACTCAACTTCTTTCATGCTTTGTATAAAGCGATAAACTCCGATTCCATCATGAATCGGCCGATGCAAGTTTGCTTAGAGGATTTTTCAAGACCCACCATACATATTTACTTGTGGCATTGGTGTTCTTCATATCTGATGTCCAGTTTGCATCACTTTGTTCTCCCAGAACCGCTGGACATCCAGAATACCATAATTCGTAGATAAGCGAATAATTCAGATATCGTCATATCCGACTTAACGTCTTCTATTGATCATTTATTAAAATTATCAGTGAACCTTAGTTCAACTGGTCTGTTTGTAGGCCGATACCAGGTCGGTTGTAGTGTGTACAATACATTGAACTACACGTGACCTGTGCATATCGCTCATTGTCTATGGGTGCACCATGATTCCAATCAGTTCTATGATTCATATCCATTGGTGGCTTCAACGAGACTGTCAACTATCTCACAACTGAGTTTGGAGTTAGACCAGTCCGTTAGATGTCTTAGAAATCCAATTCTTAAGATGTTATCTGTGATACCCATATCTTTTGTTTCAATATAATTTTCATTCTCAGACTGTTGGTTTTCCAACTATTGGCTTTCTAACTTCAAAGTCAATGTTTCTGTGGTCAGATTCATTGTTTCTGTTTTATCTGGAACTTCAATGACCAAAATATAAACATTTCAGGGACCAAAATGAAAGTTCAGGAAGAAGCCCAACAGTCCAGCAAACCAACTCTGATCCTCTTCTTCCAACTCTCCGGTTGAGAAGGCTGTTTCAACATCCATGCCACGCAAGACTGCAATGGCCCAGGATGTTAAGCTACTCACAAGAGAGCACATGTACAAGTAGCCGAGGCCTTATACTCGACAATAGATCCATCTACTTTGTACTCACATTTGAGTATCCATTTTCACAACCCAAATGTTCTTTTCCCGGAGGAAGATCAACCATTACGCAAGTATGGTTCTATATGATGTAATCTATTTCTCTCTTTGTAGCTTCTTTCCAAAGCAGCGCTTTTGGAGATGACAATTATTTATTAATTGTCTATGGTTCATTCTCAACCATACACGCTAGAAGGACTGGAGCAAGTCTTTGTCCCCTTCTTTGCTCCGTCTCGGTTCAACATCTCGAATCCCTGAGTTCTGCAGATTTGGAATATAAGTTCCGGATAGCCAGCAACTTCCGAGTCCTGTAGATATGGAACGTCTAGTTCCGAACAGTCAGGCCCTCGCGGGTTCTTGCTAACCTCGAGCAATTACTTCTTTTTCATTTTCAAGGAAAGTTATCTTCAAAGAATTCAGCATTCTTTGACACCAAGAGGCGATAAGCACTACTGTTATTTGCAGATCCAGTGGATATGCAATTTACAGTCTTAAATCCAACTTGACCTGTTTCGGTATTCCAACTTTTACCAACCACCCCACATAATTTGGGCGTATGACTTTGCGCTTGGCTAACATCGTTGCACTGCGGTGAGTAATGAGCAGTCGTTTAATGAACGATGCTTCACATTCTCCCCCTCTATCACTACGAATTTCTCAATCTGTAGGCTTAGTTGATTTTCAACTTCTGCTTTGTAGCGTTTATCCGCTTCAACAACTTCATCTTTGTTTTTCAACAAACAAAGGATTACATACGTTGTACCATCATCAATAAAGGTCACAAAGTACTTGTCTCCCCCCTCTATTTTGTATAAACTTTAAATCACCCATAAAGGTGTGACTAAGTTCTAGAGGAGCGGTTCTTCTTTAGCTATTCCTTTGACGGAATTTGGAAAAGTGATTTTGCCTCTTCGGCTACCTCACATTCATTTTGAGGGTTTATGTCAAAAGAAGGCAACAATCTCAACTTCACTAGCTTTTGAATGACTTTCTATTTAACGTGTCTTAATCTATGATGGCATAGATGCACGGATTACAAATATATCATTCATTTGGCTACAAACATACTGTACCATTCTTAGTTATTACAGACCTGTTGGACTAGTCTCAAACCAGATTGACCAACAACGTCCCTTAAACCAAGTTTGGGACATGTATCACCTCATTTTAGAGTGATCCCATTCCCTGAAGTCCTATTGAGGACAACCTCTCCAACCCCTTCTACTTTAGAAGTGGCGTTGCTTCACATGAACAACCTCTTGCCCGTGGTTAGGGCGTAACTGGATCATATGTGATCTGGATATCTGGCCCACTCCAGTTGCTTTGGCAGACTGTGTGTCCAATTTTTTTTCTGCCTTTCTTTAGGCCTTCAGACCATTTAAGACCTGAAAACTCTAGCCCACCTTACTAGGTGTCCATTACTTTTCCTATGAAATGAATTCTGGCTCCACTCCAGTCGCCCGTAGGCTTTGTATGATTGAGTGTCCAATATCATCATATCAAAGGAATTTTGGCCCACTCCAGTCGCCCGGAGGCTTTGTATGTCTGAGTGTCCAATATCATCCTATGAAGGATCTTCTGCCAAATAGTGTGACAGGCTCAACGTCTTTAGCTTTTAGTCTTCTTCCGTTATGATTGGTGCCCAGACAATTGTTGGTGCTTACTTAAGAGTGGTAACAGTTTTCGCACAGTCAGTGGATCTTTCTCCCTCGCATGTGCAAACATACTTTACACACTTTTAATAATTACACTCAAAAGAACGGATCTTTTTAAGTCGTTTACACAATCCAATCTTTAAACGGGAATGAAGATGAGATTAAACTTCTGATTTTAAAGCATAAGGAATATAAATTATTTCGTGAAAATATTTTGATATTCCTCCTTACTTTAAGCCATTTTTAATCAGACATCATTTAATATTTATTCTTGACAAGGAAGAAAAATAACTTATCCCAATTTCGGATTCTGGCCCACTTCAGTCACTTCATCGAACTGAGTGTCCATTTCCTCCTTACCATTATTCGGATCCTTTGTCCGGGACAGATATAGGCCTTTTGCTGCAAGATAGAAGCACATCTTCAGCCTTCTCCTCTTGTCCCAATTGACATCCTCAACCTCTCGTGAGAGCTTGTTCCTACCACTTTCTGGAGCGGTGACACCATGAACACGTTGACCTTTAACGACATCATCATCACTCTCTTCTACCAGAAAACCACAGCCATATCCAGATTTGGTCACACAACTTTTGACCGACATCTTTCGAACACTAATACTATTACAATCTTGTCTTAAATTGTAGGCTATACTATTGTATAAAGCTGTACGGGAAGTAAATAACTATTACAAGTGTTCGAAAGGATAAACTAATATGTCAATGTTGATAACTGCCGCAAGCTTGTTGTGTCTTGAATCTTGATAACCTGAAATCAAGAAATAACTAAATCTGGATGGTTACAATGCTGTGTGTTGAGTCGAGTGATTGCACTCTGTCCTTAAGATAAGATTGCCCCGTATATATGTTTTTTACGTTAGCCGGCAATAGTCTCCCAAGATAAAACAACACTTTAATCTCAACGCTACAAAGCAAATAGGTTGATTTGACGAAGAAAACAAATACGAATCGACTTTCTGAAGAAATGGAAAAGGAAGAAAGAGTTTCTGTTTTCGTCCAACGTTATTGGACTGACTTTCTCTTCTGTTTTGTCTCTGTGTATATAGTGTGTCTCTGTTGTGTATATCTTGTGTATATGTGCTTCTTTCCTCACTGTTTTTCGTCACTGTTAGTGCACCATTTTTCGTTACTGAAAGTGAACTATTTTTTTGTGCTGTATATGTTGCATAATTGAGCCAAAAGGCATCAATATATAGCATGGAGGAGGGACTCCTCAACTGCCACAAACAAGGGTGTTAATGGCATTAGTGAGGGCTGTTAATGGCATTAGAGAGGGCTGTTAATGGCCATTAGAGAGGTTGATGATGGTCATTGAAGGAGGGATATTTATGGAGTAGTTAACAACCAAGTAATGGCTGGTTAATGCTCCAAAAACAGTCCAAACGGTAGGCAGAAAGTTTCTGCCTTCCGTCACTCCCAAAATCAGCTTTTCAGAAACTCTAGGGACCAAACTGTAAATATTAAACAAATACAATTTGGGGTCCAAAAAGATAATATCAGAAAGTTCCCACAGCCCACAGCCCAGACCAGACCCGAGCTCGGACCGGACGAGCGGGCGGCGGCGGCGCGCGTGTGGGCTTAGCCTTGAACCCAAGCACATCTAGGGACTCCCTCATTTAAACACATGGGATACCCCTTGGGGTCCCACACTCTTTACCACTTTAGAGACTTATAAAGAGAGCAATTCTTCATTTTCCCACCGTTGTGGTAGATTTGTCCCACACCATATTTTCATGCCTCAAACACCTTACTTCGTGGACCAATATATCTTTTATTTCTCAACGAAATTTGACGATTCTTGGCCCTACGGTCATTTACTCACTTAGTAGATTATGCATGTGAGAAGAGACAAAGCCTCCAACATGCGAAACACTATTGTTTAATTCATTAAATATGGGTGGACGCACCTCCCCTCCAAAGGCAAATTTCCAACAGATTCTTCCATGTAAAATCAAAAGTGAACAAATAAAAGTAAATTGAGGGAGTAATATCAAACTTTTTCCTAATTCCAAGAGGGTGGTTGTCTAATATCACAAAATCCAAAGATGTAAATGTCCTTAACTATACACTATAGTCTATACTACCAAATCCCTAGAGTATATGCTTTTAACTTTATACTTAAAAAGCTGGAGAGATGAGCAAAAGAACCAAGCACTGGTATATGCAACTTTTGCCCCACCTGATAAAATAAATTATTTGTCTTTATGCAACTCCAACCTAAAAAAACATCGTACATATACTTCTTATGTTTTCATGTCGGTGACACTTTTTTGTTTAGAACGTCTAAAATATTTGACACAGTTTTATTTTTGTACAACCTATATGATGTATTTCCTTAAATTTCATATGATTAAACTATCTAAATTGGAAAATTTTCTATGAGATATTTAATGATCAAGCTTACTTTTTATACTATCATTTTAATACGGAGTAATTCATATCACATTCAGTAATACTACATAACATCAATTATTTTAAACTTAATACACATTCAAAACATCAATAAAATGAACAGCTAGTACTTAATAAAAGTTCATAGTACAACAAGAACAACAAACTCAGACCTCGGAGATAGAAATATTATTTTTGATAGATCAAATAATAAAAGTTCATAGTAAAGAAAATAAATAAAATATTAGTAATAAGTCATAATTCATTGCAAAACTTTCTTGTTTAATATTATTCACAAAAAAATATTGTATAACAAAGTTAATCAATATTAGTTTCAAATTAAATAATTAAAATTTTTAAAGCCAAACGTAGTAGAGAAAAAATCAATTATTCCTTCCGTCTCAATTTCTTTATTTTACCCTATTATGTCTCATCACCACCTACCACCTTAACCTCTCTATATAATTCATTTGTTCCTCACTTGTACACACCGATTTAGCACTCTGTATTTGATCTGTTACAATGGCGGCATCTGCTTCTACCACTATCAATTTCTCAACCAAACCCTCACACACCTCTCTCTCATGGAAATCTCACCTCTCTTCCTCCTCCGCCTTCGCCGTCGCCGCCGATTCTCCCATTCGCAGCCACCGTCAGTACCCGCGGTTCGTCATCTTCGCGATGAGAGCCAAACCGACGGTACTCGTAGCCGAAAAACTCGGCGAAGCAGGAGTCAATCTCCTAAAGGAATTCGCCGATGTTGATTGTTCGTATAACCTGACACCTGAGGAGCTCTGCACTAAGATCTCGTTATGTGATGCGTTGATTGTACGGAGTGGGACGAAGGTAAGCAGAGAGGTGTTCGAGTCGTCCGGTGGACGGCTCAAAGTTGTTGGACGAGCTGGTGTGGGGATTGATAATGTTGATCTGGCAGCTGCGACTGAGCATGGATGCCTTGTTGTAAATGCGCCCACTGCTAATACTGTTGCTGCTGCTGAGCATGGAATCGCGCTACTCACTGCTATGGCGAGAAATATTGCTCAAGCTGATGCTTCCGTCAAAGCTGGTTAGTATATTGTTTATATCTATATAAATGACGGTATATGTAGATATTTAGTAAATTTAATTTATTTCGTGATATGCGAAATTTGTGTAGTTTGAATATGAGATTGTTTTTACGAGATTCTGATTAAAAATTCAATGCTATGCAGGTCGGATCTGTGTTAAATTGGTCCAAACGATTTAGTTCCTATTTTAATGTGAAAGTTGGTTAGTGTAATATGCACCTAATTTGGTTTTAGATTTATATAAATGACGGTGTATGCAGATATTTCCTGAATCTAAACCTTTATTAGATTTTCAGCTACATCGTTGATGTGAATAAAAAATTCAGAATGATTTTGGACTTTTTACATGATTTTGTTTTCAAATATTTCACTAAATTGTGTTGTAGTTTTTTCGATTCTTTCCATATAATTTATTTCTGTGTTCAGCCATTCTTGTGAATGATTGTATTTTTTTAATTTTTTTTTATTCATTTCATCTTTCTTTACTCGCGTTTTAATTTACGCTTCTCTAGGCTTTTCATCTTTGACAACACTGCATATTACCTGTTGCAATTACTTTTTGTTAAAACTGGTTTCTTGTTGGGAGACTGAAATGTTTAGTGAGCGTGGTAAATGATGAAAACTTATTTGGAGATCGCTACTGATAATGTATCTTGAAGAAACATGAAGGTCTAAGATAATCAGCAGCAACCTCTTTTTGTTCTCATTGCTGTTGTATCACATCTATGGCTGATTTTTCTTCCACAACCCTTTTCCCCTTCTAAATGTACATCATATTTGGATTATGAAAGGGAACAAACCCTCAACTGAGACTTGCTGGGTGGCTGCCTAGGCAAAGCCCATAGCGCCAATTCTGTCTTTGTCTTACTACTTTGTATATATGTTTATTGATGTAGGTTGGATAATATCAAAAAAAATATTGATTGCAATTATAACATTTTTATGGCTGCTAATAGTTCCTCGATTATCCTAGTTGCTTTTGCATCCGGAGATCATAACCTTTGAAACTTTACCTTGATATGGTTTCCAGGGAAGTGGCTGAGAAACAAATATGTTGGTGTCTCCTTAGTTGGCAAAACACTTGCTGTGATGGGTTTTGGAAAGGTTGGATCAGAAGTTGCCAGGCGAGCTAAGGGGCTTGGCATGCATGTTATTGCTCATGATCCATATGCCCCTGCTGATCGCGCACGTGCCATTGGGGTGGAGCTCGTTAGCTTTGATGAAGCCATTGCTTCTGCAGATTTTATCTCACTTCACATGCCCCTTACTCCTGCAACTAACAAGATCCTAAATGATGAAACTTTTGCAAAGATGAAAAAGGGAGTACGAATTGTAAACGTTGCTCGTGGGGGAGTGATTGATGAAGATGCTTTGGTCAGGGCACTTGATGCAGGAATTGTGGCACAGGTCCTGGCTATACATGATGCACTTATTTTTCAAACTGCTTCGTTCTGTGTATTTTGCTGATATTTCTGTCTGTCTGACAGTTGAGAGTCTAAAACCAATATTTACTTTCCAGCTTTGTTGTCCAGTCCTGGATTAACCTATAAAAAAGGCTTTCTCCCATAGCTTATCTGTATTGACGTATAAATAGACTTGCAGGCGGCACTTGATGTTTTCACGGTGGAGCCACCAAAGGATAGTAAGTTGGTTCAACATGAGAATGTAACTGCAACTCCTCATCTTGGTGCTAGTACTAAAGAAGCTCAGGTCTGTGCTTGATGTCTGCATTTATTTCACACTTGTACCAGTTGATACATGTCTTATACTGTCTGAACTTCTTGTTCAGGAAGGGGTGGCCATTGAGATAGCAGAAGCTGTTGTTGGAGCTTTGAATGGAGAGCTTGCAGCTACTGCTGTCAATGCTCCAATGGTGCCTGCTGAGGTAACTGCACTGACTATTTACTAGTTATAATCCCTTTTTATATTTGTTCAAATAAGAAAGGCTCAATACAGTGCCTTCAACTACATTAGCCTGCCCACTTCGTTAATTCTTGCCTGTTTAAAATTAACCAGTTATTCGTGATTGAAGAAGAGTCTCTTTCCCATGTGTAGATAAATGCATTGTTCTTTTTCATTTGTTTTTTGAGGAAGGGGCCTCGGAAGATTAGTTTGGAGTTGTTGTTAGAGGAAATTTCATTTCTACTTCTCTATAATGCAGGTGCTTTCCGAGCTGAAGCCTTATGTTGCACTGGCTGAGAAACTTGGTAGACTTGCTGTCCAACTAGTGGCAGGTGGAAGTGGTGTGAAATCAGTGAAAGTAACTTATGGTTCAGCTAGAGCACCTGATGATCTTGACACGAGATTGCTTCGGGCCATGATAACTAAGGGATTGATTGAGCCCATTTCCAGTTCTTTTGTGAACTTGGTAAATGCAGATTTCACTGCTAAACAGAGGGGACTAAGAATAGCTGAAGAAAGATCTCTTCTAAATGGTTCGCCAGAAAGTCCACTCGAGTTCATTCAAGTTCAGATTTCCAGTGTGGATTCCAAGTTTGCGAGTGCTCTTTCTGACTCTGGAGAGATTAGAGTGGAGGGCAGAGTTAAAGATGGAATCCCTCATTTGACAAAAGTTGGATCTTTTGAAGTGGATGTGAGCTTGGAAGGCAGCATCATTCTCTGCAGACAGGTTGATCAGCCAGGAATGATCGGAAAGGTGGGTAGCATCTTGTCTGAGGAGAATGTGAATGTCAGCTTCATGAGTGTTGGAAGGATTGCTCCAAGGAAGCATGCTATTATGGCTATTGGGGTGGATGAGGAACCAACCAAGGAGTCATTGAAGAGGATTGGAGAAATTTCTGCTGTTGAGGAGTTTGTTTACCTTAAGATATAGGCACTGTCGGATTATCTGTCTGAATTCTCTATGAATCCCATTTTGGTATTGTTGTTTGTCTACAAGTAGTTTAATTTAGGATACAAAAATAATGTGGTATGAAATTAGAAGTTTACTACATTGAGTTGTCAATTTGACTATCTTTTTTCGGCTTTACAGGGGTTGGGCATTGGATTTTTCCTGTGTCAACTTATCTTTGGTGATCTGTTTTATCAGTTATTAGAAGCCCAAGGGCGTTGAAGTCCTTTGGCCACATTTGTTCTATGGGAATTTGATATGAACACAGTTTCCTTAATTCAGTTACGGGAATTTGATAAGAGCATATACTATAAAGTGTCAATTACATACATTCTTTTAGCAGATTCTAGTGGTTCTGGGACCATGGATCATATGTTCTAGCAGGAAAGGGCAACGAATTGGTGAAGTTCTTGTAGCTAATCTGAATGAGTAACCTGCACGGGCTGACAACTATATGTTTCATCCATTAATTCGATTCACAAAACAAAGAAACATTCAGATGCACAATATAGCTCGACCCCATTCAAGTGTCAAATGTCCATCAATATGATTTATGAACCAACAACAATAACAAAATACCCGGTGTAATCTCATAAGTGGGATCTGGGTAAGATAGAGTGTACACAGACCTTACCCCTATCTTGTGGAGGTTAAGAGGTTGTTTCCGATAGTCCCTTGGCTCAAGGAAAGCAGTATGATTTATGAACCATGAAGAAAAAAACTTTAGATAGGCCTGTCGGATACATAGACAAATTTGTGATGTGGGGGTGGTTGCGGGGGTTGGGTTCTAATCGTAAGTTTTATACAGCAATAGGTTACAACTGCTTTCTATTTAGAGAAAATATCATTCCAGAAACAACTGTTTTCCCAAAAACACCATTGAGAAAAGTCATAGAGACAAATTATTCTCCAGAATTGTTTTGAAAAACATTCGGTGGGCTGGTATGTCATATTAAAGCAGAGCATTCAACCGTTGCTTGAGATTCTTTTACACGGGGAAGGGAAAACTCTATCCACTTGTACATTTGTTATCTACAAAAATTGTAAACGATAAATAAGATTGCATCACCTTAACTCTTAAATACATAAAAGTAAGAGGAGGGAAATATCAATTCTTTGAAGCAGACTGGAAGATGATCGCAGTCAGAATGCCCACTAAAGCTGTAACAGCCAAGGCAACTGTAGGTAAGGGCGTTGTGACCCCGAAATTCTGCAAAACCAAATTTAAATTTAACTAGAAGTTAAGGATAGACACTACACATCTACTTGTTCAAACAAGTGATGAATAGTTTAAGTGGTAAGGGACCTGAGCCTCCTACAATCAGGTTGGCAGTTCGAGCCATTAGGAGAACACAGCAGAAAGAGTCTCTATTGGTATTTGTGTGTGTGAGGTGGGGGGTCGTTGGTGAGGGGAGTGGGATTTACCATATCAAAAGATGATGGTCATATGTAAAAAGAAAAAAAAATATTAAAAAGAACCTCAGATATATGGACATGTACAAATTGTTAACATTCCACTGCACAGCCCCTCTGGAGGAAACTCTAAGCAGAACCTCAAAGTGTCTATGGTGTTTGCTCAAACCATGACTCTAGATGTTTGATCATCCCCTTTCATGTCACCCCCCCCCCCCTTTTTCCTTTTCGCATCCACTGTTAAAAGATAATTTCAAGAGAGGCGCATCAAATTATCAGGTGCAGCCCATCATCAGATAGCTCATACAGGGGAAGTTCTCATTCGGTACAAGCTGACAGTTTCCATAAAATACACAATTTAACGGGCACCCCTACAAGAAAGTGCTGACTGAATATACAGATGAATAAAAGCATGAGCATAATTGTCATACCTCCAGAAGTCCTTTGCCTGTTGCTATTTCGATGGTAATAGCTACCGCAAAGCCGACCATGGCTGATCGACCAAGCCATACGTCCAAATTACTCTGCTCACATCTTATGGAAACTGATGTTGCTCTGCTCGGAATAGTTTTAATTTGGTAGAAACTCTTCCTAGTCACTGTGAATATGGAGAATCAGTTATCATTTTGTATCTACACGCTTCAAATGTACTCCGTAATACATATAGCTCCAGATATACAAGTAACCGCACTCAACACGCCTCCCTCAAAAAAAACGATTAGAAAGAAAAACCACTAGCAGTTGCCATGACAGCGTACTAGCACACAAATAATTTATTGCCAGTTCCCTGCCTTGAAAGCAAATTATCAGTTCACAAACAGCCAACAGCAGTAGCTTTGAAGGGCATACGGATAGATAACATATCCAAATGTTGCAAAATAAATGAGGATGATCTCTTCTAAAGAGTTGTGCTCTTGGTAGTTCAATCAAGCTTTATTTCTAACACCTTATTGAGAAAAGGATGAATTCAACTTGCCGGGTTACTGGTCCAAGCAGATGCTTTTGCAAATTTACTGGACTCAATATCAAACGCGATTGCCAAAACATTTCTTATGACATAACGAGCAAAAGGGGTTGTTATTAGCAGGGGCGGAGGGAGAGTATTTAGTTATGGGTTCGGACGAACCTAGTAACTTTCGTTTAGATCCTGTACTTGTATTAGAAAATCCATTTAACTCAACAACTATCACGACTATGGGTTCGGTGGCAAGTTCAGAACCCATAAACTCTAAATTCTGGCTCCGCCGTGTCTATTTGAAAATCTTGACCTTAATATACTACTCCTTGTCCCATTTTATACACTAGTATTATTACTATTTGGAGAATGGGTCGATGTCTACTGTCTACAATATTTTCAAGCACCTTTTAAATATGCAACCATTAAAAACTGGGATTCATAAAACTTAATGTAAATTTTGTTAAAAAGATAAGGAATTAATGACAAAATTCACACAGGCAAGATGCATTGACTCTCATACTTCAAACTCTGTCATTCTTTAAGAGATGGAAGGTTTATTTAGCCTGGAATTTCATATATGTTTCATCAGTAGCTCATTCTAAAGTTGAAATTTGAAACCACTTATACCAAAAAGATGACAAGGATCAATTGGTAAAAAGAAAAACAAGTGTAAGAGAAAAGAAGTTAAGGGGCTTACAGAGGGGAGAACCAGTTGCGAAGACACTCCCAACTCTCGAGCTCCTACCCAACAGAAGAAGAAACACTTACTGGTCCCATATATCAGCATCTGCACAATAGGTGGCAAATCAGAAATCACAGTTGAAATTAGAGTTAATAGTCCAAAACACACATGAACTATCACAATTCGACGAGTTTCACATCCCAACTATCAGATATTACCTTTTCTATCTGAAGTATCGCCATCTATGCATTAAAACACACCTAGTTGATAGTTTAGATAGAAAAAGAAAACAACTGATAATTAGTTTGTGAAACTCGCGAAAAGGTGATAGTTGAGGTGTATTTTTGACCATTAACTCTTGAAATTAATCTGTTTCTTTAAAAAGAGAGAAACAAAGGAATATCTAGTATCAATCAAATACTATATCCCAAATTAGTTGTTTCAGTTGTGTGAACTAGATCTCTATATCCATTCTGTGTCATTCATTATCAGTGTCATAATTCCACTATTTATGCCAACTGTCAATTTATGATAATCCTTTCTTCTTATCTCAAATTAAGACCAACTATGTTTAGGGAAACTAATTAATTATACTGGAAGTTAAAGAAAGGAAAGAAAACGCTACTAGAAAATATCGGTGGGAAATTTATGCTATAAAACATAATTTTTTCACATCATTCCCACTGAACCAGCTCACTAAGAAAACGCACGATAGAAAACACGTTTTCATTGAAATGCTAGCAAACTTATTAATTTTTTTTTTATGTAAAAACACTACTCTATTTATGTTTTTTTCTCACAAATAGTAGAGAGAGCTGGAGATGTGCACCACAGCCATGGAGATAGAAGAGAATGTCTGGAGAGCGTTGAACAACAAAGTTGATAAGTCTCACCATATGTTTTAAGTGAGCTTACTCTAGAATAAATATGGATTAGAATCGATAATTCTTAAAAATACTTTATTAATCCAATAATTACCATTGTATATTAACAATGTTAAATGGATAAAGCTAATTCATACAATTCACTTTAAACTCAATAAGATTGAGGTAATTAGTTGATTTACTATATTATACTCCCTCCGTCCGATTGATGTCTCACATGTTGCTTGTTGATAATTAATTTGACTAATTTTTAAAATTAAATTTTATTAGATTAATTTAATATTTTAAAATAAATTTAAATATTAAAAAATTATACAATAAGTACTATAGATAACATTTCACATGACAATATAATGGAAGAATATATTTTAAAATAATATTAAAATTAACGTATTTAAATCTCAAAAGATGAAAAATATCACATAAATTAAAACATATAGAATACTTTATATCAGGCAGGATACCATGGTAAAAATAGAAACAAATGCTAACATTGAGGGTTGACCAACTTAATAAGTTATATTTTCACATTTATTCATTTGGTAAACATCAAAACTATTTATATTTAAAATGCTTATAAGCTAAAATAGTCAAAAACCACAAGTTGATTACTTTAACTCATGACATTTTAATTTATGAACATAAACACATTTTTCTCTAATATCTTCTATAACTCTTAGAAATAGCTTCCCAAGTTAAATTCCTAATGTGTCCTAATTTGTAGTTTGTCATTCCGCTGACAACCCTACTTTCTATTTTAAAGTAGTAAATTTGACCGCGCTTCGCGCGGTATATTAGTAAATTTTAAAATGAATTTTTATAAATTACGTCGAGATAAATGAGATAATTTATTTTGCTTAGAATCGATTCACATCATTGAAAACGATCAGAGAAAGGTATATCAGATAATCTTTTTGGATTGGTTGTGCCAAGTCAAGAATGAAAATACAACTTCATAAAAGAAGAGATAAAATAGTTGAAAGCGGTAACCCTCTTATATTTCTGAAATCTAAGTAATATTCTCTTTAATTACACACAAACAAATGATGTTAAGCTTAGTATTGACTCTCAATTATATGTAATTAAAATTAGAACATTGGAGTACCTAAATGACTATGCTGCCACACAGAATTCTATATGATACAATATAGCTATTGCAAGAAAAATGATTTTCTTTTTAGTTGAACTTCTAAACTTGCAGAGATGAATAGTGCATGTAACATAATCCGGTTTGACTTAATTTTCACCTATAAATAGTGGCATTCTCTTCATTATTTATATACTAATTTTCAGATTATCATTCTAAGCCTTAGAGACTTAGAATTAAAATACTCTCTCAAATCTCTGCCGGATTTCCTAGCTTTCTGAAAGAGAAATACATTGAAGCTTGGAGCTTGCAATCGAAGGGGCAACCGCGTGTCATCCTTATAGTAGATAAAGATTTCAGATACTATAACCTGTAAGTTTTATACTTTATGTTACAGGTTTCGATTGTTTTATAACCATACCAAAATAAGTTGTTGGGATAAGTAAGAAACAAAATTTTAAACTTCCGTTGTGCTTTACTTATGTGTTTTCAATCCAACAAAACCCTACAATTACGTGTTCCATTTTCTTCAAGCAAGCAAGAAAAGCTTGTGTCAATATCATCCTCATCAGATTCAATGATAACTCTACATTCCCTTTCCTGAAGTGGATAGCCAGTTGTAAGCTTTCATAATATAGGGTAAATGCAGTTTCAAGTTATCAAAATGTGGTGTGTTGAACACAACATTTTCTGTTAAATTGAACGTAAAGACCTCAGAGATGGTGGACACATATCATAAACACAACATCTAAAACCTCATTGATTCTTTATTGGAGGTTTCCATGCCATAACGGAAGCCAATATTGCTCATTACTCAAAAAACGTGTGTTTTCATAAGGGCAATGAGATAATTACCTGTTAAAATGCTTCATTCTGTTTGTGACTTCTGCTGGGAATTTTCTGCTTCATACAAGTTTGGTTATTTCTTATTGTATTCCAGCTTCCCGTTTCAATCTTCGGCAGCATAGTTGTTTTCTGATCGTTTGCAATTACACACCAATTAGGAATTAAGTCGCTCAATGTTAGATCAGCAAAACATTGTAAACAAAATATCTTTAAGATTTCTTTTGAAGCTATAGCAAAGCTCTTAGAATTTTAAAGTTAATTATATGATATCTGATTAATTAGTTCTTGTGAATGTCGATTATAAGGTATTCTATTTTCCTTGGTTTTGTTTCTTTCTGTTTTATTTTTAACACGTTTACTCAATTCAGTGTCATTAGAGTTGAGTTTTTTATGTAAGTGTTAACCCTCAAAAATACTTTTAGTATTTAGCCGAATCAAGTGGAAGCCGAAGGTGAAAATCTCAAAATGAGCAGGCAACAAAATCCGAAGTTGATAACCGAACTGACTC
This sequence comes from Anisodus acutangulus, assembly GCA_029783415.1. NCBI lineage: Eukaryota > Viridiplantae > Streptophyta > Magnoliopsida > Solanales > Solanaceae > Anisodus > Anisodus acutangulus. Next base: position 16,787,938 of record CM056507.1, on the reverse strand, counting down.
GTAGCCGAATCTATTAGTCTTAGCCCTCGGCTAGAAAAGCTCCATCGGCTAGAAAAGCTCCATCGGCTATCTCGGTAACCTGGCCGAATCATAATTCCAAGAAATGACTAGGACCCACACATATTTTGACGCCTAAAAGACCAAGTCAAAGCACCTTCTAGACCCCAAGAAACATAAACAAACCATCAACAGCTAGAAGGAAGTGTCGTCGGTCGTGCAAGAGGAAAATAATGAGCAAAAATCGGCACCACCTCCTCATAGTTGGCTAGTGGATTTAGTGGGTAATTTAGTGGTTAACATAGGGGGATCACGTCTTATTTCTTGTAAGTATAAATGTAGAATCACTTGTACAGAATAAGAACAACACCATCAATCAAAAAACTGATTTTTACATATCTTCATTCTATCTTTATCGCATTTATTGCACTCTAGTTGTATTTATGTTTCTTACTACTTAGTTTACTCAATCACCATCCTAACACTTTCTGGAGTAGTTGGGGAACCCATTGCTGGAAGTTAGAGTTCCGCTTCCAGCCCAAATCTCTTAGTTAAGGAATCAATTTGTCATCCGATTTCGTCAGCTGATAAAATGAAAAACATTTCGGACGGGAAAAAATTTGGCACGCCTAGTGGGTCCATAGGTGATAACAAAGTTTGATTCTCTAGGTCAGGATCACGTTTGGCGTATGCGCTTAAGGTTTGGTAAGAAAATGAACCCAGAGTCCAGTCCACATCCTAAACAGAATCCTCCCAGAAGGAACAACGAGCCACCATTTTCCTCGAGTATGCCTACATCGGTTGATAACCCTCCACTTCCTCCATCAAGCTAAGATGTGCATGAACTTAACCAATCTGAAGGTCCAACTGTCATGACCACATCATTTATTAGACAACAAATTGACTTAGGCATCTACGACATTATGCACCAGGTTTCCCAACAGTTGGCTGACATTGTTAAGCCAATGGTGCATAATGAGGTTCAGCAGGAGAGGGAACTGGAAGCCAATCGACTGCATCCAGGAGAAGGTTCGGCTAGTTCTGCCATCCCTCTAACGAGTGGCGCTGTGCAACATGCAACTGTGACTTTAGGTGTTGTTCCTTAGCCGAATGTGTATCAGTCAGTACCTACTCAGGTGCAGCTGATAGCACACCTAGGAGCACAAGCCCAGTCACTTGGTAACCAGTCTATTGTATGGTTGCCACCAAATGCTGGGGGGGCAAATTGTGCCATTCGACCAAGAGATTCTGCAGTATGGGCAGATCAATATGGCTCGGAGACCAGTTCAGGCATCTGGACAACTTGGTTTACCGCCCATTATGTCGTACGCTCCTACAAATGGCCTTACGGTACATGCGACTAATGTTGGCCAGCCAAATTGGCAGCCGATGGTCCTTGGCAATGACCTTGCTAGGCTATCTGGTGAAGTTGTCTACAGCAGGACACCATTCCACCAGTCACAGTTGGTACCAATCCATACCATCCAGGAAGCACAAACTTTCTAAGAACGGCTGATGTCCGGGGAGAGCAGACATGAAACACTATTCCACCTTATCCTCAAGTTTCATCAATTATTCCAGGAGCTCAGGTTGCAGGCTTTTGTGGCTATGCCCAACAACAGCAATGGGGATATACCCCACCTGTTAGTAATGGCTAGCAGAATACCTACAACTTTCAAAACCCTGTTCAACAATGTGCAAAATGGAGGCCTCCAGTTCAGAACACCTACCAGCCGGTCCCAACTGAGAATCGGCAGGGGACTTCACAACTGATGAACCCTGAAACTATTATGAATACTATGAGGAGGTACTTTAGCATCCAACTTAAACCCTTGTACAAGCCTGTTTACAGGAAGCCCTATCCCGATTGGGTAGATCGAGTAACACCACTGCCAAGAGGCTTCAAAATGCCTAATTTTGCCACCTTCTCGGGTGATGACGACAAATCTACCATTAAGCACATCGACAGAATTACCGCCCAATGTGGAGAAGTTGGTCAGAACGAGTATCACAAGTTGTAGTTATTCCCCGTTTCTCTAACCGGAACATCATTTGCCTGGTACTCATATTTGACCCCCGACTCTGTGCAGAGCTGGGCTGACATGGAGCATTTTTTCCATGATAGATTATATTAGCCCCAACCTCAGGTCACCGTAATTGATTTGACGAATCTCAAGAAATAAGTCGATGAGTCGTCTACCGATTACATCGAAAGATTCAGAAGAAAGGTTAGTAAATGCACTGTACACTTCCCTGAATCAGAATGCGCCCACATGATAATCAACAACATGCATCCTCAACTAAAGGAGAAATTAGTGGGACAATCCTGCTATGACTAAAGCCAGTTAACTGAGAAGACTAGCCAAATAGAGCAGTACATCCAGGTGAAAGATAAAAGAAGAGCTAACCGAAACTGAGGTTCCCATTTTGTATCTATTATTGAGGCAGATGAGTCTGACTCAGAGTCACCCTATTACACGGCAGATGCAATGGTAGCCGAGATTGTCAGGGGTAAGGTTTACTCTTGCCCAGCCCTGAAAGCTATGAAGGGCAAGGAGACGAGCTCGACTGATGACAGAGTCGGTTACTCATTTGACATTACAAAGGCATATCAAATCTTTGATCATCTGCTTATAGATAAACAGATTCGGTTGCTTGATGGCCATAGGATTCCGTCTGCCGAAGAACTCAAGGATAAAAAGTATTGTAAGTGGCATAATTCATATAGCCACGCTACTTCTAATTGTGTGGTCTTCAGGAAAGCAATTCAAAAGGGCATCAAAGAGGACAGGTTCAAGCTAGCTGATAAAAGCATAAGTTAAATATATGTTGATACTGATCCTTTCCCCGCAGTACCGATATCTATGGTATCCTTTGCCAAGCCATATCAAACAAAGGATGTCAAGGGGAAATAGCCGATGAAAACCATATGGGTTCCAAATAAGCACATTGGTAAGGAGGGGGTCACCAAGACCTCTGTGTTTGATCGGCTAGGCAGCTTACGAGACATCTATGAGGGCACTGACAGGCAGTCAGCTAGAAGCAGTTTTCGTGGTCATCCTTATAAACCAGAACATATTGCTCGGAAACCTCACAAATAGTACCCGGTATTCAAAAGGGACCTAGCAAACCTCAGGAGCGGGATTGGGGGGCAAGCATGGCTGCCAGTCGATGAGAAGTCGAGCGTACCCTAGATAGGCGATGGACCACTACCCACGGCTAATCAGAGGGTGGTTGAGTTTAATGTGAAGGAAGGCATTTCTTCCTTGCGTATCACAGTGAGGGGTGAAGGTCAACTGAGACCCCAAAGGATGATTAAGCCAATCGACAATATAGAGGAAGAAAAGTGGTTTATCAATTAGGCTTCGGGAAAAAAAGAGGCACCTCCAGGTGTCATATCCAGGATGCAGAAAAGAAGGATGCATCGTGCCAAAGCCTTGGGCAAGATGAAGCTAACGTTGCACATGATATCCAGCGTTGAGGAAGCCGATAAGAAGGAAATTATTGAGTCTGTCGTAGCGGAGGCTATCGAGCGGGCATTTGGCTCAACCTCTTCAGTGCCGCATGAAGGAGAAACTTTGGACCAACCAGAACTGAAATATACAGCCTAATGACAACCCAATAGAGGAACCTCGATGGGAGACTAATATTCTGAAGGAATCCCTAGCCGAGACGGTTCCACGGGTCGCACGGACGATCCAGGCATTAGAAACCTAGTCGGTTCCTATATGCCCCAAGGAGATGGAAGATATTAACTTCTCGTCAACCGAATTGGATGAGGTAGGAGATATCATCCTCGATTTATTCAAGCATGATTCAGTCGATGAGATTTGGGCAACCATTGAAATGGTCAGCCTGATTCCATGTGAGTTCTGGGCCGGCCGCTCTAAGCTGGATAACCTAGAAGGCGATGTGTGTGTGGAAGACACTGAATGGGCGACATTAGCCGACACCACGGCAAGGGACGCTTTGAGCACTGTATTTGGTGCACCTACGGAAGAGATGGTTAAACACCTCAAACCCCTCTATGTTAAGGCTTACATTAACGGCAAAGCTTTCAGCCGAGTGTTCGTCACCAATGGGGCTGTGCTGAATGTGATACCGCTGCTTTCTTTGAAAAGCCTCAACAAAACCAGAGAGGATCTCAACTCAACTAACATGAAAATGACTAGCTTTATGGGAGAGGCCTCTGAAGCTTTGGGGATCTTAGTAGCAGAAATCACCATAGGTACTAAGATGATCAGATCTGCTTTCTTTATGATAGACGGCAAGCCGTCCTACACCATCATGTTGGGCAGAGACTGGATTCACACCAGCCGATGCCTTCCTTCCACCATGCATCAAAAACTCATTTTCTAGGAAGTAGACAAGATAGAAATCGTCCCAGCCGACGATAACCCATTTCAAGCAGGGGTTAAGAACTTGGAGGTTGTCTTATATTCACCCTATGTGGCTTCCATAGCTGTCGTAGAGCAATACGAAGAATGATCTTGGGAATACTGCAATCGTACTTCACGAGGTTTTAAAATAAAATAATTAGACGAACCACGGCTTACCTCAGAATAGTTAAATGATTGAGGAGACCTAAATCATACGTGATCTGTGGCATCGGCTGACTACTCTAAGTTCTGAAGCCAGGATAGCCGAGGCATCACAGGTAGGGGATTACGACAGAGAACCAACACTGCCAGTCAATGACATTGAGTTGCCGATGGAACTTGAATCACCCATAAGAAGGGTTATGCCTAGTTTTGAATCTCAGGATCTCTTAGAAGATATCAACTTGGGTACTGAGGAAGTCCCTCGGCTAACACATATTAGTGGTCTGCTGAAGGAGGAGGATAAACAAAGCATAACGGCTTGCAGTATAAGGACTGCTTCATATGGGATTATCATGAGATGTTTGGGTTGGCACATACTTTGGTAGAGCATAGATTACCAATTAAGGAGGGTTTCACACCTCATAAACAACCGCCCAGGAGATATCACCCTCAGTTGATGCCTCAAATTAAAGCTGAGATTGAACGACTGTTGAAGGCCGAGATTATCAGAATAGCTAGGTATGTGGAATGGTTGGCAAACATTGTGCCAGTCAAGAAGAAGAATGGCAAGGTTCGGGTATGTATTGATTACATGAACCAAAATCTAGCCACTCCTAAAGATGAATACGTCATGTCTATAGCCGATATGCTAGTCGATTCTGTGGCCGATAATAGTGTTCTGATATTCATGGATGGATACTCCGGCTATAATCAGATAGCAGTAGCCGAGGAGGACATTCACAAGACTGCTTTTAGGTGTCCAGGAGCCTTGGGCATTTACGAGTAGGTAGTTATGTCATTCGATCTGAAGAATGCTGGTGCTACTTATCATAGGGCAATTAACACCATCTTCCATGATTTGATCGGCAAGACTGTGGAGGTCTACATTGATGATGTGGTGGTGAGATCTAAAGACTTTGAAGATCATTTAGCCGATCTGGAACAAGCACTAAAAAGAATGAGGATTCATAATCTTAAAATAAATCCAGCCAAGTGCATGTTTGGAGTAGCGGATGGCAACTTCCTTGGCTTATTTGTACATAAGAAAGTTATTGAGAAAGATTAGAACAAAGCTCCGGCAGTAATGGAGTCGGCACCACCCAGAACAAAGAAGGAGTTACAAAGCCTACTAGGGAAGATCAACTTCCTAAGGCGGTTCATATCTAATTCAACTGGCAAAATGAAGGCTTTCTCATCTTTGCTTAGGCTTAAATGGTCAGAAGAGCTAGTATGGGGTCCGGAACATCAAGAAGCATTTGACCAAATTAAAAAGGCACTGGCAACTCCTCACGTTCTTATACCTCCCATGCCAGGGAAACAATTGAAATTATACGTTTCGGCTGCAGATTTGTCTATCGGCTGCATGTTAACACAGGATGCCGATGATGGAACCGAAAGGACAGTTTACTATCTTAGCCGAATGCTCAATGAAGTTGAAACTAGATATACTCCTATAGAGAAGCTTTGTTTGTCCTTATTCTATGCTTGTACAAAACTTGAACATTAGTTAATGCCACATGTGGTTCACATTTTCTGCAAGATTGACATCATCCGGTACTTATTGAATAGACCCATTTTGGAAGGATGACTAATAAAATGGGAAATCAAGCTCACTGTATTTTCTCTTAAGTATAGGCCACTCAGGGCTGTCAAAGGTCAGGCGGTAGCCGATTTCTTGGCAGACCACATGTGGTTCACATTTTCTGCAAGATTGACATCATCCGGTACTTATTGAATAGACTTATTTTGGAAAGATGACTAATAAAATGGGAAATCAAGCTCATTGTATTTTCTCTCAAGTATAAGCGACTCAGGGCTGTCAAAGGTCAGGCGGTAGCCGATTTCTTGGCAGACCACCCTTGCGTAGATGTGGAGGACCCATGCGTCCCATCTATTACATATATGGACGTCGTCCCTTAGACGCTAAATTCTGATGGGTCAAGAACCCAGAAGGGAGTCGGAGCCAGAATAACGATAACCGATCCTAGAGATGAAACGTGGAGGTTCTCTTATCGATTAGATTCTGACTTGACAAATAACCAAACTGAATACGATGTTCTCATCATATGACTCAAACTCCTAGTTTCTATGAAAGCAAAGTGCATCAAGATTCATGGAGACTCTCAGTTGGTTATCAAGCAGCTGGACGGGGAATATGACTGCAAAGATCTAAATTTATTGGCCTGTTACGAAACGGCTAGCAGGTTACTTAGTAGGTTCGCATCATCTACGTTAAGTTATGTTCCCAGAGGCATGAATGTTGATGCTAACGACTTAGCACAAAAATCTTCTGGTTTTAGGAAGTCCCTACTCACTCTAGAGTATGATGAGCTGCCAGTCGAAGTGTTAGCCATGGACCAGATCGACTCGTGGAAGCAGGTACTAATCGGCTACTTAAAAGATCATTCCATATGCAAGGACCTTAAGGTTAAGATGAGGGCATTGAAGTGTGTGCTCATTGATAATGATCTTTACAAAAGGAGCGTAAATGGGGTGCTACTCAAGTGCATTGATAAGGCAGAGGCCTTAAGAGTCATGGAAGAAGTTCATGAAGGAATCTGTGGATCACACAGAGCCGGGCTAACGATGAAGTGGTTGATTTATCACCATGGCTATTATTGGCCTACCATATGTTGACACCCATTTTTGTCCCATCTTTTCTGATTTTATTTGCAATTTTAAATATTTTTGACACCTTAAAACAATTTTAATATATATATATATATATATATTATTTTCAATATCATTATTTATCATCATTATTATTATTATTATTTGCATTTTTTTACTCTCATTTGTATTTTTAATATCATAATCATACTTTTATCATAATATTATATATTGTTTTATTCTCCGCAAAATGACATCGCATTTCTATTTTTTATCAAGCATTAAGCATTTCGCAAATATTATATTTTATTATTATCACATCTTTATATCTTATTTTAATATATATATATATATATATATAATTTGCATTTCTTCAAAGCATTTTTAATATTAAACCCTTTTTATATTTTAAACTCATAACCCATTATATTTCCCAACCCAAAAACAATTTCTACCCAAAACAAACACCCATTTTCGGCCAACCCGAACCGGCCCACCCGAAAACCCATCGCCCCAAACCCAACCCTTTATTCCCCCATATACCAAACCCAACCCTTTATTCCCCAAACCATAATACCCTTCACCAAATCGGCCGCACCTCACGCAACCCCTGACACCACTAACCCCCATCTGCCCTTGACACCACCAACCTATCAACCCCCATACCCTATCCCCCAAAATCCGCAACACACCCTTCGAATCCGTGATTTTTGCCCCTTTGTTTTTGAAATTCAAACTCGTTTTAAATGGGGTATGAGTTAGACGTTGATGGGTCCGATTCCACCTATAAACCCCTTCTTTTTGTTCTTCAAGAAAAAGGGGACCGGGACGGGAAAAAAAGTAAAAATATTTGTTGTGTTCTTGATTTTTATCATTCGCCTTCCTTGTTATTCAAGAAATAAGTCCGAAAATAAGTTCAAAATCGAAAGGAAAAGGGGTGAGTTTCATTCTTGAACTTCGGTTTTAGATACTTCTATTGGGTCCCGTAAACCCCATCCGAAAAATTTGTTTTTTGTGTTTTATTCTTCACTATTTTCGGGTCTCCGATTTGGGTCATTGTTCGGGTCCTGTCGACCCGATTTGGGGTAAGAACCAGATTTATGTGTTTAATATCATGTTGGTTATGTGAAATTGGTGAAAATTTTGATTCGGGTTGAGTCGGGTCCACCCCGTTCAAGTAAAGTTTTTTTTCCAGATTTTGTGTTTAATATCTTGCTGTTGGTTATCTGAAAATCCAAATTTTGACTCGAGTCGAGACCCCTAATTCGGGTCGGGTCCACCTGGTTCAAGTAAAGTTTTTCCAGATTTTGTGTTTAATATCTTGTTGTTGGTTATCAGAAAATCCAAAAATTGATTCCGGGTCACCACTGTTTCGGGCTGCTTTTCTCGGGTCGGGTCGGGTCGGGTCGACCCGAAATCCGAGTCATCTATCCGGGTCTGTTTTTCAGAACTGGGTCGATTACCTAATTTTCTCTATTGTTTTGTCAAAATCCGGATCAGGTCAAATTTCAGAACTTGGATCGAATTTTCAGGAGCATTTCAAGTTCTGTTTCGGTTCGAAAATTTTAGAATTCGGGTCGGACATTTTTTATTGCGAACTGTTGGTTTATTTTGGCATTTAAACATCCGAACACGGATATCTTACTATTTTACTGATTCAAACAAATACTATATTTAGGCCAATGAAATTGAATTTGAGGTCGCGCCCCTTGGAAATTGCCTCTCGATTTTAGTTTGCTATTTTTGGCATTTAAACATCCGTACACGGATATCTTACTGATTTACTGATTTCAACAAATACTACACGTAGGCCAATGAAATTGAATTTGAGGTCGTGCCCCTTCAGAAATTGCCTCTCGATTTCAGTTTGCTGTTTTTGGTATATTTTGCTGATTTGAACAAATACTACACTTAGGCCGATGAAATTGAATTTGCGGTCGTATCCCTTCAAAAAATGCTTCTCGGTTTCGGTTTGCTATAATTTACTGATTTGAACATGATACTACACTGGCCGATGAAAAATATCTGTCGATTTTGAGGCCTCTACAGTTGGAAAGACGGAAATAAAACTTCCGGGCAAGGATGAAACTTAAATATATATTTTTTGTCCGAGAGACCAACATGTTCGGTAGGAAGGCAACTAAAATGACCAACGAGTCATATGTTCACAACCACGACGTGATTGGAATGATCTTTTCAAAATTTTAAGTCTGGGTCCTCCGTAATCAAAACATTTACTGTTTTGGATACGGATCCGAAGTTTATTTATATTCAATTATTTTCTAACCGTTTGTTCTTGACAGCTTGCAAGGGACTCAATTATAGAAGATAAAATACCCCTCGGAGATTATTTATTTTATTGTTTTTATTTTCTTTAATTCAGCTTTATTTTATTTTGAATTGTAATACTATTTATTGTACTTGTGTAATTATTGAAATGTTTAGAATAGGTAGACTTAGAATTAATAATCTAGGAAGAGTAGATTTAAAATTGGAAATCCGTCGCCAGTTCATTTATTTTTAGGCTCGGTTAGTTCAAACTTAGAAACCTTCCGCTAGTTATCTATTTTTAGGCTCGTCATGCATTTTCAAAATTTTTAAAACAACTTTGGTTATCTTTTATTCAATTTATTAATCGTACAGATAAGTTTGTCTTTTCCGATTTGCAACTCAAAATGATTTCAAAAAAAAAAAAAGGATTACTTTGCCATTATAAATAAATTACTTTTCTATTAATTGTAAAAAATGCATGTTTTTATTCAAAATCACTTTACATGTATTTTTATAAATAATGTCACAAATGCATGTCTTTTATCCCAAACTTCTTGCAAACTTCTTTCAAATTTCCAAAATTTTAGGAGAGTTGGTATATGCGAGGAGCGTCCGGACCATCCGGTAGGCTGCATAGCCTTCTCACTCGAGCAGTCTGCTCGGAAACCTTGAGTCTAGTCAGTCAAATCTTAGAAAATTTAGGATATATCTATATCACCATTTATCTTAAGTCATGCATGCATACACCTTAGGTGGGTCAATCATTGGTATCGACTCCACAATTAAGAAATTTACCAAAATTGTCGACGGGTCTCACAACCCAACGACCAATCAGCATATTATGTGTAGAGTGATAATGGTAGAAGAATCCAAGCCTAATCGTGACATGTCGAAATTGGAAAATTCCAGTCGTTATTTCCAACGGAAAGCATTTCAATCTAATAGCTTGGATCAATCTATCATAATTTTGCATATTTGACCCATAATTTAATAAAATAATATATATAATCACTTCAATAATTGAACAAGATAGTGCAATAAAAACATCTCAATGATGTTTTTGTGGCTCTTATATTATTTAATAGAAATGTAATTTTTTTGTAATACAATTTCAAAATTGTAACTTTGTGGTGTTGTTCAAAAGTTGCAAATCACATAGTAAAATTACAATTAAAAAAATTACATAGTTAACCATACTTTTTCTAATTGGAATTTGTAGGTCAAACTTCCTCAAAATATCATATTTAGGACCAAAAACTCCCCCGTCGTCGGGTTAATTTGACATTGTACTTGGTCAGGAACACTATGTGAACCTTGTCCCGGCTCAGCTGGTACACCCGATTTTTTAGCCTGGTATTGATTCCACCTAGTTGTGTGCTTGCCTTGTACATGTCTCAATAAACCTCCCGTCCCACCTTGACCTTTTCCGGTTTTAAATTTATAAACATTTTTACAAATTTCACATCTAGCTAGTTGATCTCTTAGTCCCTATCAAAAAAATGGCATGCAACTGATTTTAATTTTCGTTATGTGGAGCCTCGACTCATACTAGGGGGAATAGGAGGCATTCCAGTTTCAGTTTCAGGCTGAGAATTAGTCTCACAATCTGAGCCTGAGGTTGAGGTGCACTAGTGGGTGTAGGGATGGCAAGTGGGCGGGGTGGGTGCGGGTACCCCCTCCCTCGCACACGTACCCACCAGAAAATTTTATACCCGCCACCCGTGGCGGGTACAATTTTCAACATCCATACCCGCCTAGGTGGGTATATTTCTAAATCCACACCCGCTCCACCACCCAAGTGGATATCCGTCACCCGCCAATACCCGCCTGCCATATTTTGTAATAAATTCATTTGTGATCAATTAGTGATCAACATGATCCCAAAAATTCAAATTCCAAAAATTATCCCAAAAATTTGAGTCAAGAATCAATACTGTCACGGTCTCATTTTCTTTGGAAGATAGGGAGGAGAATTTCGGATTTTTCACCATCAGAATTCCCCATTTTTTTCACATCTTCTCCCTTACACAGCAAAGAATCAAGAAAACAAAATTTCCAAAAAAACCCAAAAATTATCCACCCAAATAGCTATATATTACAAATGTAGACAAAACTCATATATTATTTCAGCTATATAAGCTAAAGTTTTTCAATTTTTTCAATTGAACTCCGCAAACCCAATAGGTAAAACTTAACAAATGCACAAAAAATGACCTCACCAAGCCAACCCAAAAGCACAAAGCAAAGACATCAATATTTTCTAATATTTTCCGATCAGCATCTCCTTTAAAGAAAAAGGCAGAGACGTCGAGGTGGTTCGTGAAAAAAGTTTGTGATTTTTCCTTTAAAGAAAAAGGCAAAGACGTCGAGAATGAGAGACGGCGTGAAGGGGAACGAGAGAGAGGGAGGCGTGAAGGACTGAAGAGGCGTAGGATTTTGAGTTTTGTTGGAGAATGAGACACTTGTCGTGATTTTTGGGCTGAAGGCACGACTTATGGGCTGCTAATATTTTGGGCTTGGGGCGGGTATAAGGCGGGCGGGTAGGCAGTTGGATGCGGGGCGGGGGAGGCGGATATGACTGCAAATCCACCACCTACCCGCCTATCCGTGACGGGTACATTTTCAATACTCATACCTGCCTACTACTAGCCAAAGTTATACTCATACCCGCCTACTACCAGCCAAAGTTATACCCATACCCGCCCCAACTGGGGCGGGTGCGGTGCGGAATCTGCAAAATTATACTCACCTGTCATCCCTAAGTGGATGTGTCATCTAGATTATCGTCTAAATTAAAGTTTGGTTCATCTAGCTCATCATCTAATGGTATATCATTAAAAAAATAGTTTCATCTATATGAGTGAAATCATCGGGACTAGGAATATGATTACTAGAAGAAGTACCCCTGCCCTTGTTACCCCTACTAGAAGAAGCACTCTTACCCTTAAACATACCTCTTAATCCTTCCATTTTAATTGTGAAAATAAATAACTAAAGATAATGAAATTAAGTGCGATAATTAAAATAAAGTAACAATAATAATTTAAAGAAGGAACGAAGGTACAAAAATGCCGACGTAACGTCGACGTGTAATCGAGGTTGAAAATTGAAACTTTGCTCGATGGATGATCCTCAAGCTAGTTGCCAACTTCAGTCCCAATTTTTTAACTTTGATATAAATGAGCGAAATAAATATAATATTTAGTAGGCAATGTAGAATTGTAGAGAGATAAATTGAGAGATTAGAGAGATTGTAGGAAGATTTGTGAGAAAAAATGAAGAGGAAATGAAGTATTTATAGTTGAGAAATAGGGTTAAAGTGTAAATATATTAACTTAGGGGTTAAAAATAAATATTAAGGGGTAGGGGGTTTAGGGGGGGAATGGTCGTTATAGCCGTTGCACAATGGTCAAAATCGAAATTTGGCCGCTATTGCAACGGTTATTTTTGCATAGGGGGAGGGGGTTGACGGGGCGGGACGGGACGGGGCGGGACGGGGGCGGGATGGAACACAAAAATTACTTTCGTATAAGTTTAACTTTTAAAAATGTAATTGCATCTTATGTTTTAAGAAATAAATTGTTTGATGAATTCTCTCGTCAACTTAAAAATAAGAATTTGGCATATTCCACTAGTCGGAGAGTACAAAAACGTTGAAGAAACAAGTGAAAAATTGAAAAATGAAGAATAACAAGTGAACAAACGAAAGGGGTATTGTAATTACGGTACAAGACGACCAATAAGAAAAGTATCTTGGTCTTAGGTGGCAAAAAGTTGTGTGGAAAATGAACTTGAATGAGAAATTTAGATTAAAGGATGAATAAAGTGGAAAAGATATTTATGAAGTAATAATTATAGAAAAGGAGAGGGAAGTAACTTGAAATTGACAGGAAAGAGAAATAAAGTTAGTGTAAAATTTTCCCTTTGTATTATGAGTTAAATTTTTTCTTTGAAAATATTAAAAAATTATACACTTATATTTAAAGATAAATAACTCAAAATATAAAGGGAAAAATTTATGCTAACTTTATTTCTTAAAATATAAGATTGACTTACATATTTTTAAAGTTAAAATAATACGAAAGCAATTTTTTCTGTTATTTGTGTAATAACATTTTAATGTGGAAAGAATATATCATTTAATATGGAAAATGATATTTAAAAATATTTGAATTTTGAATAGAAAGATAAAACTACTTAAATTTTAATTTAAATTAAAAATGATATATTTGAAAATAGAAAGTATGAATTGATTTCCTTGTTGTTTTTTAAAAGTATGTTTGTAACAAGTACAAAGGTTTCAATTGTGCAATTGTTCCTAACAATAAGGAACAAGCACTAGCTGCGGTAGACTTCAATCAGTTCAATTTTGATGGCCCTGACCTTACTCTTGATGGATTTCTTGATGAATTACCAGACATAACAATCTTCCATGCAAATTCCAACAAGTTCAAAGGCACAATCCCGAAAAAAATCGCCAATCTTCATTACCTCTATGAGTTGCACCTCAATTATAATGGTAATGTTCTTGGTGCCAAGGGTTTATATTTCTTGGACCTTAGGTTCAATACGTTTTTGGGGTTGGTTCCCCCTCAAGTTTTCTTGCTAAACCTTGATGTTTTGTTCATCAACAACAACAACAATTTAATGCAGAAACTTCCTGACAACTTGGGATCAACTCCAGTTCTTTACTTAACTTTAGCCAACAACAAATTCACCGGTCCAATTCCTCGTAGCATTGGCCAAGCTTGTAAAACATTACGCGAAGTTCTGTTCTTGAACAACCAACTCACCGGATGCTTGCCGTATGAAATTGGGCTATTAACTAAGGCCGCAATTTTCGACGCTAGCAAAAACTAGTTAACAGGGAAAATACCTCATTCGTTCGGATGTTTGGCTAAGATGCAGATACTGAACTTGGCACAAAATCAGTTGTATGGAGCTGTGCCTGAACTGGTGTGCAAGCTGTCCAACTTGAAGAATTTGTCATTGTCATACAATTACTTCACTGAGGTTGGGACAGAATGCAAGAAGCTAATTCAAAGAAACGTTCTTGATGTGAGGATGAACTGTATCAAAGGCTTGGCAATGCAAAGATCAGTAGCGGAATGTGCTGCATTTTCCTGTAAGCCTAGATCTTGTCCTGATGAAAAGTCATTGGGATTAGTGCCGTGTAGTATTGGCAAATATGAGCAGAATCAACTGGACTCATCTGCTAGTTCTGTTTCGGCTCCAGCGCCAAGAACCTACAGTGCTTTCAAACCGCATTCCTTGTAAATGTCATGTTTTCCATGTTTGCATAAAGTTTCCTATATTTATTGATGCATACATATTATGTTGAGATTTCATAATTAAGTAATTACTTGAGCCCTAATTACTTATAATCTGTCTTTTAACCCGTTATGCTTTTGGATGAGATGATTACACAAGTCAATATGAAATAGAGTAGACAGATATCGTAGGTTCTTTAACCCATTGGTTCAGTAATCCATCTATGGTTTTGGTGATAACAATTATTGAAAAATTAAATTTTATTACTAGTGATCTTAATTCTATGAATTTTTAATCTTAATGGAATTCGGTTGGATGAAAGAAGGATGAATGCATCAAAGGAGTCAATAAAGATCAAAATTAGGGATGACAACGTGGAGGGCGGGTTAAGTCTT
Organism: Anisodus acutangulus; assembly: GCA_029783415.1. NCBI lineage: Eukaryota > Viridiplantae > Streptophyta > Magnoliopsida > Solanales > Solanaceae > Anisodus > Anisodus acutangulus. The sequence goes on along the minus strand of CM056507.1, from coordinate 16,772,853 downwards.
CCCATGCCCCGCCCTGCCCCATTTAAGTCCAGCCCCGCCATACCCTGTTTAGCCCCTCTTTGCCCTGCCCTATTTAACTCCCAATTCACATGTCCATTATTTTTGTTATCAAAATTAAAGATTTCTTTCGATTGAATCCTTTCAAGTTTCAACATCATCTTCAACTTATTTCTTAATTTTTATAATTTTCTAATTTATTAGTTTTATTTTTAATGTTAGCCCATATTTGAATTTGTAACTGTTCTCACATGGACTGCTTCATAATAAAATTCATTTTTATTTGATTTTAGCTCACATAAACTACTTCATAGTAAGACATTGCAGTGAAACTCGTTATTAGAATTTGTCTCTACTGAGACCAATATTAAAACAATTTTGAATTCTAACAAAACTCTTGGGAGGCATTCTTGAAGGGAAAATAAGCAGTTTCTGATTTTAGTCAAACTATATGCTAATAAATTTAAAGATATGAAACACAAAAGTAATAGCACAACTAGAGAGCAATTTTTTTTTATTTTTTTTTTGCAAATTCCAAACTTTAGCTAACTTTGCAATTGTAATTGCAAGAAAAGTTGATAAATGATCCAAAGCTTTTATGTTCCCTATCACCTGGCCTGTCTCCTGCTCCTGGCGTAAATGAAGTGGAATTTGACTTTGCTCCTGCTCTCTTCTTATTGATTGTAGAAAGCACCTAAGCGCATAAGAAGCCCTCATTTAATATTTTGAAAATAAAAGTTTTAACCCGGCCCGTTTCATACCGTCATGTCCGAATTGCCATCCCTAATCGAAATTTATATGCATTTGATTTGAAGCTGAAAAAAAAAACATGCATCAAGACGAATATTTTAACTATGCCAAGAATGAGATATAAAAGGATGATAACTAAAATTCAAAGTTAATCTGCCACAGAAAGATGATAAAGTTGTCATCCTCTTCTAACAAATCAATTCTGGAATAACTAATAAGACTAGTTGATTTGAATTTGGGCCTCGAAGGAACAGGCCCACTATTAACAGCATTTTCAACTCGGAATAGACTCGTAAATGTGTGGCAGTGAAATATCATAAAATTGCATGTTCTTCCCTTAAATCGAGCTGATCTTTAATTTTTACCCTTTAGCAACAGAATTTACGTCTAGTAGGCATAAGTTCTTTAGAAACTGTAGTCATACTGAGATATAATTTATGAAATATTATAATACGAAAATATAAATTTATGCTTTATGAAAAAAAAATTTGGTATGAGGGACACAAATTAAAGACCAGCTCAAAGGCCAAAAGTGCAAATGACTCACAAAATATCAAATTATGATTTCAAAAATCTTTTATCCTTACATAAATATATTTAAAACTTACAGTAAATAGAACATAACCAACTTCTCTAACCACAATGTGATTACATTAATGTATAATCAGCGAAAGCAATTACAATAACAATCTTGCTTATATATAAATAATATAATCACATATTTAATCAAGCATGGAATCTGAAAAGTACTTCTTGAAGATAACAATCACGAATAAGCATTTACAATCTTGCTTTCTGTTATGTAACGCAAGAAATTTTTATATTTTGATACTTGTTTGGACAAGTATTTCTTCCAAATTCAGTATCATTCATGAATTTGTTAGTTTACTTTTTCACCAAGAAAAGAATTTCAAAAGTCTTTATTTTCACTCGGGAACAACAAGAACAATAGAATTAATTAATGAGCCTTCCTATTATGAAATAAATATTTTTATCTGAATATTCTTATCATAATAAATTATAAAGTATTCTACTAAAACTTTGTAATAACACTTCTAAGTTGAATTTCGAGTTCTTCCATAAGACCTTATTTATAACTCCTTAGGTTAAGAATACAAATATCAATCTAAGTAAATTAAATTATTATTGATTAATATATTCTTTTAGATTTTTCTTCACTTATTTCATGTGTTAGATTTAAAATTCACTTATTGGTTTTGGACATGATGTAATAACTCGGCTTCTAATTTAGCTAAAATATGATTAAATTTATGTTTTGAAGCTTTGGCCAAATTCATATACCTATTTGGGACTTATGGCGATGTTCGGGGTGGAAATCCGAGGTCTCGGGAGGTATTTAGACATATGTGAGACCTTTAAAATGTTGAAAGGAGCGTGGGAGAGGGGGAGGGTGACCCAGTTAGGGAGATTTTAGTCTCTGCGATCGCGACCAGACCAGTCGCAATTGTGAAGGTCAATGTGATGACTCATCGCAGTCGTGATGTGGACTACCGCGATCGCGAAGAAAGGTAAAATCTGGTATAATGTACAGTAGTGATTTTTAGGCGAGGATTTCACTACTTTAGGAAAGGGGGAGCTCGAGGATGGGTGATTCAAGGTGTGAAATTTTATTTAAATCTTTGAGGTAATAGTTTCTTAACCCCTCCTAGTAATTATACTTGATTTTGGAGTAACTTTATCTCTGAAATCTTGAGTTAGAATGATCAATATGGGGATTTTGACCTAAATTTCAGATTTGGTAATTTTGAGAATTGATCTAGGAGCAATCGAGACCAAAAAATGAATTATGATCATTAATTCAGGTTCCTTATCCTATGGGTAAGGTGTTCGTACAATCAATTTCGATTTTTAAATCAATAATCAATGGGCCGGTTTGGATTGACCAAGAGTTGACTTTGAATTTGAGGTATTTTAAAATTATGAGATTAGTTACTCTAGACTAATTTGGACCCATTATTTATATTTGTAAAAATAAGTCTTAAAGTGTGTAGCTCAAGAAATCCATTTGAGAATAAACGTTTGTTCAAGAGCTCTCATTTTGAGATTTAGTGTGTCATTGGATAGGTTGTTTTTATATTTTGGGACTTGTTCGCATGGTTCATGTTGAGACCTACAGATTGGAGTGTGTTTTAGCACATTTTTTAGTTGGAATCTCAACTGAATTTGATTTGGTAAGGTGGTGTTGCAATTGCGAAAGGTGTTGCTCCGCATTTAGGTCTTCTGATCGAGATAGCCGTCATTTCAAAGACTTTTAACTTCTTCTCTAAATAGATGTTATAGAAACCATATAAAAATAAGGGAAAAATTAATGCTCAATATTGCTTGTAATTATAAGTACATTGAGATGCAGTTTTTTTTATCATTACAAATAGAGAAAATGAACTCATAAATCGAAAGGGAAACCTTCTCCCTTACACAATACCCAAAAAAGAAATAAAGAAAGAACCATTATTTTTTTGGTTAATAGGAAAAGGTAGTTGAATGAAGTTTAAAATACTAAGGAATAGAAGTATCTTTAGAATGATCAGCTGATGCGGCGGCACAGGGTAATGCCATCACCAACAGGAAGCATGCAAATCTCGATCCTTGGATCAACGGCTAAGGCTTTGTTAAGCTCCAATACAAAGTCCCTATAATACCTTACATATTTTCTCATCGGCGCATCAGCTGGTGCGGCCACAGAACCATTCCATAGGGTGTTATCGTACCCAATCAAACCACCAACCTTCACCAATTCTATGATCCTTTTGTGATAGTTGATGTAGTTGTCCTTGTCAGCATCCACAAATATAAAATCATATGTGCCATGATTCTTTTTCTGAACCCAATTGAAAAGAAAATATTAAGCAATTGTGTAAGGAATTTATTAAATTATAAGTTATCTCCATGTGTTGGCTAATATTAATATATATTTTAAAGTTAAATTTGTATTTTGAACATCAATTTTATTTGAGAAAGCAATTGTGATTGAAACTATTACTATATCATTTGAGAGACTACTCAAATAACCTTTTCAACATTTCACAAATATTTCATACATTGAATTATTATTTGTAATAAAATTTAATTTATAAAAATCTTTGATAACTGTTTGTTTGAACTTTTTCCAGCTCTGATCCCTATTAGTTCACAAGATTGAATGAGTATCGATAAGAATGTTTTCCCCACACTGTCTGTTTGAATTAACTTTGGTAATTTAGAAAAAGGAGATAAGTAATTTACTAAAGCTGGTTAAATTATGTTAATGTTAAACAATAAAAAGATAGTAATAAATAAATAATTAAAAGGAAATTCAAATGATAATTAAGTGGATTTTTGGAGAAGTAAACTCACATCTTCAACCATTTGATCAAGAACAGGCAAAGCAGGCCCTTCTCTAAAATCAATCTTGTGAGAGACACCGGCCTTTTCGATTATGGGCAACCCTATTTCGTAATTTTCCCTGTTAATGTCCATGGCCAATATCTGCCAAAAAAAAAAAAAGAGAAAAATCTAACAATTATTTTTCTTACCCTATCAATATATTTTATTTAGTACAGTATTAAATATGATATTTTATTTTCCAGGTAATTAAATCAGACTTATTACAAATAATTATTTATAACTGATCGTAATTTTATTAATAAATCAGTACATAAAAATTAAACTCTAGTAAATTACTTCCGGTCACCCGTGGAGGATCGTCCCCGTGACTCTTCTACATGAGTATATTTTTTAATGTAAAGGTGGTGAAATTAAAATTGAGAATGGAATTTTAATTTCACAATTGAATTGAGATATTCAAATTAAGACTGTTAACTCCAAAAGGTGCATGTTTAAATATTTAATCCTATCAAACACGTTTCCTTCGTTTACTTTTCTTTGCCAATATTCTCAACCCACTCCAACCTAACAATGATTTAAAGAGAATGACTAACAAAAAAAATATTTAATTATTTCACCCTTCCTGCTTTCTTTCTTTAATGCAAATTAATCAAATGTCCACGTCCCCTTCTGGTAGGAACTTTTTCTTTGTATGTTTTCCCTTTTTTTTACAATTATGTTGAAGTTATCAAAACAAAGATTCCATAGTTCTTCTAGTTCCTAGCTATATACATATTGGTAAATACTGGATATGTTTATACAAAATCAACTCAGCTTATTATGATTAAAGCTTTTTTAACATAGTGTAAATATTCATTAATTTATCATACTCTCTTTGTCCCAAAAAGAATGACTCACTTTCTTATTTAGCCCGTTCAAAAAAGAATTACATATTTTCTTATTTGACAACAATTTAACTTTAAATTTTACCTTTTACGCAAAATGAGATCATCTATAATCGGACAAATATTTGACTTATTTTTTATCATAAGATTCAAAAGTCTTCATTTATTTATTAAAATGTGTGTCAAATGGGAGTAATCACATAAATTGGAACGAAGAAAATAGTTAAGTGGTAGAAACACAAATATATTTACAAACATATGTTATACATTCATTTGGAGTACTTAAATACCCACTACAAAATTTGTTTTACCCTATATACTACTTGTTCCATCTCATTTTTGTATGATAGATTTTCCTTTTTAATTAGTCTTTCTCAAGAAGTACAGTAATACATTTCTATATTTCAAACAACATAAATTGTAAATCTACTAATTTTATTCTTAATGACGTGATTTTATAACCAAAGAATTGTCTTTGACACACATATTTTATATCATAAATTTCAAAAGTCTTTCTATCTCTTTTTAACTCATTTTGTCCTTCAAGAGAATGAAGTTCGAACCTTAAAAAAAACAGTTTGTTGATGAATTATTTTGCATTTTCAACAAGTCAAACATCTTCATATAAAATGTAGGTAAAAAAAATGGTGTTGAGTGTATTTGAAAGGATAAACAAGAATAAAGGCTGAGTCGAGAGATGACCCTCTGTCTTTAAGATAAAATTGCCCCGTATATATACTTTTACGGTAATAGACAATAGTCTCCCAAGATAAATCAACAATACAAAGCAAATAACGTTGATTCTAGCGAAGAAAATAAATAAGAACAGATTGTTGAAGAAAGGATAGAATTTCTTATCAGAAATTCGTGTTCTCTGTTTTTCGTGCAGAACAAAAGAGGGTTTTCGTTTCTGTAAATTGTGTATTACGAATAGACGGAATTCTGTTGTGTATTGTCTCTTTAATTTGAACAGAAATGTCCAATTTATAAAAGCAGAAAAGGAAGCAACGTTTTGTTCTCCGGAAAACTCCAGGGACCAAAATATAAATAGTTAACATTTCAAGGATCAAAATGAAAATTTTGGAAGAAAGCCCCACATCCCACGATTCGAGGCACGAGAACTTGAGAACCCGGACCCCGACCGAACCGGGCGGGCTGCGGTGGCGCGCGTGTGGGGCTTAGCCTCGAACCCAATCTCACATAGGTCCTCTCCATTCTAAACACATGGGTTACCCCTTGGGGTCTCAAACCCTTACTCAAACTTAGAGTTTATATATTGCACAGTCCTTTCATCTTTTACCAATGAGGGAGATTTGTTATTTTTTGCCAAAAATACTCCATCTTTTCATGTCTCAAACACCTTAATTTGTGTACCAATATCTCTTTCATTTCTTAACGAAATTTGACGATACTTGGCACTAACATCATCTACTCATTTGGTAGATTAGGCATGTGTGAAGAAATGACGTTTTCAACATACGGGGCCTACGTATTTAAGTCATTAAAAACGGGATAAACTCAATCTCACATTAGTAAATTTCCAACAATCCCCTCTTGAAAGAGAATTGGTGCACACAGGGTGCCAAAGTTCAGTAATCTTTCAGCTGAAAGATATTGTATCAGAAAAGGTAGCTTTCGTCTTTGAACCTAGCTTAGTCGATTACCATCGAATTTACTTACTGCGCGGTGAACGCGATGTCTTGAACCATAAGTGTTTAGTGTAAACCAAGACAATGATATCAACACAATAACTCTCCTTATTCATTTTTTATTATTATCTTGTCTGTTGTGGCTATGGACAACGCTTGGATTCTTAAGTGCGTACATTTGAAGCGGCATGTCTTCGTATTTAAATAGGTGATCTCCTATAATGTATATTGCTCTACCCCACTCGCAAGTCTTAGGAATCATTAAAAGTTTCAGAAACTTATCCTTTACCCATTATGCAGGTAGCACTCAATGTCTATCGCGGGAACATCTTTGGAGTTATATTTCTTTAAAGAATAATAATCTGAAGTGCTCTTACTTCAAGTGAAGCGCTAAACTTGGGATCTCCAGTCAGTAAGGTTAGGTTACTATCATAAAGATTCTTATTTGTTTGGGTTTTAAGCTCATTCCCCTAGACAAGTAGAATATTTGATCTTTGGGTAGGCCTTTAGTTCATGGATCCGCTAAGTTATCCTTTGATTTGACGTAATCAATGGAATTGACACTCATAGTGATCAACTGCCTAACGGTCTTATGCCTCCGACGAATATGTCTAGACTTGCCGTTGTACATATTACTATGTGCCCTTCCTAAAGGCGATTGGATATCACAGTCAATCATCACCGAAGGTACGAGTTTATCCCAACAAGGGATATCCTCTAAGAAATAGCGAAGCCAATATTCTTCTTCTCCTGCTTTGTCCAAAATGGTAAACTCTGATTCCATCGTGGATCGGGCGATGCATGTTTTCTTAGAGGATTTCCAAGACACAGCCCCACCACCAATTGTAAAAACATACCCACTGGTGGATTTGGTGTTCTTTATGTCCGATATCCATTTTGCATCACTGTATCCTTTCAGTACGACTGGATATCTTGAATAATGTAATCCGTAAGTCAGCGAATATTTCAGATATCGTAGTATCCGATATAGCGCCTTCTAGTGATCATTTCCAAGATTACGAGTAAATCTATCCAACTTATTGACTGGATAAGCGATATCGATTCGGGTGCAGTTTGTAATGTACATTAAACTACTAATGACCTGCACATATCGCTCATGGGATATAGGTGCACCACGATTCTTATCAATTATATGATCCATATCTATTGGTGACTTCATAGGGGAACTGTCAAATACATTAAATTTCCTCAAAACATCTTCAATGTAATGAGATTGAAATAAGACCAGCCCGTCAAAATGTCTTAGAAATCTTAATTCCTAAGATTACATCTTCCATACCCATATCTTTCATGTCAAAACATTATTTCAACATATTCTTGGTTTCCAGGATCAAGTTTAGACTACTTCCGGTGATGAGCATGTCATCTACATAAAGGCATATCATGACGAATGAGTCAGAGTTCCCTTTGATATAGATACAATTATCACATTCATTTATGGAGAAATCTTTTGATAATAAAGTATTGTCAAACTTTTCATGTCATTGTTTCGGGGCTTGTTTGAGTATGTACAGAGACTTAACAAGACGACATACTTTCTTTTCTTGTCCTGGAACGACATACCCCTCGGGTTGTTCCATGTATATTTCCTCCTCCAACTCTCCATTTAGGAAGGTAGTCTTAACATCCATTTGATGTATCGCAAGGTCACGCAAAGCTGCAATGGCAATGAATATCCTTATGGACGTTAATCTAGACACATGGAGTATGTGTCGAAGTAATCAAAGTCTTCCTTTTGTCGGTAGCCTTTGACTACTAATCTGACCTTATACTTGTCAATAGTTCCATCTGCTTTGTACTTTCTTTTGAGTATCCACTTACAACCCAGAGGTTTGCTTTCCGGATGAAGATCAACAATTTCCCAAGTATGGTTTCGAATGATGGAATCCATTTCGCTTTCTATAGCTTCTTTCCAAAGCGGTGCTTCTGGAGTTGACAATGCTTCATTAATTGTCCTCGGTTCATTTTCAACCATATATGTTAGAAAATCTGGACCAAAGGTTTTGTCCTTTTTGGCTTTTTTGCTCCATCTTGGTTAAACCTCTGGAACCCCTAAGTTTTGTAGGTCTGGAACATTAAGTTCCAGATAGTCAGCAACTTCTGAGTCCTATAGATCTGGAATGTTTAGTTCAGGATGATCAGAAACTCCCGGGTCTTGTTGATTTTGAGCATTTTATTCATAACTTCGTTTGCGCTAAATTATTTCTTTTTCCTTTCTAGGAAAGATCTGTTCAAAGAATTCAACATTTCTTGATTCCATGATCTTACCCTCGCGGATATCAGGTATCTCCGACTTATACAATAAGAAGTGATAAGCACTACTGTTATTTGCATATCCGATGAATATGCAATCTACAGTCTTAGGTCCAATTTTTACCTGTTTTGGTTTAGGTACTTCGACCTTTGCCAAACAACCCCACACTTTCAAATATGTGTAAGTGGATTTCTTTTCTTTCTATGTTTTGGGCTAAACCGAAATTGATAAGTAAATCATTCATCATTTCCTTTAACGTACGATTTTTGCGCTCGGCAATACCGTTCGACTAAGGCGAGTAAGGAGCGGTCGTTTGATGAACAATACCGAATTGAGCACAATATTCTTCAAACGGTGCTACGTATTCTCCCCCTCTATCACTATGAATTGCCTTAATTCGTAGGTTTAGTTGATTTTCAACTTCTGCTTTGTAACGTTTAAATGATTCAAAAGTTTCATCTTTACTTTTCAACAAGTAAACATAACAATACATTGTACTATCATCAATGAAAGTCACAAAGTACTTGTTCCCCCCTCTAGTTTGCACAAACTTTAAATCACATAAGTCGGTATTAATAAGTTCTAGAGGAGCGGTGTTTCTTTCGACTGAATGGAAAGATGATTTGGTTAATTTTGCCTCTGCCCACACCTCATATTTATGTTGAGGGTTTATGTTGAATGACGGAAACAATTCCAACTTTACTAACTTTTGAATGAATTTATAGTTAACGTGTCCTAATCTATGATGTCATAAATTAGAAGACTCAAGAAAGTAGGTAGAAGGCTTTATTTCATTAGATGAACGAATTACAGACATAACATTCATTTTGAAGAGGATGTCACATGCGAAGCCCCTTCCTACAAAATTACCATTCTTAGTTATTACAAACTTGTTGCACTAAAAAACTGGTCTAAAACCAGCCTTGACCAACAATGGCCCTGAAATCAAGTTCTTGTGGATGTCAAGGACGTGCATCACTTCCTTTAGAGTGATCTCTTTACCTGAAGTCATTTTGAGTACAACCTTTCCAACCCCTTGCACTTTAGAGATAGCGCCGTCGCCCATGAACAACTTATTGTCCGTGACTGGGGCGTAAGAGGAGAATGTATTTTTGCCAGAGCAGATGTGACGGGTTGCACCCGTGTCTATCCACCATTGCCTTGGGTTCTCCACAAGATTTTACTCCAGCACCACTGCCGAGAAATCCACAATCTTGTTGTCAAGATCTGGAGGATTACCCTCGCCTTGTACAATGTTAGCCTCTGCCTTGCGTTTGTTCTTGGCCTTCAAGTCATTTGTGACCTGAATATTTTGGCCCACTTCAGTCGTTGTGTTAGACTGAGTATCCATTGCATCACCACCAGAAGGAGGATCTTCTGTCTGAAATCGTGGCAGGCTCAACGTAGTAAGATAGAACAACATCTTTAGTCTCCTTCTTTTGTTGTAATCGTTATCCAGAACCTTACCTGGACATTTACTTTGAAAACTTTCAGGAGCAGGGACAACAACATTTCCTTGAGCAGCGCCAGAGGCAGTTCCTTGAACAACAACAGTGCCTTGAACAACAGCAGCATAACTAGAAACATAATTGTTAACAATAGTAGAACCAGAACTACAAACGAAATTGTTAACAGAACTGTTGGCAGAAACAAAGCCAAAACCAGAATTAGAACTAGAACTGGAAACACAACTGTTGACAGAGGCTGAGTCGAGAGATGACCCTCTGTCTTTAAGACAAAATTACCCTGTATATATGCTTGTACGGTAATGAACAATAGTCTCCCAAGATAAAACAACAACAATCAACAATACAAAGCAAATAATGTTGATTGTAGCGAAGAAAATAAATAAGAACAGATTGCTGAAGAAATAAGAGAATTTCTTATCAGAAATTTGTGTTCTCTGCTTTTCGTGCAGAACAAAAGAGGGATTTCGTTTCTGTAAATTCTGTGTATTTCGAATAGACGGAATTCTGTTGTGCGTTGTCTCTTTAATTTGAACAGAAATGTCCAATTTATAAGAGCAGAAAAGGAAGCAACGTTATGTTCTTGTTGAACAGTCATGTTTGTTGGTTAGTGTCCTTTAGAGTCGTTGTAACGTTCTGAAAAACTTCAGGGCGAGAACCCGAGACCTCAACCCGACCCGGACCGGGTGGGCGACGACGACGCACGAGTGGGGCTTAGCCCTGAACCCATGCTCACCTAGGTCATCTCCCTTCTAAACACATGGGTTACCCCTTGGGGTCCCAAACCCTTACTTAAACTTAGAGTTTATATATTGCACAATTAGGGATGATATTTGGGTATAATTTTGCGGATTCCACACCTCACCCGCCCCAGTTGGGGCGGGTATGGGTATAACTTTGGCGGGTAGTAGGCGGGTATGGGTATTGAAAATGTACTCGTCACGAGTAGGCGGGTTGGTGGTGGATTTGCAGTCATACCCACCTCCCCCGCCCCGCATCTAACCGTCTACCCGCCCGCCTTATACCCGCCCCAAGCCCAAAATATTAGCAGCCCATAAGTCACGACAAGTCTCTCATTCTCCAACAAAACTCAAATATCTGGGTTTTGTCTATATTTGTAATATATAGCTATTTGGGTGGATAATTTTTGGGTTTTCTTGAAAATTTTGTTTTCTTGATTCTTTGTTGTGTAAGGGGAAGATGTGAAAAAAATGGAGAATTCTGATGGTGAAAAAATACGGAATTTTCCTCCCTCTCTCCCAAAGAAAATGAGACCGTGACAGTATTGATTCTTGACTCAAATTTTTGGGATAATTTTTAGAATTTGAATTTTTGGGATCTTGTTGATCACTAATTGATCACAAATGAATTGATTACAAAATATGGCAGGCGGGTACAGACGGGTATTGGCGGGTGACGGATATCCACTTGGGTGGTGGAGCGGGTGTAGATTTAGGAATATACCCACCTAGGCGGGTATGGATGTTGAAAATTGTACCCGCCACGGGTGGCGGGTATAAATTTTTCTGGCAGGTACGGGTGCGGGGGAGGGGGTACCCGCACCCGCCCCGCCCAATTGCCATCCCTATGCACAATCCTTCCATCTTTTACCAATGATGGAGATTTGTCATTTTTGGCAAAAAACACTCCAAATTTTCATGTCTCAAACACCTTACTTTGTGTATCAATATCTCTTTCATTTTTTTAACGGAATTTGACGATACTTGGCACTAACATCATCTACTCACTTAGTAGATTAGGCATGTGCGAAGAAACGATGTTTCCGACATGCGGGCCCCACGTGTTTAAGTCATTAAAGACGGGATAAACCCAATCCAACATTAATAAATTTCCAACATAACATAAAGGCCGGAGTAATATAGTTTATCAATCCTTATCCCCTATGCGAATTTTAAGTACCTTTCCATCAGCTGGGATAGCAAGGGCAGTAGCAAGGAGGGAGTAGCCAGTGTAAACACCGATCTCCATTGTGTTTTTGGCATTGATCAGCTTCAACAACATGTTTAAAAACTGCCCTTCATCTGCTGATGTTGTCATTAGATTCCTATGTTTCAACAAAAAGAAAATATGCATATATATATTCAGTCAAAAAAAACAAAGAAACACTATATATTCTGCAATAAGCATTAATTATAGCTATCGAATAAACTCACCATGGATGCTTAGCAGTCACCTCCCTGAGCTCTTTCATGGATTCTGGCTCTCTTGGGTATACGCTCGTCTCAAGTATATACTATAACATGAAGGAAGCGATCATCAGTGGCGAATTTAGAATTTCATGTTGGATAGCGAGTACTATTGCATCTGATATTCTTTTGTAACAATGAATACAAACCTAATACTCCATCGTTTGGCTCATACTTATGTGATACTTTTTACTTATCGAGAGTCAATTTGGTTAATTTTTGAAGCTATTCTTTTCATGTCAATATAATTATGAAAAATATATTTTAAAATATTGATCAAAGTTCATATAATTTGAATTTTAGAAGCGAAAAGTATTGCATAAATTTGGGACATGAAAAGTATAAATATAAAACTTAAATCTAAACACAAAATTAAGAGAAAAGGGAAGTTGAGGAGTATAGTTGCTGTACCTGGTAAAGAGCATCACTTTGCAAAAGGCTCTTGTGACCAACCTCTTGGTGTTTGGAGACCTGATTTTCACCATTCTCAGCCATTTCTTTGATATTTTCTTGCTACTTTTCTCTCCTCTACCGCAAATTCTATGTTTTTGTTTTTTCTCTGTTTGCTCGTGGATTTTCTCTGTCTTTCTGAGTTAGAACCTATGGAATGGCACGTATATATGGACACAAGTAGTCCGGTTTGGAAGGTAGTTTTTTTAATTATTATTTTAAAAAGTTATATTTGTGTGATTTTTTTTACAGGAAACTTACACAAATATTAGTAAATTTACAATTATTTACGGAATCTACAACTATTTTTTAATTTACAGAATCTATAAAATATACCTTATAAATAATAAAAGGAAAAATCTTTAGATATTGTCAATTTCGTATAAACATGGTAATAAATTTATATCTATAACTATTTTTTAATTTACAAAATCTATAAAATATACCTTATAAATGATAAAAGGAAAAATCTTTAGATATTGTCAGTTTTGTATAAACATGGTAATAAATTTATATCTACAACTATTTTTTAATTTACAAAATTTATAAAATATACCTTATAAATGATAAAAGAATAAATCTTTAGATATTGTCAATTTCGTATAAATATGGTAATAAATTTATACATGTTATATTTTTTCCTTAATTCATCCCTACAAGTTCTCCTTTCCTACCTATCATTAAGGAAACATTATCTCAGACCTTATGATATTATACTATAAATAAAAAATATTGGTATTAATGAAAGGCTAAAATTAAAGAGATTCAAGAATATCAAAACTCATTAAATACTTTTCTAAAAATCTCCAACATACTCAACTAGCATTGTAATTAATAAACAAGTATATTTTTATTTATATGATATATATTATACTACAATTCTTTGAACAAGCATATATATTATTGTACTTATATATTATGTATATTACGCTATTATATACTATATATATAATATAATTTGTTATATACCTTATACCTTTTTAGGTATATTTTCATATACTTTTCTTATACCATATATCATATCTTTTCATGTACTTTTATTAATATTAATAAATTCAGATAATTTCTTTTAGTCAACGAAAAAAAATTGCATCAGTCATCAAGTTAAAATAGAAAAAAAAGAATAAAGAGGAGGAAACCAAAGACAGAAAAAAATAAATTTAAACGGCAGATGAAAAATGAGATATGAAGTTGTTTTTTTTTTGTTTATTTGAAAAATTACATTCTGTCATGTCCTTTTCATAGATTTTTTTTGTTTGGCCGCTGTGTGTGGGGGGCGGGGGGGAATACTTTTGAATGGAAAAGAAAGTAGAAAGTGGATATGCATTAATGATCGTAACTCCTAAAATAAAGTATTATAGATATTTTAGAAATGTATAAGTTGTACTTTTGTAAATAAAAAGTTAAAATTTTAAATAAGTTGTATTTATATAATTTTTAAAAAATAATTATAATCTTTTTAATTACCATTTTAAAAAGTTATATTTGTGTAACTTTTTTTCTACAGTGTATTGACTTTGTGTTTTGACCTGTCAGGGCTTGTAGTTATCTGACTTATCGTGACAAAATGATCCAAGGGTCCTTGATATAACAGATGTTGTTTCATTTTGTCCTTATACAATTAATGGATAATATGATCAAAATAATCCTTAATATATTATAAAAAGTGATCAATATAATTTTAAGTAAACTAAGAACAACAGTTATTTTTATTGTTAAAATTAATTGAGGGTCTCAACATTTTCCTCCATACACAACGTACTTAAAAATTCTGATGTGGTTTCTAATTGAACTATACAAAAAGTTTAATAGCTTACCCGCAGTGCACATGTCAAAAGTCTACATTTATTTAACAAAAATAATAATTATTTTACTTATATGGTTTAGGATCAAATTTATTAATTTTTAAGATAAATTAAAGACCATTTCCATCATATTTATACATCAATGACCAAATGAAATGAAAGCACATACATTATTAAAGGACCATTTTGATAATTTTCTCTCAGTTATCGTGAATGACCGGCCGCCAACCGGGTCCGTGGTTGGTGCGTTTGGTCAATAGTTGAGTATGTATGGGTCGCACTTGTTGTGGGACCGATGGAAGTAGTTAAGGATGACTCTCAGTCGGTAGATGACTTCATGCAAAACCCCCATTCAACGGCTGGATTTGTTTCAAAGACTTGGTAAAAGCAACCATGAAAGCACCCGATAGCAATATATTTTTGGCCTTGGGCTTGGATTAGAAATACTCAGTCGCATAAGTGCTGTGGATATCCCAATGTTTTAAATAAAATATATGAAAATAGTGGTGATCGTTCAATATTTGATTCGATATTGAAAATAAATACTCCTCCCAAATACCGAACTTTTAGGGATTGTTTGGTATGTGGGATAGTATAAATAAGGATATCTCATGCGTTGGGATATTTCATTGGGTTATTTTATCCCACCTTTTGTATGAGATAGTAACTTCAGCATTTTAGTACAAACGGTGAGATAAAATAATCTCGAGACTAATTAATACCGGGATTATTATCATTATTCCACCAACCAAACAACCTATTAAAGTTCGGTCTGGTGAGGTAAATCAAAGTTCGTACGGTAAATTAAACTTTGACACGATAATTCAGTAATTACAGAATTGTGGCTTCTCGTCAACTAGTTCATCAATTTATTAAGCAACAGGACAAGCGGGAGCAAATACAAACACGACTTAAAAGAAAGTTGTTGGAAATTTGTCTTTGGCGGGGAGGTGCGTCCACCCATATTTAATGAATTAAACACTAGTGTTCCGCATGTTGGAGGCTTTGTCTCTTCTCTCATGCATATTCTACTAAGTGAGTAGATGACCGTAGGGCCAAGAATCGTCAAATTTCGTTGAGAAATGAAAGAGATATAGGTCCACGAAGTAAGGTGTTTAAGGCATGGAAATATGGTGTGGGACAAATCTACCACATCGGTAGGAAAAGGAAGAATTGCTCTCTTTATAAGTCTCTAAAGTGGTTAAGGGTTTGGGACCCCAAGGGGTATCCCATGTATTTAAAGGAGGGAGGACCTAGATGTGCTTGGGTTCAAGGCTAAGCCCACACGCGAGCCGCCCGCCCGCCCGTCCCGTCCGGGCTCGGGTCACGGATCGTGGGCTGTGGGGACTTTCTGATATTATCTTTTTGGACCCTAAATTTCTTAATATTTACAGTTTGGTCCCTAGAGTTTCTGGAAAGTTGAATTTGGAACGATGGAAGGCAGAAACTTTCTGCCTACCGTTGGAGTTGATTTTTGGGGCATTAATCAGCCATTACTTGGCACCATAATCAGCCACTCTAATGGACATTAACAACCCTCCTAATGACTATTAACAACCATGTTTGTGGCAGTTGGGGAGTCCTTCCTCCATGCTATGTATTGATGCATTTTGGCTCAATTGTGTTGTACATACAAACACGAAAATAGCAGCACAAACAGTGAGGAAAGGCACACATATACACAAGATATACACAACAGAGACACTATATACACAGAGACAAAACAGAAGAGAAAGTCAGTCCAAAAATATTGGACGAAAACAGAAACTCTTCCTTCCTTTTTCATTTCTTCAGCAAGTCGATTCATATTTGTTTTTTTCGTCAGACTCAACCTATTTGCTTTGTAGTGTTGAGATTAAAGTGTTGTTTTATCTTGGGAGACAATTGCCCGCTAACGTAAAAGCATATATACAAGGCAATCTTGTCTTAAGGACAGAGTGCAATCACTCGACTCAGCACACAGTTGTAACCATCCAAATTTAGTTGTTTCTTATTTTCAGGTTATCAAGATTCAAGACTCAAAAGCTTTGCGGCAGTTCTGAAGATTGACTATTTATTTATCCTTTCGAACACTTGTAATATTTATTTACTTCTCGTACTGCTTTACAATAGCAACCAACAATTTAAGACAAGATTGTATTAGTGTTCGAAAGATGTCGGTCAAAAGTTGTGTGACCAAATCTGTATATGGCTGTGGTTTTCTGGTAGAAGAGAGTGACGATGATGCTGTCGAAGGTAAACATGTTCATGGTGTCACCGCTCCCAAGAGTGGTGGGAACAAGCGCTCACGAGAGGCTGAGGATGTCAACTGGGACAAGAGGAAAAGGCTGAAGATGTGGTTCTATCTTGCAGCAGAAGGCCTATATCTGTCCCAAATAAAGGATCTGAATTATGGTAAGGAGGAAATGGATATTCAGTCCGATGAAGTGACTTAAGTGGGCCAGAATAAAAAATTGGGATAAATTATTTTCTTCCTTGTCAAGAATAAAGATTAAATAATGTCTGATTAAAATGGCTTAAAAGTAAGGAGGAATATGAAAAAGTTTTACGAAATAACTTATATTCCTTACGCTTTAAAATCAGAAGTTTAATCTCTTCTTCTTTCCCGTTTAAATATTGGACTTTGTAAACGACTTAAAAAGATCCGTTCTTTTAAGTGTAATTATTAAAAGTGTGTAAAGTATGTTCGCACATACGATGGAGAAAGATCCACTAATTGTGCGAAAACTGCTGCCACTCTTAAGTAAGCGCCAAGAATTATCTGGGCACCAATCATAACGGAAGAAGTCTAAAAGCTAAAGACGTTGAGCCTGTCACACTATTTGGCAGAAGATCCTTCATAGGATGATATTGGACACTCAGTCATACAAAGCCTCCGGGCGACTAGAGTGGGCCAAAATTCCTTTGATAGGATGATATTGGACACTCAGTCATACAAAGCCTCCGGACGACTGGAGTGGGCCAAAATTCCTTTGATATGATGATATTAGACACTCAGTCATACAAAGCCTACGGGCGACTGGAGTGGGGCCATAATTCATTTCATAGGAAAAGTATTAGACACCTAGTGTGGTGGGCCAGAGTTTCCAGGTCTTAAATGATCTGAAGGCCTAAAGAAAGGCAGAAAAGAAATTGGACAGTCAGTCTGCCAAAGCAACTGGAGTGGGCCAGAGTATCCAGATCACATATGATTCGGTTACGCTCTAACCACGGGCAAGAGGTTGTTCATGTGAAGCAACACCACTTCTAAAGTAGAAGGGGTTGGAGAGGTTGTCCTTAATAGGACTTCAGGGAATGGGATCACTCTCAGATGAGGTGATACATATCCTAAACTTGGTTTAAGGGACACTGTTGGTTAAGCTGTCTATAAGAACTAAGAATGGTACAGTATGTCTGTAACCAAATGAATGATATATTTGTAATCCGTTCATCTATGTCATCATAGATTAATATACGTTAAATAGAAATTCATTCAAAAGCTAACAAAGTTGAGATTGTTGCCTTCTGTCGAAATAAACCCTCAAAATGAATGTGAGGTAGGCAAACAGGCAAAATCACATTTCCAAGTTCCGTCAAAGGAATAGCGAAAGAAGTATCGCTTCTCTAGAACTAAGTCACACCTAATTAGGTGATTTGAAGTTTATACAAAATAGAGGGGGAGACAAGTACGTTGTGACCTTCATTGATGATGGTACAACGTATTGTATCCTTTGTTTGTCAAAAAGCAAAGATAAAGTTATTGAAGCGGATAAGCGCTACAAAGCAGAAGTTGAAAACAACTAAGCCTACGAATTGAGGAATTCGTAGTGATAGAGGGGGAGAATATGAAGCATCGTTTATTAAACGACTGCTCATTACTCACCTTAGTCCAACGGTATTAGCCAAGCACAAAGCCGTACGCCTAAGTTATGTGGGGCAAGGCGATCCTTACCGCTAATGCGATTCTCAACAGAAATACGCATAAGGATAAGGATAACTCTCCGTGTGAAACATGGAAAAGATCTCACATACAAATGTTGTGATGTGGGGTGGCTTGGTAAAAGTTGGAATACCGAAACAGGTCAAGTTGTACCTAAGACTGTAGATTACATATCCACTGGATCTGTAAATACCAGTAGTGCTTATCGCCTCTTGGTGTCAAAGAATGCTGAATTCTTTGAAGATAATTTTCCTTGAAAAGGAAAAAGAAGTAATTGCTCAAGGTTAACAAGAACCCGCGAGGGCCTGACTGTCCGGAACTAGACATTCCGTATCTACAGGACTCGAATGTTGCTGGCTATCCGAAACTTAATATTCCAGATCTGCAGAACTCAGGGATTCTAGATGTTGAACCGAGACGGAGCAAAGAATGGGACAAAGACTTGTTCCAGGCCTTCTAGCTTGTATGGTTGAGAATGAACCATGGACAATTGACAAATAATTGTCATCTCTAGATGCGCTGCTTTGGAAAGAAGCTACAAAGAAAGAAATAGATTACATCATATAGAACCATACTTGTGTAATGGTTGATCTTCCTCCGGGAAAAGAACCTTTGGGTTGTAAAAGTGGATACTCAAATGCGAGTACAAAGTAGATGGATCTACTGACGAGTACAAGGCCTTGACTATTTGTACATGTGCTCCCCTGTGAGTAGCTTAACATCTAGGGCCATTGCAGTCTTGCGTGGCATAGATGTTGAAATAGCATTTCCAACCGGAGAGTTGGAAGAAGAGGATCAGAGTTGGTTTGCTGGACTATTGGGCTTCTTCCTGAACTTTCATTTTGGTCCCTGAAATATTTACACTTGGAAGTTTCAGATAAAACATAAATAATGAATCTGACCACATAAACATTGACTCTGAAGTTAGAAAGTCAACAGTTGGAAAACCAACAGTCTAAGAGTGGAAGTTATATTGAAACAAAGTCTCGATATGAAAGATATGGGTATCACAGATGACATCTTAGTAATTGGATTTTTAAGACATCTAACGGACTGGTCTAACTCCAAACCCAGTTGTGAGATGGTTGACAGTCTCGTTGAAGCCACCAATGGATATAAATCATAGAACTGACTGGAATCATGGTGCACCCATAGACAATGAGTGATATGCGCAGGTCATATGTAGTTCAATGTATGTTACACACTACAACCGACCTGGTATCGGCCTACAAACAGATCAGTTGAACTAAGGTTCACTGATGATCTTAATAAATTATCAATAGAAGGCGTTAAGTCGGATATGACGATATCTGAATTACTCGCTTATCTACGGATTATAGTATTCTGGATGTCCAGCGATTTTGGGAGAACACAGTTGTTGACACCCAATTTTGTCCCATCTTTTATGATTTTATTTGCAATTTTTAATATTTTTGACACTTTAAAACAATTTTAAAATATAGGCATATATATGTATATATATCATTATTATCAGTATTATTTGCATTTTTATTTGTCCTTTGCATTTTTATATCACAAGCATACTTTTATCCTAATATTATATGTTATTTTATTTTCACAAAACGGCATTACATTTTACATTTTTATTATTTTAAGCATCAAGAATTTCACAAATATTATATTTTTATCATATTGTCATCTTTACAATTTATAATTTTTGCAAAGCTTTTTATTTTTTATTTTTTTTATATATAATAAAACCCTTTTCATATTTTTAAACCCAAAACAACTTCTACTCAACCCAAAACAATTCCTACCCAACCCAAACTAAAACTCATTTTCGTCCAAGCCCAACCCATCACCCATTTCATTTCCCCTAAAACAACTCCAAACCCACCACAAAACAAATACCCAATTCGCCAAATTTCAAACCGAACCGGCCCATCACCCTTCCCCTTTATTTTCCCCATTAAAACAAATCCTATTTTCCATATATCTCACTACATCTCTCTCCCAACAGAAAAAAACCAAACACACCCTTTTCTCTCCCAAAATCGCCGCCGCCGACCCCACGTCGCCGGTCACAACGACGACACCACTCACCTCACCCCTGCCGCCACACACACCCATACCCCTAACCCCCGTCGCCGACACCACCAACCAACCCATATCTACACCACCTAAAATCCGAAAACCCATCCATAAAATACCCCTTTTTTGTTCACTGTTTGGGGGTCGATTTTGTGGATTTTTTGTCCGAAAATAGGGAGGTTTGGTCGGAGCTTATGTCGGAAATCGGGAGCCTTTTTTGCTCACTGTCGGGTCGGGTCGGGTCAACCCGATTTAGGTAAGTTTTCCATATTTTTATGCTTTTATATCTCCTTGTTGGTTATCTGAAGAATTGAAAAAGTTGTTAAGATTCGGTCAACATCGTTAGGGTCAGATCGACCCGGTTTGAATGAATTTCAGTTTTATATTTTATGTGTCTTTGTTGGTTACCTGAAATTTGGAGAAACCGATTCGGGTTGAAAACATCCGGTTCGGTCGGGTCATCGACCGGTCGGTCGACCCGGTCGGTTAATTTCAGATTTGTGTGTGTATATTGTGTTGTTGTTTACCGGAATTTTGGAAAGAATTGATTCGAGTCGTGACTGCTCCGCCCGTCATCGATTCGGTGTCGGGTCGACCCGATTTGGATAAATTTCAGATTTTATTTTATATATATTGTTGTTGGCTATCCGAAAATACAAGAAAAATTGATTCGGTCCGATTTGCTTTGGGTTGAGTTTTTGATTCGGCCTGTCACCAGGTCTTGTAATAATTCCATTTTTTGGATTTTAATATATTGTTGTTGGTTATCTGAAAAATACAAAAAAATGTTTGATTCCGTGTCGGGTCAACCCAAATCCGGGCGGATCACTTTGTTGATGTCGGGTCAAATTCGAATTCGGTCGGACATCTTAATTGAAAATTGTTGGTTTATTTTGGCATTTAAATATTCATACACGGATATCTTGTATTTTGCTGTTTTATCATTTTAACTAATACTGCATTTTGGCCGATGAAATTAAATTCGAGGCCGCACTTTTTTTCATTTCGTTCCTCTGTTTTTCGATTTACATTTTAAGTATCCGGGCAACGGATATCTTATCGTTTCTCTGCTTTATTGCCTTGTTTATATCGCATTTAGGCCGATGAAATTGAATTGAGGCCGCGCTTTTTCGTTTCAATTCATCGCTTTTAAGATCTGTTTTTAACATCCGGCAGGTGATATTTACTATTTTTTTATTTACTAAACATCCCGTCTTCTCGGAATTGCCTCTGTTTTTACGCTTCGCTTATCGCTTCTTCTTTCTTTCTGTGTCTGCGATTCGATTTTTAAATTTTATCGATACGAATACGATACTACATTGGCCGATGAAAAATATCCGTCGATTTTGAGGCCTCCACAGCTTGTAAAGACGGAAAATAAAGCTTTTGGGCAAGGATGAAACTTAAATCTTTTTCACCCGAGAGACCAACATGTTCGATAGGCAAGGCAACTAAAATGACCAACGAGTCATATGTTCGCAACCACGACGTGATTGGAATGATCTTTTCAAAATTTAAGTCTGAGCCCTCCGTAATCAAAACATTTATTGTTTTGGATGCGGATCCGAAGCTATGTATATTTAATTATTTCTAACCGTTTATTCTTGACAGCTTGCAAAGATAAAGTCAAAGAAGGCAAATACCCTCAAGATTACTTATTTTTGTTGTTGTCTTTTACTTTCTTTAATTCAGCTTCATTTCATTCTGTATTGTAATATTATTGTACTCGTGAAATTATTGAAATGTTTAGAATAGGCAAACATAGAATTAATTAATAGGGTAGTCTAAAACTTGAAACCCATTGCTAGTTCATTTATTTTTAGGCTCGGTTAGTTTTAAAATTGTTAATCGCTAGTTTATCTATTTTTAGGCCCGTCGCCCATAAGAAATCACATTGCATACATCTTTATCAATTTTCATACGAATGCATATTCATAGTCTTTTTTAGCTTTACATGTATATTATTGTCATACAAATGCATGCTTGTACAAATGCATAATTTCATTAAATACTTGCAACATTATTTTTATACTTGTAAAACATGCACTTTTAACATAATAATTAACCTGAGTTTGATCGGATAACCGCGAGTTAGCGGATCTTAAAGGATGCCTAACTCCTTCCCTTTAGGATAATAAAGAACTCTTACCTAGAATCTTATTAGTTTTGTAGATCATAAAATTGGAGTTATTTTACAGCTTTTAGTTAGTATTTAGGTGCCCTAATTCACCTTAGAATAATTAGGTGGCGACTCCTCAAAGCAAACATTTTTATCCAATCCAGAGGTGATCGACGCCATCGCGTCGCGAAGCCCGCAGGTCAAAATCGGGTGCGACAGCATGGCGACTCCACTGGGGAGATTCAGGTTCTTAACCATAGGAAGTTCAGGTTAATTATTATTGCGTTTTATTTTGCTTCTTACTTATTCTACTGCTTCTAATTGTTTTCTTTTTGAAATTTTGTATGTTTAACTTCTTTAATTGCTATATTCTTTTATTGCTTTCCTTAAATTGGCATTCCGCTCATAATTCTTCCACTATGGAAAATTGACACTATCACACATTACACGCGAGGTGTGTTTTGCGCACTCGCAAATTCTTTCAAATTATCAAATTTTAGGAGAGTTGGCGTATGCGCGGAGTGTCCGGACCATCCGGAGGCCGCGTAGCCTTCTCACTCGAGTAGTCCGCTCGGGAACCTTGAGTCCAGTAAGCCCAATCTTAGTAAATTTAGGATAGAGCTATACCCTTTTATTTTTAATCATGCATACATATACCATAGGTGGGTCGATCCTTGGCATCGACTCCACAATTAAGAAATCCACCAAAATTGTCGACGGGTCTCGCTCCCCCAACGACCATCAACATATTATTTGTAGCGTGATAATGATGGACTAATCCAAGCCTAATCATGACATGCCGATATTGGAAAATGTACATACATTTTGTCTTCATTTCCAACAAAAGCACGGTATTTTGACAGCATGGATTGTTCTGTCATAATCTCTCATATTTGGCGTTTAGGCCCACCTCTGGCATAAGAGAGGCTCCATGCATGATAGGACGCATATTTAATTCCTGCACAGTTTGTTTGCTATTTTTCTTCTTTTATCTCTGTACATATTATTTAATGCAATAATTAGCTGCTTCAATTTTGTACATATCATACCATATAGTTTGCAACTCTGGGATAGAAATTGTGTCACTGCCCTAGGATAAAGCGTTCTTGAACATCAAGACTCGGACCTCGTGCAGCAATCAGGGGAGTTTTTTTTACCATACTTTCACACTCCTACATTTTATTATTCTTTTAGTGACTTTCCTCCTTTCACCCGGTGCTTTTATTTTTGCAGGATATCATCCTCGCGAACAGTCGGCGGCGGTCGTTTTAAAACATAATCTCTGGATATACTCCGGGAAAGAACAAAGCCAAAGGGCTTTCACAAAGACGACCGGAAGATGTTTTGACTCTAGTTGTCTATACTTGTTTTTTATATATATTTTGCAAATTCAGTTGATATGCTTAATTTTCGTTACATAATTCATTTATATCATACCATTTTTACAACATATCCTTACGAACTACGAGTGTCTGATTCTCACCATACGGTGTGATACGTAGGTAACCCTTCTCGGGTGCGACACCCCTAAAAAAAAATCAAATAAAAAAAAATGAAAAATATGATTCCGAATTATCAATCTTTTTTTTTTCATTACATCCTAATATGGACAGTCACTTTTTCTTATTGCATACAATTTTACTTACTATCCTATCGTAGATAAATTCTTTTTCAATCCTACATTTTTTATAACCTATCTCACGAACTACGAGTGTCTGGTTCTCACCGTTCGGTGTGATACGTAGGTAGCCCTTCTCGGGTTCGACAACACTAAAAAAAAAATGAAAAAAAAAAAATGAAAAAAAAACGCACTTCCTTGTCCACCGTAGATAAGGGACATATCTGGTTTATCAATTTTTTCATTCATCCTATAATGGACATTCATTTTTTTATTTACATGCATCCTATTGTGGATGATCATTTATTCATTGCATTCATTCTATTGTGGACAATTATTTTTACTTTGCATTCGTCCCATAGTGGATAATCATCTGTTTTATACAATTTTTACTTTTACTATCCTAGTGTAGATGAACTTTTTTTTAAACATACATTTTTATAACCTATCATCACGAACTACGCACACCTGATTCTCGTCAAAGATGAGATAATGAGGGCACCTTATTCGGGTTCGGTACCCTTTATTAAAAAATACAAAAAAAAAATATTTTAAGAATCATTGATGGACTTGGTTGATACCAACACAGTTAGGAGTGTGCATAGGAAAGAACAAGTGGAGAAGATTTGTCTTCGTGGTAAACCATAGATTCTTCTGGTACCTCTCATTCACGCCTGTGTTGACACTTAAAAAATTGTTTTTCATGCTTCCAAGATATGAACAAAGCCAACCTCATCGTTTCATGTGCATTGTGTGGTGAGTTTTTTAGAATAAGTTCAATTGCATTGCATTATGATCTAGAACTTGGCTCGAATGTTTGTTGAGGCGAAATCCTGAGTAACACTTGGTATAGGAAAGGATCGTAGGCTTTCTTTGATCCGTTTGAGCCTTTCCAGCTTACCAAATAACATTATCCGTAGCATTTCCCCTTTGAGCCTGAAGCCTGTTTTTTTTAACAACCACAACTTATGCCTATACCCTTTCTCGAAAGTGCGCACACGCCGCTTATCCCTCTTGGCCCGACCTCCTTGAGCCCATCAGAAATATGCAAATTGCTGAAAATGATTCGAGTTGAAGTTGCACTGTTCCCAAAAGAGGAAAACAAAACAAAACCAAAGGACGACTTCACACAAAAAGGAAGTTAAAAGCCGCGACAATATAAAAAGAAAAAAAGAAGGAAATAACTTCGAAAAAAAGGGGAAAAAGCTTGATTTAAATATTCAAAAGAAGTCGGTACAAAACAAAAGGGGGCAAAAAGAAGCAAATCGGAATCAATGCACACAAATATCAAACACGGACATATTCCAACGCTCAAGGAAGGATTAGTCACTCTTTACCCAAATAATATCCTTTCCTTTCCCAAGCCTACATTACAAACCCATAACAAGCCCTACATGATCCTATACCGAGGGTTCTCACATTAGTGGATACTCACATGACGGCCAAGCCTATGGTATCACAATTAAATGCATTGAACATCTTTCTGAGGGTGAGTGTACTTCTCTAGACGTCCCAAAGTTCAAAATACTGAAATACATGTGAGGAAGGGACTTTCTTTCAGTGAGGGCATTTGAAACATGAGGATGCATATATGTCAAAATCTTGGCTTGAAGCAAGTGTCGATACTCAGGTATGTCTGAGGTAGCATCTGGTCAGAGGAATTACCTTGAAGTCTGTCTCGATTTGACAGAAAGCAAATAATGAAAACTCCTAAGCACAATACTAATTGTTGGTACCAACCGAAGTCAAGACGTGATTATGTCTTTTTCATATTTTCACAAAAAAAAAAAAAAAACAACAACAAAAAAAAAAAACCTTGCAAAATATATTGCATCATTATTCAAACTCTAGTCACTCTCTTTTACAAAAAAAAAAACATTCTACAAATACAAATCCTTTTGCCGCATGAACTACGTTATGACCTGATTCCCTCGGCGGGATACGTAGGCGGCCAGATTGGCTTCGGTCCCATTTTGGAAAGAAAAAAAAAACCTTACAAAATCCTTTTGCCGCATGAACTACGTTATGACCTGATTCCCTCGGCGGGATACGTAGGCGGCCACATCAGCTTCGGTCTCATTTTTAGAAAACCCTTACAAAATTCTTTTTGCTTGCATGAACTACGTTATGACCTGATTCCCTCGGCGGGATACGTAGGCAGCCACATCGGCTTCGGTCCCATTTTGGAAAACTTCACAATCGTCATTTTACTTGCAGCGAACTACGTTATGACCTGATTTCCTTTATCGAAATACGTAGGCGGCCTATATCGGCTTCGGTCACACCATTGGAAATTGTGTGTCTATTATCTTGCACACAACAAAATAGGCTCACATGATCGCCTTGATAGGACAAACAAGTTGCCCGCACAAACTCGATTTTGTCCAGTTGGAAGTTCAACATCTTCATATATACTAGAAACTGGGGCATATTTTAAGGGTTCACTGCAAAAATATGCCAATGGACCTGGAAAATGCCAGACAACTGAGTCTTCAATCTAAACCACTATGAGCTTGCAAGCGTCCAGGGCAAAAGCTACAACTCACAAATTTCTTTGAGTGCAGGTCTTCAGGTTGACAAAGGCAGAGAAGCCGCAACACGTGTGCTTAATTTGGCAAAGACGTCGCCTCACATTTTCGTCCGTGCAAGAATGACATTTTAATTCACAGTCCACATGAGTTTGAATCGGAAGAAGATTCAACACAACGTGGAATCATATTACACCAAAATGACGGCAATGGACGTCATTTACATCTTTCACAGCATTACAACGACAGCAACACGCCCATACAACGGCGTCATCAGCAACACGCCTATGCAACGGCGTCATCTGCACAACACGTCTACACAATGACGTTTTCAACGCACCACGTCTATGCAACGACGTCATTTCAACCCATGCGGGTCACTAACGCATCACGTCAATACAACGACGTCATTTCAGGCACCCACCTCCTAATGCGGGTATTTCATTTCAGTCAGGCGCCCACCTCCTAATGCGGGTATTTCAATTTCAGTCAGGCGCCCACCTCCTAATGCGGGTATTTCAGTTTCAGTCAGGCGCCCACCTCCTAATGCGGGTATTTCAATTTCAGTCAGGCGCCCACCTCCTAATGCGGGTATTTCAATTTCAGTCAGGCGCCCACCTCCTAATGCGGGTATTTCAATTTCAATCAGGCGCCCACCTCCTAACGCGGGTATTTCAATTTCATCAGGCACCCATCTCCTAACGCGGGTATTTCATTTCACCAGCGCCCACCTCCTAATGCGGGTATTTCATTTCATCGGCGCCCACCTCCCTCGCGGTATTTCAATTTCACCAGCGCCCACCTCCCACGCGGGTATTTCGCCTTTGATCGGCGCCCACCTCCTAACGCGTATTTCAATTTGATCGGCGCCCACCTCCTAATGCGGGTATTTCAATTTGATCAGCGCCCACCTCCTAACGCGGTATTTCAATTTCAAGCGCCCACCTCCTAACGCGGGTATTTCAATTTCAAAGCGCCCACCTCCTAATGCGGTATTTCAATTTCATCAGCGCCCACCTCCCATCGCGGGTATTTAAATTTGATCAGCACCCACCTCCTAACGCGGGTATTTCATTTCACCAGCGCCCACCTCCTAATGCGGGTATTTCATTTCACCAGCGCCCACCTCCTAATCGCGGTATTTCAATTCGAGCGCCCACCTCTGTCTGGGTATTTCAATTTGATCAGCGCCCACCTCCTAATGCGGGTATTTCAATTTCAGACGCCCACCTCCTAATGCGGGTATTTCAATTTGATCAGCGCCCACCTCCTAACGCGGTATTTCAATTTCACCAGCGCCCACCTCCTAATCTGGGTATTTCAATTTCAATCAGCGCCCACCTCCTAACGCGGTATTTCATCTCAATCAGCGCCCACCTCCTAATGCGGGTATTTCATTTTCAACAGGCACCCACCTCCTAATGCGGTATTTCAATTTGATCAGCGCCCACCTCCTGTCTGGGTATTTCAATTTGATCAGCGCCCACCTCTAATGCGGGTATTTCAATTTGATCAGGCACCCACCTCCTAATGCGGGTATTTCAATTTCAAAGGCGTCCACCTCCTAATGCGGGTATTTCGCTTTTCAAAGCGCCCACCTCCTAATGCGGGTATTTCAATTTCAACAGGCACCCACCTCCTAATGCGGGTATTTCAATTTCAACAGCGCCCACCTCCTAATGCGGGTATTTAAATTTCAGTCAGGCGCCCACCTCCTAATGCGGGTATTTCAATTTCAGTCAGGCGCCCACCTCCTAATGCGGGTATTTAAATTTCAGTCAGGCGCCCACCTCCTAATGCGGGTATTTCAATTTCAGTCAGGCGCCCACCTCCTAATGCGGGTATTTAAATTTCAGTCAGGCGCCCACCTCCTAATGCGGGTATTTCATTTCAGTTAGGCGCCCACCTTCTAATGCGGGTATCTTAATTTCAATCACGCCTATGCGACGTCGCCATCCAGATAACGTCTAGCGGCAGCGTCACCACATCACGCCTATGATATATCATCATCTGCATCGGGGAAGTACTTCGAACATCGTTCAGCCCTTCCCCCAGTATCTCGCCACATCTGCAACCAGTGTCATCAGAAGTCGACACTGGGGCATTGTTTCTTGAATGTGCATAATCTTTTACAACTTCTCTCCCCGTCGGGATTTTATTTCTTCCCACACATCCCTAACCTTCCCTTGAGTCCTGATGATCGGGACAAAATTGGCTACTCAGTCAACTTCTTTGGCCGAAAACTCTTTCATCGTCTCCGACCAAAGAGGGGCATCTGTTGACACCCAATTTTGTCCCATCTTTTATGATTTTATTTGCAATTTTTAATATTTTTGACACTTTAAAACAATTTTAAAATATAGGCATATATATGTATATATATCATTATTATCAGTATTATTTGCATTTTTATTTGTCATTTGCATTTTTATATCACAAGCATACTTTTATCCTAATATTATATGTTATTTTATTTTCGCAAAACGGCATTACATTTTACATTTTTATTATTTTAAGCATCAATAATTTCACAAATATTATATTTTTATCATATTGTCATCTTTACAATTTATAATTTTTGCAAAGCTTTTTATTTTTTATTTTTTTTATATATAATAAAACCCTTTTCATATTTTTAAACCCAAAACAACTTCTACTCAACCCAAAACAATTCCTACCCAACCCAAACTAAAACCCATTTTCGCCCAAGCCCAACCCATCACCCATTTCATTTCCCTAAAACAACTCCAAACCCACCACAAAACAAATACCCATTTTCGCTAAGCCCAACATTCTTTATTTTCATCCATATCCTCCAAACCCACCACAAAACAAATACCCAATTCGCCAAATTTAAACCGAACCGGCCCATCACCCCTTCCCCTTTATTTTCCCCATTAAAACAAACCCTATTTTTTCCATATATCTCACTACATCTCTCTCCCAACAAAAAACCAAACACACCCTTTTCTCTCCCAAAATCGCCGCCACGACCCCACACCCCGTCTGGCGACCCCATCGCCGCCGGCCACAACGACGACACCACTCACCTCACCCCGCCGCCACACACACCCATACCCCTAACCCCGTCACGACACCACCAACCACCCCATCTCTACACCACCTAAAATCCGAAAACCCATCCATAAAATACCCCTTTTTTGTTCACTGTTTGGGGGGTCGATTTTGTGGATTTTTTGTCCGAAAATAGGGAGGTTTGGTCGGAGCTTATGTCGGAAATCGGGAGCCTTTTTTGCTCACTGTCGGGTCGGGTCGGGTCAACCCGATTTAGGTAAGTTTTCCATATTTTTATGCTTTTATATCTCCTTGTTGGTTATCTGAAGAATTGAAAAAAAGTTGTTCAATCGGGTCCTTTGTTAACATTCGTCGACCCGGTTTGAATGAATTTCCAGATTTTTATATTTTATGTGTGCTGTTGGTTACCTGAAATTTGGAGAAAACCGATTCGGGTTGAAAAACATCCGGTTCGGGTCGGGTCACTGACCCGGGTCGGGTCGACCCGGGTCGGTTAATTTCCAGATTTGTGTGTGTATATTGTGTTGTTGTTTACCTGGAATTTTGGAAAGAATTGATTCGAGTCGTGACTGTTCCGGGTCGGGTCATCGATTCGGTGTCGGGTCGACCCGATTTGGATAAATTTCCAGATTTTATTTTATATATATTGTTGTTGGCTATCTGAAAATACAAGAAAAATTGATTCGGTCCGATTTGCTTTGGGTTGAGTTTATTGATTCGGCGGGTCACCGGTCTTGTAATAATTCCATTTTTTTGGATTTTAATATATTGTTGTTGGTTATCTGAAAAATACAAAAAAAATGTTTGATTCCGTGTCGGTCAACCCGAAATCGGCCGGATCCTTTGTTGATGTCGGGTCAAATTCCAGAATTCGGGTCGGACATCTTAATTGAAAATTGTTGGTTTATTTTGGCATTTAAATATTCATACACGGATATCTTGTATTTTGCTGTTTTATCATTTTAACTAATACTGCATTTTGGCCGATGAAATTAAATTCGAGGCCGCACTTTTTTTCATTTCGTTCCTCTGTTTTTCGGTTTACATTTTAAGTATCCGGGCAACGGATATCTTACTGTTCTACTGTTTTATTGCCTTGTTTATATCGCATTTAGGCCGATGAAATTGAATTCGAGGCCGCGCTTTTTTTCGTTTCAATTCACTGCTTTTCAGCACTGTTTTTAACATCCGGGCAGCTGATATTTACTGTTTTTTTATTTACTAAACATCCCGTCTTCTCGGGAATTGCCTCTGTTTTTACGCTTCGCTTATCGCTGCTTCGCTGCTTCTTCTTGTGTCTGATTCGATTTTTAAATTTCTTGATCTGAATACGATACTACATTGGCCGATGAAAAAATATCCGTCGATTTTTGAGGCCTCCACAGTTGTAAAGACGGAAAATAAAGCTTTTGGGCAAGGATGAAACTTAAATCTTTTTCACCCGAGAGACCAACATGTTCGATAGGCAAGGCAACTAAAATGACCAACGAGTCATATGTTCGCAACCACGACGTGATTGGAATGATCTTTTCAAAATTTAAGTCTGAGCCCTCCGTAATCAAAACATTTATTGTTATGTATGCGGATCCAAGCTATGTATATTTAATTATTTCTAACCGTTTATTCTTGATGACTTGCAAAGATAAAGTCAAAGAAGGCAAATACCCTCGAAGATTACTTATTTTTGTTGTTGTCTTTTACTTTCTTTAATTCAGCTTCATTTCATTACGTATTGTAATATTATTGTACTCGTGAAATTATTGAAATGTTTAGAATAGGCAAACATAGAATTAATTAATAGGGTAGTCTAAAACTTGAAACCCATTGCTAGTTCATTTATTTTTAGGCTCGGTTAGTTTTAAAATTGTTAATCGCTAGTTTATCTATTTTTAGGCCCGTCGCCCATAAGAAATCACATTGCATACATCTTTATCAATTTTCATACGAATGCATATTCATAGTCTTTTTTAGCTTTACATGTATATTATTGTCATACAAATGCATGCTTGTACAAATGCATAATTTCATTAAATACTTGCAACATTATTTTTATACTTGTAAAACATGCACTTTTAACATAATAATTAACCTGAGTTTGATCGGATAACCGCGAGTTAGCGGATCTTAAAGGATGCCTAACCCCTTCCCTTTAGGATAATAAAGAACTCTTACCTAGAATCTTATTAGTTTTGTAGATCATAAAATTGGAGTTATTTTACAGCTTTTAGTTAGTATTTAGGTGCCCTAATTCACCTTAGAATAATTAGGTGGCGACTCCTCAAAGCAAACATTTTTATCCAATCCAGAGGTGATCGACGCCATCGCGTCGCGAAGCCCGCAGGTCAAAATCGGGTGCGACAACAGTGATGCAAACTGGACATCAAATTTGAAGAACACCAAAGTCACAAGTAAATGTGTATGGTGGGTCTTAGAAAATCCTCTAAGCAAACTTGCATCGACCGATTCATGATGAGATCGGAGTTTATCGCTTTATACAAAGCATGAAAGAAGTTGAGTAACTTCATGAGTCCTTAGAGGACGTCCCTTATTGGGAGAAACCTGTGCCTTCAGGAGTTATACACTGTGGCTAGCCGGTCAGCTTCAGGAAGGACACGGATGACGGCGTATGGACATATCTGTCGGAGACATAAGACCGTATGGCAGTTGATCATCACGGGTTTCACTTCCTTGTTTACTAACTAAGGGACTACCCGGAGATCTAGTGTTCTGCCTGTCTAAGGGAATGGACTTAAAACCCAAACAATACGAACCATTGTGGTGGTAACCCAACCATACTGATTGGAGATCCCAAGAATTTAGTTCAATGGGAAAACTAAGCTGCAAAAGGTTCAGTTGAGCGCTTCGGTGGAAGCAATAAGCACTTCGGATGATGATTTCTGTACGGAAACATAAATCCAAAGTTGTTCCCGCGATAGACATTAAAGTGCTACCTGCATGGTGGGTAAAGGTTAAGCTTCCAAACCTTTAAACAATCCTTAAACGGTTGAGGTTAAGGTTGGAGAAACTTTTAATGATTTCTAACACTTGTGAAATGGGGTATAGCAGGATACCTTGTAGGAGATCACCTATTTAAGTGCGAGGAAAGCCGCCTCAAATGAACGCACTTAAGAATCCAAGTGTGTCCACGGCCACAATGAACAAAACCGTAAGAATAAAAATGGATA
Organism: Anisodus acutangulus; assembly: GCA_029783415.1. Classification (NCBI taxonomy): domain Eukaryota; kingdom Viridiplantae; phylum Streptophyta; class Magnoliopsida; order Solanales; family Solanaceae; genus Anisodus; species Anisodus acutangulus. The sequence goes on along the minus strand of CM056507.1, from coordinate 16,739,568 downwards.
AGGAGAGTTATTGTGTTGGTATCATTGTCTTGGCTTACACTAAACACTGACGGTTCAAGACATCAAGTTCACCGCGCAGTAAGTAAGTCCGGTGGTATTCAACTAGGGAAGGTTCAAAGCAGAAGCTACCTCTCCTGATGCAATATCTTTTCACTGAAAGATTGCTGAAAGTAGGCACCTTGTGTGTGCGCCAAAATCTCTCTTTCATAGAGGGGATTGTTGGAAATTTTCCTTTGGCGGGGAGGTGCGTCCACCCATATTTAATGAATTAAAAACTAGTGTTCCGCATGTTGGAGGCTTTGTCTCTTCTCACATGCATATTCTACTAAGTGAGTAGATGACCGTAGGGCCAAGAAACGTCAAATTTCGTTAAGAAATGAAAGAGATATTGGTCCACGAAGTAAGGTGTTTGAGGCATGAAAATATGGTGTGGGACAAATCTACCACATCGGTGGGAAAATAAAGAATTTCTCTCTTTATAAGTCTCTAAAGTGGTTAAGGGTTTGGGACCCCAAGGGGTATCCCATGTGTTTAAAGGAGGGAGGACCTAGATGTGCTTGGGTTCAAGGCTAAGCCCACACGCGCGCCGCCGTCGTCCGCCCCTCCTGTTCCGTCCGGGCTCGGGCTCGGGCTCGGGTCGTGGGCTGTGGGGACCCCAAATTGCTTAATATTTACAGTTTGGTCACTAGAGTTTCTGAAAAGTTGAATTTGGAACGACGGAAGGCAGAAACTTTCTGCCTACCGTTGGAGTTGATTTTTGGGGCATTAATCAGCCATTACTTGGCACCATAATCAGCCTCTCTGATGGCCATTAACAGCCCTCTCTAATGCCATTAACAGCCCTCCTAATGACTATTAACAGCCATGTTTGTGGCAGTTGAGGGTCCCTCCTCCATGCTATATATTGATGTCTTTTGGCTCAATTGTGTTGTACATAAACACGAAAATAGCAGCACAAAATATATACACAAGATATACACAACAGAGACACACTATATATACAGAGACAAAACAGAGACACACTATATACATAGAGAAAAAACATAAGAGAAAGTTAGTCCAAAAACGTTGGACGAAAACAGAAACTCTTCCTTCCTTTTCCATTTCTTCAGCAAGTCGATTCATATTTGTTTTCTTCGTTAGACTCAACCTATTTGCTTTGTAGTGTTGAGATTAAAGTGTTGTTTTATCTTGGGAGACTATTGCCCGCTAACGTAAAAGCATATATACGGGGCAATCTTGTCTTAAGGACATAGTGCAATCACTCGACTCAGCACACAGTTGTAACCATCCAGATTTAGTTGTTTCTTGTTTTCATGTTATCAAGATTTAAGACTCAACAACTTTGCGGCAATTCTGAAGATTGACTATTTGTTTATCCTTTCGAACACTTGTAATATTTATTTACTTCCCGTACTGCTTTACTATAGCAACCAACAAAAGTTAACTAGGCTGGTATACAAAGTATCATGTAAAAAATGTTGTGATGTGTTGGTATTTCTATGGTACTTTATAATGCAGTACGGGAAGTAAATAACTATTACAAGTATTCGAAAGGATGAACAAATATTCAATCTTCAGAAATTGAATCTTGTTGAACAAATAGGCCAATCTTCTTTTCTTGCCGCAAGCTTGTTGTGTCTTGAATCTTGATAACCTGAAATCAAGAAACAACTAAATCTGGATGGTTACAACGTTGTGTGTTGAGTCGAGGATAGCCCTCTATCCTTAAGACAAGATTGCCCCGTATATATGCTTTTACGTTAGCGGGCAATAGTCTCCCAAGATAAAATAATACTTTAATCTCAACACTACAAAGCCAATAGGTTGAGCCTGTCGAAGAAAACAAATATGACTCGACTTGCTGAAGATATGGAATAGGAAGGAAGAGTTTCTGTCTACTCTTCTCTTTTGTCTGTGTGTATATAGTGTGTCTCTGTAGTGTATATCTTGTGTATACGTGAGGGTTTGGTCACCGCTTTTCAAAGAATCGCTTTGCTCAATTTCAGCCATCGCTTTTGAATTTTCAGCCACCGCTTTGTCTTTGAAATCTTTGTTTTTATGGTTGTTTTTGGCATGTTTTTCTGCCTGTTTTCAGCATTTTTCTGCAGTCCAAAATTGAGCCAACATCTGCTCAATATATAGCATGCAAGAGGGGTTGTCCAACTGCCAAAACAAGACTGTAATGGCCATTAAGGGAGGCCATTAAAACAGCCAAGTAATGGCTATTAAGGCCATTGAAAGAGGCTGCCCAAATGCCCAAGTAATGGGCTGTTAAGGGAGAGTTAATCAGCCAAGTAATGGCTGGTTAATGCTCCAAAATGCAGTCCAACGGTAGGCAGAAAAAGTCTCCGTAAATTCAGGGACCAAAGCTGTAAATATTAAAACTTCAGGACCAAACTGAACATATGAAAGAATTACGGTCCAAACTATACATATGAAACTTCAGGGATCAAATCAGAACATCTGGCAGAGAACGTAGTTCTCTGGTCCAAAGATACAAATCTGACCAGCGTAATCCCGACGGGCAAGGCGGCGGCATGGGCTTAGCCTTGAACCCAAGCACATATAGGTCTTCCCTCCTTTAAACACATGGGATACCCCTTGGGGATCCAAACCCTTTACCACATTAGAGACTTATATAGAGAGCAATTCTTCCTATTCCCACCGATGTGGTAGATTTGTCCCACACCACATTTGCATGTCTCAAACACCTTACTTCGTGGACCAATATCTCTTTCATTTCTCAACGAAATTAGACGATTCTTGGCCCTACGGTCATCTACTCACTTCGTAGATCATGCATGTGTAAAGAGACAAGGTCTCCAACATACGGAACACTAGTGTTTAATTCATCAAAGATGGGTGGACGCATCTCCCCGCCAAAGGCTAATTTCCAACAATCCCCTCTATGAAAGAGAGATTGTGGCGCACACACAATGTGCCTACATTTCAGCAATCTTTCAGCGAAAAGATATTGCATCAGGAGAGGTAGCTTACGCTTTGAACCTTTCCTAGTTGAATACCATCGGACTTACTTACTGCGCGGTGAACGTGATGTCTTGAACCGTCAGTGTTTAGTGTAAGCCAAGACAACGATATCAACACAATAACTCTTCTTATTCATTTTCCTTCTTACGTTTATGTCCGTTGTGGTCATGGACACACTTAGATTCTTAAGTGCGTTCATTTGAGTCGGTCATCCTCGCACTTAAATAGGTGATCTCCTACAAGGTATCCTGCTATACCCCACTTCACAAGTGTTAGGAATCATTAAAAGTTCCACAACCTTAACCTCAACCGTTTGAGGATCTTTTAAAAGGTTTGGAAGCTTAACCTTTACCCACCATACAGGCAGCACTTTAATGTCTATCGCGGGAACAGCTTTGAATTCATGTTTTCGTACAGAAATCATCATCCGAAGTGCTTCTTGCTTTTACCGAAGCGCTCAACTGAACCTTTTGCCGCTTAGTTTTCCCATTGAACCAAATTCATGGGATCTCCAATTAGTATGGTTGGGTTACCACCGCAAAGGTTCGTATTGTTTGGGTTTTCAGCCCATTCCCCTAGACAGGCAGAACACTTGATCTCCGGGTAGTCCCTTAGTTAGTACACAAGGATGTGACACCCGTGATGATCAACTGCCATACGGTCTTATGTCTCCGACAGATCCTGAAAGATATGTCCAGACGCCGTCATCCGTGTCCTTCCTGAAGCCGACCGGCTAGCCACAGTGTATAACTGCTGAAGACACGGGTTTTCTCCCAATAAGGGACGTCCTCTAAGGAGCCGTGAAGTTACTCAACTTCTTTCATGCTTTGTATAAAGCGATAAACTTCGATTTCATCATGAATCGGCCGATGCAAGTTTGCTGAGAGGATTTTCCAAGACCCACCATACACATTTGCTTGTGGCTTTGGTGTTTTTCAGATCTGATGTCCAGTTTGCATCACTGTGTTCTCCCAGAACCGCTGGACATCCAGAATACTATAATCCATAGATAAGCGAATAACTCAGATATCGTCATATCTGACTTAAAGCCTTCTATTGATCATGTATTAAGATCATCAGTGAACCTTAGTTCAACTGATCTGTTCGTAGGATGATACCAGGTCGGTTGTAGTGTGTACAATACATTGAACTACACATGACCTGTGCATATCGATCCTTGTCTATGGGTGCACCATGATTCCAATAAGTTCTATGATTCATATCCAATGGTGGCTTCAACGAGACTGTCAACTATCGACCAGTCCGTTAGATGTCTTAGAAATCCAATTCCTAAGATGTCATCTGTGATACTCATATTTTTCATATCGAGACTTTGTTTCAATATGACTTTTACTTTCAGACTGTTGATTCTCCAACTGTTGGCTTTCTAACTTCAGAGTCAATGTTTCTGTGGTCAGATTCATTGTTCCTGTTTTATCTGAAACTTTCAGGACCAAAATGTAAACATTTCAAGGACCAAAATGAAAGTTCAGGAAGAAGCCCAACAGTTCAGCAAACCAATTCTGATCCTCTTCTTCCAACTCTCCGGTTGGAAAGGTTGTTTCAACATCCATGCCATGTAAGACTACAATGGCCCTGGATGTGAAGCTACTCACAGGGGAGCACTTTTTACAACCCAAAGGTTCTTTTCCCGGAGGAAGATCAACCATTACACAAGTATGGTTCTATATGATGGAATATACTTCTCTCTTTATCTTCTTTCCAAAGCAGCGCTTTTGGAGATAAGAATTATTTGTTAATTGTCCATGTTTCGTTCTTAACCATACAAGCTAGAAGTTCTGGAACAAGTCTTTGTCCCCTCTTTGCTCCTTCTTGGTTCAACATCTATAATCCCTGAGTTCTGTAGATCTGGAATATTAAGTTCCGGATAGCCAGCAACTTTCGAGTCCTGTAGCTACGGAACGTCTAGTTCCTGATCCAAAGTTCCCTCGCGGGTTCTTGTTAACCTTGAGCAATTACTCCTTTTTCCTTTTTCAAGGAAAGCTATCCTCAAAGAATTCAGTATTCTTTGACGCCAAGAGGCGATCAACACTACTGTTATTTGCAGATCCAGTGGATATGCAATCTACAGCCTTAGGTAGAACTTGACCTGTTTCAGTATTCCAACTTTTACCAAGCCACCCCACATAATTTGGGCGTACGACTTTGCGCTTGGCTAATACCGTTGGACTGGGGTGAGAAATGAACAGTCGTTTAATGAACGATGATTCATATTCTCCCCTTCTATCACTACGAATTTCTCAATCCGTCGGCTTAGTTGATTTTCAACTTCTGCTTTGTAGCGCTTATCCGCTTCAACAACTTCATCTTTGTTTTTCAACAAACAAAGGATTCCATACGTTGTACCATCATCAATTAAGATCACAACGTACTTGTCTCCCTCCTCTATTTTGTATAAACTTCAAATCACCTAAGTAGGTGTGACTAAGTTCTAGAGGAGCGGTGCTTCTTTCGCTATTCCCTTGACGGAATTTGGAAATGTGATTTTGCCTCTTCGTCTACCTCACATTCATTTTGAGGTTTTATGTCGACAGAAGGCAACAATCTCAACATCGTTAGCTTTTAAATGACTTGCTATTTAACGTGTCTTAATCTATGATGGCATAGATGCACGGATTACAAATATATCATTCATTTGGCTACAGACGTACTGTACCATTCTTAGTTATTACAGACCTGTTGGACTAGTCTCAAACCAGCTTGACCAACAGCGTCCCTTAAACCAAGTTAGGGATATGTATCACCTCATCTTAGAGTGATCTCATTCCCTGAAGTCCTATTGAGGACAACCTCTCCAACCCCTTCGATTTTAGAGGTGGCGTTGCTTCACATGAACAACCTCTTGCCGTGGTTAGGCGCAACCGGATCATATGTGATCTCGATACTCGCCCACTCTAGTTGCTTTAGCGGCATCGAGTGTCCAATTTCTTTCTTGCCTTTCTTTAGGCCTTGAGATCATTAAGACACTGAAACTCCGCCCACCTAGCTAGGTGTCCATTACTTTTCCTATGAAATGAATTCTGGCCCCACTCCAGTCGCCCGGAGGCTTTGTATGACTGAGTTTCCAATATCATCATATCAAAGGAATTTTAGCCCACTCCAGTCGCCCGGAGGCTTTATATGACTGAGTGTCCAATATCATCATATGAAGGATCTTTTGCCAAATAGTATGACAGGTTCAACGTCTTTAGCTTTTAGACTCCTTCCGTTAAGATTGGTGCCCAGATAATTCTTGGCGCTTACTTAAGAGTGGTAACGCCGCACAGTCAGTGGATCTTACTCCCTCGTATGTGCGAACATACTTTACACACTTTAATAGTTACACTTAAAAGAACGGATCTTTTTAAGTCATTTACAATCCAATCTTTAAACGGGAAAGAAGATGAGATTAAACTTCTGATTTTTTTTTAAAGCGTAAGGAATATAAATTATTTTCATATTCCTCCTTACTTTAATCCATTTTAATCAGACATCATTTAATCTTTATTCTTGACAAGTAAGAAAAACTACTTATCCAATTTCGGATTCTGGCCAACTTCAGTCACTTCATCAGACTGAGTGACCATTTTCTTCTTACCATTAATCGGATCTTTTGTCTGTGATAGATACAGGCCTTCTGCTGCAAGATAGAAGTACATCTTCAGTCTTCTCCTCTTGTCACAGTTGACATCCTCAGGCTCTCGAGAGCGCTTGTTCCCACCAGTCTTGGTAGCGGTGACACCATGAACATGTTCATCATCATCACTCTCTTCTACCAGAAAACCATTATCATATCCAGATTTGGTCACATAACTTTTGACCGACATCTTTCGAACACTAATAGTATTACAATACAATCTTGTCTTAAATTGTTGGTATTTCTATGGTACTTTATAATGCAGTACGGAAAGTAAATAACTATTACAAGTATTCAAAATGATGAACAAATATTCAATCTTCAGAAATTGAATCTTGTTGAACAAATAGGCCAATCTTCTTTTCTTGCCGCAAGCTTGTTGTGTCTTGAATCTTGATAACCTGAAATCAAGAAACAACTAAATCTGGATGGTTACAACGTTGTGTGTTGAGTCGAGGATAGCCATCTATCCTTAAGACAAGATTGCCCCGTATATATGCTTTTACGTTAGCGGGCAATAGTCTCCCAAGATAAAACAACACTTTAATCTCAACACTACAAAGTCAATAGGTTGAGCCTGTCGAAGAAAACAAATATGACTCGACTTGCTGAAGATATGGAATAGGAAGGAAGAGTTTCTGTCTACTCTTCTCTTTTGTCTCTGTGTATATAGTGTGTCTCTGTAGTGTATATCTTGTGTATACGTGAGGGTTTGGTCACTGTTTTTCAGCCACTGTTTTGTGCTGAAAATGCTGTTTTTGTGGCTGTTTTCGGCCTGTTTTCAGCATTTTTCTGCAGTCCAAAATTGATCCAACAACTGCTCAATATATAGCATGCAAGAGGGGTTGTCCAACTGCCAAAACAAGACTGTAATGGCCATTAAGGGAGGCCATTAAAACAACCAAGTAATGGCTATTAAGGCCATTGAAAGAGGCTGCCCAAATGCCCAAGTAATGGGCTGTTAAGGGAGAGTTAATCAGCCAAGTAATGGCTGGTTAATGCTCCAAAACGCAGTCCAACGGTAGGCAGAAAAAGTCTCCAGAAATTCTGGGGACCAAACTGTAAATATTAAAACTTCAGGGACCAAACTGAACATATGAAAGAATTCTGGTCCAAACTGTACATATGAAACTTCAGGGATCAAACTGTACATCTGGCAGAGAACAGAGTTCTCTGGTCCAAAAAGATACAGCCCCACAGCCCAGAACCGGACGGGCGGGCGGCGGCGCGCGTGTGGGCTTAGCCTTGAACCCAAGCACATATAGGTCTTCCCTCCTTTAAACACATGGGATACCCCTTGGGGATCCAAACCCTTTACCACATTAGAGACTTATATAGAGAGCAAGTCTTCCTATTCCCACCGATGTGGTAGATTTGTCCCACACTACATTTCCATGTCTCAAACACCTTACTTCGTGGACCAATATCTCTTTCATTTCTCAACGAAATTAGACGATTCTTGGCCCTACGGTCATCTACTCACTTCGTAGATCATGCATGTGTAAAGAGACAAGGTATCCAACATACGGAACACTAGTGTTTAATTTATCAAAGATGGGTGGACGCATCTCCCCGCCAAAGGCTAATTTCCAACATGATGTTATTCACATATAACAAAGTGTTGAAATAAACTCCATTTTAGCCAACAAAAGTCCACAATGTTGTCCAAAATCGAGAGCTCTAAACTGGAAAAGACGATTCGAATATATGATCATTTTAATTAGTCGCTAATCATGCATTGAGAAGGATGCTTGAGCCAAGCAATAAAACTTTTGGGGAAATATAACATCGACTTAACTTGGCGTCTTCGTAAATAACTGCCACATCTAAGACAATTACTAATAAACATCTACTAAAATAGATGGAGATGGAATATTTGAATAATGCAAGTAAAGTTAAAAAGAGAAAATTGCAAGTAAAGTTATAAACCGGGTATATGTAATTCCTACAAGATTGTAGAATTATATTTTATACTTGACTCGTACATAAGTTTTTTTTTCTTCTTTTCACGCACAATATGATTTGACATGCTCTACCAGATAATCATTTCGTTAATTATTAAATTATCAACTCGCATGTGGTGCACACACTTACTTTAATTAACTTTTAAGTGAACGAATTATGTATTTGACATAAAAATAACTCAACAAGCCAATGAAGTTATTTAATGGATGTTGGAAATACGTTTAGGCACCTATGTGAGTCGGCCTAAAAATAAATAAATAAAATAAAAAGGAGAAAAACAACCCTTCCCAAAGGATGTGTCACTTAATGTTAAACAAGGTATATATACCCGTGATATACACTTGGTATACATAGTGTATACCACGGGTACAACAATGGTTTTCAGCCCATCACGTGCAGTAGCAGTGGGCTTTCCAGCAGCCCATCGAGAGCAAGCCCATCTCGGCAAGTGTATAGAAGTAATGTATATTAGGAATGTATATTGATGTAATATTGTAGTGTAAATGTTACCTTAATTAGTCTTATACACTTACCATAATTGTATAGTTAGAATTATGGTAAAATAAGGTTTTAGGAGTACAAATAGGAATAGGATTCTCCTATTTTGTAACTTGTATATATACCTTTCAATTAATGAAAAGAAATAATCCCCTTTATTATTTTCATTAATTGAAAGGTATATATACAAGTTACAAAATAGGAGAATCCAATTCCTATTCTACTCCTAAAACCTTATTCTACCATAATTCTAACTATACAATTATGGTAAGTGTATAAGACTAATTAAGGTAATCTTTACACTACAATATTACATCAATATACATTCCTAATATACATTACTTCTATACACTTGCCGAGATGGGCTTGCTCTCGATGGGCTGCTGGAAAGCCCACTACTGCCCGTGATGGGCTGAAAACCACTGATGTACTCGTGGTATACACTATGTATACCAAGTGTATATATAGTGTATACCACGGATATATATATCTTGTTTAACACTTAAGATATAAACAAGAAGTTGTTTTGTTTATAATGTACTCTTCTTCTTTTTCACAAAAGTGTGTTCTTTCCTTCATCCGAAAAATAGAATTATTTCTTTCTAAAAAATAGAAAACAAACTCTCTTCTTCTTCGTGAAGAACCTACGGTGGTAGATTCCTACAAAGATGAAAGAAATCTCATCAAGTACCGAAACAATCTTCTGTAACATGCATGTATGACTTAGATTGTGAACTTTTTACGGTATAGTTCGTATTTTATATTTATGATTAAACTGTCGACTAGTGAAACAAATATATAGATCTTGGAAGAACTGTGTGTTCTATGTTAGATTGTTGTATTTTCCTTCAATGCAAAAAAACATCAAACATCAAACATCGAGTGAAGGTAAATCGTAAGCTAGTCTTCAATAAAAAAAAACTAATTAGAAGGATTGATCCTCATAGTCGGAACCCCTTTATTATATTTGAAATATCAGTTTTTTGACACATGTGTTACACGTGTATGTTGAGTCAGATAGTATATGATTTTGTAAAATAATGTTATTATTAGAACAAATAAGTAAATAATTATACATGAAAAAATAAAATATAAGTTTACGAGCAAATTGGATTCAAGTATTCTGTCCATTGGCATGAACAATACATGATTAATATAATCAAATACAAATATTACAAATCAAAGCAAAGATTGATCGGGGGGGGGGGGGGGGGAATTGATCCCTTTTAATTAGTTTTAAATAGGTAAGGAGGTCTGTTAGGGGAGGGGGCAAAAATGAATATTGAGCTAATAGCGGGAGCAGCTATTAGATGAAAATAAGTTGAGGATAAAGAATATTGAGCTAATAGCGGGAGCAGCTATTAGATGAAAATAAGTTGAGGATAAAGTTATTTTATTTTGAATAGACCTGTCCAAAGGTCGGGTCGGGCCAGGTGGCTTTTTTTTTTCCTCCTTGCCCGACCCTGGCCCGATCCTGACCCTATATTTTTTAAAAAATTCCGACCCTGGCCCTGACCCTTCGGGGACCCTACGGGTCACGGGTCGGCCCTGACGCGACGAATTTTTTTGGCGGGCCAGGGTAGGGTCGGGCCGAGAATTTTTTTATTTTTTTTAAAAAAATTGAATTTATAAAACTAAAATTGGTATTCACCCCTACATTACCACGAAAATTCGACGTTGAAATGTATTGTATATCGTGAGATCTTGACTAAAGAAAAAGAAAATTAGAAAACGATTTGGGGAAAAACACAAATTGATTGGGAAAACGGATGTTTTTCTAAAAATTGGCTGCGCTATGGCGGTTTGACCGGACATGTCTCGAAAAAATACGCAAAATAAAAAAAATCGGGTAAAACGGACATCCGAGCGCAGAGTTATGATCATTTAAAGTTTCACCAATTTACAACTACTTTCTCTCCCTAAATTATGCTTCCGTGATATTAACAAAACGACTAATAATATAAATATATAATTAATAATCAGCTACCGTTTTTATCTTATTTTATGTCGAGCTCAATGTAGATTAGAGCAATATATATATATATATATATATATATATATATATATATATATAAACATGCACTTATTAATAACAAAAATATATATAAGTACAAAATAAATATTAATGAAGAAAAAATAATATAAATTATATTTAAAAAATATGCGGGTCGGGGTCGGGCCGGGTTAGACGGGTAAAATTTTCTGACCCTGACCCGACCCTGATCGGGTCCCCGCTTTTTCTGATCGAGTGGCTCGCGTGTCAGCTTTTAGCTGACCCTGGCCCTGATTTTTTCGGGCCGAGTCGGGTCTGGCCGGGCGGGTCCCCAACCCGGCAGACAGGTCTAATTTTGAATAGTTAAAAAACAAAATTGATCTATGTAAATTGAAATTGCCATTAATGACTGCTCCTTCACCATATGATGCATGAATATTTGATTTAAATATAGTCATAGTTTATTTTTTCTTTCTTCTTTTAATGATTACTCCTTCACCATATGATGCATGAGTTTTTTGTTTAAATATCGTCATAGTTTATTTCTTCTTTCTTCTTTTAATGATTACTCTTTCACCATATGATGTGTGAGTTTTTTATTTAAATATCGTCATAGTTTATTTCTTCTTTCTTCTTTTAATGATTACTCTTTCACCATATGATGTGTGAATTTTTGGTTTAAATATCGTCATAATTTATTTCTTCTTTCTTCTTTTAATGATTACTCCTTCACCATATGATATGATGTGTGAGTTTTTGGTTTAAATATCATCATAATTTCTTTCTTCTTTCTTCTTTCTTCTTTCTTCTTTGTACGTCACTCTTGTCTCTTTGTTCGTCGATCCATCCACCCCAAATAAAAATGTAATTATTAGAAGAATATCTATAAAAATACCCCTAGAAAGTATGGTGGGTGGGGAAAGCAACAATATTGGCAGGCCTTTGAAGTAGGACATGCACCCAAAAAGGAAGTTTGGGATAGGTGGTTGATGCAAAGAATTTGGATCCACAAAGTTTTGGTACGAATAGTTGAATAAATTAAAAGAAACTTTTATTTTAGAAAATAAATAAAGAAGCTGATATGCAAAGTGTTGGTAAACTGATGAGCTGATCATAGGAGGCGGAGTTAGAATTCGAGTTACTATGAATTTATCATTTGATAAATTTAAGTAATTTTAATTCAAATATTATATTTATACATAAAAATATATTTTATATGTATAATTAATTATTTAAAATTTCATAAATAAAAAAATGATGATTCGAAATTGATAAACTAAATATTTTGGCCACCATCTTCTTCTACTTTTTCCTCTTTCTTTTATTCTTTTTTCTCTTTGTTTTCTATGGATCGAGGGGCCGCAGACAATGTTGAAATCTTAGGGAGAAGGGACTCCACTTTCTTTTTTATTTGTTTATTTGTTTTAAATTTTTGTTGGGGTCAAAACTACATCTCTACCTAAAAATGTACTTTTCACCCTTTTATTTCTCAAGAATGTTGGAGTTTGGGAAGTAAATGTTCCTTGTATTTACCTTTGGGAAGAAAAAATTTTAATTAGTATAATTCTTGATAATATTATTCCTTTTATTTCGATTTACATATTTTATTAATTTCTATTTTTGTCTGTTTAAAAGATTTTTTTCATATTTAGTACTACTCCCTTTTGTGAATAATATGGCATGTCTATGATCGCAAGATTTCAAAAACAATTAAGGTATATTATTACTATAGTACATATTAATTTAAGATCACAAAATTTAAAATAAAATTTTAAAATTTACTTAAACTTCGTGCCTAATAATACTAGGACATGTAAAATGAAAAAGAGAGTTTCAATTATGAGTTTGATTATGTCCACTAACATGATAAAACTTTTTTACCGCAGTTGACAGTTAAAGTGAAACATGTAATTATCTACATTGAATCTAAGTTAAATAACCTAGTCTAATTTAAAGTAAATAATATGAAGAATAGATAAAAATAAGTAATAATGTAAATATTAATTACAGTGGATATAAGCGACTTATAAGTGGTTCACAGTTGGTGTCCACAGTTCTAACTTCGTTGCTGCTGATCCGATGGAAATTTATGATTTAAAGTTTTGACAAATGTCACTATATGCGATTTCTACAAAGTTAAATATCTGGTTTGCAGAAATTGTCTTTCTCAATCGCATTTACGTCCTTTATTCTATCTCAAACCAAAAGTGCTTGGCATAATATTTTACCGTAAGCAATGTGGGAATTATGTATCCTTGTTGCTAATCCAAAGTCAAAGTTTTCTTGTGGGTCCATTTTCTCTCTTCTCTTTTGTCCTCTATAAAATGTAAAATGTCCCTCGTTCATGGTGAAAAATCTATCCTTCCTCTTTGTTATAAGAAGTTCTTTATTGAACTAGTAAATGAGAATTGAGCGATGCAGGCAAAACGGTAGAATTTGCCCTCCCTCTGCTAGCGAGGTATATGTGAGGCCTAATTCAAAATATTCCCTTGAATTACATTACTCAGATTCAATGGCCTCCTTTATTTTCGTGCAAACTTCAAACTTTCAGCCACTAGTGCAAGTATTTGGGAGTGTTGTGGAATCTTCGGAAGCGATCGAGCTAAACGATTGCACCATAGTCAGTCTGAAATCGCTTTCAAGGCAGCGGTTTTCCATGATGTAACGTTGTTACGGTAAGTTTTTTTCTTATTCTTATTATTCTTGATCAATATTGTTCTATTTTTACTAACAAGCAATACTTATGTCACGCCCTTGGTCTTCAACTAAGCACGCGTGCAACACTTGACAATGCTCACGTTCTTGCACAACTTGCTCATGATCTTGCTATGCTAAGTCAACCTAGATTACTATACTCAAGATCGCTAAAGAAATGGTACATAAGGAAGACGAGAGAAATTTGCTAAAAGTAGGCTTTTTGTATTGTAGAGAACTTGAATTATTTGCTTGATGATTTTTTTCAAATGAATGCCCCTCTATTTAAGCTACTCACCTAGGGACTAGTATGCAAATAAAAATTATTGTATAAGTCCTTCTATATTTACAAAGAAGCCCTCTCTCTAGAATTATCTACTAGGCTAGAAGGTTCCAAGGACCTTCCATGCAAATTCATAGGATTTAAAGGTCTTCCAAAAAAGTTTTCCTAGATATTTTCATAAGAATCTAGAGACTTTCCAAAGAAGCTCTCCATGACTCTTGAATCTTCCCACATATTCTAGCATCTTTCCTATGTAAGCACTCACATAGATAAAATATGTGTCAAGTGGCACATATGTGGCATGCTGATGTGGTGGGTCATCACACTATCCCCCACCTAATGTTGCGACGACCGCGGTGCATTACTGCTGCATAAAATCTTGGATCTTGTCTTTGAATTGCCATAAGTTTTCATGTGGCCTCTTCCGGTGATTGCCCCTTCCAATAAACGAGGAGCATGGCAGTGGATTTTTGTCATTATCTTCGCCTGGCCTGATAATCAATGATAGCATCAATCTCCCGATCATGCGAGACAGTGATAGTAATAGGCGCACAACTTGACGAGCCTCTACTTGGATCGTCCTTCATAATACACCATCTAATGTCTCCACACTTTGGCACGTATACCCTTTGATCTGCAGTAAGCAATAGACCATCTTCCACCCAAAAATATCTCATCTTTCTCTGAGTGGGTAACTCCATAAATTTCTTGCATGTTGGATCATGCTACATGCCTTCTTTTATAGCCTTTCGGATGCCACAACTTGCTGAAGTGGTGGCAGCAAGCTCATCCTTCCATCTCAAAACATTGGCTATGACATTACTCTTTCCCGGCTTATACTCCAACTTAATATGGTGATCCACCTTACGCCTAGGAGGCAAGTGCTTAGGTAGCTCTTTAGGCATAACATTTTGTTCTATTCGAGCTATCCAAGGCGGTTGTGTCTCTTGGGCACCATTATCTTCCTTCAAACTTGCAATGATTTCTACGAAAGTCAGCTCCTCTTTCTTGAGCCATTTGATAAGATATCTAGTTGAAAGTTGTGCTTGACTCAGTGTATGCGGAATAGTCACTGTAGGCACCATGCAAACTCTTTCTCGCTCCATGATGAAGAGATGTTGGAGGTAGGGATCGATCATCGCATGGAAATGTCTAAAGCATTCTTGCCCCTGAACAATGTCAAAGATATCAATAGTAGTGGCGGTAAAATTTATCGTACCTTTCCAATCGCCTAATTTGACACCAATACCATTGGCTACACCACGAGCATTTTCTGGCTCGACATTAATGGTCTTGATGTGGGCGTTAATTGGAGCGAGCATCAACTCTAGTCTCTTTGCTGCGATCTCAGTCACAAAATTATGAGTCGCCAGTGTCTATCAATGCACGAGTCGGCTTGTTGTTGATGATGAGATCCATGTACTGATTATTGTTCTCTTCAAGCTGGCTTGGTTACTTCTTGACAGTGCCACATAGTCTGATCGTCCCCAACTGTGCAGTTTTCGAACTTTGTGCGTGGGTCTGCTCATTCCTTTCATGCAACATAGCACTGAGGCTCTTCAGGGTAGGGCAATTTTTGAAGTTGTACGGCCCTTCGCATAGGTAGCATCTCTTCTTCTCGATATGCGCCTTCTTTTCGGCATAGCCCTGATGAGCATTTGACTTTTTATCGTCGAACTTGTTGGCATTTTGAGTCTTGGAGTATTGTTGTTACGACTTCTTACTCTCTCCACGATCTTCCCCACCTTTGGCATCGCTACCCCTTGAATCATTACTGTCACGACCCGACCCAACGGGCTGCGACTAACTGCCCTAATGATGTCATTATCCTGACCTGTCACACATAATCCAACTAACACCTAATGAGTCTGAAATCCGGTAGCATAACGCTGCAATAACAACATATGCCAGGGTAGGCAAGCCGACAAGGCTGCATTTACCCCCGAATGTACCTGTTTCCTGATGAGTCACAACTAGCCAACATAATACAACATGCAAGCCGACAAGGCTGCCACTAGATAATATCATATATACACGGGGACACCCCAACACAGAGTACAATAGCATGACTGACCAAAACAGAGTTATACCCCTTACATAAGTACAACCCACAACTGTCTACAGACATCTATAAGAAGGACAACGACATATGACAAGACAGGGCCCCGTCGTGCCCCTAAATATACATAAATCAAAATGATAAGGTTCTGTACAAAAATGGTAAAGCTCTGGATCAAAGGAGCTTTCCAAATAGCTGCGCAGGAATCTAAACCGGAGGGTCACCAAACTGAGCACATGTACCTACGGGCATGAACGCAACCCCCCAAGGAAAGGGGGTCAGTACGAAATAATGTACTGAGTATGTAAACATGAAATACTGCAAATGAGATCATAAGTAGCCAATGGATAACAAGAGGTCAGTATAAAAATCAGGATCCAAATCCAATTGTGCCATAAACAATAAAAGTCAGTTGTGCCTTATAAAAAATGGGAGTCAAGTCAAGAAAACATGAATGCTTGTCCATATATATATATACCTATAACGTAACCTGGCCCACTAATGCGGGACTCGGTGGAATCATATCATAACCCGGCCCATATTGGGACTCGGTGAAGTCATATCATAACCCGGCCCATATTGGGACTCGGTGAAGTCATATGATAACCCGGTCCATACTGAGACTCGGTAAAGTCATATCTCATCTATGGATCCATCCTACGTAACCCGGCCCTCTAGTGAGGGACTCGGTGAACAATGCAAGGCTATGTACGAACATAACCCGGCCCATATTGGGACTCGGTGAAGTGAAGTAATAACACTTAGCACGAGTAGATTTCATGAGTAACCATATGCAATCAAAATTTTCATTTGACTCCCAATAAAATCATTATAATAATGTCATAATAAACTCTTTACTGAAAAATCATAGGCACTTCTCATAACTAACATCTTTAGGAATTAAACTGTATAAGAATCATGTACGTCCGCCGTACCTTCATTAAATAAAAATCATGCCAAAGAAAGAAGGAATAGTTCACATACCTCTTAGACGAGCTAATCAACTCAATATTAGAGTACGTCTCGTTTTAGAACTTCAACCTATAATAATGGTAATACGTTCGTCAATTCTATGATCACTGACATACTTTATATCGAATAACGACTTTCTATTCTATAAAAATTCGGCCAACACTTCCCTTGTTTATACATGTTTAAGTGTGGTAATTGCTAATGTAAGTTCTAAAGGAATAAGGGTGTAGAAAGGTGTAGAAAGACTTCACATTCTACCCTCGTTGTTGTTGGAACATGGATTATTTTTGTGGGTTGTTTTAATGTGGATTAAGAGACTAAATTTACATAAGAAGTGGGTGTGTAAATCCCCTTTGTTGCTACCTTGGTCTTTGTCGTGCTTGTCATGCCTGAAGTCCATCAAAGACTCGGCCGCCACTATGGCTTGGTCTATGTCTTCGACTTGACGGTGTTGCAACTCCTGTTTAGCCTAATTCTGCAACCCGTCTATAAAATGAAACAATACGTACTTGTTGGTAAGTGAAGGGTGTCAAATGCTACGGAAAGTAAAAATAAGAGATGAAATAAATCGAATGTCAATTCTATTTCCGAATGTCGGCAACTATGTCGTCCGACACCAGTAACAACACTTTAGCAAAACAGAAAATCTTGAACAGTAAATGCAGCGGAAATTTAAAGAACAGAAATGTTTTAAATTTTCATAAGTTAATAATATATATAACTTATGATGGTCAATGACCAAATGTATTGTATATATATTATATACAAATATACAAATTCCTTTCTTTACAGATTCAGAAGATAAAATGAAAATGAATTAAAAGTTGAAGTCGCGGATGACTTCTTCTTGAAAAATCTAACTAAGTAGACATAGACAAGCTCTCATTACAATCGCTCCATACAAAACCAATCTAGAATCTAAACAACAATTGTAATGTTTGACAGAATGTTGTCAACACACTCAGGCAACATTGGTGATCTAGATTTCTGAGATAAAATCCCGAGAGCTCTCTTGGTAATTGTACTTTCTGGTTTTGGATATCGATTCTCTGTAGTAGCCTCTCTATTTAGAGTAGAGAGTCTTTCTTGAAAAACTCATCGATCAGTTGTGGAGGTTGAGGGAAAGGTGTACTGCTGGTGGGATTGGTTGGAGATGATTAGGGAGTAATAATCTCAACAGCTTTGGCTTGATCCTCACGACAAGCAATAGCTTTTGACTTAGTCCTCTTTTTTTTTACCAGCTCCTTTTTTACCTTGCCAAGTCATTTTACCTCATAGTAAATTTACACAAATATTACTGCATCGCGTGAAGTAAGGCAAAATCTGTTCAGAAAATGTTGGTCTGAATGTTGTGCAACATTTGTCCCAACATACTTACACATTCATATCAATACTTGAGGAGATATGTTGGGTCAAATGTCACAACACCAAATCCAACATTAATAATAAGGTAAGGAATTTGAAGCGTAAGGGTGGTGAATTCCTTGACATAGTCTCGTATGCTCCATGTTTGCTTCAACTCCCTAAGTTTGCGCCTTGCCTTGTACAATACATTATTTGGGAAGAAATGTCATTTTAACTCATTCTTGAATTGATCCCACATGTTGATTGTACATAAACCTCTTTCAACATCAGCGACCTTCCTTCTCCACCATAGTATAGAAGTCTCTGATAGGTACAACACATCGGTATTGATATTGGCCTCATCGTCCCTCACTTTTTTAAGCCTAAAATAGTTGTCCAAGTGCCAAAGAAAGTTCTCCACTTTTTGTGCATCACGAACCCCTTTGAACACTGGTGTCTTAGGAGTCTCAATCTTAGCCGCCCTTGTCACAACATTATTACTGGCTGCCTCGGTCACGCCATCGCTGACCTGCTCCTCGAGTGCCTCTATCTTTGCCTTCATAGCATCGATAGTACTCAACGCGTCCATGACTCTTCACTCTAAGATAGTGACAGTTTCCCTTAACTCAAATTCCGCCTGCTTGTGACCCTCCAAGTCATTCCAGACGCTCTCAATTTCTTCAAGGGTATGCCCCTCAAGAATGCTAAGGGTACCCTCCATCTTCCACAAGCGTTTGCCAAAGATTTCAACGGCGTCCATTCCCACGTTAACCTTCATAACCCACTCTTTACCGGGCGAGACATCCTGGGGTAGGACCTCCATGTCATCCTCGCTTGCATCAGTGGTAGAAGGTTCTTGGGATGTAAGCCCTTCATTTGACACAACCTCAGGTGGTACCTCCTGGCTCTTGCTGGTGGCAATCCTCTTTTTGGTATGACATTTCTTGCCAGCAGCATCTTGGTTGACGTTGTCTTGAGTTATAGCAGCGTTGATTTCTCTGTCGTTTGTCATTCTCTTAGTATCAACCTTCGCTCTGATACCATGTTGTCACGTCCTTAGTCTTCAACTAAGCGCAAGTGCGACACTTGACAACTTGCTCACATTCTTGCACAACTTATTCACGATCTTGCTATGTCAAGTCAGCCTAGATTACTATACTCAAGATCGTTAAAGAAATGATAGAAGGAAGACAAGAGAAATTTGCTAAAAGGAAGCTTTTGTATTATAGAGAACTTGAATTATTTGCTTGATGATTTTTACAAATGAATGTCGCTCTATTTATGCTACTCACCTAGGGATTGGTATGCAAATAAAAATTAATGTATAAGTCCTTCTATATTTACAAAGAAGCCCCCTTTCTAGAATTATCTACTAGGGTAGAGGGTCCAAGAATATTTCATGCAAATTCATAAAATTCCAAGGTCTTCCAAGAAAGTCTTCCTAGATATTTTCATAAGAATCTAGAAACTTTTCAAAGAAGCTCTTCATGATTAGATTCTTCCCTCATATGCTAGCATCTTTTCTAGGTAAGCATCCACATGGATAAAATGTGTCAAGTGGCACCAATGTGGCATGTAAGCAAATACTTTGGAATTTATATTTTGCCATCACATTTCGATTATTGAAGTAGCATTTTCTTTAACCGAAAAATGTAAGGGTATGAGTGTATAAATATAAGGCGATATTTGATATCTATTTGTGTTTCTTTTCCTTCCCTTAAGACTTTGCATTATCTGTTTTTTTTTTTTGGATGGTTGTTAATTATTGTATTATATTAAATTATTTTAAATAAAATATTTGGTTTGATTGTTATTTGATTTTTATTATATCGTATCGCTAAATTCATCATTATGTAACGATCAAAAGTCTCATTTTATGTAAAGATTGATTTGGTCATCCTTACCTTTTTTTCTTTCTCA
This sequence comes from Anisodus acutangulus, assembly GCA_029783415.1. NCBI lineage: Eukaryota > Viridiplantae > Streptophyta > Magnoliopsida > Solanales > Solanaceae > Anisodus > Anisodus acutangulus. Next base: position 16,719,212 of record CM056507.1, on the reverse strand, counting down.
TTTTGTCTTTACTTATTATTTTAATAATCTTATTTTATCCTTTAGCCTGCCTTTTATTATAATAGTTTTACCCATAGCCTATTTTTTCTGTATAATATTGTAAGTTTATTCTTCAGATTATCATATACGCCATTATGTAATGAGGAAAAAATATATAATCTATTCAAACGTTATATATATCAAATAATACAATATGATACATCATGAAATTAGGATATGTAAAAAAATGTTCATACGTACGTTGTCCCTTATGTTTATCAAGCACGATAACTTGGATCCTCTGTATTTAAATTTACTTGTAGTAAGTTCTTTATATACTTAAAACAAAATTAACTTAACCCTCTTAAGATTTTGAATATGAAGAACAAGAACTCCTTATATCGGGATAGTGACCCCTCCAGCATTAGTCAAACTAAGATAATCACTGTCGAAAATTTCTAAATGTTAAAAATGATCCCCAATTAGTCTGATACAATCCGAGATATAAACGATAAACGATAAACGAATATTTGAATAACAATAACAAGAAGCAAATTGAAGATAAAATAATTGAGAATAGTCTTGATTAACCAAAATAGAGAAGAAAACAGATTATAACCACGATGGAGATCCTAAATTCACTCTTAGGGAGTAGTCTAATATCAAAATGACCTAGGAGGGTTCTATCTAGTAAAGTATGTCAAAGACTAACTTATTCTTAATTAAGAATTGTGACTTGTGAGAGAGGACCGAGGCCACGATTTCAATTACCATTAGTTAACTAATATTATTAGCCTAATTATCATTTTATTATTCAATCTAAATCGGTTGTAGTTGTTGGACTCAATTATTTCACATGATTTCAATCGGTGAACCTTTCCCCCTTTTCTTCTCTCTTAGGTTTCAGAATGTGAACATTTTGTAGAAGCACTCTTCGTAATTTGTCTTCTTCTTTTTTTCCCCTTTAAGAATTAATTAATAGAAGAAATTTTCAATTTCTTTAGTTTGCCTCAATAGATTTGTTGTCCCGTTAAATTAACATTAGAATACGGGGTTTTCTTTTTCTTTTTTTTCTCAACTTTGTTATTTATGGCGGTCAGATTTGAATTTTTAAGTATTCAAGGAAATACATAAGAATATATATGTAATGTAAATAGTGTATAAGAATGTATATATAAAGTTACAAAAAAGTTGAGCACTTTATATATAGCTATATGTTAAATATACATTATCTATATATCGATGATAGGCTCTGTATATAGGGATATTTCCCCAAACCAAAATATGCAGTTTTAGCCTTGTGAGCCCACTACTTCAAGGTTTGGGCCACGGAATCACAGGCCCAACTTCGACTCTTGACCTCTATCTTGTTCCAAGCAATTTTCTATCTTCCACACGTGGTATTGGAACTTATTCCCCTATTTTATGTCCGTCTTTAATTTTTTCCACTCATAACAAACAGTTTTTTTGCGGAACATAAATTTATATTTTTACATCATAATATCCCAAAAGTTATGTCTCACATGACTTTTGCCCTCAAAGAATTTATGCCCTGCTAGACATAAGTTCGATCACTGAATGACAAATATTAAAGACCAACCTATTTGAAGGGCAAACACTAAAGACCAGCCAATTTGAAGGGAAAAACGTACAATTTCCTCTTTTTTGCATGACATCAAAATAGCTCGCTAAACACCTTGGAACTATTTATTGAAAATCATGTAATTCCTTAATGTGCAGTCCTTAAACATTCCCGATCTTGAAATGAGTAAATGATCCATTAAACATACCTATTCTTCTTGAACTATCCAGAATTGTATCAACCCCACTCAATTATACTAGTTCATGCCTTGATACGAATAAGACCTTCTTAGGCTTCTACCCCGTAATTTATATTGTCCCAATGTTAAGGAACTTGTGACTGAAGTCACTAGTCGTGATATTGATCAACAGCCAAGTACAATAGATGAATTGTTGGACACTTCTCTTTGTATTTTATGTTGTTTTCATCACAACATTCACCAAGAATAAAGTTTCCTTTCACCATCACAAACATCTTTCGTGCCCTCCAGCAGCATCAGATTAGGGATGGCGGGGTAGGGCAGAGCAAGCCTTAACCCGCTAAAATTTTGACCCGCCCGCCTAGCTTGCCCCGAAAAAATTGCCCTGCCCCCCAACCAACCCCCGCTCCGTTTAGTCTCTTTTTCATTTTTTTTTCTCTTTATTTGTCATTTTGTAGTATTCTATTCAATTTTTGCAAACCTCTTAATTTTTAAGGGTACTTTTCAGGTTGGAAAATTGCTTTTGAAATGTTTCCTTTTAAATCTTTGCAGGATTTATTTTGCAGAAACATCGAAATACACACTGTTTTGCAAAACTAAAAAAAAATCAAATTTTGGGATATGATGTTAAACACACTTTTCATTGAAAAAAAAAACATATGCTCCCACAACTTGTATACTGTTTGATTCTTGCTAGTGATCCATATGAATAAACAACCACCATTTCTTTATATTTTGTGTACTAAGTATATGATGGAGCCAAGACCCTGGTAAGGACAACGAGAGGAGACTCGGGGCACTTTCCGATTATGATGGGGTTGCACCAGGGATCCGCTCTTAGCTATTTCTATTTGCCTTAGTGATGGATATACTGACACAGCATATCATGGTGAGGTACCATGGTGTATGTTATTTGTGGATGAAATAGTTCTGATTGACGAGATCTGCGGAGGAGTTAACGCTAAGCTGGAGATTTCGAGACATACCCTAGAGTCTAAAGGGTTCAGGTTGAGCAGGACAAGACAGAATACTTGGAGTGCAAATTCAATGATGTGACTCATGAGGCTGACATGAGACTGAGGTATGATGCAAAGGTCATCCAGAAAAGAGAAAGTTTCAAGTATCTTGGGTCTATTATCCAAGAAAATAGAGAGATAGACAATGATGCATGTCACGCCCCAAACCCGAATGGGACAGACTATATTGTATATGCAAATACTGTAAAATTGTACAAGTCATATAACATAACTAAATAGACAAATGAGCAAGTACAAATGGCTTATGTATGTAAATGTGGCCACTGGGCCATGACATGCAACTGTTATACAAATGAATCCACATACACTGTGTATGAAGCCTCTTCGAATACCTAATATTGAACAACTGATACACATGTTAGGACAGGGCCCCGACCTACCCGTAATCTATATGTATGAAAATACTAGACATGACTTAGATCCATGAAGAAGTTAAGCTTACATCATCTCGCTGGACATTTGCACTGTCTAGAGAAAATACCCGCCATCCTGTATATCTGGATCTGCTATGTGAAACATAACCAATACAGCGCCCCGGCCAAGAGACGTCAAAACAGAAAGATTGTACCGACTACGTGAGGCGGACATGAAAGAAATACAATAAACTGAAACTCATAGAAGAGACAACTGGAATGTAATCAAGAAAATACAACTGAAAGCTCTGAAATCTCTATGAAAACACTTGCTGTACATTTGTCTTTCTTAATCTTCCTTAGAGTCTTTCTAATGATATATGTGGGTCGCTATGTGGAGCGACATTCTGGGATTGTTTATTGGAATACATGGGGTCATGGTACATTACCTTCCTTTATAGCACATTAATCAAATGAGTGCATAATACAACAAGTAATATATCGAGCCATAACAGGATCTAATACATATAAGGACGAAAAATACTTACTCTGCAAATGAGCCTCGGTAGGCTATCAAATAAGTCCCTATGAGCCATCAAATAACCCTATGTGGGTCGTCAAATAGGCCTTGCTAGGCCAGCGAATAAGCCTCGATAGGCCAGCGAATAAGCCTCGATAGGCCAGCAAATAAGTCGTGGGCTAGCAAATAAGCCTCAATAGGCCACGTACTCTGGACGAAAATTATACCCAAATACATATCTCTAATACACATAATTAACACTTTTCTTATTACTTATAACTTGGAGGGGATCTTACCAATGATTCAAGTATGCACCCCATACTACTCTTGCAAGTAACAAACTAGAAAGTCTAAACACTTTCGAGAGGCAAATCAAGAATGATGTAATCATATAATCTTAATAGTCATGGGTGACATCAACTGGATGAGCTGGACACCTATCAAGTATCTGAACAAGGTTCCTATGACTCATTGCTTCTTAAGAGCTCTTAGCTTATGAGACAAATACTACCGATCTATATCAAGAAACACAAACAAGTAGTCATTATCTAAGACTCCAAGGAGATTATGCAAACACGAACTAATTCCTATAATACTCAAATGACTTATGGTTTCTTATATGATAGAACTGATGTTTACTTTAATCAAGGATCTTCACATAGACAAATGGGAACTTGATACAATACAAATGAAAACATATGGAGGAACAACTGAATACGAGAGAAGACCTACATTCTTTATCCTATGGAACTTATATAGAAGAGGACAAATGACTCGACTTCGAATCAAGGGATACCATAAGGACATTCACATGTGTTTTTATGATACTCATCTGGTACTTCAAATATGTGCTCTAACTTCTTAAGATCATTGTATTCTCGTGAGGATTTGTACCCATCTATATTCACATGACACGTCCTATAAGGATGCTCTACGAACAAATAGAGATAGCACAAGTATCGCCGTACGATTCACCCTAAACATCATCCTACATCCTATAGGCCCTTTAATCATGCTTTATAGACTCTCTCCACTATTAACAAATAAGGTACTCATCTCGTTATCAACTAGTAATCGACATGGTACGGGAACTCTATTGAGGGTGCCACCGTGGTTCGCAAATACCTTCTAAAAGAAATCAGAGATTATTAAAAGACATATAAAACTCGTGTCATCGGGACATCAAATAGAAAGTACATGAGACTGCCAAATACACAAATAGAGCATCTCTAGAATTCTGTTTTTAGAATCGTTACTCTATAGGTTACTAGTATAGTCTCAACTAAGGGGACGCTCTATCTTTGCGACAACTCATAACTTAACTTTGATGAGCAATACAAACACAACAACTAAGTATAGATACATGACATCTTTCGAGAAACTCATGAAGCTTAGAACATGGTGGAATCAATACACTTGCAAGCTCTAATCTCATAGTTCATATAGAAAACAAATAACACATGTTGTGCCATAGTGATGAGTCAAGGAATAGCCTCACGTACCTTTAAAGTAGATCCTTCAAAAAAGCCCACGGAACCAGCTTTCTCTACAACTAATTTACAACCAAGAAAACTATACTACTATCAGATGAAAAGAGCATAACAACTAGCCGACGAACGACAATCCAGATATGGTTCTACGATGATTATCCAAGTTTATCTCCTTTCTAATACTTATATCACCATTAATAACATATGAATAGATACATATCAACATTTTCAGCATCTTCTCACACCAAGAATAGACCAACATGCTACACAATACAACTAATAATCTTAACTACTTCAATCAACCTTCAACTTACAACTCACAACAACTCAACATATTTGAATCGTCAAACTAACTGATGTACAACATGCTAATACTTTCAGCATCTAAAGTATGACAAGAATAGCCCACAAGTTTTCACAACACCTCTTAACTCAACTTCAACATATAAACACCATATATAGTTTCACAACAACTAAACACATCTAGAACTCAAGTTAACCTACAAAAATAAAGGAGAAGATGATTCTTACCTTAGATGTCAAGATTCACACCTTAGCTTCATCTTACTTCCTCTTGAAGGAACTTCATATCTAGCAACTAAGAGAAGAATACAACTATACTTGTAGTGCGGATCCTAGCAAGATCTATGTAATTTACTTTTGGATTTATCTTGGGATCATATGAGAACTCTTGGAGAGGTGTTTGGGAGAGATTAGGGCAGGATGTACGTTTCAATAGAGAGAGAGGATTCTAAAATGTTTTCTATGTCAAAAAGAGATACATTACATGTATATATGGTCCCATTAAATGGGCTTGGGCAAATGGGTCTTGGGCTGCCCTAAAACTGCTCATCTCTATCCTTTTTTCTTTCCCTTTTTAACTTGGTCCTCATATCTTACGTATGTGATGCACTTACTTGTCACTTACTTAAGCAAGAAGGTTGTTGATTTCCTCTAAACACGTGTGCCATCCTCATTTAATAAGTAGGACGTGAAATGAGTAGGACAAAAAGTAAGTAGGTCTAACAAGTAGCTCAAGTGAGTAAGACGTGTAAGAAAGTACGATGTATAAGCAAGTAGCTAGAGCAAGTAACACGGGTAAACAACTAGCTAAAGCACATAGGATGTCTAAGCAAGTAGGTGAAGCTAGTAGGTCGTCTACCTTTGTCGGACGACTCATTCATTTATAAATCTCATTTACTTTATCTAAACATAATATCTCCATACACTTGAATCCTTAGGCTTAACTAAAAATTTATTCTTCCACATTTAAGTAAATTCATCGACTTCAACTTAGTCGTACACAGTTGAGAGGTACGGGGTGTTAAATCGCCACACATCATACCGGTGTAGGATTGATGAAATGGAGGCTCGCATCCAAAGTCATTGGTGATAAGAATGTGTCACCAAAACTTAAAGGTAAGTTCTATAAAGTGGTGGTTAGACCAATTAATTATATGGAGCGGAGTGTTGGCCGGACAAGAACTCCCACGTTCAGAAGCAGAAAGTTATGGAGATGAGAATGTCATAATGGATGTGTCGACATACTAGGATAGATAGGATTAGGAATGAAGATATCCAGGACAATGTGGGAGTGGCCTCAGTGGAGGACAAGATGAAGGAAGCGAGCTGAGATGATTTGGGCATGTAAAAAGGATATGTACGGACCCTAGTAAAGAGGTGCGAGAGATTCGCTATGGATGGTTTCAAGAAAGGTAGAGATAGGCCAAAAAAGTATTGGGGTGAGGTAGTTAGACAAGACATGGGCCAATTGCAGCTTATCGAGGACATGACATTAGATAGGAGGTTGTGAAGGACATGCATTAGGGTAGAAGGTTAGTAGATGATAGTGTGTTTTCTCGCTTATCCTACCAGACTAGTAGCCATAGTATTGCTCATGCAATCTACATACGCTACATGCAAGTCAAATTTTCCTAAAGTATCCAATAAGATGTTCCCTTAAAGTTAAACCACTGAATTAGCACAAATGAAAAGGTATGGTTACCTCCTTAGTATTTATGTCACCAATTTACAATTTAAAAGCCATTAACTAGAGTAAAAGAGTAAAACATAACATTGTCCAAGTGACTAGGAAAGGTTAGACCTTATCCCAGAGAAAGGTGACTAGGAAAGGTAAACTAAGCATTTTCAGCCAACCTTTATCTAGATTTTTCCTCTAAACCCCAGTGTAATTCCACAAGTGGGGTCTGGGAAGAGTAGGATGTCCGCAGAACTTACCTCTACGGGATAGAGAGGTTATTTCTGATAGACCCTCGACTCAAACAAAACGTTGTCAATGCAATCAAGATACAAAACAAATGGTACAACATAGTAATACACACATAAAGCTAATAATCGACACGATACCAAAATAATACAACTAAGAAAAGGAGAAGAGTAGATGAAAAGGCTAGCCCTCCACTTCTCTCACACACAGCGCAATAAAACTCAAATACCTACTACCTTTCTACCTTAATCCTCGATCGCTAAATCTTCGTATCTAAGGTCATTTTCTAAGTTAACTAGAGTTGGGCCATATCCCGTCTAATCACCTCCCCCCAGTACTTCTTTGGCCTACTTCTACCTCTCATAACTCCTACGACCGTCAACCTCTCACACCTCTTAACTAGCGCATCCTCACACCTCCTTTTCATATGCCCGAACCATTTCAGTCTCGCTTTCCTCATCTTATTCTACACGGGGGCTACTCCGATCTTGTCCCATATATCTTCATTCCTAATCATATCTCTCCTAGTATGACCACACATCCATCTGAGCATCCGCATCTACGTTACTTTCATCTTCTGAACGTGAATGTTCTTGAATGACCAGCACTCTACTCCATACAACAATACTGGTCTAACTACCACTCTGTAGAATTTACCTTACATCCTAGGCGACACCTTATTATCGCAAAGCATCCCAGAGGCAAGCCTCCATTTCATCCATCCTGCTCCAATACGATGGGCGACATCATCGTCAATCTATTTGTTCCCTGGTATAATGGACCCAAGATACTTGAAACTCCCTCTTTTGAGTATAACTTGTGCTCGATCTTCACTTCCACATACGTCTCTTGTGTCACGTCACTGAATTTGCATTCCATGTACTTTGTCTTAGTCCTGCTTAACTTGAAGTTTGTAGATTCTAAGGTCGTTCTCCATACTTCCAACATATCATTAATGTTACTACGCATCTCGTCAATCAAAACTATATCGTTTGCAAATAACATATACCACGACACCTCCTCCTAAATATGTCGCGTTAATTCATCCATTACTAAAGCAAATAGAAACGGACTAAGGGCTGATCCCATATGCAACCCCATCACGATCGAAAAATGTTCGGAATCTCCTCCCACTAACCTGAGTCTTAGCACCCTCGTACATGTCCTTAATTGCCCTTAGGCCACAAGCACACCTTTAGACTCCAAGCATCTTCAAAGAATCTCCCGAGGAACTTTATCATATGCCTTCTCCAGATCAATGAACACCATGTGTAAGTCTCTCTTTTTATCCCTACACTGCTCCACTAATCTCCTGACAAGATGGATAGCTTCTGTAGTCAACTGACCCAGCATGAATCTGAACTGGCTCTCGGATATCGACACATCCCTTCTCATCCTCAACTCGACCACTATCACCCAAACTTTCATAGTGTGGCTTAGCAACTTAATACCCCTATAGTTATTGCAACTCTGAACATCACCTTTGTTCTTGTATAACGGGACGATTGTACTCCACTTCCCATCATCTGGCATCTTAGCCGTCCGAAAAATGACATTAAACAACCTAGTCAACCACTCTATACATACATCCCGTGCGCTCTTCCAAAAGTCTACCGAAATCTCATCAGGCCCGGTCGTTTTTTCCTTCCTCGTCTTACAGATAACCTTCTTAACCTCTGCAGCCTTGATGCACCTATAATACCCAAAATCTCTACGACTCTCGGAGTGCGCTAACTCCTTCAGCACGATATCCTTGTCCCCTTCTTCATTCAAGAGCTTATGGAAGTACGCATGTCATCATCGTCCAATGTGTGCGTCGTCTACCAACACTTCACTATTCTCATCCTTAATGCACTTCACTTGATCGAGGTCGCGAGACTTCCTCTCTCTTATCTTGGCGAGCCTATACAACTTCATATCCTGCCTTCGCACTCAAGCTCTTTATACAAGTGCTCAAAGGTTGTTGTTTTAGCCGCTATGACCGCTAGCTTCGCTTCCTTCTTCACTACCTTATACCTCTCCTTATTCCTCTACTTGTCGTCCTTGTCGATGCTTTCCACTAGTGCCGCATACGCAACTTTCTTGGCTTTTACTTTTTCATGGACCTCTCCATTCCACCACCAATCCCCTTTACGTCCACCTGAGTTGCCCCTTGAGACCCCTAGTACCTCTCTAGATGCTTCCCTGATGTATTCGACTGTCCTAACCCACATGTTATCAGCGTCCCCACTACTCCCGCAAACCCCCATAGCCCCAACATCTCCCTCATCTCCTGAGCTTTAACCCCGTACAGGTAATAAAGGATAAACTTATGAAGGTAATAACTAACAAAATAGAAAATAGAAAATAACAAAAAGCCAGAAAGCAACAAGAAAGAGCGCGCTTCTTTGAAGTAAAAGGGAAGAGCGCAAAAAAGCATAGAAACCCTTAAGCGAAAAGCAAGAACAAAGTAAGTAAAAAGCAAGAACAAGCTAAAGAAGCCCTTAGTCAATGTGTATTACAAATATTAGACCAGAGGAAGTATGAAATTTGTGATTATAACATCAAATAGCAACTAATTTTAGACTCCAATATATAATATTGATAATAATAGTCAAACAAGTAAATGTAAGCATCATGAATATATAAATTTAACGAATAGCTTTGTAGATGATCCTTCTAGAAGAGGGGGATTCTAACAACCTTTCTAGTTACAATGTCCATGGAATGATAACTTCAATCACGAAATTGATTTTCAATTTTTAATTTATCAACATATAAAAGAATACAGTTCCATCATAAAATATCTGATTGTTTTAGTAACTTTATTGAGATAGAAGAAATGAGAAGCAAAAGAGAAGCTCAGGATAAGAAACGGCCAAAGGGAGGGACTTGCAGACTAGAAGAAAGAAGAAGAAAATAATAAAAGGAACTGAAAAAAGTAGTATAGGAAACACAAACTGGAGAAGAAGATATTGTTGCCAAAGAAAACATAACAGTAAATGAAGAGGACCTCTAGTACTCAAATAGAAATATGAACATTTTTTCATTTTTTTTTCTCTTTTTCCACTTTAACGGTATATTCAAAAAGTTGATTGCTTCTCCCTAGAGTATTTTGCGTCTCATTGTCTGAAATGCATGTGCGCATTTGTTCACACATGACACATGAAGCGATAACCCCTTGCATCACACCACACCATTCCATTGGATATTGGAGGACATAAAAATGGAGTCATTGGACAAAATGATTGTTCAAAAGTAGGTACTTAGTGCTAAACAAGATGATTAAGTAGTCCTAATGGATTGCTTACACAAAGTAGTGATTTAAGGTCTTCAAATACAGATTGGATATGTATAAACCAGCACATAGGGAATACCAATAGTCACTCGTTCTTCGGCCATGCCATTCAATGAAGCTAAAGCAGCTGCTGCAGTCATCACTCCAAGTGACAGATGAAACTATTGGGTGAAGAAATTCATCAAAGTGAGGGGAGGGAATAACTAACAAATTCATGGCGAATAACACGATACAAGTATCACAAAATCAATTCCACAAAAGATGAAAACGTTCTTTCTCTTGGTGAAGAGACATATATAATCACTGCCATTTCCCGATATTTAGCAGAAACTAGAATGTTCAAATGGAAAGTACAAAGTCAATTCCTCATGCCCGAGAAAGCAATCATCAACAGTATTCAGTATTCTATCAAAAATAACAGAAAAGCAAATTGCTTATGCCTTCTGTTAAGGATGGAAGAGTATATTAATATCAAGATAAAAAAATCAAAAAGGTCAGCCCGGTGCACAAAGCAATCCCGCGTTAGCAGGGCCAGGGGAAGGGTCGCACCCCAAGGAGTGTAATATAGACAGTCTTGTACCCTAATACAAGCATTAGTGCCTACTTCCACGGCTCGAAGTCATAACCTATAGATCACACGAAGACAACCTTACCGTTGCTCCAAGGCTCCATTCTAATATCCAGATAAAAAGATCAGTATGAAATATTACCTGACAACCAAATATATCAATCAACTACCTCAGTTCCAAGTTAATTGGAGTCCAGTATATGAATCATTTCAATGCCTTATCGCTCTATTCAAGTCCATTTCATTTCAATACTAAGTGGAGTAATATTTTTTAACATAACATAAGGGTTATGTACATTGAACACTTATCTCGACAACAACATACAATTTCTAAGTAATAAATAGACTAGCGAGCTGTCTGATAATGAAAGGACCAAAAAAATCAACAAATATGGTGCAGTTAATATCATCATAGCTTCGTAATTATCACCACCAAACCCCCCCCAACAACTTTGACCAATAAAGTCGAACAAATTCTCGATATCACCGAGCAAGTAAAAACTCAAAAAGTCGGTCAAAATCCAGCAATCAAACACAAAACAACAAAATTGATTAAAACCCAATATTATTGAGCTCAGTAGAATTAGAGATCCTAAATTAAACAAAAAAAAAATCAAACAAATTATATTTTTCTACAAGAGCAAAAAGTAAGCAGTGAATTCAAGGGGAAAAAATAATAAGATAAATAATAATAATCAGAAGGTGGAATTTATTTAGACTATATAAATTAAAGGGTCGATGAAAAAACCTGAGAATCAGATGGAAATGATGATGATTAGATATGTTAAAAGTGGGTGTAAAGCTACGCATCCATTGATGACGGTTTTGTTATAAGTTGTTGCTTAGAAAATAGACCAAGTATGGGAAACAGAGGGCCAAAGAGAAGGATTAAGCATTGTCAATGTATTTGATTTAACTTATACATACAGTAAAAAAAATTTACATTTATGAGTATTAACTTAAAACTTGTTTTTTACCTTTTTATGACAGATCTTTATTTTTTTAAAAGATATCCGGAGAAAAAATACATAAGACATCTGAAAATGTTTTTTTTTTCTTTTCAAATTGTGAAAGGGCAAGATCTCATTTCCTCATCTAACAAGTTGATTTATTGTATTATCAAATTTGTGTAGAACTTAATAATACCTAAATTACTGATCTTCACACAATTTTTTCAACTATCATAAACTCATATTAAAGTATCATGGAGGGATATGAGATATTATGTGAACATCACACAGTTCTGATAAGTGGTGATTTTACCACTTATTTAACGTAATTTACTTACGTTTTTTAGTTCTTTTAGTATGGCTCAATCTTATGAAATTCATCGTGTTTCAAGTGTGTGAATCAATAGACGTAGTTGAAGCAAAACTATGAAGATAAAAAGGTGAAAAGGAGATAAAATGACAAAATCAGGTCTAAAGTCAAAAAAAGGTAAAAGTACGAGATGTGCCAAATACCTTTGCGGCCAACAGAAGTTTATCTCTGCAATCCCAAAGAGATGTATGTGACGCCACTGATGTCACGCCCCGAACCGTGGCATGGGTAGAACACGACACACGGTGTCTTATTGCATGTGACCGAGCGAACCACGTTGCTTGTTTGTCAACATAGGCGTCAAAACATGCTAAAGGAATGATTTAAAATATTTAAAATATGGTACTGAAATAATAGTCTGAAAATATAATATAGCAGAATCAGTTGAGTAAAACATGGTAAGTCAAAAAACAAAATACTACTGACATGACTGACATACATGATACTGGACTTGTCTATGAAATCTCTAAATCATGAGTCTACAAAACTGTTTGCCAGGACAAGGCCCTAACATACCTCTGCTAATAAATTATAATCATAAAATAACTAGATTGGCACCCGAATGAGATGGGGCTCACCGAAATAGCTGATACTGAAGCAGTCCTACTGAGCAGATCTGTCTCCCTATAATTCAACACCTGCACCGTGAAGTGCAGGCCCCATGCAAAAAGGGACGTTAGTACATTTGAATTGTACTGTATGTAAAGCAACATAAAGAATAAGCAGACACATGATATAATAGGAACATGAAACTATATGAACATGAACATGAACGTGAGTATAATAACATTGGACAAATCTGAAAACTGTATATTTGTATATCTGTGGGAGAGCATCAACAAAATCAACATGAACCACCATGCGTGAACGTGGAGTATGATCTCTACCCGATTAGCTAAGTCATCTCGTACCTTTCCGGAGTACGAGACATGAACATGAACATGATGGATCCAATAATCCCACAAGGGATAATAAGAAGGTATCATACTCTGGCAGAGCAACCCTTATACTACGTTGGTATACGTAGTTTTAGGTTGTTTGAGCCTTCTCGATAATCTGTGCAACTCTCAAAATATGTACTTAAAATAGTTGGTTTGGAAGGCCATGAATTACATGAAATAACTTTAAATCAAAACTTGTGAATTTATAATTTAGCATGTGAAGAAATACATAAAATAACTTGTATAAATCATGAGAAACATATATGACTTTATGAAACTGAGTGATAATGATCATAACTTGTATTTAAGAATTCATGAAAATCAAGGCATGGGTTCATGAATTACGGACAGATTTATGACAATCGAAATGACATATATATATATATATATATATATATATATATATATATATATATATATATATATATATTGAACATGAATATAAGGTTATTATGAACTTGAACAAAACCCTAGGTCTGAAGAATTCTTGTTTCATGGATTACATGTGGCGTGGGAAAGAACAATGATGTCCCCACGTGGATAGAAGTTCTACATACCTTAATCGCTCCAATACGTATCTTAAAAATTTGAACTTGGAAGGATAATCCCAAATATTGAACTTTGAAACCTTAGAATGTGTTTATCTTGAAAATACTAGGTTAAAAGTAGTGAACTTCACTTAGAAATTGATTATACTTGATTAGAATCGCATGAAAATATATGGAAAGGACTTACATTGAGTTATGGAGATGATGGGAGGATAGAACCTTTGTGCTAGGGCTTGAGAGAAGTGAAATCTGATTTTTAAAACTAAGTCTGGGTATTTATACTTATCAGCCCATTAAGAAATGTACGGCCAATTCGACGGACCGACGAATTTTATACGGTCTGTCGAGGGACCGTCTAATTATGTATGGTTCGTCAAATATTGTACGGTTCGTAAAAAGCTATTGGGTTCCGCCAATTTCATAGTGGAATCGACGGTTCATTTTGATGGACTGTTGATAATTCTACGATAATCTCGGCGTCAAATTTAATCTGCAGAACTGAAACTGGTTTTTAACTTTAAACTCCCCATTTTGGTTTCTTATACCCTCGAATTATGAACAAGACTTAGTTTGAAGGTACGAAGTGTTATAGTATCTTCCCCTAGGATAATTCATCCTCGAATGATGGGTCATGGTTAAAAAGAAGACTGGACATAGCATGAGTACATGAACGTAAAGAAATATGACCTGAAATATGGGACTAAATGACATGATTGCATGAAAACATAAACATGGGGACATGGAACATGAGTACTGAATACATGAACGTGAAACATGAGACGTGGATACGCAATGGACATGACATGAATACTGAAGGTATTTTTCTTGATCATTTTCTGCTTGTTCCTCAAATAAGTGCGGATATATGGATTTCATATCTTCTTCGGCTTCCCATGTAGCCTCCTCAATATTCTGAATTATCAACACTTTCACTGAGCCAACTTCCTTAGTTTTCAACTTTCAAATCTGACGATCCAAAATAGCCATAGAAATATCCTCATAGGTCAAACCATCATTAACTGTAATGGAGTCGGTAGGAACAACCAACGACGGTGTCTCTCACACACTTTCTCAACATGGATACATGAAACACTAGATGCACAACAACTAAATCTTGTGGCATCTCAAGTTCATAAACCACTTGGCCAACTCTCCTTAAAATCATGTATGGTCCAATATATCTAGGACTGAGCTTCCCTTTCTTTCCGAACCTCATGACACATTTCATAGGTGAGACTTTCAGAAATACTCAATCATCAACTTGGAACTCCAAGTCTCTACGCCTCACATCTGAATATGACATTTGACGACTTTGGGCCATTTTCAAATGCTCATAAATCAAATTGACTTTCTCCAAAGCCTGATAGACCAAGTATGGTTATAACAATTCTGCTTTACCAACTTCGAACCAACCAATTGGCAATCTACATCTTCGCCCATACAGAGCTTCGAACTGTGCCATCTGGATATTAGCATGGTAATTGTTATTATAAGCAAATTCAATGAGGGGCAAATGATCATCCCAATTACCTTCAAATTGAGAACACATGCCATCAACATATCCTCAAGAGTCTGAATAGTACGCTCTGCCTGGCCATCTGTCTGAGAATGAAAAGTTGTGCTGAGATTTACCTTGGTACCCAATTTTTTCTGAAAAGACTTTCAAAAGTGCGTTGTGAACTGAGCACCACGATCTGAAATGATGGACACTGGGTCCTATGAAGCCTGACAATTTCTCAGATAAACAACTTAGCATAATCCTCTGTTGAATCTGTGGTCTTAAGACAAGAAGTGGCTGATTTATTCAGTCAATCCATAATCACCCAAATCGAATCATGCCTTCGGGCTAAGCGAGGTAGACCTGTTATGAAGTCAATATTTATCATCTCCCATTTCCAAACATGAATATCAATATTCTGAGCCAACCCACCAGGCCTCTGGTGCTCGACTTTCATCTGCTGATAATTCGGACACTTGGCTATAAAATCTACCATGTTCCTCTTCATATCGTTCCACCAATAAATTTCTTTAAGGTCATGATACATCTTAGTAGAACCTATCTGAATAGAATACTTGGAATTATGCACTTCTGTCATGATTCGCTCTATGAGTTCGTCCACATTTGGAATACATAATCTGCCTCGGTTACCATCATCTCCCCCTTGTTCAAAACCCATATTCTTATGCTTGTGAATCTCCTATTTCAGCTGCAATAAATAGGGATAATTAAATTGCTTCTCCTTCACCTCGGCTACTAATGAGGATTCAGACTTGTTCTGGACAATAATAACACCATCTTTGAAATTCATGAGTCGGACTCCTAGACTGGCTAGTCAATGAATCTCATTCGTCATGGTTCTCTTTTCTTCATCAAATGAACTAAACTCCCCATGAATCGCCGACTAAGAGCATCGACTATCACATTTGCTTTCCCTGGATGATAGAGAACATTTATATCATAATCATTTATCAATTCGAACTATCTCCTCTACCTGAGATTCAACTCCCACTGCTTGAAAATATACTAAAGGCTCTTGTGATCCGTGAAAATATCAACGTGACTCCGCACAAATAATAACGCCATATCTTGAGTGCAAAAATCATTGTTGCCAATTCTAAGTTATGGGTCAAATAATTCTTTTCATGAGGTTTAAGTTGTCTGGATGCATAAGTTATAACCTTACCATGATGCATTAAAACAAACCCAAGAACAATGCATGATGCATCACAATATACAATGAACCCCTCGGTTCCCTCTGCCAATGTCAACACTAGAGCAGAAGTCAGTCTCATTTTCAATTCCTCAAAACTACGTTCACAGGCATCTGATCACTGAAATTTAACTTTTTCTGAGTCAATCTGGTCAATGGAGCTGAGATGAAAGAGAAACCTTCTACGAAGTGCCTCTAATAACCCGCCAGACCCAAGAAAATCTGAATATCTGAAGTAGAAGTGTGCCTGGGCCAATTCTTAACAACATCTATTTTCTGAAAATCAACTTGGATGCCTTCTCCTGAAATCACATAGCCTAAGAATGCCACTGACTTAAGCTATAATTCACACTTGGAAAATTTAGCATAAAACTCGTTGTCTTGAAGTGTCCGCAACACTATTCTAAGATGTTCTGCATGATCAGTCTTACTACGAGAATAGACTAGAATATCATCAATTCTGGGGAGTGGTACTTGTTCTTAATGGTGACCTTGTTCAACTGGCGATAGTAAATGCACATACGCAAAGATCCATCTTTCTTTCAAATAAACAAGACTGGTGCACCCCATGGCGAAACACTTGGTCTAATAAATCCCTTATAAATGAGATCTTTAAAATGGGCTTTTAATTTTATTAACTTTGCTGGAGCCATTCTGTACGGCATAATAGATATCGGCTTAGTGTCGGGAAGTAGATCAATTCTGAATTCAATCTCTCTATCGGGAGAAACTCCGGAAAGATCTTCTGGAAACTCATTGACAACTGAAATTGACTGAAGGGTTAGGGTCTAGGTATCTGCATCACTAACCTGAACTAGATGGCAAATATACCCTTTAGATCATCTTTCTGTCGAGATAGGAAATAAACCTACTTATGGGTGTTACTGTATCACCCTTCCATTCTATAACTGGTTCACCGAAAAATTCAAATTTTACAATTTTGGTTCTATAACCTACCGTGACATAACATGAAGACAACCAATACATACCCATGATTACATCAAAGTCTACCATTTCTAACTCTACCAAATCGGCTATGGTAATGCGGTGATAGACTTTAATTGAACAACCCTTATAAACCCGTCTAGCTATAACTGACTCACCAACTGGAGTGGATACTTCAAAGGGTTCATGCAATTTTTTGGCTTCTATCCCAAATTTCTTAGCAACAAAATGGGTTACATGTGACAGAGTGGATCCAGGATCTATAAGGTCATAAACATCAAAAGTGAAAATGGTTAATATACATGTGACCGCATCTGCACTGGCCTCTGTATCTTGACGACTTGCTAATACATACAAATGATTTGGACCTCCACATGTATTATCAGACTTAGCTGGACCACGCCGTGATTGGGCCTGAAAATTATGAGGAACTATAGAATTTGCGAACTGAGCCATATTACCTCTTATACTCTGCCTTGCTAATGGGCAGTCTCGCTGAAAGTGACCTCGTTGGCCACACCCAAAATAGACATCCATACCCAGAAGACACTCCTATTGGTGCTTCTTACCACACTTAGCACAAACTGGGTTACTGAAAGAACTTTGACCCACACTGGCGTGTGATTGGGAGTTTGATGCTTTGAAGTTCTGCTTCTTATTATCATTCCTAAACTTTGGGGCTGGGGCACTGGCTAAAGATGGAGCAGGTCATGATGACCTATTTTTAAAGAACTGTCTGCCTCTACCTCCCCCATGACTAAAGTGACCTGTAGATTTAGCTCTCTTATTGAATTCATTGTCTTTCTCTTTCTACAAGGCTTTCTCTTCTTTTAACCTGCTCTTATTACCCTCTACGAAAGCAACCATCTTTGTAATAGTTATATATTTGCTCTAAGCTGTAATAATAGTTGCATCGTACAAGTGCAGATCAAGACCATACATTAAACGCCTAACTCTGGCCCTCATGTATGGAACCATATGTGGAGCATACTTTTCCAAAGAGACAAAATGAAGATAGTACTCTGGCACACTCTTGCCATTTTGCTTAAGCTTTTCAAATTCCACAACCTTTGCCTCTTTGACCTCTATAGGCAGAAAGTGCTCAATGAAGGCATCTACAAACTCATCCCAAGTCGCTAGAGGTGCACCTTCCTCGTGAGACTGCTCACTTGACTCATACCAGATATTGGTTATATTCTGCAACTGATAAGCTTTAAACTCTTATGCCTCTACCTCATTAACATGCATAATACGAAATATTTTTAAAGTCCATCAAAGTAATTCTATGCATATTCCTTCTCACAAGACCATGTGAACATTGGAGGGTCTATACGCAGAAATTCCTGAGTCCTGAAACTGGATAACTCTCCAATAGTTCCCGTACTTTGAGTCATTTCCTGACGTTGGGCTTGAGCAGCCACAAGCTGGGTGAGTAGCTGAATAGCTCCCCTAACATCCGAGTTAGTGGAACTGGGCAGTGGAATTGAAATCTCCGCAGGTCCTATGGTATCGGGTGGGGGTGTTGTACCCGAATTGGCTCTCTAAGCATGAGCATCATTAGTAGCAGCCCTCATGCTGGTAGTTGATTTCCTCTTCGTATGCATTTTTCGGAAATATGTAATACGCATGAGTTAGAAGGATATCCTGAAGGTATAACTCTAACTGCACGATCTAGAGTATGAAAGAAGTGAGACAATCCTAAATGTCTTGGTGGTCAACAATTTATATGTGTGGGCCCTCATACACATAAAAGTGACCTTACTAGACACAGTTTCATATACGCGCTTAGACACTTGAACCGAGTGATCTGATACCAAGCTTTGTCACTCCCCGAACCATGGCCTGAGTGGAACACAACACTCGGTGCTTTACTTAATGTGACCGAGCGAACCACAAGACTTGCTTGTCAATATGGACATCAAAACATGCTAAAAGAATGATTTAAACATTTAAATCATGGTATTGAAATAACAGTCTCAAAATATAATATAGCGGAATCATCTGAGTAAAACATGATAAGTCAAAAAAATACTGCTAACATGACTAACATGACATGATACTGGACTAGTCTATGAAACCTCTAAAACATGAGTCCGCAAAATTATTTATCAGGACAAGGTCCTAACATACCTCTGCTAATAAAGTATAATCATAAAATAACTAGATTGGCACCCCGAATGAGATGGGGCTCGTCGAAATAGCTGATACTGAAGCAGTCCTACTGAGCAGATCCGTCTCCCTAAGATTCAGCACTTGCACCGTGAAGTGCAGGCCCCATGTAAAAAGGGACGTTAGTACATTTGAATTGTATTGTATGTAAAGCAACATAAATAATAAACAGGCACATGATATAATAGGAACATGAATCTGAAACTGAAATATGAATATGAACATGAACATGAGTATAATAACATGGGATAAATCTGAAAATTGTATATCTGTATATATGTGGGAGAGCATTAACAAAACTGACATAAACCACCACGTGTGAATGTGGAGTCTGATCTCTGCCCGATCAGCTAAGTCATCCCGTACCTTGCCGAAGTATGAGACATGAACATGATGAATCCAATAATCCCACAAAGGGTAATAAGAAGGTATCTTCCTATAGCGGAGAGACCATTATACTACATTGGCATACGTATTTTCAGGTTGTCTCAGCCTTCTCGGTAATCTGTCCAACTCCCACAACATGTACTTGAAAATAGTTGGCTTGGAAGACCATGAATTACATGAAATAACTTGAAATCAAAACTTGTGAATTTATAATTTAACATGTGAAGAAATACATAATATAACTTGTATAAATCATGAAAACATAGATGACTTCATAAAAACTGAGTGATAATGATCATAACTTATATTTAAGAATTCATGGAAATCAAGACATGGGTTCATGGATTACAGACAAGTTCATGACAATCAAAATGACATATCATGAATATAATAAACGACAACATGATATATATATATATATATATAATAAATGGGGGTTTATTTCAATGAGTTTATTTCAAAAGGGGTGTGAAAATAAGGTGTAAATCCTACTCAGTACTCCCTTCCTGCGGCAGTCCATCCATATAAGTCACTTAATTCAAAGTCTATCTCTTGTTAAGTAATATATATATATATATATATATATATATATATTTAATCTGGACTCTGTCCGGTCACTAGTCTCTATTTACTATACATCATCTCTATCATTCGTCTTTGGTTACTGTTATGTTCCTGACTACGCTATGCTTTTTACTTCTTCCTCTGAACAGTTCATCTCTTCTGTCAGACCTTACCCCTATCATGACAGTCGTCTTGAGCTACACCCAATTTTCAGGCCACAACAGACCTTCAGCGGACAACAACAGGCCATAAATCAACCACCGTTGACATAGGAATTTACAAGCTCATCCATTGAGGTCATAATGGAGTCCACAGATAACCATATACTAAGTTCAGAAGATAACCATATCAAGCATGTTGCAGCTAAGATTACAACAGTAACTTCAAGATTTATGACATGATTTATAATAACAAATAAAGATTCATGATGAAAATAACAAAATTCATATTAACATACTGGTTCCTGCATTTTTGCAGGATTTCATAAAAACAAACATAATATACATGGTAGGAGATAAACTACTGAAAAGTAGACTTACATAGCTGGAAAAACAGGGAGGTTTCCCTTTAAAGTCCCTAAACAAGCTGCACTGAATAAAAACTTGCTCCAAAAACTATCTTACATAAAGGGAGTTTATACAATAAGGGGGAGAGAGAGGGTTTCTGGCATTTTGGGAGTGGAGTTTCTTTGTTGAGTGTTTTCGTTCTTTTTCATCTGTCTATCTTCATCCCAAGGGTCTGATCTTTATATTGTTTTTCGGACTTCAAAATGTAAAGGAATCTTTAAAGTTTCGGCCGGGTGCGCTGTGGGCCCCATCATCGCTTTTACTTTGAAGACTTTTTCTTTTCATTTTGTCATCTTGTGTTGCTGGCATCTGCTTTTGTTTAAAGTCTTTGAGATGCTGTCCTTGCTGTCTATCTTGTCTGCTACTTTCGGCTGCTTTTGGCCAGTCTCTTTCTACTTTTTATCTAGCCTTCTGCACCGTTCTTTTCTTTCTTGTCTTTTTCTGCTAATTTCTCCGCTAATCTTTAGCTAAGTCTTGTCTTTGTTTCCTTGGCTTTAGGTGCTTAAGTTATGCAAAGCCACGGAATCGAAACTCATGCTTGAATCATCATTTTCATTAGGATCCTGAGCATAGTTTGATTCTAGGAATTCGTTATCTGAACTAGTTTCTGAAACATGGTCTATGCTATCCAGATTTTGGTTAAGTTCTGGATTCTGTTCTGGTGTCACGGATGCCATTGGTGGAGTAGCCACCGGATTTTCATGTTAAATCTTGATTTTGGCGTCATACATTCTTTAAAAATACTTTCGAGTGTCTCTTTAATTATTTGTTCAATGCTTTTATTTTTCTCCTTTTTTGTCTTTCTAGTTCTTGTCTTGGAGGTAGTTCCTGTAAAAGTCTGGGGAAGTCTTCGTCTGTTCTTTAAAGAGGTTGCCTCTTCCTTTTCACTTTTTGGCAAAGTGACAGCCATCAACGGATTTGAGTTGTCTTTACCGGCAACCGTTTGCACCGAACTAGTTGTACCTACATCTGGTACAATAGATTTCTTAGCATTCAGAAGGGAATGCACACCTATCTCATCCATTTTTAAAGGAGATGGAGAACTCTGTGTCTGTTGTTTCTGAAAGTTTTGTCTGAGCTTTATTTCTAGCTCTGCAACTTTGGCTAAAAGGTGTATATTTTGTGTCAGGAGTTCTTCTTTTGTCTGGTTTAGTCTTTTGAAAGCTTCGGTCATTGTACTACAATGATCGCAAAAAATTATTTTATCTGTGTCTTTCTGGATATTGTATTGAGGTGTCTGGTTTGGGCTATTCCTGAGAGCTGGTGTAATGTAATAGTTAGGCCCAAGTGTTCCTCGAGCATAGTCTAAAGCTGCAGTAAAGACATTGAAGCCTTTGAAGAGGGGTGTTTTGAAGTCTTTAATGGATTCTACTACTCCTATCCAAGTCTGGAATATACCTTTTGTCTTCCCGTGATTAACGACATAAAATTTAAAACGTTTGTCTAAATTTTTCTCATTAAAATAATGACAAGTGCAATTTAAAGTGGCTACAAAATGGCTGGCGTCTTTTCTACTGTGGGCAATCCACAAGTTGTCTATTAAATACTTTTGTTGTCTGTCCAGCACATAGTCTGGTAATATTTTAAAAGTAAGGTTTGAGGACGGAAAAGAAACTAAGTTATTCTTACCAAAGTAAAGTCTTTCTAATGTTGGTGTCTCATGAGCAGTTATGGGCCTGAAATTCAGGTTTCCCAATACTGTTTGTCTATAGTCGTCTTGGGGTTTGGCTGGGCCTTTCCCCTTGTCTTTAAGATTAGTCTTTGACGAACTCATTCTGCTTAAGACATAAACAAACTGATTAGTTAGTAGTAATTTTTAGCCTACTAAGCTAATCGGCTATACTGTTGTCCTTTCCTTTAATGTGTTCGAATACTAAATTGTATCTAACTTTCTATGTAAATCTAGTACTAGCGTTGCTATTACAATATTTTGTTGTAAAATCACTTGGTCTGCCTTTTGGCTAGGTATATAGTTACTGTAGTCTTCTGGTAAAATATATATATATATATATATATATATATATATATATATATATATATATATATATATATTACTTAACAGGAGATAGACTTTGAATTAAGTGACTTATATGGATGGACTACCGCAGGAAGGGAGTACTGAGTAGGATTTACACCTTATTTTCACACCCTTTTTGAAATAAACTCATTGAAATAAACCCCCATTTATTATTGGTATCAAAGCGTAAGAAGATTTTTGGACCAGACTTGTATGACAGATTATAACTTAGAATCTTATTTAGAAATTAGAAAAAGTTTAAAAGTTTATTATCCAGAATATATTCACATAAGTAAGACTAAAGATAATCCGTTAAGACTTTCTGAACTTATAGATTTAATATCCGCCTTAGAATATAAGTTAGTAAAAGAATTAAAAAACAAAAACCTAGTAAAAACACCTAAGTGTTTTAGACCTTATTAATGAGAAGTTTACCTTTTGTTTATAGACTTCACTATATTACTTGGATTATTAAACAAGAAGCTATAAGAAAAAATTATCACGTAGCAGCTAAAAAAGGATTAGAAGGTCTATACATAGAATTTATAACTCAGGCTCTAGGTCAAGCAGAATTATTAGAATATTTTTATATTAACGTAAAACCTCATCTGTTGAAATTAAATTATAACCGACTCTCCAATAGCTTAGAAGAAAGTATAGTTTTCATAACAGTAGATAAAAGTACTCTACTAGAATTAGTGTGGAACATAGAAGGAATACAGGGCGACATAGAAAACGCAGAAAATTGGATAGACCACCAGTACATTAGAAAACGTAAGATATTAGAATACTTTCCGCTAGGATAAAGATAGATCATTTAAAGGACCTCGAATACTTAGACTTAAAAATTGTTTCAGAAAAGAAATATAGAATCTTAAAAGACCACAGTATTATAAAGTGTAATTTTAGTACAGGAGAGCATACTCTTCATAGTGAAGAAAAACAGTTAAACACTATAGTAGACTTAATCATAAACTTAAGTGAAAGTGTAAAAGAAACAAATAAAAGATATACAGAAAACTTACAAAGATTGGAAGACGTACTCCTTAAACAAGAGAAGATTTTTAAAAGATCAGAACAAAATTTAGAGTACATAAATAATTTAGTAACAAACTGTAACTTTAAAAAGTTATCTACAAAGAAAGATTTAGATAAAACTTTGAAAGACAATCTAATAGATATTGAGCTAAAGGTTTGTCAAGAAAATCTTAAGGTTAAAAAAGAACTTACAGAAAAATTATTACGATTAGAAGAATCTATTAAAGAGTTAAAGACTGCAGTTCTTTCATGAGCAGACTATCTGCGGCCCAAGAACAAGTAGCAAAATTAATAGAAAAGTCTATTCCGTTACCAGAAGACTACAGTAACTATATACCTAGCCAAAAGGCAGACCAAGTGATTTTACAACAAAATATTGTAATAGCAACGCTAGTACTAGATTTACATAGAAAGTTAGATACAATAGCTACTAGAGTAGATAAGTTAAGTGAACACATTTTTCAATTAGCAAAAGAAAGAGATATTATATCTCGCGAAAAAGACAAAGAAAAACAAGCAAACCTACAAATAGATAACTTGATAGATCAGCTAAATAAAATAGAAATAACTCCGCATAAGTCTAAAACTAAAATAGTGAAAAAACCCCAGAAATGGACCTTTTTACAATTAGATCGAGAAGAGAAGACAACATAGAACCAAGACCAAGTTTTTCAGAAAATAGAGTAGGAAATAGTTTTATCTCTAGAATGATAAATAGAAGAACCCCAGAAGAAGAAAATAGACAACTTAGCGAAGTAATAAATGTAGATAGAGATATAAGTATTTTTTAGCAGAACCAATTAAATTTACTCAACCCTAGAACGTTGTACAATGCAGGACGTTTTGCGTCAACTGCTCAACTACTCAACTATATAGACATTATAGGGAAGAACAATTATCAGTGTTAGGAAATAACGCAAAGAATGTAAGTTTAATAAATTCAGAATCATTCAAGCAAGTTAAAAGAACTACCAGAACTCTCATGCATATGGGATTAATAGTTGTAGGAATTAAAGGTTTAACTAGAAAAAACTTAGGAAGTAAAGTACTCATAATGTTATACGATGATAGATGGACAGACATGAAAAAATCTATCATAGGAATAACAGAAATAGATATGACTGATAACGGAGGAATATTTTATATCAGTCCAGACTTCCTAATGAACCTATCAGAATTTGGAAAACACATTAAAATAGGAATTCAGACTAAAGGCTATGAAGAAATGCATAGCGGTAACAATATTTTATTATGTTTAGGTTTTCTAGGAAAAATGACAAATAGTAGCAATACAAAATTTAAAATTAGAATTAATGATGTAGTAGAATTAATGAGTAACAAAGGTATAAATCTAATAAAACCAACGAATATCCAACCAGAAGAATACGCTGGTTTAGAATGGAAATTAGATCAATTTAATACAAAGAATAAAATATTACAGCCTACTTCCCATTTAGAATATACAAATCCTAGAGGAGAAACTTCGATAAGATTTACAGATTATAATTACAAACCTCAGAAAAGTTGTGAAGAAGAAAGTACAATAGAAGAACATGAAATTACTACTTTCATGAATATAGAAATCATCCAGGAAGGATACGAAGTAGACATCGCCATAGAAAAAGCTAAAGACCTGAAAAAGGAAAAACCTTGGATGTTATTTAGATGCAAAGGTTGTAAACAAGATAATATGGAATTAGAACAAACCATAGAACATTTTAAAAAATGTAATAAAAGAACAGACAATTCAGGATATATAGAAGAACAGATTTCGAAAGATAAGAATGAAATGTTTGAAGAAATATGGCAAGACTTTATTATAAATAACGAAGAAGATTTCGAGACAAACTCAGAAGTTATTCATAAAGAATTAATGGAAACTAGCGCAACAAGCTCTAGCCCATTCCAGAGAACAACAGGGGAATAATTTACGGTAGATACTAGTACCGGAAATATTCCTCGAAGAATAGTATTTAGAACCGCAGGAGAACCTGTAGACAATGTCAGACCATCAGGAAGACGAATGCCGTTAGAAGAACCTATAACTCTCCAAGAAGGATGGAATAGAGGGAAAATACTAAATATAGCTGCCCACGATCCACAGAGATGGAACTCTGTAATCGATTTGTGGAAAGGTATAGTAGTAGCAGACTATATCCAAAATTACGTAGAAATAGACCCTGAGACTATGTATAAATATTTAGAAACATTCTTAGGAGAATCTACCAAGGCCTTATGGGAAGCTTATAAAACAGATTTCCCAATAGAATTTCATCAGTTAGTAGCCATGGGATCAAACCCATATAATTTTACGAATAAAATTCATACGTTAATTACAGGAGAAGACCCGAATAGTGGTTTAGTAGTTTTACAAAGAAATGCGTTAATAAAACTAGAACAATTAAGTATAAGTAATTTGGTATACATTAAGAAATTCCTAAATGATTTCTTTTATTATTGCACGATCAGTGGTAATTCCTTTGATCAAGAATTAGGAAAAAAGCTCTTTAATAAACTACCTGGAGCTTTAGGTAGAGAGATTGAAGAACGTTGGAACAAGCGTGATGGGATAATTCAAAACCCTAACGCTAAATGGTCAATAGGACATAGAATCCAACACGTTATGGAGATCCTACAAGAAAAATGTACGCATTTGCAGATACAGAAACAGTTAAAACAAAATGAGTTAAATTTCTGCAAAAGTATAATATACACAACCCAAAGTTATGATAAAGACCCGCAGAGAAAGAGAAAATATAAAAAGAATTATAAGAAATATGGTTACCAAAAGTATGATAATTATAAAAAGAAAAAGTATTTTCTAAGAAAATCCTCAGCTAAAAAACCATATTTAGACAAGGATAAACATATAAGAAAATATAGAAACGATAGAAATTATAAGAATAAGCTAGAATGTTTTACTTGTGGAAGCATAGAACATTTAGCAAATACTTGTCCAAAAAGAATAAATAATAATTCAAGAAATTCTCAACTAATAGAAGATTTTCAAGAAACTTTAATAAATGTAGATGAATACATGTCCGATACAGAGAGTATATACTCAATAGTAAGAGCAACTATAAGTTTTGTCAATACTTGTGAGAAATTTTATAATCCTAGTTATAAAATGAATAAAATACTAGTAAGAGAACTTAATATAAATACAGACTTTATCATAGGACTAGATTTCCTGTTAGATAATAATGGAAGTTGTACGATTACCATAGATGGTATTATTTTCCAAAAGAATAGTACTTATACCCAAGTACAGACCAAAAAGACTGAGACAACAATAGTACAGATTTCTCCTCTTAATCTAAAGAATAATTTGAATACTACTTGTTGTAAAGATTGCAGCAGTGGAGAAAAATATTGTTTCCAGACAAATAACAAAAACTTAGCATTAGAGGAAATCCTAGATGACGAGGATAACACAATAGAGAAGAATTATACTTTAATAGATATAGAAACAGATTTCTATAACTTTAAAAATGGGTTAGATAAAATAGGAATAATAAAAGATAAAACAGATTTAGATAATATAGTAAAAATTCTAGACGAACTAGAAATTATAGGAGAAAAGCCTTTAAAACATTGGAATAATAATAAGATTTTGTGTGAATTAGTTATTATAAACCCAGAGTATGTAATTAAGACTGCCTCTATAGAAGCAACAAATCAAGACTTAGAAGACTTTAAATTACAAATTAAAGAACTATTAAACTTAGAAATAATAAGAAGATCTACGTCAAAGCATAGATCATCAGCTTTTATAGTCAGAAATCATTCGGAGATAGTCAGAGGAAAAGCCCGAATGGTAATAAATTATAAAAGACTAAACGATAATACTAGAAGTGATGGATATAAGTTACCCGATAAGACATAGTTAATTAATAGAATACAGGGTAAGACCATTTTTAGCAAGTTTGATTGTAAGTCAGGTTATTGGCAGGTAAAAATGCACCCCAATAGCATAGAATGGACAGCTTTTACTTGTCCAGAAGGGCATTTCGAATGGCTAGTCATGCCATTTGGCTTAAAGACGGCGCCTCCAATTTTCCAACGAAAGATGGACGCAATCTTCGGAGATTACAAAAGATTTGTTATAGTATACGTAGATGATATACTAGTATTCAGTAGCAATATGACCGAACACCTAGGACACCTACAGACAGTTTTTAGACTTTTTGTAAGTAATGGTCTAATCATCAGTAAAAAGAAAATGGAATTATGTAAGAAATACATAAATTTCCTAGGGGTAACAATAGGAGAAGGAAAGATTAAATTACAACCCCACATAGCTAAGAAAGCTCTAGACATGCCAGATAAATTAGATAAAACCAAAGATCTGCAAACCTTTTTAGGAATACTAAATTACGCTAGAACGTTCATAAAAGACTTAGGAAAAATAGCAGGACCACTATACTCTAAGACCGGATCAACCGGCCAAAAACACTTTAATGCAGAAGACATCAAAATAGTAAAACTTTTAAAAGAAAGAATAAAAAATATCCCTGATTTAGATATGCCTTTAGAAACTGACTATTTGATCATTGAAACAGATGGAAGTTTTGAAGGATGGGGAGCAGTATTAAAAGCAAAAACTAATAAATATTGCAGCAAGACTTCAGAAAAAATTTGCGCATATCAAAGCGGCAAATATAAAGAAAAAGGAAACATGAGTAGTATAGATGCAGAAATACTAGCAGTAATATACGGTTTAAATGCTTTCAGACTTTATATTTTAAATAAACCTGAAACACTAGTAAGAACAGATTGTGAAGCTATAGTAAAGTTTCACCAGAAAATCAATGATAAGAGTAGCAGTAGAAGACGTTGGCTTAATTTCCTAGACACTATATCTATTTACAATTTAGTATTCGAACACATTAAAGGAAAGGACAACAGTATAGCCGATCAGCTTAGTAGGCTAAAAATTACTACTAACTAATCAGTTTGTTTATGTCTTAAGCAGAATGAGTTCGTCAAAGACTAATCCTAAAGACAAGGGGAAAGGCCCAGCCAAACCCCAAGACGACTACAGACAAACAGTATTGGGGAACCTGAATTTCAGGCCCATAACTGCTCATGAGACACCAACATTAGAAAGACTTTACTTTGGTAAGAATAACTTAGTTTCTTTTCCGTCCTCAAACCTTACTTTTAAAATATTACCAGACTATGTGCTGGACAGACAACAAAAGTGTTTAATAGACAACTAGTGGATTGCCCACAGTAGAAAAGACGCCAGCCATTTTGTAGCCACTTTAAATTGCACTTGTCATTATTTTAATGAAAAAAATTTAGACAAACGTTTTAAATTTTATGTCGTTATTCACGGGAAGACAAAAGGTATATTCCAGACTTGGATAGAAGTAGTAGAATCCATTAAAGACTTCAAAACACCCCTCTTCAAAGGCTTCAATGTTGTTACTGAAGCTTTAGACTATGCTCGAGGAACACTTGGGCCTAACTATTACATTACACCAGCTCTCAGGAATAGCCCAAACAAAACACCTCAATACAATATCCAGAAAGACACAGATAAAATAATTTTTTGCGATCATTGTAGTACAATGACCGAAGCTTTCAAAAGACTAAACCAGACAAAAGAAGAACTCCAGACACAAAATATACACCTTTTAGCCAAAGTTGCAGAGCTAGAAATAAAGCTCAGACAAAACTTTCAGAAACAACAGACACAGAGTTCTCCATCTCCTTTAAAAATGGATGAGATAGGTGTGCATTCCCTTCTGAATGCTAAGAAATCTATTGTACCAGATGTAGGTACAACTAGTCCGGTGCAAACGGTTGCCGGTAAAGACAACTCAAATCCGTTGATGGCTGTCACTTTGCCAAAAAGTGAAAAGGAAGAGGCAACCTCTTCAAAGAACAGACGAAGACTTCCCCAGACTTTTACAGGAACTACCTCCAAGATAAGAACTAGAAAGACAAAAAAGGAGAAAAATAAAAGTATTGAACAAATAATTAAAGAGACACTCGAAAGTATTTTTAAAGAACAAAAGGACGCCAAAACTGAATACAAACATGAAAATCCGGTGGCTACTCCACCAATGGCATCCGTGACACCAGAGCAGAATCCAGAACTTAACCAAAATCTGAATAGCATAGACCATGTTTCAGAAACTAGTTCAGATAACGATTTCCTAGTATCAAACTATGCTCAGGATCCTAATGAAAATGATGATTCATGCATGAGTTTCGATTCCGTGGCTTTGCATAACTTAAGCACCTAAAGCCAAGGAAACAAAGACAAGACTTAGCTAAAGATTAGCGGAGAAATTAGCAGAAAAAGACAAGAAAGAAAAGAACGGTGCAGAAGGCTAGATAAAAAGTAGAAAGAGACTGGCCAAAAGCAGCCGAAAGTAGCAGACAAGATAGACAGCAAGGACAGCATCTCAGAGACTTTAAACAAAAGCAGATGCCAGCAACACAAGACGACAAAATGAAAATAAAAAGTCTTCAAAGTAAAAGCGACGATGGGGCCCACAGCGCACCCGGCCGAAACTTTAAAGATTTCTTTACATTTTGAAGTTCGGAGTTGAAGTCCGAAAGACAATATAAAGATCAGACCCTTGGGATGAAGAGAGACAGATGAAAAAGAACGAAAACACTCAACAAAGAAACTCCACTCCCAAAATGCCAGAAACCCTCTCTCTCCCCCTTATTGTATAAATTATGTAAGATAGTTTTTGGAGCAAGTTTTTATTCAGTGTGCAGTAGTTTCCGGGACTCTCGAAAGGGAAACCTCCCTGTTTTTCCAGCTATGTAAGTCTACTTTTCAGTAGTTTATCTCCTACCATGTATATTATGTTTGTTTTTATGAAATCCTGCAGAAATGCAGGAACCAGTATGTTAATATGAATTTTGTTATTTTCATCATGAATCTTTATTTGTTATTATAAATCATATCATAAATCTTAAAGTTACTGTTGTAATCTTAGCTGCAACGTGCTTGATATGGTTATCTTCTGAACTTAGTATATGGTTATCTGTGGACTCCGTTATGACCTCAATGGATGAGCTTGTAAATTCCTATGTCAACGGTGGTTGATTTATGGCCTGTTGTTGTCCGCTGAAGGACTGTTGTGGCCTGAAAATTGGGTGTAGCTCAAGACGAATGTCATGATAGGGGTAAGGTCTGACAGAAGAGATGAACTGTTCAGAGGAAGAAGTAAAAAGCATAGCGTAGTCAGGAACAGAACAGTAACCAAAGACGAATGATAGAGATGATGAATAGTAAATAGAGACTACTGACTGGACAGAGTCCAGATTAATATATATATATATATATATATATATATATATATATATATATATATATATATATTACTTAACAAGAGATAGACTTTGAATTAAGTGACTTATATGGATGGACTACCGCAGGAAGGGAGTACTGAGTAGGATTTACACCTTATTTTCACACCCTTTTTGAAATAAACTCATTGAAATAAACCCCCATTTATTATTGAGTACTGAGTAGGATTTACACCTTATTTTCACACCCTTTTTGAAATAAACTCATTGAAATAAACCCCCATTTATTAATGGTATCAGAGCGTAAGAAGATTTTTGGACCAGACTTGTATGACGACAGATTATAACTTAGAATCTTATTTAGAAATTAGAAAAAGTTTAAAAGTTTATTATCCAGAATATATTCACATAAGTAAGACTAAATATAATCCGTTAAGACTTTCTGAACTTATAGATTTAATATCCGCCTTAGAATATAAGTTAGTAAAAGAATTAAAAAACAAAAACCTAGTAAAAACACCTAAGCGTTTTAGACCTTATTAATGAGAAGTTTACCTTTTGTTTATAGACTTCACTATATTACTTGGATTATTAAACAAGAAGCTATAAGAAAAAATTATCACGTAGCAGCTAAAAAGGGATTAGAAGGTCTATACAAAGAATTTATAACTCAGGCTCTAGGTCAAGCAGAACTATTAGAATATTTTTATATTAACGTAAAACCTCATCTGTTGAAATTAAATTATAACCGACTCTCCAATAGCTTAGAAGAAAGTATAGTTTTCATAACAGTAGATAAAAGTACTCTACTAGAATTAGTGTGGAACATAGAAGGAATACAGGGCGACATAGAAAACGCAGAAAATTGGATAGACCACCAGTACATTAGAAAACGTAAGATATTAGAATACTTTCCGCTAGGATAAAGATAGATCATTTAAAGGACCTCGAATACTTAGACTTAAAAATTTGTCCAGAAAAGAAATATAGAATCTTAAAAGACCACAGTATTATAAAGTGTAATTTTAGTACAGGAGAGCATACTCTTCATAGTGAAGAAAAACAGTTAAACACTATAGTAGACTTAATCATAAACTTAAGTGAAAGTGTAAAAGAAACAAATAAAAGATATACAGAAAACTTACAAAGATTGGAAGACGTACTCCTTAAACAAGAGAAGATTTTTAAAAGATCAGAACAAAATTTAGAGTACATAAATAATTTAGTAACAAACTGTAACTTTAAAAAGTTATCTACAAAGAAAGATTTAGATAAAACTTTGAAAGACAATCTAATAGATTTTGAGCTAAAGGTTAGTCAAGAAAATCTTAAGGTTAAAAAAGAACTTACAGAAAAATTATTACGATTAGAAAGATCTATTAAAGAGTTAAAGACTGCAGTTCTTTCATGAGCAGACTATCTGCGGCCCAAGAACAAGTAGCAAAATTAATAGAAAAGTCTATTCCATTACCAGAAGACTACAGTAACTATATACCTAGCCAAAAGGCAGACCAAGTGATTTTACAACAAAATATTGTAATAGCAACGCTAGTACTAGATTTACATAGAAAGTTAGATACAATAGCTACTAGAGTAGATAAGTTAAGTGAACACGTTTTTCAATTAGCAAAAGAAAGAGATATTATATCTCGCGAAAAAGACAAAGAAAAACAAGCAAACCTACAAATAGACAACTTGATAGATCAGCTAAATAAAATAGAAATAACTCCGCATAAGTCTAAAACTAAAATAGTGAAAAAACCCCAGAAATGGACCTTTTTACAATTAGATCGAGAAGAGAAGACAACATAGAACCAAGACCAAGTTTTTCAGAAAATAGAGTAGGAAATAGTTTTATCTCTAGAATGATAAATAGAAGAACCCCAGAAGAAGAAAATAGACAACTTAGCGAAGTAATAAATGTAGATAGAGATATAAGTATTTTTCAACAGAACCAATTAAATTTACTCAACCCTAGAACGTTGTACAATGCAGGACGTTTTGCGTCAACTGCTCAACTACTCAACTATATAGACATTATAGGGAAGAACAATTATCAGTGTTAGGAAATAACGCAAAGAATGTAAGTTTAATAAATTCAGAATCATTCAAGCAAGTTAAAAGAACTACCAGAACTCTCATGCATATGGGATTAATAGTTGTAGGAATTAAAGGTTTAACTAGAAAAAACTTAGGAAGTAAAGTACTCATAATGTTATACGATGATAGATGGACAGACATGAAAAAATCTATCATAGGAATAACAGAAATAGATATGACTGATAACGGAGGAATATTTTATATCAGTCCAGACTTCCTAATGAACCTATCAGAATTTGGAAAACACATTAAAATAGAAATTCAGACTAAAGGCTATGAAGAAATGCATAGCGGTAACAATATTTTATTATGTTTAGGTTTTCTAGGAAAAATGACAAATAGTAGCAATACAAAATTTAAAATTAGAATTAATGATGCAGTAGAATTAATGAGTAACAAAGGTATAAATCTAATAAAACCAACGAATATCCAACCAGAAGAATACGCTGGTTTAGAATGGAAATTAGATCAATTTAATACAAAGAATAAAATATTACAGCCTACTTCCCATTTAGAATATACAAATCCTAGAGGAGAAACTTCGATAAGATTTACATATTATAATTACAAACCTCAGAAAAGTTGTGAAGAAGAAAGTACAATAGAAGAACATGAAATTACTACTTTCATGAATATAGAAATCATCCAGGAAGGATACGAAGTAGACATCGCCATAGAAAAAGCTAAAGACCTGAAAAAGGAAAAACCTTGGATGTTATTTAGATGCAAAGGTTGTAAACAAGATAATATGGAATTAGAACAAACCATAGAACATTTTAAAAAATGTAATAAAAGAACAGACAATTCAGGATTTATAGAAGAACAGATTTCGAAAGATAAGAATGAAATGTTTGAAGAAATATGGCAAGACTTTATTATAAATAACGAAGAAGATTTCGAGACAAACTCAGAAGTTAGTCATAAAGAATTAATGGAAACTAGCGCAACAAGCTCTAGCCCATTCCAGAGAACAACAGGGGAACAATTTACGGTAGATACTAGTACCGGAAATATTCCTCGAAGAAGAGTATTTAGAACCGCAGGAGAACCTGTAGACAATGTCAGACCATCAGGAAGAC
The DNA here is from genome assembly GCA_029783415.1 of Anisodus acutangulus. Taxonomy (NCBI): domain Eukaryota; kingdom Viridiplantae; phylum Streptophyta; class Magnoliopsida; order Solanales; family Solanaceae; genus Anisodus; species Anisodus acutangulus. The sequence goes on along the minus strand of CM056507.1, from coordinate 16,684,317 downwards.
GAATGTCGTTAGAAGAACCTATAACTCTCCAAGAAGGATGGAATAGAGGAAAAATACTAAATATAGCTGCCCACGATCCACAGAGATGGAACTCTGTAATTGATTTGTGGAAAGGTATAGTAGTAGCAGACTATATCCAAAATTACGTAGAAATAGACCCTGAGACTATGTATAAATATTTAGAAACATTCTTAGGAGAATCTACCAAGGCCTTATGGGAAGCTTATAAAACAGATTTCCCAACAGAATTTCATCAGTTAGTAGCCATGGGATCAAATCCATATAATTTTACGAATAAAATTCATACGTTAATTACAGGAGAAGACCCGAATAGTGGTTTAGTAGTTTTACAAAGAAATGCGTTAATAAAACTAGAACAATTAAGTATAAGTAATTGGGTATACATTAAGAAATTCCTAAATAATTTCTTTTATTATTGCACGATCAGTGGTAATTCCTTTGATCAAGAATTAGGAAAAAAGCTCTTTAATAAACTACCTGGAGCTTTAGGTAGAGAGATTGAAGAACGTTGGAACAAGCGTGATGGGATAATTCAAAACCTTAACGCTAAATGGTCAATAGGACATAGAATCCAACACGTTATGGAGATCCTACAAGAAAAATGTACGCATTTGCAGATACAGAAACAGTTAAAACAAAATGAGTTAAATTTCTGCAAAAGAGTAATATACACAACCCAAAGTTATTATGAACTTGAGCAAAACCCTAGGTCTGAAGAATTCTTGTTTCATGGATTACATGTGGCGTGGGGAAGAATAATGATGTCCCCACGTGGATAGAAGCTCTACATACCTTAATCACTCCAATACGTATCTTAAAATCTGAACTTGGAAGGATAATCTCAAAGATTGAACTTTAAAACCTTAGAATGTGTTTATCTTGAAAATCCTAGGTTAAAAGTAGTGAACTTCGCTTAGAAATTGATTATACTTTATTAGAATCGCATTAAAATACATGCAAAGGACTTACCTTGAGTTATGGGGATGATGGGAGGAGAGAACCTTCGTGCTAGGGCTTGAGAGAAGTGAAATTTGATTTTTAAAACTAAGTCTAGGTATTTATACTTTTCAACCCATCGGGAAATGTACTGCCAATTTGACGGACCGTCGAATTTTATACGGTATGCTGCGGGACCGTCGAATTATGTATGGTCCGTAGAATCGGACCATCGAATTAATTTAATTAATTAGTAACTTTTCAATGACTTCAAAACCTGAAAGGGTTCAGACAGTAAAAAATGACGGACCATCAAATATTGTACGGTCCATAAAAAGCTATTGGGTTCCGTCAATTTCAATGTGGAATCGATAGTTCATTTTGACGGACCGTCCATAATTCTACGGTCTGTGTAATCCAGGTGTCAAATTTAATCTGCAGAATTGAAACTTGTTTTCAACTTTAAACTACCTATTTTGATTTCTTATACTCTCGAATCATGAACAAGGCTTAGTTTGAAGGTACGAGGTGTTACAACAGAGATGTCTGCAATCCTAAAAAGGCTTTTAGGTTGTGTCTTTGTAACGATATCTTGCACTCTCAACGAGCCAGAAGAGTTCATAAACTTAAAGTAGAGGTAGACAAGATCTGACTTGCCGCCAGACATAAAATTCATATTGTCAACTACGAAAATTGGCACAATCATACATCTAAAGCCCATCAAATTCAATTACACAAAAGAGAAACCTATGTCGATTAAGAATCGAAAGTACATTGTTCGTTAGACAAGACCCACGTGTTGTGCATTTCTGATATTCTGATTGGTCAGACAGGCTTAGGGTTGCTTCCTTCCCATCACGTCCTTTCTTGTGTGCCAGAGATATCAAGTAAGTGCATCAAAAAAGAATGGGAACTAGATTGATCTGTTCTCAGAGAATGTATGTGATCCCACAAAGGATATCTGCGACCCCACAGAGGTTGTGCGACCTCGCATAACCAGTGTCTAGGGTGTTTTTGTCCAAAATTCTGAGTTTTATTCAGGGGTATAAATACTTATACTTAGCTCATTTTTATTATCTTTTATTCAAAAAAAAACACTAGAGCAACACTTGGAGAAAATTGTGGAGAAAAGCAACGCAAGTCCGGAGGAATCCAAATTTGTGTTCGATTTCTAAACTCTTTTCTTGTATTACCTGATTGATATGATGAGTTATTCTTGTTTATTTGTTTGTGATTATATAATGAGCGGCTAAAATCCTACCTAGAATTTAAGTCAAATCTATGTCGTTTATTTAATTTCTTAACTCATTCATGGGATAAAGTATTACCGTTTTATACTATATTCTACTAATATGTATTTCACTGTTATAATCGAGAGAGTGCACACTTTTGATGGTACCCAATCCTTTTACCCATTAACATCTTAGAAGATTTCACAAAACCTTTATCACTTAGTTTTCGACTTTTCCGGAATATCTAAAGCTTTACACGGGTCTTACTTCTTTTTTTCCAACTTGAAAAGAAAAGGCTTTCTTCTGCAATGATTCCATTCTGGGATTCCGCGCTTCGAAAAGTGAAAATAAAGAAATGGTTAATATATTCAAGATAATACGTATTTACAAAATACCCCATCAATCTATCTTGGAAAAGGAAATTGTATCAAGTGTTTGATTCAATTAGCGGGTTGACTAGACTGTTCGAGGAATTGGAGCGTCGAACCAATAGAGATCGCTAGGAATAATTTATCTAGTCCCAAGAACTTGTCAAAATAATCACTACTTCATGCTTAATGAATAGGAATGAGTTAAGTAAAAATACGTCTATGATGAGACACCATGGCGTACGAATAAAGGTAGCCTAATAAATAGTCGCTAATAACTAATTCACATGAATCAACAAGGTTGAATTAATACATAGAGGCGGTAGAACTCTAAATTTCTCTTCTATTGATTACACCCTATCTTTACTATGCATTATTATTTGTTAGTTTACCACTCTTAGTTTTAGTATTAATCAAAATCACTTTAAAAATACAATTGGCACTATGTTATGCATGGACGAACTTAACCTTAACTAGCCCACATGTTTTACTTTCTGTGAAATTTGATTCGGAAATACCATCAGATATTTAACATGCTTGGGAATCTAAGACCCAAATGTAAAACCCCATAAACATCTAGACATATAATTTCGATAATAACGAAATTAGTGACGAAATTAAGGTGTCCCTAGAAGTATAAGGACCCACATGGTATAGATGAAGTGTTTGAAATTATGTTAATATGTACACATGGTATGAATAAAATTAAAGAGAGGTTTGAAAGGGTAAAATGGCCAAAGGATAATCAAATAAATAATGAGGAAGAGTTGGTGGGCCAAAGCCCGGAAAAGAAAAATAAAAAGGGTTAGCAGCATCTGCAAATCAGTTTGTCAAGTGCCGCTGCTATAAAAAATAAAAAAAAGGGAACGTTGAATCGTGCATGGAAAATTTGGCTGGCTATGGTGCTTCTCCAGTCAATTGTAATGCACAAGGAGAGGTGACATATATATGAGAAAAGCATCTTATTCCAATTCCACATACCAGTTGTACACCCACTACTCCCCCAAGCCCCCTGGCCATCAACCTCTCTCATCTCCTTTGTACTAGCCATGATCAAACTCCCCCATTTGATTCTTAGCGTGTCATCCACAACCCTCCTCTTCTTCTCCATCTTGATCTCCAAATCCATCACCAAAAGCTTATGTCGGGTTGTAAGATACTCACTTAGAATAACCTTACAGTCTCTAAAGACCATTGTCAACTTTTCTAAGGAGCAAAAAGTCTATATGATTCTTAGCCACCGAACTACAGAATGTCACAAAGTGCTCCTCCTTCTTCATGAACCTCGAATTGGCTATCACCATCCCAAAAGCTTTAGTAAACTCCAAAAATGAGACGCCTCCCCCGTTCCTGTCCCCGAGGCCAAAGCCTCCATACACGTCGTCATAACCCCCGGAAGTTACCTAATATATCCATTGAAATTCTCTCATACAAATAACTTCTCAGTAGGTGTTTTAGCTCCCACCACCTCGTCCAAATCCTCCCAAAATCGCCTCTTCTCCTCCTCGTCCAAGCCCGCCTGCAGCGCGTAAGCACTAATAATGTTCATAGTAGACCCTCCAACTACCAACTTAATCGCCAGCATCCTGTCACTGACCCTCCTAACCTCTACCACCTGATCCTTTAGCTCGCTATCTACCAAAATGTCTACACATTCCTATACATCGACCTACCCGAGAACCATAACTTATACCCGTCCACATCCTTAGCCTTAGGTCATACCCATTTGGTCTCCTGAACACATGCTATATTAATCCTCATCTTAAGAATCTTAACTAGCTCTATGGACTTCCCCGTTAAAGTCTCAGTGTTCCAAGGCCCTATTCTCAGCCTAGCATCTCCCTTACCCCACTTACCCCCTAACCCTCGCCCCCGTCCCCGACCGAGAACATGACCATAGTCTACCATCAGTCACCAAAGCCACTAAAGCAGATATAAACTAATAGACTAATCAAAGATTTACACCTAAAACATGAACGCCAAGAATGATATAACTAAATTAGGGAATAGTAAATGCAAGAACGTAAAGGCAAGAAGCAATACAGTGAAGAGTCAAAATTTAAATACAGTGATAAGGACAAAGAATAGATACGAGCAACCGGAGGTACCAACTCCAGTTAAACCGAACTTGTTGCCGTCGAAAGTTACTGTTCAACACAGGGAGTCACTGTTCAATAGCCGGAATTTACTGCTTGCCACCGAAAGTTGCCCGAAAACTCAAGTATCTGCAGAGACCTGTTTTAAATATGTTGCCGCACTATATCGAAAGAAGCACTGCTGCCCTCTACTGGTCGCCGGTGCTGGAATTGGCTATCCTCCGATGAGAGTATGCTGCCCTAAAACCACTGTACTGCAAGACCACAAGAGAACAAAAAAAGCAGAAAAGAAAGAAAGACAGAGAAGGAGAGACACATCAATGCAAAACGCACACCCTACAGTGGTGGGTAGGGTTTGCGATGGTGGGAGAATAGGACTGGGTGAGAGGGGAAGGAAGTGAAGAGAGATGGTGGGAGAATAGGACTGGTGAGAGGGGAAGGAAGTGAAGAGAGAGGAGGAGGGAGAGAGATAGATATAGAGAGGGGGGAGAGAGAGGCAACGCCGACTTACCTGGTGTGACCGTCGGTGGTCGCTGGCCGGAGTTAGTTCGAGGAGGGGGATAGGGGAAAGCAGAAGACCGTTGTGGAGCAGAAAGCGAGGAGAGAGAAGAGAGAGAAAAAGCTGGAAACCAAATCGCGAAGCAATAAAATATTTTCTGATAGGCTACCTGCCATGACATATAAATGCAATCTGATAGTGTAAAACTTTATTTATAGTGACAGTGTATATGACTTAAAACTCAAAGAAAAAAGATATCATAGGTATGAAGGAGATGGTCAACCACATTGACAATGCTATCATTCTTAGTTGATGCAGTTGTGTATCTCAATTATTTCAAGAATCATAGATAGGTCAGCTCCATGACCATTACATATTTGGCTCTTCAACAACAACATGAAATAATAGTTTCTATGCTGCCTAGGCATGTCAGATCACCAAAAACAAAATCTTAGTTCCTAAATCTCATTGAACTGCTTGAAATTTAACTCTATGGAGTCAGAATTCAACTATGGACAGGTCGAGCTAATAGCTTAATATAGCCCATCTAAGTCTAATATTATTACACATTACACAACGACAAATGATTATGAAAAAATGGAGACACCATATCCTTCCTCCAATCTGTAAAAAACAATCCAAAATAAAAGAGAACCTGAGATTCTATATAATAGACCAAAGAACCACGAAAAGATTGGACGTGTTAAAGCAGTTGTGGCTCAGATCGAGCAGAGTGGCGATGTATCACCATATGGATGCGTCCAGGCTTTGGTTGCTGCTCTAAGAAACTGTTATAGCCTTCTTAGTAACTAAATAAATGTATATGCACACAAAGGAAGCATTTTGAATGTTGCAAAACTCAAGTGGAAAGATTTGATGCTTACCCAGAAACAAAAGCCTCTTGATTTTTAGACAACTATAATCATATGCTTACAACAAGGGCAACCATTCTCAAAATAAAACTAAGCTAATACCTTTTATACAAGAACATGACCAAATGAACTAACAGGTAATGGAAAATGCAATACTGTTCATTCTAGAAAAACTGAAGTTTGAGCAAACCTTTCTCATAAAAGAGTACTTCAAAAAGTAATAAAGAGTTAATTTTTAATTTTCCAAAAAGCATATTGATTTGATTAGAAAAACCACAGTACGTTTCTTTTAAATTTAAACATCCTTATTTTAAGTTTTAAACTTTTCTCCTACCAATCCGCCCTAGGAATAGGAACAAAAAGTTGGAGACAACATAGAGTCAAGAGTCTCAAGACCATGCAAAGTTTCCCTGATTAACATCCAGCACCAAAATCTTTTGGATCAGATATTTAGCCTAACTTCAAATATTTCTAGTCTCAAACTATTTTCACAGACTAGTAAAAAAATATACTTAAACCAAGGATGAGGCTCAGATTTTCGCCTATTTAATCAAAGCAGAGCAGAGTTATCACTGCCATGGCTGCAATCATCGGCTGCCTTATAAGAAAGACCTTCCGATTGGTTTTGCCAAGCCAAGCCATGGATAAACTCTAAATCTTTTATCATTATGAATAATCTTCATTGCCTCTGAAACTTAGGATTTTTCAAGATCAAAACAAGCCATGGAAGTTCAACTATTGTGTAAGATAAATTAAGCAACAATTAGCCTCAGACAGTATATAACTCCACATTTATATAAAAGCATTGGACTTGTTTCATATCAGTACCTATTAATTTCTCTCTAGGGAAATGTGGAGATGAATACATAAATAATTCTTTTAAACTTGGAGTTCTTCAAACGGAGAATAAAGAACATGAACGGAATAAAACAAAAGGACCACTCATTGTAGAATTAAACTTACCAGAAAAGAGGCTCCGATTAGCCTAAAAATATATCAGAAAAAGGGCTAATGCGCCATGGCTGCAAAAAGCAGACGCCTTTATCAGAGCACATAAGAACCAAACTCACAAATCCCCTTGCCTTTGCGTAACCAAGATATGAATCAGCTCAAAAATCTGATTTTCAAGCTTCCTTGGGAATATCATCACAGGCCTCATTCACAAAGTTTAGGGTTTAAGATTTGGGTTTACCGGAAAAGTTTGGGGGGGGGGGGGGGGGGGATATGTATTTTCCACCATAACCATGTATATCATCATCACCACCATCAAGAACATAATTGTCAATTTGCTGATGAAAGGGCTGTTAAACTCTCTTTATAACAAAAGCATAGGAAAATTCATTGGCTAAATTGAACTTCAGAGAAAGAGAGTAGAGTAACCACCCTCGGAAAATCCCAACCTTCCTCGAATTCTATAGAAAGCCTCATTGAACACAAAAGAGGCTCAGATTTGCCTTAAAATTTGTCAGAAGAATGGCTAATCAACCACTGCTGCTGCAAGTAGACACCTTTGTGAGACAGCACATAAGAACCAACCTCACAAATTCCCCTGCCTTTGCCTAGCCAAGATATGAATCCGCTCAAAACTTTAACTTTCAAGCTTCCTGAAGAATGTCATAGCCTCATTCACAAAGTTTAGGGGTCAGAATCCAAGGACAATGGATTTCTCAGGACAAGTTTAAGAGGCAAGCTGACAAATTGTGCCAAGTTTAAGGGGTATCTATGTATGTGGCCTTTTCCTTATGTTACTACCATAAACATGGATATCTTCATCATCATCGCCATAATTGACATTTTCGTTGATAAAAGGGCTGTTAATCTTTCTGCGTAATTCTGCGTAACAAAGGTATAGGGAAATTTATTGGCTAAATTGAAATTCAGAGGAAGGGAGTAAACACCCTTAGAAAATCTCAACCTTCCTCGAGTTCCATAAAAGCCTTATTTTGAACATCAAAAGATAAGAAGGCCGCTCAGATTCGCCTTTTCTCAGACATAAGCTCAACCCCACCATGGCTGCAAGCTTAAGGAGCCCTTGTGTGACGCAGAAACCAAAATAGCTACAATATCTCATAAGACACCCAAAAGCTGCCACGCCAAGATATAGCCAGGCTCAACCATCTGATGAGTAAAGAATGAAAATCATCACAGCCTCATTGAACTTATTTTGCTAAAGATTTGTTTGAAATTGGGAATTTTTTGAGTGATCATTGGCTGCTAAGATTGACATAGAGGGGCAAAACCACTTGAACAACTCCCTAGAACTCTCTGAATCCAGCAGCCTCAGACTTAAACCAATGAGATTTTTGCCATTTTTGTTTCATCCTCTGCTTCAAATTTATAGTGCCCTGATCCTTTTGGATCAGTGGTCATCCAGCGGCTAGGATATCTATCTTTCACCTAGGACACCTGAGTTCAATTCCCGGTAATGGAATTTTACACTAGCTATGTTGTTGTTGCTAATCCTTTTGGACCTCTCAAAAGGCCAAAACCTATGTTTCTCAGACTCTTAAAGAAATCCTGTTGGGTGCGTGTTGGATCCTCCAAAAATAGGGCTTTTATGGAGGATATGACACGACTACGACAACATTTTTGGAGAGTCCGAGCAACATAGGTCTTATTTGTTGAAATGACACCAAGTAGCACCTTACGTTGCTTCATCGAAATAGTTTCCTCCATACCAAATACACTCAAAGTAAGATATTAGTGATGATTGAGGCTCAGATCTTGTATTTAAGCTCAGGCAAAGACGGTCCGACCACGCCGTGGCTGCAAACACCCCCAATTGTGTGTAACAATCACATGTATGTGCGTCATTGCCCCGCCTAGATACATGTCGGGTACTCTATGCTCAACTACTAGTTTGGGAGGATAGATTGAATGATCATCACTGCCTCGATAAGGGACCATTTTTGCCATTTTCTCATGATATGTATGTATGTGTGTGTGTATTATGTAGTATACAAGCAAAGAGAGTCCGACCACGCCGTGGCTGCAAACACCCCCAATTGTGTGTAACAATCACATGCATCTGGGTCATTGCCCCGCCAAGATACATGTCGGGTACTCTCTATGCTCAATTACTAGCTTGGGAGGATAGATTGAATGATCATCACTGCCTCGATAAGGGACCATTTTTGCCATTTTATCATGATATGTATGTATGTGTGTGTATATATTATGTAGTATACAGACAATATACATGTACATAACTCAGACTTCAATTTATTCAGGCATTGGGTTTAATCAGAAACCGCCATGGCTGCAACCTTCGCATGCTACCCTGCCAAGATACAGCTCTTATCATCTCAACAGCCAACCCAATTCCTCAAAAGTGAAAAAGGTATTACCACCACAGCCATAAATTCTCCCTGTTCTTGCATTGATTTCTTGCTATTTGGTTCATAAAACAGTCCAACAGCAGCAAGAATAGGAGAAAAAATCTGTTAAACTTAACAGGAGCTTTGGTGTCTTCTGTTAGCCCTTAGGTTATAGACAGACCCCTGTACATTAAGGACCATTTGTGCTAAGGAGTATATATCAAAGACCAAAATAGTCAGACCCCTGTACATTAAGGACCATTTGGATTTTTTTCTCAACTTAACAAGGCTCAGATCTCAATTTAATCAGGTATCGAGTCTATCAGAAACCGCCATGGATGCAGCCTGCAACCTCTCCAGGCTACCCAGCCACGATACAGCTCTTATCATCTCAATGCCCAAACCAAATTGCTCAAAAACAGCATTATCGTCATAGCCTGTTTGGACAACTTCAACAAGAGGGCAGCCCGGCGCACAAAGCATCCCGTGTTAGCAGGGTGCGGGGAAGGGCCGCACTCCAAGGGATGTGATGTAGACAGCCTACCGTAGTGCAAGCATGAGTTGCTGCTTCCACGGCTCGAACCACTTTACCGTTGCTCCAAGACAACTTCAACAAAAGAATTTCATAAAACAAAAACCTTCAGATCTGTTGATGTTCTGGACCAAAAACATTTGGTTTAAGCTAGCTCAGAAATCAGAACATTGAAAGGTACTACTGTTAATAGCATCACATTGTCGCCATTGAAAACGATGGCAACAAGTAATTTCCTTGTTTCCTCTTTTGCAGAGGTGTTGTTGGTTTGGTTGATGGAGAAATCACAGGCCACGCAGAGGGGCAACCACCCTCCAAGAAATCCCTTTCTCTTCCTGTTGGCCTCATTCTTCATACTGGGCTAAACCTCGACTATTCCTTAAATAGGGGTCCTAAAAGCGGATATCTCTGCACTTTCGCCCACATACAAATGCTAAAGGGACAGTTGGTAAGAGCAAAGAAGAAATCATTGACATACCGGAGATGGTCAATCACCCTGAACATTTTTCTCCAATTGCCTCAGTCTTTTGAGCCATATTAAACTGTCTTTCCATCTAACAAGGTTCTGATTTCGAGTCCTGCAAATTCCACAATGACAAATTGGCAGTTGAGGCTCAGATCTGAGTAAAATGGGGCAAAGAGAAGACAACAACGCCATGGTTGAAACATGAACCGGTTGCATGCGTAAAATGGGGCAAAGAGAAGACGACAACGCCATGGTTGAAACATGAACCGGTTGCATGATCCGGGTTTTCCCCGCCAAGATACGACTCAAGTTTACTCCATGCCCCCATTTTCAGCCCTGATTAGCAATATCATCACTGCCTCTTTGGGAAAGTTTCAAGACAAGTAAATTGGAACAGAGGGAGTAGTACTGCTATTTCACATCAATGGCAACATATATTTGCCTTCTCTCTTTGTAAATTTTCACAGAAACGAAGAGAGTTGTTGGTTTGGTTGAAGAAGAAATCATAGGCCAATCAGAGGAGGCAACCACACTCAAAAGAATTCCCTTTTGCTCCCTGTTGGCCTCATTCTTCATACTGGGCTGAGCTTCCAACACAGTCATTTGAAAGTAAACGAAGAGGGTTGTTGGTTTGGTTGAAGAAGAAATCATAGGCCAATCAGAGGGGGCAACCACCCTCAAAAGAATTCCCTTTTGTTCCCTGTTGGCCTCATTCTTCATACTGGGCTGAGCTTCCAACAGTCATTTGAAAGTAAAGTGCTTTGGCATTGTAATTTGGTAGAAGAAGAAATCATAGGCCAATCAGAGGGGGCAACCACCCTCAAAAGAATTCCCTTTTGCTCCCTGTTGGCCTCATTCTTCATACTGGGCTGAGCTTCCAACACAGTCATTTGAAAATAAAGTGCTTTGGCATTGTAATCATGGGATTACCTCAACTTTGAGCTAAAAAATTATCGAGAACTGCATCAGAAAAATGGCCTGTTTAACAAAAACAGAAGAATCCAATTGGATGTTATAATAAAACTTTTAGGGATCAGATTTTGCTGTTCTACAAACATGCAAAGAGAAAGCAACACACGCCATGGCTGCAAGACACTGATTTGCAAATGGATGCCATACCGGGTCATCCCGCCAAGATACGGGTTGGATCTTCTCAACGCAGTGAGTAAAGTAGATTATTAGCTCAGAAAGAAGAACATCACCATCGCAGCCCATTTTTTCACATCATTTAGGTTCAGAATTCTTAAAAAGTGGATATTCGCGAAAATCAGCTGTAGTAGTAGCAGAAGTAGAAAATATTTGGAATCTATGGCCAAACGCATACATAGTCCCTTTTATCTTCTTCTCAAAGGGCTGTTGGTTTTTTTATGAATGGAGTAGAAATCATGGATATAGCAGAGAGGGGACAACTATCCTTTACAGAAAATCCCAGCTCTCTCTGATGTCTCAAGCTTACTTTCTGGGCTAAACTATGGTGAGGGTTATCTGTGCACTTTCAACCACATACAAAAGCTAAAAGGACTGCTGGTTAGAGCAAAGAAGAATCATTGACATACCGAAGATGGTCAACCACCCTGAAAAACCTACATTTTTCTCCGATTACCTCAGTATTTTGAGCTAAAATGAACTGTGTTTCCATCTAACAAGGTTCTGATTTCGAGTCCAGCAAATTCCACAATGACTAATTGACAGTTGAGGCTCAGATCTGTATAAAATGGGGCAAAGAGAAGACAACAAAGCCATGCCTGCAAAATGAACCGGTTGCATGATCGGGTTTGCCCCGCCAAGATACGAGTCGGGTTTTCTCCATGCCCCAATTTTCATCCCTGATTAGCAACATCATCACTGCCTCTTTGGGAAAGATGGAATCTTTTCCATAGAATTTTGTGGACAGTTTCAAGACAAGTAAATTGGAACAGAGGGTGTACTACTGCTGTTAGAATCTGTTAAGATTGTTAGAAACAGATTCTAACATATACAAAACAACATACCCAGTGAAATCCCACAACGTGGGGTTTGGGGAGGGTAGAGTGTACGCAGACCTTACCTTTACCTTGGTAGGTTCAACGGCTGTTTCCGAAAGACCCTCGGCTCCAGACAAAGCATAAGCACAAGCAAAGCAAGAGAAACGGTCAGACCCGAACAAGAAATTACAAGAAATTTAAAGCAGTATGAAAATGCGGGTAACAAAAGCGAATAATATTTTGTAATTAGGATAGAATATCATGTAATTAGGAATTGATTTATATTAATTTTCTTTCCTTTTTAGGACATGTAAACTTAGCTATTTAAATCTCAATAGCTTGAGGGAATAATCAAGCTGAGTTCCTCTCATTTTCTTTTCCGATTCACATGGCATCAAAGCTTGGTTAAGCCCAACGACATAGGAAGGGAAATTTTAAACTCATAATTTTGTTCCACCTGATTCCGGCGAGGTTCCGGCGATCAGATCATTTTTCTTCAGCAAAATTTCATGGTTGTCCGACCCTATCCATCCAATTTTCACCTGATCTCGGTGAGTTTCCGGTGGTCCGATTTGACTTTTCCGGCGACTGCACTATTCGTCACTTTCCGGTGAATTTTTTCTCCACAAATTCTGACCAGATTCTGATAAAACAGTCCGTTTTATTCACTATTTCAGGAAAGATCTGGTTTATTCCGCACTTCAGATCTGTCATAGTTTCTCGTAATAGTCTCTTGCTCTTATCTTTGAAGTTATTTAACCTAGTGTGTGAGAAAAATGTCACTTGGATCAGATATCTTTTCTAAACCTATGGTTTTCAGCAACCCGAACCACTCCATCACCACTGAACCCTTGATTGGTAGTGCGAACTACTTATCTTGGTCTTCCTTTGTTCAGTTATGATGCAAGGGACAAGGTGTTCAGGACCAACGATATTGCTGAAAAAGATAGGGGCGGATGGGTAAGGATTGATGCTAAGTTGTGTAGTCTTTTGTGGAAATCTATTGACTCAAAGTTAATGCCATTGCTCCGACCATTCTAAACTTGCTTCTTAGTTTGGGAAAAGGATCGTGGACTATACACAAATGACATCTCCCGCTTTTATAATGTGATTTCACAGTTGACTAACCTTAAAAAGCAGGATTTGAATATGTTTGCCTATCTTAGACAGGTTTAGGCGGTTATGGAAGAATTCAATGAGTTCATGCCCGCTACTTCAAGTGTTGAAAAACAATTGGAGCAACGTCAGAAGATATTTTTGGTTGTTATACTTGCTGGACTTCCATCCGATCTTGACTCTGTGTTCCTGCTATGTATGACATGTTCGCTCGATTATTACAACTGGTTACACCACCTATGTCCTCTAGTCATTCGGTGACACCTGCAGACTCTTCCGTTCTAGCATCTCAGACTGGAAATCGACATGAAGGTCGCTCCGGGAAATCTCAGCCATGGTGTGGGTATTGTAATAAATTGGGCCATACTCAGAATGTGTGACGCGCTCTCCATGGTAATCCAAAGAATGCTCATGTTGCTCAGACGGAATCCACTGGTAATCCAACCCATCAATTGTTCTCTTTATCTGAGGAACAATACAATGACTATCTTCAGTATCAGGTGAGTAAGCAGGCATCTTCATCAATAACTTTCGTTGCTCAGACCGGTAATCTTGTTGCTTATATCTCATAGTCCACCACGCTTGGCCCTTGGGTCATGGACTCGGGCACTTCTGACCACATTTCTTGTAGCAAATCTTTATTGTCTAATATTACTTTTTCTCGATCCCTTCCCACTGTTACCTTAGCTAATGGTTCTCAGACCATGGCAACTGGAGTCGGTCAAGCCAATCATTTACCTTCTTTGACTCTGAATAATGTTCTTTTTGTCCCTGTTTGTCCCTTTAGCCTTCTATCAATCAGTCGTTTGGCTAAGGCTTTAAATTGTTTCATCTCATTCTTTAGTGACTTCTTTGTTATACAGGACCTCAGAACGGGACAGATGATTGGCGAAGGGTGTGAGGTAGATGGACTTTATTATCTCAATTCTCCCACCTCTTCCACAGTTTGTTCGATCTCCGACTCTCCAGATCTAATCCACAGAAGGTTGGGTCACCCTAGTTTATCCAAACATCAAAAGATGGTACCTAGCTTGTCCAAATTGTCTAATTTAGATTGTGAGTCATGTCAATTGGGAAAGCACACCCGAGCTACCTTTCCCCGTAGTCCTAATAACTATGCAGAGTCTCTTTTCCAGTAAATTCAATCTGATATTTGGGGTCCTAATAAAGTTAGTTCTACGTTGGCTTTTAAGTATTTTGTTACTTTAATTGATGATTACTCAAGGAGTACTTGGATTTTCTTAATAAAAGATCGTTCTGAATTATTCTCCATATTTCAAACTTTTTTTGCTGAAATACAAAATCAGTTTAGTGTTTCTATTCACACTTTTCATAGTGATAATGCACGTGAATATTATCATCTCAATTTCAACAATTTATGTCTTTACCATGGAATTCTTCATCAGACATCTTGTCCTTACACTGCACAACAAATGTGCAAAATGGGGTCACATAGAGGAAAAACAAGCATATTATTGAGACTGCCTGCACCGTTCTTATACAAGCAAATGTTTCATTGCGTTTTTGGGGATGCAGTGCTCACCTCTTGTTATCTAATTAACCGTATGCCTTCCTCTGCTATTCAAAATCAGGGTAGTCAACCCTATTTTCTCTTCCACCACATGTCTTTGGGAGCACATGCTTTTTTCACATTCGTGCTCTTAAATGTGTCTTTCTCGGTTATTCAAGGGTACAGAAAATATCGATGCTTCTCACCTGACCTCCAGCGATACCTTATGTCCGCTAATGTTACTTTCTTTGAAGACCAGCCCTACTTTACATCCTCTTCTGCTGAGGGGGAGTCTAGTAACATGGCGTGCAGAATACGACGAGCACTTTATGACCTGAAGCAGTCTCCTCAAACATAGTTTGGAAAGTTTAGCATGGTTATTCAAGAAAGCGACACACGCCATGGCTGCAGACACTGGGTAGCAAATGTTGCCATACCGGATCACCCCGCCAAGATACATGTCAGATTTTCTCAAAGCTAGCAAGTACATAGACCAGAAAAAAAAAATCATCACAGCCCATTTCAGTATCCCTTTCCTGCAAATCAGCAGTGGTAGCATAAGCAGAGACAGGTTTGCAGATGATGCAATACGAAGTCGCCTTTGGGACCCCTGATTGATTGGAAATTGAGGCTCAGATCTGTGTAAAATGGGGCAAAGAGAAGACGACAACGCCATGGCTGCAAAATAAACTGATTGCACGATCCGAGTTTGCCCTGTCAAGATATGAGTTGGGTTTTCTCTTTGCCCAAATAACAGCCCAGATTAGCAACATCATCACTGCCTCTTTAGAAAGATAGGAACTTTTCCACAGCAATTTGGACAATTTCACGACAAATAAAATGAAATGGAGAGAGTATGATTGACATCAGCATCACATCAATGGCAACAGATATTTGTCTTCTTTTTGGTCAAAACTAAACCGAACCATGAACACCCCTAGATATACCAATGGAAAATATAAGAGGGTTATTGGTTGGCTTCATTCTTCCATCTGGGGGCTCAGATCTTTAATTTATCTAAAGCATTGAGTTATTTGACATTGCCATGGCCGCAAACCCTATAATACGGGTCCCCAGCAAAGATACGGGCCTGAAACAATGCCTGATTCCATTTGCTCGGCAAAATTATCATCACAGCCCCATTATTTTCCTTTTCCATTTCATTGTTGTATGCTCTTGCTGTTGCTTTTCCAGGAAAACACGGCCTCTGAGGAAGAGAGTACGACAGTAACAGAAAACAGAGAGAAAATGATCAAAAATGGTCCTCAATATTAGTTAGAGCTAAAAGAAAATAGAAATCATAGGCATGATG
This sequence comes from Anisodus acutangulus, assembly GCA_029783415.1. NCBI lineage: Eukaryota > Viridiplantae > Streptophyta > Magnoliopsida > Solanales > Solanaceae > Anisodus > Anisodus acutangulus. Next base: position 16,668,076 of record CM056507.1, on the reverse strand, counting down.
GAGATAGTCAACCACCAAACAAAATTCCCATTTTTTCTCCAATTGCCTCATTCTTTTAGCGAAAAATTTGATGGAGAACAGCAGGAGGTGTTCAAGAAAAAACAAAGAACCCAATTGTTCACCAAACGAGAGGCCTTGATTCGAATCCGGTCCAAATCTAGTTGGATTGGAAATTGAGGCTCGGATCTGCAAACAATGAGGCAAAGAGAATGCGGCAACGCCATGGCTGCAAAGGAACCGGTTGCATGTGAAAGAGAATACTAAATCACAAACCATCCAGGTTTGTCATGCCAAGATATGAGTCAGATTGTCTCCATGCCCCGAAAACCAGCCCAGACAAGCAACATCATCACAGCCTCTTTTAAAAGATGGAAACTTCCCCACAAGTAGGCGTTTGGACAATTTCAAGCAATTTTTAACAGAAGCTAATATTAGAGGGATGTTTGGTCTAAGCACAGAGGACACAGCAAAGAGTACTAGTACTTCTGGATAGGGTTATTGATTTTATTTATAGGGAAATCATAGTCCAAACGGAGGGGGCAACCACCCTCCAAGAATTCCCTTCTCTCTGTTGGCCTCGTTCTGCATAGTAGAGGGGTATATTTGGCCCTTTTTCGTTCTTCATATTAGGCTGAACCTGCATTTTTCTATGCTTATACTGGGTATGTTGTTGTAATGGAATTCAATATTTCCCCACTTGTTGGAATATACTGGGTTTGTTGTTGTATACAGACCATATATGCTAAAAGGGCTATTGATCAGAGCTAAGAAAAAATCATTGGCATGCCAGAGATGGTCCACCACCCTGAAAATCCCATCTTTTCCTCAGATTGCCTCATTTTTGAGCTAAAATACTAGGGATCAGCTTTTGCGGTATATGAACATGCCAAGAGATAGCATGGGGATGTAGCTCAGATGGTAGAGCGCTCGCTTAGCATGCGAGAGGTACGGGGATGGATACCCCACATCTCCATATGAAAACATATTTATGTGAAGGGGAGCTTTGGCGTAACTGGTAAAGTTGTTGCCATGTGACCTGAAGGTCACGGGTTCAAGTCGTGGACATATCCTCTTGCAAAAATGCAGGGTAAGACTGCGTACAATAGACCCTAGTGGTCCGACCCTTCCCCGGTCCCCGCGCATAGCCGGAGCTTAGTGCACTGGGCTTCCCTATGAACATGCCAAGAGAAAGAAACACACGCCATGGCTGCAAGACACCGGTTTGCAAACAGATGCCTTACCGGGTCGCCCCACCAAGATACGGGTCGGATTTCCTCAACGCAGTGAAGTAGATAAGCCAAGAAAGAAGCAAATCATCATCACATCCCATTTTTTCAGATCAATAAACATCAATAAAGCACCTCATTTAGGTTCAGAACTCTTAAAGTGCTTAAAAGCTATTTTGGCTTAAAAGCACATAAAATAAGCCAATCCAAACAAGCTCTTAGAAAAGCAGCTATTTTGTTGTGTCATTTTGTATTTAGAGGGACATAAAAGTGGATATTTGCTAAAATCAGCTGTAGTAGTATGCAGAAGCAGAAAAAGGAATAACATATATAGTCCTTTTTTTCATTTTTGAGCTAAAAGGGCTGCTGATTAGAGCAAAAAAGAAATCATAGGCATACCGGAGATGGTCAACCACCCTGAAAAATCCTCTTTTTTCTCTGAGTACCTCAACTTTGGAGCTAAAAATTGATGTAGAATTAGAAACTGAAAAATCCAGTTAGGTGTTATAGTAAAACTTTTAGGGCTCAGAGATTATTGTAATGAACATGCAAAGAGAAAGCGACATCGCCATGGCTGCAAACAGCGGTTTCAAATGGACGCCTTACCGGGTCGCCCCCAAGATACGGGTCGGATTTTCTAAAAGCAGTGTTAAATTAAGGACCAGCCATTTAAAGGACAATTCGTGTAATTTCTTCAAGCAGTGCAGCAGATTATAGCCCAAAAAAGCAAATCATCATCACAGCCCATTTTTTTCAGATCAATCAACATCAATAAAACACCTCATTTAGGTTCAGAGCTCTTAAAAAAGCAGCTACCCTGTAATAGTATGCAAAAGCAGAAAAAGGAAGAGCATATATAGTACCTTTTTACATTTTTGAGCTAAAGGGATGTTGATTAGAGCAAAAAAGAAACCATAGGCATATCGGAGATTGTCAACTGCCCTGAAAAATCTCTTTTTTCTCGATTCCCCTCAACTTTGAGCTAAAAATTGAAACTGAAGAACCTAACTGGGTGTTATAGCAAAACTTTTAGGACTCAGATTTTGCTGTATATGAACATGCAAAGAGAAAGCAACACACGCCATGGCTGCAGACACCGGATTGCAAATTGATGCCGTACCGGGTCGCCTCGCCAAGATATGGGTCGGATTTTCTCAAAGCAGATTTAAAGACCAGCCCATTTGAAGGGTAAAAATTAAAAACCAGCCACTTGAAGGACAATTCGTACAATTTCTTCAAGCAGTGCAGTAGATTATAGCCCAGAAAAAATCAAATCATCACCACAGCCCATTTTTCAGATCAATCAACATCAATAAAACACTTAGGTCAGAACTCTTGAAAAAGCAGCTACATTATTGTGTCATTTCTTCTTTGTATTTTACACCCCATAGGTCATCTAGGAAAAAGGAACAGCTGATAGTTGAGATTTGTTTTAATACATAGACGGTGATAGCTCAGGTAGGAAAAGGGAACAATTGATAGTTGGGTGTGAAACTCGCAGAAAAGCGATAGTTCAGGTGTGTTTTTGACCATTAACTCTTTCCAAGGACATAAAAATGGTTATTTGCGAAAATCAGCTATAATAGTATGCAAAAGCAGAAAAAGGAAGAGCATTTATAGTCCCTTTTTCATTTTTGAGCTAAAAGGGCTGCTGATTAGAGCTAGGCATATCGGAGATGGTCAACCACCCTGAAAAATCCTCTTTTTTCACCAGTTACCTCATTTTTTAGCTAAAATTTAATAAACTTCAAAACTGAAATTTCCTTTTTTTCTCCGATTACCTCATTTTTGAGCAAAATTTGATGAACTTCAACAAAAACTGAAAAACCCAAGTGGTTTTCCAGCTCCGTAAAACATTTAGGTCTCAGAATTTGCTGTTCTATTTACATGCAAAAAGAAAGCGCGACCCGCCATGACTGCAAGACACAGGCTTGTAAATGGATGCCTTACCGGGTCGCCCCGCCAAGATACGGGTTGGATCTTCTCAACGCAGTGAGTGAAGTAGATTATAAGCCCAGAAAGAAGCAAATCATCATCACAACCCATTTTTTTCACGTCATTTAGGTTCGAGCTCTTAAAAAGTAGATATTTGCGAAAACCAGCTGTAGTAGCATGCAGAAGCAAAAAAAGGAATAACATATATAGCCCCTTTTTTTCATTTTTGAGCTAAAAGGGTTGTTGATTAGACCTAAAATGAAATCATAAGCATATCGGAGATGGTCAACCACCCTGAAAAATCCTCTTTTTTCTCCGATTACCTCAACTTTGAGCTAAGAATTGATGGAGAACTGCATCAGAAAAATGGAGTGTTCAAGAAAAAACTAAAGAACCCAATTGGGTTTTCCGATTTCCGAGAACGCCTATTCATTTAGGGCTCAAATTTTGCTGTTCTACAAACATGCAAAGAGAAAGCAACACAGGCAATGGCTGCAAGACACCGGTTTGCAAATGGATGTCATACCGAATCGCCTCGGCAAGATACGGGTCAGTTTTGTCAACACAGTGAGTACGGTAGATTAGCCCAGAAAGAAGCAAAACATCATCACAGCCCATTTTCAGGCGACACACAATACATACATGCATACATATATATAATTTATCGACTCCACAACAAAGATTTGAAGGATTAGTTTTTCAACTTCACCATTCCTTTCGTGGGAATACAATTAGAGATGCAAAATTTCAAGAAACTTATTTTCTTCCAAGAAATAGATTCAGAATTAAGGTAAGGAATGAGAAATATGAAAATAAGAGCTTCCGTTAGTAAAATTTGTGAAAAATGTCGACTAATCCGTAGGCGGGGACGAATTATAGTAATTTGTTCCAACCCGAGACATAAACAAAGACAGGGATAATCAGACTTGCCAGAAGGACCGATGTACAATAATATATATATATATATATATATATACAGCAACAACATTCCCAGTATAATCCACCACAAATGGGGTCCGGGGAGGGTGGGGCGTACGCAGACATTACCCCTACCTTTGTAGGGTAGAGAGGTTGTTTCCAATAGACCCTTGGCTCAAGGACAACACATATATACACTTTAGGGCTCAGATTTTGTTGTTCTACAAACATGCAAAGAGGAGCAACACACGCCATGGCTGCAGACAACAATTTGCAAAATGGATGGCGTACTGGGTCGCCCCACCAAGATACGGGTTGGATCTTCTCAACGCAGTGAGTAAAGTAGATAATTAACCCAAAAAGAAACAAATCATCATCACAGCCCATTTTTTCACGTCATTTAGGTTTAGGCGGGCACAAATGCCCCTATTTTGGGCGAAATACAATACATTCATACACAAAAAAAGCACCTCAAATGATCCTCTTTTTCTCTTATTACCTCAACTTTGAGCTAAAATTGATGGAGAACTGAATCTGAAAAATCCAATTGGGTGTTGAGGTAAAACTTTTAGGGCTCAGATTTTGCTGTTCTAAAATAATGCAAAGAGAAAGCAACACACGCTATGGCTGCAAGACACCGATTTGCAAATAGATGCCGTACCAGGTCGCCCCGCCAAGATATGGATCGGATCTCCTCAACGCAGTAAGTAAAGTAGATTATTAACCCAGAAAGAAGCAAATTCATCATCACAGCCCATTTTTTTCACGTCATTTAGTTTCCGAACTCTTAAAAAGCAGATATTTGTGAAAATCAGCTGTAGTAGTAGTAGCAGAAGCAGAAAAATATTTGGAATCTATGGCCAAACGCATATATATATATATATATATATATATAATATAGTCTCTTTTTAAATTTTGTTGATCTTTTCTTTTTTTCTTAAAGGGCTGTTGGTTTTTTTTATGAATGGAGAAGAAATCATGGACATAGCAGAGAGCGGGCAACCACCCTCTACAGAAAATCCCATTTTTCTCTATGATGTCTCATTCTTCATTTCTGGCCTAAACTATGATGAGGGTTCTGCAAAACACACTATGTGTTATATGCAGCCAATGCCCAATTCCCAAGTTCTTTTGTTCTTGCCATGGCCGACCAAGGGTATATTAGGGCTCAGATTTTGCTGTTCTACAAACATGCCAAGAGAAAGGGACACACGCCATGGCTGCAAGACACCGGCTTGGAAATGGATGCTGTACCGGATCGTCCCGCCAAGATACGGGTCGGATTTTCTAAACGCAGTGAAGTAGATTATAGCCCAGAAAGAAGCAAATCATCATCACAGCCCATTTTTTCAGATCAATCAATATTCTTGTAAATTTGTTGTGTCATGAAAATTGACTATTTGCAAAAATCAGCTGTAGTAGTAGAAGAAGCAAAAGCAGAAATTAGAAGAATATATATACACGAAAATCAACATCCTTGTTCTTTTTTCTTCTGAAAGAGCTGTTGGTTTTTTATGAATAGAGAAGAAATCATGGACATGGCAGAGAGGGGGGCAACCACCCTTTACAGAAAATCTGATGTCTCATTCTTACTTTCTGGGCTAAACTATGGTGAGGGTTCTGCCATTAGCATTATCATTACAGCCTCTATTGGAAGAAGGAAACTTTCCCACAAGTAAGCGTTTGGACAACAATTTCGAGCAACTTTTAACGAACATAAGATAAGATCAGAGTATGTTTGCTAAGCTCAGGGAAAACAAGAAAACAATACTAGTACTTCTGAAGAGGGTTGTTAATTTTGTTTATGGGGAAATCCCATGCCAATCAGAGGGGCAAACCACCCTTCAAAAATTCCCTTTTTCTCTCTATTGGCCTCATGCTTCACAGTAGAGGAGTATATTTGGCTCTTTTCCGTTCTTCATACTGGGCAGAACCTCCATTTTTCTATGCTTTTGCTGCTGCTTTGCCTGAAAAAGCAGCCACGCTGGAACAAGCAGTCACAAATAGAGAGACAGAAAGAGACATGATTCTCTCTCTCTCTCTCTCTCTTTATATATATATATATATAGGTCTCCTGGGTGAAAGCCAGATGTCCTAACCGCTGGACGATAATGGAAGCTTATGGTCTGTATGTAACGGAATTCAATATTCCCCACTGATGGAAATATGGTGGGTATGTTGTGGTATACAGAACATACATATGCTAAAAGGACTGTTGATTAGAGCTGAGAAACAATCATAGGCATACCGGAGATGGTCAACCACCCTGGAAAATCCCACATTTTTAGCCAAAACTTTTAGGGCTCAGATTTTGCTGTATATGAACATGCAAAGTGAAAGCAACAGACGCCATGGCTGCAAGATACCGGTTTGCATTTGGATGCCATACCGGGTCGCCCTGCCAAGATACGGGTCGGACTTTCTCAATGCAGTAAAGTAGATTATAGCCCAGAAAGAAGCAAATCATCATGACTTCAGATCAATCAACATACATACACACAGAATCACAGACCACATATGCTAAAAGGGCTGCTGATTAGAGCTAAGATAAAATCACTGGCATACCGGAGATAGTCAACCACTCTGAAAAATCCCTTTTTTTCTTCGATTGCCTTTTGAGCTAAAAAAAATTGATGGAGAACTGCATCAGAAAAATGGGGTGTTCAACAAAAACTGAAAAACCCAAGAAGGTATCTCAGTTCCTGCATCAGAAAAGTGGGGTTTGGGGAGTGTGGGGTGTACTAGTAGAATAAATAGACCCTCTGATGTCTTTCATGGACATTGCAGAGACACTGAAAATCCCATTATCTCTCTGATGTCTTTCATTCTTACTTTCAGGTGGTCAGAGTTCTGCCAAACACTCACATATAGCGCAATGGAGAAAATGACGATGGGATTACACTGGGTTGTGTTGTTTTTGGGTAAAATGACAAGTATCAATCCTTATGTTTGATGTAGGTTGAAAATAATTCCAAGTATGGCCTTAACAATTTTAGTTGAAGTTTTGAGTAGAAGTTTAGTTATAGTTTTTGCAAACTGATTGTTTAAACGTCTTTGAAGTGAAAAAAGTAAAAATATTTTTTTAAATTTCAAATATAAAATATAATTTTAAGTTGTATTTGAAATTTTTATTGATTTTTAAATTAATTTTAAATAAAGTGAAAAAAAAATTTTGAATATCAAATAAAATATAACTTTTGACATCGATTGCGTTGTGAGTTAACTAACGTAATTCAGGAGAGGTTAAGATCCCTCTAAAATATTAAGAGAGCTTTATTGAAGTGTTAAAATTCACTGAAGGAAGTGGATTGTAATAGTTTGTACTTTTAGGCTATAATTTGAACCATTCGATGTATATAAATAGACCTGAGCTATGAGAATTTTGATCATATTTAATTGTGCATATCAAGAGTCGGGTGTATTAAGAGATGAAGTCCTGAAATGATTTATGACTTAAAAATATATCGACGATATTTGAAAATAATATTTCGTGTATTCCAAAAGGGGTTATGGACTAGTGTTATATCACATGGTCATGATAATGAGTATATGAAGTTTGTTAAGTATAATTATTATTAAGTGAATTGAGTTTAAGGAGTTAATTATGTGTGTGATTAGTTGAATTTTGAAGTGTAGTGAAACAAAGAACAAGAGGATAATTAATTAAAGTCCTTACTAGATAATTATTGTAACAATATTACGTGGATGCACTGTAGAAAGAGATAGCATGGCTCATACATAAATTAGGTGATCTGGTGATTTATTCTTAGGAGGGGAGAATTCACAATTAGTGTGATAAAGAAGTGGACCCCACGGTCCACTAGTTAATTACTATATTGATGTTTCATTTTGCTCACTAATTTCTCTTAGCAAATACATGAATATCAACAGCAACATCTAGTTTAGGAAATTATTCATAAAACTTGTGCAACAATTCATTTTGATTTTTAAGAATTAATACTTTCTACTTTGGGTGTTCTTTTGAACAACAAAAAACAAAAAGACGTCCCAACAATTCTTTCTTTAGAAACAAGTTATTTTGGGGAAGAAAACTTAAGCAGCAACATAAGTTTAACGTGTATCGGGCGGACTAATTTCATTGAAGTGATGAAAAAGTCAATATCCAAGGTATGTTAAGGCTATTCTTTCCTTATTTTAGCACGAATTCGGTTACTACGAAACGTAAATAAACGTTTTATCAAATTGACTTTATTCATGATTAAGTTTGAGATGTCCTTGACCCTTGTTTGTCCCTTGTTGAAAGTATCTTTCATGTTATAAAGATTTATCTTTCATGTCTATTGTGATCTTTCTTGGGTTGATAATGTAGTACATGATAATTGATAGTACATAACGATAATCGGAGGCCTAACGATCTTACGTCACTCCGATGAGTTCACAACGCCTTTTTTTTACTTCAGTGGTAGTATGAGTATGTGTGTGGATCTAATGGTGACATATAAGTGAAGTAGTAAGGTTATATACGTATATACCCTATTTTTAGGGGCATGATTATGTATTTATATTTACCACCGAGCTACAATCGATCGGGCAATTACTACTAGTTGGGCAGTTATGTCTCGTTATTTACCACTGGTTGGGCAGACGCGTATTTATCACTGAGCTACGACTGGTTGGGCAGTTGTGTATCATTATTTACCACCGGTTGGGCAGTTACCACTGATCAGTTGAGCAGTTAGATTTACGACATTGATATAGCAGTATAAAGTAATGTTATAAGATAAGAATGATCATTATGTATATTGTGGGCCTCGATGGCATTTCAGGAGTTCAGGTTAATTCGTATCTCTCTCTCTTTTATGATTACTTACTAATGTATTTTATTTTCGCCTTACACATTCAGTACATTATTCATACTGACGGCCCTTTGCCTAGGGATGTGGTGTTTCATGCCACACATGTTCATGTAGGCGAGGAGATGATCTGTCGTTGTAGATTGCCTCCAAATATCAGTTTTTGTTGGTGAGCTTCATCTCCTCTTGGAGCATTGCCTAGTCAGGGTCATGTTTATATCTTTTTAGTACTATGGGTATGTCGGGGGCCTTGTTTCAGCTTATGCACTATGTCGATGTTCCCTTTTAGAGGCTTTGTAGATATGTCTTGTGTTGTACAGTTCGTTCAGTACAGCCCTGTTGGCTGGATGTTGGTTAGAGATTATGTTGGCCTTCTGGGCCTCAATATGTATATCTATGCCTAGGTTGGGTTCTTCTGTTTGCAGATATTATGTCGGTTGTTTTATAACCGTCATTCTGAGGCCTTAATGGCCCAGACGGTTATACGTTCGCATAATGATATTCAGGTGGTACACTCGGGTCATCCAGTCGTTGGGTGCCGGTCACACCCTCCAAGGTTGGTGTGTTTCAAACTTAGTATCAGAGCAGGTCGTGTCCTAGGGTGTCTACAAAGCCGTGTCTAGGAGAGTCTTATTTATGGATGTGTTGTGCACCACATTTATAAACAGGAAGACCACATTTATAAACAGGAAGCTACAGGGAATTTAGGATTGATTACACTTCTTTATGATTCGAGGTCGTGTTATAGAGCTAAGTCATAAGGAGTCGAGTTTAACTCGTGTTCGATGTTATACAGAGATGTCGATCACTAAAAAAGCTACGGCGAGCCAAAAGGATAAGACAACTGAAGGAGAGAAGTTATGACAATATCGAAAGGTAAGGTACAAGGTTGAGATGTAAATGAGATAGAAAGTAAAGAAGGTACGAGATACCTAAGTACAAAAGATTGTGAATAGTTGAGACTTCAGGTAGGGCTAGAAGTGCCATGATTCAATATCAAGAACGATAGTGGTGCCATTAGTATCATGTCTTCCAGCTTATAATTTTCAAGTACTAGGAGGTCTAGTTACAAAAGTATGAAAAAATTGGAAGCAGTGTGATGTCTCTCTTGAAGTTCGAGAACAATATAAGAAAGTTTATGATGCTAGCAAGATAAGCGAAAGGTTACGGATAGTATAAACAGAATAGGTGTAGGTCGTAAGCCAAAGTATGAGTGCGACAAGATTTCAGATGGATAGAGTTAAAGGTAAGGGAGAGTAAGTAAAGAAGACGAGGGTAGGTAAGACCTTGGGATTAAGCCCATCAAGATCAATGAGTTGACGGCTTTTGTAAGCTATAGAGAGCCAGTATAGGCTGAATGAAATTAAAGGAGTCTAAGATTAGAAGAATGTCGGAGAGGCGGAATTCGGGTATGACATGGGATTAGAATACCTCCCATAAGATGAATCATGTTGATGTAATATGCATTATGGAATACTGTTATTGAGATATAGTACCGCCCCTTTGGTTTGGAGAGTAGTACAATACGCGGATAAGCCCAACATTTGAGGATGAACGTTCCTAAGGGGGGGAGGATGTTACACCCCATACTTTTGACGTCAATTGCGTCGCGAGTTAACTAACATAAGTCCAGAGAGGTTAAGATCCCTCTAAAAGATTAAGAGAGGTTTATTGGAAGTGTTAAGTAAGTTTCGGAAAAGTTTGACACTAATCAGATCGAAGGAAATAAGTTTCAATGAAATTCTCCGAAAGAAGTGGATTGTAATAGTCGTACTTTTAGGCTACACTTTGAATCGCTCGATGTATATAAATAGACTTGAGTCATGGGAATTTTGGTCATATTTAATTGTGCATATCAAAAGCCGGGTGTATTAAGAGATCAAGTCCTAAAATGATTTATGACTTAAAAATGTGTCAATGATGATTGAAAATAATATTTCGTGTATTCCAAAAAAGCTATGGACTAGTGTTATATCACATGGTCATGATAATGGGTATATAAAGTTTGTTGAGAATAATTATTATTAAGTGAATTGAGTTCAAGGAGTTAATTATGTGTGTGATTAGTTGAATTATGGGGTGTAGTGAAATAAAGAACAAGAGGAGAATTAATTAAAGTCCTTAAAGAGGTTACAAGATAATTATTGTAACAATATTTGTTTTACACGTGGATGAACTATAGAAAGAGATAACATGACTCTAATAGATCTGGTGGTTTATCCTTAGGAGATGGAGAATTCACAATTAGTGTGATAAAGAAGTGGACCCCACGGTCCACTAGTTAATTACTATATTGATGTTTCATTTTGCTCACTAATTTCTCTTAGCAAAAACGTGAATATCTACATCTAGTTTAGGAAGTTATTCATAAAACTTGTGCAACAATTCATTTTGATCTTTGAGAAATAATACTTTCTACTTTAGGTGTTCTTTTAAACAACAAGAAACAAAATGACGTCCCAACAATTCTATCTTTGAAAATAAGTTATTTTTGGGAAGAAAACGTAAGTAGCAACATAAGTTTAATGTGTACCGGGTGGACTGATTTCACTATAGTGATGAAAAGGTCAATATCCAAGGGATGTTAAGGCTATCGTTTCCTTCTTTTGTCATGAATCGGGTTATTACAAAACGTAAATAAATGTCTTATCAAACTAACTCTATTCATGATTAAGTTTGAGATGTTCTTGACCCTTGTTTGTCCGTTGTTGATAGAACCTTTCATGTCTATTGTGATCCTTATTGGGCTGATAATGTAGTACATGATGATTGATAGTACATAACTATAATCGGAGGTCTAACGACCTTACGTCACTCCAATGAGTTCACAACGTCTTCTTTTGACTTCAATGATAGTATGAGTCTGTGTGTGATGTAATGGTGACATATAAGAGAAGTAGTAAGGTTATACACGTATGTACCTTATTTTTAGGGAATGATTATGTATTGTTATTTACCACCGGACTACAATCAGTCGGGCAGTTATCATCAGTTGGACAATTATGTATTGTTATTTACCACTTGTTGGGCAAACGTGCATTTACCACCGAGCTACGGTCGCAGGTCAGTTACCACTAATTGGGCAGTTTTGTATCGTTATTTACCACTGGTTGGGCAGTTACCACTTATCAGTTGGGCAGTCGAACAGTTAGATTTACAACGTTGATATAGCGGTATAAAGTAAGGTTGTAAGATAAGAATGATCATTATGTATATTGTGGGCCTTGATGACATTTCAGGATTTCAGGTTAATTCGTATCTCTCTCTCTTTTATGATTACTTACTAATGTATTTTATTTTTGCCTTACATATTTAGTACATTATTAGTACTGACGTCCTTTTGCCTGAGGATGCTGTGTTTCACTCCACACATGTTCATGTAAGTGAGAAGTGGATCTGTCGTTGTCGATCACCTCCAGATATCAGTTTTTGATGGTGAGCTCCATCTCCTCCTGGAGCATTACCGAGTCAGGGTCATGTTTATATCCTTTTGGTATTATGGGTATGTCGGGGGCCCTATTCCGACTTATTTACTATGTCGATGTTCTCTTTTAGAGGCTTTGTAGACATGTCATGTATTGTGCAGTTCGTTTAGTACGGCCATGTAGGTTGGATGTTGGTTAGAGATTATGTTGGCCTTCTAGGCCTCAGTATGTATATTTATGCCTAGGTTGTGTTCTTATGTTTGCAGATATTATGTCGGTTGTTTTATAACCATCATTCTGAGGTCTTATCGGTCCAAACGATTATAAGTTCGCATGATGATATTCAGGTGGTACGCTCGGGTCGTCCAGTCGCCGGGTGTCGGCCACACCCTCCAAGGTTGGGGTGTGACGGCCAAACGGATCCTTAATTGCCCTAAAATATTTTTGGAGTTTTGTCTATTAGATTTGGTGAAAATAGTGAGAAAAGATCCACCTACCACTAGTCTTCGGCCGGAGGGGTTTATTGCACAAAAAGGCCGGGGCGCAGGCTCCCGAAGAGAGAAGCCCAACGAATGTCAAATGCAAAGCCTCACACCTAATTAAGATCATATTGGTATACTCTCCCAAAAAAAGAAAAAGCAGACCCCATTGAAGACGAGAGTGAGGTAACTATAAACATTAAGAAAAGTCTCATCAAATCCTGAAATATATGCAACATAAAAACTTATACTAAACACTAAAAGAATATAAAAGATTAGAAAAAACTATACCTCAAAAAATTATATAACAAACTCTAAAAATCAATTATAAAATAACAAAAAAATATACCTCTAAATGCGAGATATTGTTAAATTTTTATTTTTCTCATAATTCCAAATCTTACAGATAAATAAATATTTTATGGAAACAACAAAAACGCATACTTAAGAGACTATTTAAAGCTACCATATGACCATTTTTGTCATTTTCTCCGGCACAATGCCCAATTCCCAAGTTCCTTTGCTCTCGTCATAGCAACCAAGGGCATATTTCTCTTGACCAACATTTTGCTTGGCAACAAAAAAGCATAAAAAACAGTTATAAGAAAATGCAATTCTACGCACACCCGGTGCATGGGAGAAAGCAGTGGACCTCATAATACCCGCTTATAACTGTTAAATATGTATATTGTGTATATTGAGTCTCAGATTTGCTCCCATAAATGCCTCTCGATTTTGGCTGTTTAGGTAATGTAATTTATGATAAACATTTAGTATCCTAGTTTAGGTAATGTTGTAATATAATTAGTAGTGTATTACCATAAATATATAGAATAAGGTTTTAGGAATAGAATAGGAATAGGATTGTCTCATATTATGTAACTTGTATATATAGCCTTTCAAGTAATGAAAATAATCAAGGAGATTATTTCTTTCATGGTATCAAGAGATTAGGTCAAACAAAAAATTTCTCTCCCAAAGTTTTGTTCTTCCTCTCGGTCGAGACCCCCCCTCGGGTTTACCAAATTGTTCTTCCGCTCTCAAAATCTCTCTTACTATTCCCAAATTTCCCATCCTCTCCCTTTGTTCTTTCAATATGTATAAGAACAATTTTCATCCTGCCATCATGGTTTCTAACATCAAGAACAACATCCCTATTGTTCTTGAGATGGAAAACGTCCAATATGCGACGTGGGCAGAATTGTTTAAAATTCACGCTATCTCCCATCAAGTCATCCATCACATAATTCCTCCCGCTGCACCTATTCCCGCGGAGGATCCTCAGTTATGGATTACTCTTGATGCTACCGTTCTCCAGTGGATTTATTCCACTATTTCAGTTTACCTCTTACAGACAATTATTGAGCCGAATACCACGGCTATGGCTACCTGGAATAGATTGCGTGACATATTCCAAGATAACCAATATTCACGTGTTGTCACACTCGAGCAGGAATTCTCTCAAGTTTGCATGGAAGAATTTCCAAACGTATCAACCTATTGCAAGAAACTCAAGGAGTTAGCGGATCAACTCCGTAACGTTGGCGCACTTGTAACAAATAATCGTCTGGTTCTACAACTGGTTGTCGGTCTTTCTAAGGCCTATAATGGCGTTGGGACTCTCCTTCGTCAAAGCAACCCACTTTCCGTTTTTTATCAAGCCCGCTCCATACTTACTTTGGAAGAAGCCGGTTTGGCTAAAAAGGCGACTACCGGAGCAAGCCTCGTCGTCCTAATGACGTCCTCCACAAATTCTTCAGGTTTTGTTGATAATTCGGGCCAAAACCGTACTCATGGTGGCGGCAAAAATAATTGTAAAAAAAATAACAAAAACCGTGGGGGCAAACACGGCGGTTCCGGTAGTCAGCAGTCTGGCAGTGGGCCCCGTCCAGTCAACAGTGGGCCTCCTCCCTACTGGTCCCAGCCGTGGGGCTCATGGCAGTGGGCCTGGGGCAGTGGGTCGTGGGCCAGCAACCCTTATTTTCCAGGCCCTTCCAGCTGGCAGTAGGCTGGACAACCTAACTTCAGGCCCAACAGTCAGCAGCCAGCTTCTCGTTACAGCACTGGGCTGGGGCAGCAGGGTGGACTACTTGGGCCTCGGCCCACACAAGCATTCTCGACAGTAGGCCCCACATCTACTCACACCGACATTAAGGCCGCAATGCACACACTTGGGTTGACGCAACCAGATCTAAATTGGTACATGGACACCGGCGCAACGACACACATGACTTTCGATCAATGTACTCTCTCATCTTATGCCAATTTGAGCAACCCTTGTGGTATAATTATTGGTAATGGTAACTCTATTCCAATTCAGGGTTATGGACATAAAACTCTATCTCCCCCCAATCCTCCCCTTATTTTGAAAAATACTTTACATGCCCCCAAATTGATTAAAAACTTAGTGTATGTCTGAAAATTCACCACTGACAATTCTGTTTATATTGAATTTGATCCTTTTGGTTTCTTTGTGAAAGATTTCAAGACGGGGAGTCCTCTCAAGAGGTGTGATAGTAGGGGAGATCTTTATCCTATCACACCCGGTTTCAGTCCATCGAGTTTAGCCTTGCCGTCATCGTTCGCAGTCCTTGCTCCTTCCTTGTGGCATGCTCGGTTTGGTCATCCGGGATCTTCTATTTTATCGTATTTACATAAAAATAATTTTATTTCATGTAAGGGTACGACTAGTACTCCAAATTGTCAGTCTTGCTCGTTAGGAAAAATTGTTAGGTTACCATTTGTTGACTCGAATTCACATACTTTAATGCCATTTGATATTATTCATAGCGACCTATGGACATCTCATGTTCTAAGTTCTCTGGGTCACCGGTATTATGTTTTGTTTTTGGATGACTATTCTACATTTTTATGGACATTTTCGATAGCAAAGAAATCTCAAGTGTTTTCCGTCTTCTTAAAATTTAAAGCATTCATTAAAACTCAATTCGAACGGAAAATAAAAAATATTGAGTGTGATAATGGCAAAGAGTATGACAATGTGATGTTTCGGGAGTTTTGTGCTACTAATGGGATCAATTTTCATTTTTCTTGTCCTCGTACGTCTTCACAAAATGGGAAAGCCGAACGCAAAATTCATTCCATAAATAACATTATCCGCACTCTCTTAATTCATGCTTTCGTACCCCCATATTTTTGGCATCATGCTCTTCAAATGGCAACATATCTCCTTAACATAATTTCTTCCAAAGGTCTGACATATTCTTCCCCCCTCCAAATTTTATATAATAAGAATCCTTCATATTCTCTTCTTCGGATTTTTGGGTGCTTGTGTTATCCGTTATTCCCATCCACCACAATTAACAAACTTTAGGCCTGATCTACTCTGTGTGTGTTTTTTGGGTTATCCGTCTAATCATCGTGGTTACAAATACTTTGATTTATCCTCCAAGAAAATTATCATTAATCGCCATGTAATTTTTGATGAAACTCAATTTCCATTTACTATAGTTCATACTCCCGAACCTAGCTCGTATAATTTTTTGGATGATGGTATATCCCCGTATATTACTCACCATTTTTCGGACATGCCCCGCACCTAAAATCCTCCAGCGGGCCCACTGCCCGCAGGCCCCACTGGTTTGTCACAAACTACCATCACTGGATCAGTTCCAGCGATTGGGCCAATTTGCCCAATTCTGGAACTGGTCCAGTTCCAATGTCGATTTACCGTCGTGGGCCAGCAGGCTCACTGCCTGCTGGCCAGTCCATCCCGAGCCCAGAAAATTCCTAAAATCTGCCCACTTCTTCCTCCAGTCATAGACCAGTCACTCGTAGTCAGCAGAGTGTTTTTAAACCAAAGAGACATTTTAATTTAAATTATAATATTCTTAAGTCACCCTTACCCCGTACTCCTGTGTCTACATTAAATGACCTAAATTGGAAAATTATTATGACCGATGAATATAATGCTCTTATTGATAATAAGACGTGGGAGTTGGTGCCCCGTCCTTCTAGTATTAATATTATTAGGTCTATGTGAATTTTTGCTCACAAGGAAAATTCAGATGGTTCGTTTGCACGACATAAGGCGCAGCTTGTGGGTGATGGTAAGACTCAACAGGTTGGGGTGGATTGTGGTGAGACTTTTTTTTCGGTGGTCAAGCCGACTACCATTCGCATTGTACTCAGCTTGGCTCTTTCAAAAGCATGGCCTATTCATCAGTTAGATGTAAAGAATGATTTCCTACATGGTGATCTCAAGGAAACAATTTATATGCATCAGCCGTTGGGATTCAAGGATCCCAATCATCCTCATAATGTCTGTTTGTTGAAGAAGTCCTTATATGGGCTTAAGTAGTCTCCACGGGCCTGGTATACAAGGTTTGCTAACTATGTTTCCACTATTGGGGTCACTCACAGCAAGTCAAATAATTCCTTGTTCATCTATCATCGTGGTTCGTCTTTGGCCTACATTATGTTGTATGTGGATGATATCATTTTGACTGCCTCTATAGATGCCTTACGCCAATCTATCATGACCATTCTCAGCTTTGAGTTTGCTATGAAAGACTTAGGGCCCTTGAGTTACTTTTTGGGGATTGTCGTCACTCGTCGTTCTGATGGATTGTTCTTGTCTCAACGGAAGTATGTAGCTGAGATCATCCAGAGGGCTGGGATGTCATCCTGTAAGTCCACGTCCATTCCAGTTGATATAAAACCTAATCTTGGTGTCGCGGCTGGCGTACCTTACGAGGATCCAACCCGCTATCGCAGTCTTGCAGGGGCCCTTCAGTATCTTACCTTTACGAGACCAATTATTACATATGTTGTCCAGCAGATGTGTTTGTTCATGCATGATCCCCGAACTGAGCACATGAATGCGCTCAAATGCATCATTCGGTATATTCATGGAACACTTGACTACGGTTTACATTTATCTCCTTCCTCGACGGCCACACTTGTCTCGTATACAGATGTTGATTGGGGTGGTTGTTCCGACACCAGACGGTCTACGTCTGACTATTGTGTGTTTCTTGGCAACAACTTGGTCTCCTGATCTGCAAAGGATCAGACGACTCTATCCCGCTCAAGTGTCGAGGCTGAATATTGAGGGGTAGCTAATGTGGTCTCGGAATCATGTTGGCTACGTAATTTACTATTAGAGCTTCATTGTCCCATTCCGAAGGCAACCTTGGTGTATTGCGATAATATTAGTGTCATTTACCTTTCAGGTAATTCGGTTCAGCACCAACGCACTAAGCATATCGAGATGGACATACATTTTGTACGCGAAAAGGTTGCTCGGGCTCAGGTACGCGTATGTCATGTCCCGTCAAGATATTAGATTGCAGACATCTTTACAAAGGGTCTTCCCTCGGTCCTTTTTGAAGATTTTAGGAACAGTCTCAGCGTTCGAAGACCGCCCGCTATGACTGCGGGTGTGTGTTAAATATACACAATAGACACACAATATACATGTGTATATTGTATATATTGAGTCTCGGATTTGCTCCCATAAATGCCTCTCGATTTTGGCTGTTAGGTAATGTAATTTATGGTAAATATTTAGTATCCTAGTTTAGGTAATGTTGTAATATAATTAGTAGTGTATTACCATAATTAGTGTATTTCCATAAATGTATAGAATAAGGTTTTAGGAATAGAATAGGAATATGATTGTCTCCTATTATGTAACTTGTATATATAGCCTTTCAAGTAATGAAAATAATCAAGATATCTGTGGAGCTTTTACTCGAATCCACAATCGCCTTATCCCTTAGGCCACTGGTGCTTGTTCGATATTTTGGCCAATTAGATTAATATAATTCCTTTTACCTATTTCAGTGCAATTTCCAGAAAATCGTGAAAACAACCTCTTGCAGAAATTTAAGGTAAGGTTACGTACAATAGACCCTTGTGATCCGATCCTTCCCCGGATATCGCGCATAGCGAAAGCTTAGTGCACCGAATTGCCTTTTTCCCCCTCACTAAGAGCCTCCTTGGAAAGGCTTTAACTTATGACTTATAAGTCAAAAGACATAAGTTAGTATTGAAGTTGTGATCCGGCCCTTCCCCGGATATCGCGCATAGTGAAAGCTTAGTGCACCAAGTTGTCCCTTTTTCCCTCACTAAGAGCCTCCTTGGAAGCTTTAACTTATGACTTATAAGTTAAAAGACATAAGTTTGTATTGAAGTGTGTGAACATCTGATCCAAAAGCTTAAGTTGTTAGATAGAATACACTTTTAATATTTGATTATATTGTCAACACACCCCCTCACGTGATGGCTTGATTTTTTTTCATGATCCAAGCACGTGGAAACTCTTTTTGATAATGGGTGGCGGTGAGGTTTGATCTCATGACTTTTGGCCTGCTCTGATACCATATTGAAGTGTGTGACCATCTGATCTAAAAGCTTAAGATGTTAGATAGAACACACTTTTAATATTTGATTATATTGTCAACAGTTAGAAATTCTAATTTATGGCTTTTGACTTATTTCTATATTTTGACTTAAAAAGAAATATTTAAAAGCATGTTTTATCTTATCCAAATATTATTAAAATGCTTAAAAGCACCTAAAATAAGTCAATCCAAATATACTCTAATTATTCACACTAATGTCAGATATTCTACACCATATGTTTAGACTCAGGGTGGATCTACGAAGGGGTGAGGGTGTTCACCTGAACCCCCTTGACGAAACAATTATACTATATATGTAAAGTATATTTTTTTACTTTTTATGTACATATAAAATGTGTGTAACACACTCGACGATGACGTGACAAAATGATAAATTAAATTAGGATATGTGGCATCTGATCAAATAATAATATAAAAAATAAATTTTGAGAAAAAAATAATATTTCAAAAAAGAAAAGAAAGCATGTTCTTGGTGTTCTTCACCATCTTCATATGTGTTCTTGTTCCAACCAAGATGTTAATCCAAAATTTCAAGAGAAACTCCTCCAAATTTTTTATAACTTCAGCTAAAGATTTCCCATGAAGACCCGAAGACAACCTCACATTAATTTCTCAAATTTTTCATCAAATCAAGTAACTCATTTTAAACATTCAAGCTTTCTAAAGACCCCATTAATGATGTTTAGACCCAATTAATTTAAAATAATTCAAAGAGACAAAATGAAGTTGCTAGATCTGAAACCCAGATCGAAAAAAAAAGAACGAAATCAGATCTAAAGTAATGGAGTTTCGCCGGAAAATTATTTGAAAAATAAAAAGAATGAAGAAGAAGAAAAACTAAAAATAAAAAGAAAAATCTATATTGTGGAATTTTCACGCGCCTTATTTCTGTGAAAATTATGCAAGTTGCGGAGGCCTACATGAAGTGTCTAGATGAAACAAGCGTTACTTGAGGTGTTTAAATAACAAATCTGGACGACCATAGTTTCCTGGAGATGGATTTGGCCAATATGTAAACTCCATGTTACTTTTTTAACCAACATTTAGATATTATTATTAATTTTTAGTACTTGAAATTTCATTAGCATAATATGTTGGTTGCTAATATTATTATCAATCACTAGTAAATGTATCTTTTCTTGTTAATATTTTCCACTTAACCAATTCCAACAAATAATCATTTTTGAAAAATGATTTTTCGCCATAACAAACACATAATAATCTGACTTCTCGTCCATGAGATTGGACCAATTTCTTTTTGTCTTCGGTAATTGGATTTTCCTAACACCTAACAAATCATTGACCTCCTATTCTGTCTTTTGCATTACATTCACGTTAATTAACGAATACAATCCTAATCATACTTAAAGATTAAAGAGAGCTACTCATTGCTCTATTGAGATATTAAACGTCACTTGTTTATTTAAAAGATTGTTGCAGACTATGGAGGTAATGTCGATCACCGCTGAAGCACCACCGACTACATATTCACTATTGGTACAACAACTGTTAGTTGGATATCGCAAATTCAGAAGATTGTTGCTTTATCTACTACAGAAGCTGAGTATGTTGCAGTGACAGAAGCTAGTAAAGAGTTGATATGGCTTCAAGGTTTGCTGACAGAGCTGTGATTCAACCAGAAGAAGAGTGTTTTGCATAGTGATAGTCAGAGTGCAATACATCTGGAAAAGAATTCATCATTTCATTCTAGAACAAAACACATTGGTCTCCGTTATCACTTCATCAAGTCACTTTTTGAGGATGATATGCTATGTTGGAGAAAATCCAAGGAAGTAAGAATCCAGCATATATGTTAACAAAGGTGGTGACAATTGATAAACAGAAGTAAGAATCCACAGATATATAAACTCATGGATCTTCTTTGCTTCTAACAAAATCAAATAATTTGATTGCTTTGTCAAAACAAATATTCCAACTCCTTGAGTCTTGCTTAAGTCCATAAATGGACTTATGTAGCTTGCACACTGCTTTGGGCTTAGTATTGGATGTAAAACCCTCAGGTTGTATCATATACATTTTCTCAATTAGATTACCATTGAGGAAAGCAATTTTAACATCCATTTGCCAAATGTCATAATCATAATATGCAGTCATTGCAAGCAAAATCCGAATTGACTTAATTTTCGCAACAAGTGAAAAGGTTTCATCATAATCGACCCCAGGCCGTTGATTATAATCTTTAGCCACCAATCTTGCCTTATAAGTCTGTACCTTGCCATATGCATCAATCTTCTTCTTGAAGACCCATTTGCATCATATGGGTCTAATCCCTGTTGGCAAATCAACCAAGTTCCAAACTTGATTTATGTACATCGAGTCCATCTCAGATTTCATGGCTTCTTGCCATCTCTGCGAATCAATGTCTAACATAGCTTCACTGTAGGTTGTAGGTTCATCGTCATTAGGAATATCTATCTCATTGTGTGTTTCAACAAGGAGATTAAGTCTTTCAGGCGGACGATGAGTCCTAGTGGTCCTACGAAGTTGATTATTATGCGTTTTAATGTTTGTTGTATTCTGATTGTGAGAAGGTCTTTGTGTGCTGGACAATCCATCACCTTGAGAGCTTTCAAGAATGTCATTTTCATGTATTTCCTGAATGGAATGATGTACAACCATTGTATCATCTTCCATTGGTTGTGTATGAGAGCCTTGCATTTCTGTACTATCTCTCACAGCACTCCCACTGGCTGATGGGCGTACTCTAAGTACCCAATCTTCACCAAATACTCCCACTGAATCCTTGTTTAGGTCTTTTGACAAGGGTTCAACTTCTGTGTTATCTTGTGGTTCTTGAATTTCTTCAAGTTCTATCTTATTGCAGCTCCGTTCCTTGTAGACATAGTCTTCTTCAAGGAAAGTTGTATTTCTGGAAACAGTGACTTTATGTTCTCCAGGAATATAGAAATAGTATTCCTTAGTTTCTTTTGGATACCCCACAAAATAATATTTTTCACTTTTAGATTCCAACTTGTCAGTAAGCATCTTCTTTACATATGCAGGGCACCCAGGGTCACATGTGTTTTAAGTGCTAGCTTCTTGCCATTCCATATCTCATATGGAGTTTTCTCTACTGACTTTGAAGGAACCTTGTTCAGAATATAAATTGAGCTTTGCAATGCATAGCCCCAAAGGTATATTGGTAGAGCTGAAAAACTCATCATGGATCTAGCCATATCTAACAGGGTTCAATTTCTCCTTTCAGCAACACCATTCATCTGTGGCATTCCAGGATGTGTCTATTGTGATTGGACTCCATGAATCTTCAAGTAATCCAGAAATTTTTTACTTAAGTATTCACCTCCTCGATCTGATCGAAGGGTCTTGATACTTGTTTCAAGTTGCTTCTCTACTTCTGACTTGTACTCCTTAAATTTTTCAAAGGCTTCGGACTTGTGTTTCATAAGATAAACATGCCCAAACCTTGTGAAATCGTCTGTAGAAGTTATGAAGTAAGGAAAATCTCCCTTAGCTTGAGTGGAAAACGGCCCACATACATCTGTATGGACCAACTCAAGTGCCTCTTTGGCGCGCACACCTTTCCCAGAAAGTGATTTGTTGGTCATATTTCCTCTCAAGAAAGATTCACAGTTACCATAGGACTCCAAGTCAAATGGTTTCAGGTAGTCTAACTTTCTCAATCTTGCTATCTTTGATTCATTGATGTGACCAAGTTTACAGTGCCATAAGTAGGTGGGATTTCTTGGATTACTTATATTAGCTCATTTGTTTTGCATATTGAAATTGCACGACTATAGTTTAGAATATACAAACCATCCACAAGAGGAGCATTTTCACAAACAAAACTATTAAAAGACAGTGCATAACTGCCATTGGCAATAAATAAGGAAAACCCCTCAATATCTAACACTGGGATAGAAATAATATTCCTCGTCAATGAGGGAACAAAATAACAATTATTCAGTTCTAAACAAAAGCCTGAAGGTAAATCTAGTCTATAAGTTCTCACGCGTTCAACATCCACTCATGCTCCATTTCCAACGCGCATGTCTACCTCCAAAGGTCCAACCTTTCTGCTGTCAATCATACCCTGCACATTATTACAAATGTGTGAGCCACAAGCGGCATCTAATAGCCAGTAGTGAGAGTTACTTATATACATATTTATTTCAATGACAAACATACTTTGTCCAGTAGAACCAGGAGCACCTAGTGCTTTGCCTTCTCCTAGAGCTGTGCAGTCCTTCTTCCAGTGCCCTTTTTTCTTGCAGTTGAGGCACACATATGAAGCTACCTTTGCTTTCTTCTGAACACTTTCTCTAGGTTTCGTGACTGTAGGTGCAGTAAGTGTCTTACCCTTCTTCTTCTGCATGTTCATACCCTTGGGTTTGAATTTGCTAGAAAAGTCCACCATGAGCACAACTTTACCTTTAGAGGTAGATGATTTAAAAGTCTTTAACATGTTGTGAAGCTCTGGAAGACTTGCCTTGGTTCCATTCATATTGAAGTTCACAATGAAATTCTCAAATGAACCAGGAAGTGAATTCAGGATCAGGTTGACAGAGACATTTATAGGTAGCTTCGTTCCAATCGAAGCCAACCTTTTTATTAACCCAATCATCTTCAGAACATGTGCCGACACTTGACCCCCATTGTTCAGCTTACACTTGAAAAGGTCCCTCAACAGTTCATACTCCATTGTCTGAGACTGTGAGTCATAGAGACTCTTCAAGTGTTCTAGCATTTCGTTGGGTCCCATGTTTTCATGTTGCCTCTGTAACTCCAAGGTCATGGAGGACAACATTACACATTGTGCCGAGGTAGCATCGTCTAGATGTTTCTGATAAGCCATATTGCCAAACAAGGCATACTCATTAGAATCTTCGGCAGGGACTATGGGGAACACTCACATACTCAATTCTCTCTAGTCTTAACACCAATCGCAGATTTCTTAACCAGTCAGGGTAATTTAATTCAGTCAACTTGTTTGTCTTGACCAGCATTTTCAGTGATAGATTCGACATTTTATACGACTGAAGAAACAAATATATTTAAAATTAAACTCTAATATAATTTCTATTGAACACATTCGTTAACTAATTAACATAACATTTAGTTTAATTAGCTCCCACTATTTTAACATACTCTTCGACCCCATGGAAGAATACGGACTCATATCAAATATGGTCATAATGGGCCATGATCCAGGTTCATACTATCTCTGCGTTTGCTGTGGCTGATAACTTCAACAACACAACCTGGTAGGTCTCTAAACCAATTACAAATAATTTGTAATTCATGTTTGACCGAATGTTCTAAACAACCGATCTGCGTCCCTCGGCTTGTCCGACACTGTGGCGCCAAGACAGCCTAGAAAGTCAACCCTGTTATGCGACTGGAATTATGTATCAAAGTGAGTTTTTCCTTATAGAGCAAACATTATAGTGTAAATACTCATGAAGGTTTATCACCCACTTCTACATTTAACATGCATCTATGAAAGAGTCTGAGTCCTCGTAGACTTAGATCAAATGCTGTGGCATAAATACTCATCTCGCCGAAAAGGATTTTGAACTACAATAAATTATAACGGATGACACGTTCATTTCAAATGAGACTTGTATTAAAATTTTAGGAAACATTTTAATTCAGGGTTTTAACCAAGATTAACTCTTTTACGTCATATCCAATATGACATCTTTATATCATGCAAAACTAATGACACATATAGTTGGGAACTGTCAACCCAATATGCATTATATAAGATGGTTTAATCAAATATTGGGCGCCGCCTGCCCAGACAGTTATAGCGGACGCTATTCTAGTAATTTAAATGACAATCATTTAGCACATAAATGTTATACTTATCAAATATATTGTATAATAATAATCACGGGTTAAACATTTACGACCGTCGGGGCCGCGGCTCTAATCATTAGGGTCGCGATGCCACCGAGGCAGAATGCTTCTGCAGTGCTTTAGAGCTGCGACGCTCGCAAGGCAGAAGCATTTCGGCTTCTGTAATTCATTTAGGGTTGCGGTGCTCCACTATGGAGCCGCGACACCTACTGTCCAGTAAGTACAGAATTAAAAAATGAACAATTAGGGCCGCGGCGCCGCCTTGAAACCTTAGAAAGTGTCGATGCGCCCTACCATAGGGTCACGGCGCCGACGTCCTGATAAAATATTTCTGTGTTAATTTTCAAAATCGTTCGAGCCCTAAATCCAATTTAGGGATCAAATCACAAGTCATTTATCATCACCCACCATTATCAATTACGCACGCATCAACCATCATCCATCTTTATCTGTTCTTAGCCGTGCACCGTGCAATGAGTCGGACAACACACTTTTGGCTTAGTTCGAGTTAGATCGGAATGACTTCCTCGAGTTAGCGTAGGAGATAATTTAGGGTGATATCAAAAGGTTAACATTTTGTTAAGACATGTAGGATTTCAAGAAGCCTTGTTTTAATCCAATTTTATGTTTAACCCATATTATTATGTTATTCAATTGTTATATAACCATTGAATCAGCATGAGCTCTGATACCACTGTAGGGTTTTATTGGGTTCAAAACACATAAGTATGGCACATCGGATGTTTAAAATTTTGTTCTTACTTACTCCAACAATTACTTCTGGTATGGTTATACGATAATCAAAACCCGTAACATAAAGCATAAACACTTACATGTTGTATTATCTGGAATATTTACTAAAGGGTGGACACGCGACAACCGTTTCGATTGCAAGCTTCAATGTACGTCTTTGGAAAGCTAGGAAATCCGACAGAGGTTCAAGAGAGAGTTTAGATTGTAAGCCTCTAAGACTTAGAATGATAATCTGAAATTGGTGTATTGAATAATGAAGGGAATGTCTGTATTTATAGGTGAAAATTAGGTCAAAATCGGATTAGGGTTTGACCTTGGACCTGGCCCCACAAATCGAGACATATTAGGTCATTAGCGTCGCGGACCACTGGTGTGGGCGCCGCGGCGCCCGACGTGGCCCTACACCGTCTCGATTTATTTCCGCACATTCTTAATTATATCCAAAATCCAATTTTAACTTAATTAAAACAATCATTATTCATGTAAATATCTCGATTCTAAATCGAATATTTAATACCCTCTCAATACATCCTTAGATCGGAAAGACAATCGACATAGTGTGACCCTACAGGCCTTCACATATCGACATTAATCAAATTAAGGTCTACGAGGAACTCCTAGACGGCGCCGCAAGACGAACTCAATATGTGAAGTACGTTTACACGAATCCAGTAAACTTAACCTCTATGTGGTAAGATAAAATCCTTTCATTTACGACACACCCGATCAAGCTTAGGATTTGTCAAGTGTCTATCCAAATGACTTAATCATTGTATCTCATCTATATTAGTTGACAACTAGACCATATTCTAAATATGTCTATTGCGTAGCCAACGACTTAGTCAACATAATATCACTGAGAATCTGAGTGTTCTCTCGAATATACATTCGAGGAATGAATCCTAATGTTGGCTCAACTACCACTTTTAATCCACATCATAATGTACCCAATACAAGTCGTATATCAACCTATAAGGCATTTGAGCTTAGGACAAGATCAACGTATATTACTTTGTAAACAAGGTGTGTATTGACCTCAAGACTAATGACTTCTATCTCCCACACGCTGATCATACTTTAGACAAGTATAACAAACAGTATATCAACAGGGTATAACGATACTTCAAAGTATCTATGTGTCCATCACGAGTAACCATTACTCGTAGCAGGTGAGACATACTACATCCTCTAAGGATGTGATGCATACCACATGTTGACTTATCACATATCATCGATATCCCATTTCGATGATCATTAGTCGAGGTTATTTTAAGAGTTACGCTCTATCATCAATATTTCACTCTATCAATGACAACGTAAGCTCAAGAGATGCACATTAATGAATAATTACAAACAATCAAATAATAATTCAATAATCGCAAATGTTATTTTCACTATAGCTTTGAAAATTCAAGATCAGGATCAGGGTACCTTCAAATGAGTGTGGACCCAATTTTAACAGAGCCCTAAAATTCAAGATCAAATCAACTTCAATCTCAAACTCACTCATCCAGTGTCAGCTATAAGTGAAATATACCATTAACACAAACAACATATATATTATCAAAACCAAGAATCTCGATTTATTAGTCTTCTGCAAGCTCATTTTGAATCCAAAAAGAAAAATTCAATCAATGAAAATAAGAATAGTACTATTAAAAATACAATACTCTAAAATAAAAAACAAATCAAAGCAAAAGGTTTGATCTTTCAAGAAATAACCAAAAAGAATAAGCAATTACTACAACACCACTCTAATCTGAATTAAATCAAATTCAAAGCATGATCAAGAGGAACATGTTTGATCTTTATTAGGTTGTTCATAGCAGAACAAACAAAAGAATATATTTAAAGAATACCCAATTACTGCAAGAACATTCTAGTTTCAAAATTTAATCAAAATCAGAAAATAATCAAGAAATTATTTTTGATGTTTATTAAGGATGTTCTTGAAGAAGAGTGTTAGATTAGGGTAACTGGTAAAGTTGTTGCCATATAACCAGTTCATGGTTCAAGTTGTGAAAACACTCTTCATAAATGTGAGTTAAGAAAGCATACAATAGGCCCATACGTACCTGCCCATAGCCTGATCTTAGTGTACAGGATTGACTTTTTTTGTTAAGAAAAAAAATAAAAGATAAGAAGACAATTTTACCCTTTTGATAATACAGAGAGAGCAAGTGTGTCGATCTCTTTTCGCTAGCTTTAAGGCTTGGTGGAATCGACAAGTGTCTCTCTCTTTTAAACTTGAGTTTCTCCCCTTTTTTGGATATTTTTTCAATTGAGATAGATGGTAGATGATCAACACGTGGACCAATAGAGAATAGTATTTTGATGTGATTTTAAGCCCATTAAATGGAGCGAAGTGGAGAGATCTGGACCGCTGGTTAATGGTGCCCGACAAGAGTTGTTGATTTGTTGTTTTTATTTGTGTTTTTGTCTTAAAGAAAAGAGAGAGAGCACGCAAGAGATAAGTGTGCGCTCGTCTAACTGCGGGGACTCGGGCTGAGGGGTGGATTATGTCAGATCCGGTTTCTTAATCCTCTTTTTTTTAAAAGGGTTTACAAAATTTGGAAACAAAATTTGTTGGGAAAAGAGTAAAAAATACTTTAACATATTAGAATTGGCTTTAAAATATCATCTTTTTATTTATTGGATCAAACTTGCTTCTCCTTTTACCTATTTGGATAAAAATGCTCCTCTTTTTTTAAAAGGGTTTACAAAATTTGTTGGGAAAAGAGTAAAAAATACTTTAACATATTAGAATTGACTTTAAAATATCATCTTTTTATTTATTGGATCAAACTTGCTTCTCCTTTTACCTATTTGGATAAAAATGCTCTCAAGAATCGTTTGGTAGGAGGGATATGATGGGATTAGATTATTGATCATGAATTGGAATTACTCCATGTTTGGTTGTTGGATAACTCTTTTGGTATCCTACTCAATCTCATCTATATGAGATCAATGGCAGAACAGAATTTCACCAAGAGTGTTCAAGTATTAGATAAAGTTTTTTATTTTGACGAACGGGTGCATCGATATTTCCAAAAATCAAACTACGCAATATTAATAATTGATTTTTTTAAAATAAATGAATGCACCAAAAAAATTTAAAATGAAACTGCATAATATTTAGCTTTGAAGAGTTCATAGAAAAAAATCTTTGTGGAGACTTTTCGCGTTCAATCTTGGAAGTCTTATTTAAAAAAAAATTTAAAAAAATTTAAAATGAAAACTTAAATAATTACTTTTAAATTTTATTTAAAAATTTAACTAAAAGAAAAGGAGAGTAAACAAATCAGTGGGCAATTCAATTGGCTACTGATACTTTTATTCTTTCTTCAGAGATTCTTACAGTGTAAGTCTTTAGTTAAGAATTATTTTAATAAGTAACATTACTTTTGAATTATTTCAAAATAACAGATTCATTAACCATTATAGCACAAAATTGCTTACATGTAACAGAAAATAGATATAGAAATAAATTAATTATTCTTATATTCAGCGATCAACTTTGATCCTTATCAATTTATTCCCCTCGCTCTTTTCAAAAGAGTTAAAATATAGATATTGGCCGCAATTACTGGGAATCGAGAACTCAAGCGCACGCAGCTGCGCCACTTTTCCTGAATATCCTACACCATTGGACTACCCATCTAGTTATTTCAAGGGTGTTCAAAATGTGATATATAACCCTTTAACATAACATTTTATCTATATATCAGGTAAATTTTTTAGCAAGGGTGTTCATCTGACCACCCTTGAGTGGGTGTAGCTACGCCCCTATATGGGATAAAAAGTTGTGTAAGTTATATCATATAGAGGGTGAGAGAAGTTATTCCATACTATTCCACTCAATCCCATCTACATGTGATAACTTATCCTCCTATCGAACGACCAATTAATGTACTAAAAATGACTAAAAAATACTCTTCTTTCATCTATCGGATCAAACTTGTCCCCAACTTTATTTTCAGACTTAAATTGCACCTCCACCAACGACAATATATAATATTTAATTAAATTTTAATGAAATACGTGACTGTATAGGGAAAAATCCGTAAACACAAGTGGATGTATCAAGAGATGACATGTGGCAATGGTGGTGACAGGTCAGGCTCGAGTCAATAAGCGAGGGGCTCCATGGAAGCTCTGGAGAAGTAATTTGGTAACCCGCTTTCGGGGGCAGAAATTACAAAGGACCCGGATAAGCAGGCCAACTCACCGTTCAAACGTCATTCATTGTACAGAAACGTTACACAAGACCCCAAGTTTCCTCCAGCCTTTATTAGTCTTTATGACCTCTTAATTATATTTTATTGTAGTATTAATATTGGTGATTATGGAGACATGATTCATGGAACTTGCACCCTACAGCTCTAATATAAATAGATGTTTTCATTTTATTGTTTATTTGTTGTTTTTATTTGTGTTTTTGTCTTAGAGGAAAGAGAGAGTACGCAAGAGATAAGCGTGTGTTGGGGGGACTCGGGGTGGGTTAGGTCAGATCCGGTTTCTTGACCCTCTTCCTTTAAAAGGGTTTACAAAATTCGGAAACAAACTTATTGGGAAAAGAGTAAAAAATATCCTAACATATTAGAATTGGCTTTAAAATATCATCTTTTTATTTATTGGATCAAATTTGCTCCTCCTTTTACCTATTAGGATAAAATTGCTCTCTAGGGTCATTTGGTAAGAGGGATATGATGGGATGAGATTATTAGTCTCGTGGGATTGGAATTATCCCATGTTTGGTTGGTGGATATCTCCTTTGGTATCCCACTCAATCTCATCTATATGGGATCAGTGGCAAAAACATGAATTTCACCAAGAGTGTTCGAGTATTGGATAATTTTTTTTTTGTTTTGACGAACGGGTGCACCCAAATCTATAAAAATCAAAGTACGCAATATTAATTAATTTTTTTAAATAAATGAATGCACCAAAAAATTTTAAAATGAAACTGCATAATATTTAGCTTTGAAGAGTTCATACGAGATTTTTTTTGTGGAGACTTTTCGCGTTCAATCTTGGAAGAGTTATAGAGAGCTTTTGGAATTTTCTTTTTAACTTTCAATTAAATAATTACTTTTAAGTTTTATTTAAAAATTTAATGAAAAGAAAAAGAGAGTCTAAACAAATCAGACGGCAATCCAATTGGCTACTGATACTTTTATTCTTTCTTCAGAGATTCTTACGGTGTAAGTCTTTAATTAAGAATTATTTTAATAAGTAACATTACTTTTGAATTATTTCAAAATAACAGCTTCATTAACTATTATAGCACAAAATTGCTTACATGTAATAGAAAATAGATATAGAAAGAAATTAATTATTCTTATATTAAAGAGAGATCAACTTTGATCCTTATCAATTTATTCCCCTCGCGCTTTGTAAAAGTTAAATATAGATATAGGCCGCAGCTATTTGGAACCGAACCCAAGCGCGCAACTACGCCACTTTTTGTGAATACCCTACACCATTGGACTACCCCATTTAGTTGTTTCAAGGGTGTTCAAAATGTGATATATAACCCGTTTGAGTAACATTTTATCTATATATCAGGTAAAAAATTTCAGCAAGAGTGTTCATCTGATCATCCTTGAGTGGGTGTAGCTCCGCCCCTGTATGAGATAAAAAGTTGTGTAAGTTATACCATATAGAGGGTGGAGAAGTTACTCCATACTATTCCACCAATCTCATCTACATGAGATAAGTTATCCCTCATACCAAACGACCTATTAATGTATTAAAAATGATTCAAAAATACCCTTCTTCCATCTATCGGATCAAACTTGTCCCTAACATTATTTTCAGATTTAAATTATCCCTCCACCAATGACACAATTATATAATATTTAATTAAATTTTAATGAAATACGCGACTGTATAGGGCAAAATCCTTAACACACAAGTGGGCGTATCAAGAGATGACATGTGGCGATGGTGACAGGTCAGACTCAAGTGAGTAAGCGAGGGGTTACGAGGAAGCTCCGGAGAAGTAGTTTGGTAACCCGCTTCCGGGGGAATAAATTACAAAGGACCCGGATAAGCATGCCAACACATTGTTCAAGCGTCATTCAATGTACACAAACATTACACAAAACTCCAAGTTTTCTCCAGCCTTTATTAGCCTTTATGACCTTTTAATTACCTTTTATTATATTATTAATATTGGTAATTATGGAGACATAATTCATGAAACTTGCACCCTATATCTACTATAAATAGATGTTCTCATTCTATTGTAAGACATCATCTACAAGATAATACAACATACTCTTTTACACCTCTCTCATTTCTTACGCTTTCATACTAGTCACAAAGTCTTTATCAAGAAATAAGCACAAGGATCAGGATAATTATTTCTTTACTTTGACTTAATATTGTTTACTATTTCAGTATTTTGTCAAATATTGTTGCCAGGTCAGTTACTTGAGATCCACGTGTCCTTGATCATGTATACAAATTCAACTGTACAATTTTACGGGTAAACAGTTTGGCGCCCACCGTGGGACTTGGACAATTGTGGTATCACAAGTGGCCCCTTTCTCTACTAATCTAATCTTTTCTTTGAGTCTTGATTTTTGCTCAGAACAAACAGATGACAGGAAGAGAAGAAATCGGAGACCACCGCAACACTGGAGATAACACTAACAATCTCCCCATCGGACCAGATGACCGACCGGCAGAAGATATAGTGCCAAGAAATTCGATGGCTGCAGATGGAACCACTTTCAGAAGCGGACAGACTCGGCAGGAGGATGTTCTCAATGATGTAACGCCTGAGGAAGCCATACATAACCCGAGGGCGCAGAATGCCGCTATGAGTGAGCAGGTGAACCGTATGATGCGGTTTCACATGGAGTACATGTTCAAAAACGCTGGCAGCACTCCAACAGACGCACCTGTACCTCCACCAAATACCATCGGGGATGCTTCGAGAAATGATTGTATTTCAGAAAGCGAGCGTCAAAGCAGTGGAAACTATAACAATACGTACCGGAAACATCTGAAGGTGGCTCTGGGAATATAAAAATAGGAAAGCATTGTGCCCAAAGGCATCATGTCCGGAGATAGCTCGAACTGGCTCTGGAATAAAGAAAAGGACTAGGGACTGCCAGATTAGCCCCGTGAGAGAAAAAAATTAGAAGAAACCAGAATCAAGATCCGGCTAGACCCAATAGGTGTTAGCCCGACCTAAATTCTCTTGTAATTTATTTTTGTTCATCTCTTGAAAGCTGTCGTATATGTAAAGTTGTAAACACTTGTGTACGTTCAAGTTCAAAGATGAGATGAAGCAAAACTTGCACCTTCTAAACATTCTCATATACGTCAGAATGAAACGAAATCATTTTTAAATTTGTCTACGCTTCAAGTTAAAAGCATATCAATACCGGTGACTGCCCGGGGGTGAAATAATTTACACCTATAATCGAAATGACCGTACTAGATGACATGCCATAATTGTAAATAAAAGAAATTAATGAAATTTTGCCTTTTTGTGATAAATTCTTGCCACGGAAAGCTAAGTATCACATGAACATTGTCTAATGACATATCAAAAATTTGTACAAAGATAAACATGATACGTCCTCTTCATAAGCACTAGAAATAAGGACTCTCTCTTATAAAGTCATCCAGTCAAATGGCTAAAGGCTGGATGCTTTGTTTTTCGATCATAAAGTTAACCAGACATGTTATATTCAGACTTTACTAGAGCTAGAAGGTGAAAATTTCTGGTTATTCACATCCCCGGCTTCCAAGGCTGTGAGGTTATAAAAATTTCGGGTATAACTAAAAACCCTAGAGTCAAAACTCTAAATAGTTTTGGGTTTAACTTAAAACCCTATAGTCAAAACTTTAAAATTGAAAGTTTTGGGGAAAACTAAAAACCCAAGAGTCAAGATTCAAAGTTTAAAAGTTTTGGGGGAAACTAAAAACCTAAGAGTTAAAACTTGAAGAAGTTCCGGATGAACATTAAAAAGTCGAGATCAAACTTTCACGAATTGATCGTGTCATGTTCAACGTCCATCAATGATGGTTCATTAATGTCCATTGATTTAGACGCATTCCCTCTCAGTCCCAGTGTGGCTTAGACTAGTAGAATCAGTAATGGTACTTTTGCAGCACCAACCGACCATTGACGATAGAAAAACCAGTGGCAGAGTTGTCATCTAAATCCCTAAGTCCTGCACTATTTTTTTCATCACTCGGTTTTTGTCCCAATTGAGTATTTTCGACAAGATTTTTAATGAGGCAGCAGTAAGGGTGATTACATGACATTCCGGCAAAAAGGGGAAATCTTCCACTTTCCGGTCACATCTCAGTGAGTAACAAGAAAGTGGGGGACTATCTGTATAGGGTAAAATTTATAAACATAAGTGGACGTACCAAGATATGACATGTGGCAATAGTGACAGGTCAGACTCGAGTGGCCCCGAGGAAGCTCCAGATAAGTAATTTGGTAAACCGCTTCCGGAGGCAGAAATTAGAAAGGACCCGGATAAGCATGCCAACTCACCATTCAAGCGTCATTCAATGTACATAAACATTACACAAGACCCCAAGTTTCCTCCAGCCTTTATTAGCCTTTATGACCTCTTAATTACCTTTTATTGTATCATTAATATTGGTAATTATGGGGACATAATTCATGAAACTTACACCCTATAGCTCTAGTATAAATAGAGGTTCTCATTCTATTGTAAGACGTCATCTACAAAATAATACAACATACTCTTTAACATTTCTCTCTTTCTTACGCTTTCATACTAGTTAATGAGGCTTTATCAAGAAATAAGCACAAGACTCAGGCTAATTATTTCTTTACTTTGACTTAATATTATTTACTATTTTAGTATTTTTGTCTAATATTATTGCCAGGTCAGTTACTTGAAATCCACGTATCCTTGACCACATATACAAATTTAATTGTACTGTTTTACGGGTAAACAATGACTTTTATTTACTTGTTCATATAATTTTGACACAAATGGATCAACTCGTCCATGACCCAACCCAACATAAAATTCATTTTAAATTAACATAGCAAAGCAATAAAATCATTTTGTCACCTCTCATTTTAATTATTTTTTCATCCAAGTTTCACTTTTAGAGTGTATGGGGTAAAATCTGGATTGAACAACTATGTGAATCAAAAAATGATGCGTGGAAGGTAGAGACTAACGAGACGTGACTCAGCGAAGGCGACACCGTACTCGACCTACATATTTGTTTAGAAGGTTGACCGTATCTGTAAAAGGTTTGGCGCCATAATGCAGATTCGCCAAAACCTAGAGATACATAAGCACGATGTCAAAGATAAGTTTCAAAAGTAACCAACCTCGAGGAATCTAGGATTCTCACCTAAAGAATCTTAACCATATCAGAGACGTGTAGAAAATGTTCAATGAGGTGTGATGTCAAAGGCGGAAGGACGTTGCTTAAGGTTAGGCTATAAGAACACCCTTTCACCTCATTTGTATCGCATCTGATTGTGAATCACATAATACACCGACCTTTTTACTCTATTGTCGTCTTTTGGTTCTCAAGTTCTCTCTTAGTCATTGTAACTCATAGACAATGTCAGTCAACAAATTCCGGAGCCGTCTCAATAAGTATTGCTTACTTTATTTTATTCAATTACTTTACTTGTTATTACTTACGTATTATTCAATATTGATTTCCCTAAAGCAAGTTAGCATCACTTATTTTATTATTTGGTCGACCTTAACCTTCTTGTCCTTAAGCCATTAAATAAATTCAACTGTACTCGGAATTACGAATTTAAGGATAAATAGTTTGGTGTCGTCTGTGGGGATATGACAATTATTGTGTTATTTCGACCTATTATCCACTTTTCTCTAACTTACTATAATATCTTTTGCAAAGAAACTGATGTCATGTCTGGAATCGAGTGGAACATATTAAATGTCGACAAGGAGGATAACATAACGAATCTAAATGTTCTGCTGCCTGTGAACGGGATAGGTTTGCCCACCGATTTCACCAGAGTGCCTATGACATGAGAGCCGCTATGAACCTTAAAGAGGAATTTGACTGAGATAGTTAGGGATCTAATAGGAGGGAGAATGTCGAACCATCCCGGTCGAACAAAGAGTTGGGTGCTCCTAAATTGGTTGACCATTATTTCATCATTACAACATTTGAACTAGTTAGCGAAGATGAAGAGTATAAAAGGTTGAGTGTCCGAAGAAGATGAGGTCTGACCCCATCAAAAGAAGCCATAAGCGACGTAACTAATCCACATTATACTATTTTTTAATAATGCAAATAAAATAGCAATGCGATAATTGAAATAACTGGTTGAATAGTTAATAATAAATAATTAACAAAGTAACAAGACAGAGATTCTTATTAATTCTCCTGGATCAAGTGGGGGAATATTGCTGAAGAATAGTGATGACAATCATGTTTACAAATAACATCGTGACATTGTGAGGAGTCAGGTGAAAAATTAATTGTACAATCATAGGGAAGTGAAGGACTTTAGAGAGTAGCTAATAATAACTACTTTCCTGTAATTCATTTCTGATTTACACGACTTCAGGCAGATAAAGCAGCTATAAAAGCTATGCTTGTCAATCGAGTAGGTGATTTTGGATTAGCTCCTGAGATTTTTGGTTGTTTTACTCTATTTCAAATAGTAGACTTTTCAATCATTTTTGCTCGTGCTGGTGCCCTAGAAATTCAACTTATAAGACTTTGGAATAGTTAGAAAATTACAAAAACGAAACGATTCAGTTTGAACAACAAATGACGATTAATCAAGTCTATTTCTGCATGTTCAACTGTTACTTGTCAAGAATCATGAGAGCTAATGAGATTAAAGAGAGTCCCTAGGATCTCAGAGTTTGACTGTTATCTGAGTTACTTCTATCCGCGGATTATGAAACATCCCAGATGGATAGCTCTAGATTTTGATGGTCCAATGCGTCCGGTCAGAAGGATGATTTCATTAATATTTGTCTGGAGAACTGTTGATTTTGGTCTTCTATGTGCTTGTAACGCATTCAGTCAAATAGTATTTGCTTACGGTATATTCATATCAACACAATCTCTGAAATCATTGTCAATTAAAAAATATTAGAGTACAAATTTTATGGAGGCGACCTGATGACTTATCTTTTTGTTGACAGTAGATAATAATGGTACGTCACAAAATCAATTCTTTAATTCCATTGAAGAACAATGGCACTGCAGAAAGAATAAAGCCGACAATATGACAGGAAGTGGCCAAACTTTGATCTTCTTGAAATTTAATTTGGTTGAGAATAAGAGTGGTAAAATGGGTAAAAAATATGGTTATCTGTCCGATTTATTAAATGAGTTGGATATTCAATCCATTTAAAATAGGTTTAATATGAGTTTGTAAACTCATATTATCTATTTAAAATATAAATAATTTAATTGGTAAAATGAATAAAATTCATAAACTTTAGTAAAATAAGTTCTTTAAAAATAAGACAAAATTACTTTCTTAATAACATTAAGGAAAACAAGTCACGCAAGTGGATTTTACTAACCACCCCATCACCATCCAACCCACTTCCCAACCGCCCCACCCCACACCTCCACCACCGCCCAACTCATTTCCCCAATCCCCTCCAAAAAAAAGTTTTAAATATTTTTTTTTAGTTTTCTACACTACTCACCCATCACCCTAAAAAAATAATTTTTCTTTTAAAAAAGTTTTAAAAGAAACTTTACTCACTTGAATAAAGCTTATAGAACTTAAGATATTTTTACATAATTCAATAAAAAGGTAATAACGGATTATAAGCTGAAAAATGATGAAAAAGTCTTTTCTAATCATAGGAAAAAAAATTAAAAAGAGAAATATCATTAGGTTTCTTGAAAACCGAAAATCGAACCAAATTGATGGATATTATATTTAGTTTGATAAAATTTAATAATTAATAACCCGACTAAATTGATTTGGAATTAATTTTAGGAAAAAGAACATAAATGTCCACTACACACAAAATAATTACCTCTTTGATGCCCTCTTATAATTCATACTCCCAAGACTATTTACCCTTTCTACCCATTGTAGCTTTTATAGGTAATTGTCTCTATTTTTTTCTTTTCTTTTTTATTTCTCTATTTCTTATCTTCTTTTCTTTCTTTTATTATTTTCTTTCTTTTATTCTTTTCTTTTTTCTCATTTTTTCCTTCCTTTTTCTCATTTTTTGTTCGTTTGTTTCCCGCCAAAATCATACTAACTTTTTTCACGATACTCTGATTCTATATTTAATTCCATCTCCTTTATTTTCATTTTTTCTATTTTCTTTTTATTTCTTTATTTCTTGTTCCTTTTTAATTTTGTTCTTCTTTTTTATCTCTGTAATTTAATTTCATTCACCTCTTTTGCTTTTTTTTATTTATTCTTCTTTTTCACTTTCGGGTGATTTTCATTTACTTTTTTCTCTTTTTTATTTTATTTTTTCAAATATTTTCATGTTTTTTTTTCATAATATAATTATACACACCTTTGACTCCTTTATTTTTATTTTCTTTTTTGTTATCAATAAAAAGGATAATTGAAATATTATATTCTGTATTATTTTATTTTTTATATTTAAAAAAATTATTCTAGCATGTAATATATCAAATCAGTAACAATTGAAGTATAGTGTTGGAGTATACTATGATTACTACAAGATATATATCATATACTGACAGGGTATCATACAGGACTGACGGTTCATTCGTTCAAGAAAAATGCTTAGTCTTTTATGAAACCCCCCCCCACACACACATATGATATATATATATATATATTGAAAAAGACACAACTCAACCCTCTAATATACTCACAAGGTATATATCATATACTAACGTAGTATCATAAAATATTGATTCATATATTTAAGAAATACTATCCAATCCTCTATGATACCAATATGATATATATTATATATTGATAGGGTATCATAGATGAGTGATTCATTCCAACACTACTTAGTCCTCTATGATTCCCACATAGTATATACCATATATTGACATGTTATCATAGATGACTGATTCATTTTTTTCCCAAGAAAAACACTCCTCAGTTCTCTATGATACCCCCATGGTCTATATCATACACTGACAAGTTATCATAAAGAAATGGTTCATTCCTTCAAGAAAAAACACTTAGTCCTTTGTGATATTTGGCAGCAAAAGAAGGAACGGTGGAATCAAAATTGTGGGAGTTATGTCGCCGATTCGCTGAATAGGTTTCGGTGTAATTAGTGCTACTATGGACAAATGCGGCTAATTATTTTGGTGTGTATGGTTAATTTGTGTACTTTTCCTTTGATTTTAATCAGAAATTGATTCAAATCGATACATAAATATTCCTAATTAAATTTGAGGTAAGAAAACTTGACCAATATTACATGCTATACTGATCAAATTTGATCAAATGTTCGTTAGCCTAGGATTTTTGACCAGACTTATATAGCATATGCAATACAACAACAACATGTTTTGTAAAATTTCATAAAGTGGGGTTTGAGAAGAGTAGGGTCTGTGCATATGATATTTTTAACTTGAGAGGCAGAGATGTTGTTTCCAATATAACATATGTAATACATGCACTTTAAATATTTTGGTAATTTTTTACACATTATTTTGGTTCTTTGACAAAAAAAAATACACCTCATTTTTTTCGGGCTCGTTATCCAAGGAAGTGATAAAAAAGTTTTTGCTTTTGTGATGAAATTCCATTTAATGTAGTATCAATATCTGAAATTTAGATTTTTTTTTTGATAAATACTCATCTTTTGGAGTAACAGATAAGAAAACGGCTTGCCCTAAATGGTTGCTGACTACTGATTATATTATTGGACAATTAGACATGATAAGAGAAAACTAAAATTATATCTCACTAGATATTTATTCATCTTTAATCTCTCTTTGTGTGAGTTTCATTCTTCGTTGTTCTCCATTTGAAGTTTAAATTAACAATTTAATTTCCTATTGATTCCGATAGTTACTTTACAAATTTACTCAAAGGGAGAAAAGAATAAAAACCAAACAATTCATTCATCCAATTCACATGATACTTTTCTTTTCTTCATTTTGAGACATTTCAAAATACTCATTACCAAAGCACTGCTAATAAGTAAATTATATTTAACGTTTATAAAATTTCAAGAATTCACATTCATTGAAAAACTTTTAACTTAGAGTTTTCTTTTGAAATTTCATTTTCGTCAATATTTAGATAAAATTAAATATTAAAGTAAAATTTATTATTTAATTATTTTAAATGCTAAATCAAAATCTATTTATCAAAATATATATCGTATTTATTGTTTACTATGCCCCTACAAAACATTCTGTACAAATAAATATTTTTCCACCGTAATTTGCGATTGGGAATAAAAAGTGTAAAAATGTATCTCAAATGACACGTTTCTAGAAGGTTCCTCGTTACCCAAAACTATCTCGGCAGCTCACTGGAAAAATATCTGGCTATCATTGGCCGAAGATATTATCAATCCTGCTGACGTGGCAAAGTTCAATGTTACTACCACGTGGAAAAGCGTTGCCACGTGGGAACTTCTTGGGCCCCACCACCGCACCAAATAGGGTTCTTTTACTCTTTTTCTTCGGGATCTTACATTCACGGACAATCAGAAATGGAGAATAGCTACCGGAGAAACTCGCCGTCGCCGCTGGCGCCGGAGAGTTGCACTGCTGAGTTGGCTCGATCGAACTCCGGCAAGTCTTCTCTGACTGTTGAGAATTTCAACGATGATTTGCTTCAGAGTGGAAATGCAACCACGGTTAGCCGTATTCACTTTTCCTGATAAATTTTCGTATATATTTCAATCTTTTTGTACTTAGGTATTTGATTAGAGTTTTCTTTCTTAATTTGGTGATTCTGTCATGCAGCTGTAACACAATTTTCTGAAACTCACGTAGTTGATTAGATAATGTATTCAGTGTTGAAGATTTTGTGATTCATCTGTAACACAATTTGCTGAAATCAAGTAGTTGAATCGATTGAACTCAAGTATCCCAAATGCTTGAAATATTAAGTTGACAAGATTTAATAATCTGTTAGTTCCATTTTATTTTTAATAGAAGAGAAAAAATTGCCCTAGCTTAGCTAGTAAATACTCACCGACTTAAGCTAATCAACCTAATCAACTAACTGCACTTTAAAAACTAGTTTTGTTGAGAAGTAAATTTTACTTATGTATGATCAGCGGGAATAAATATTGGACACTTTAATTATTGCACCCACCCAAAAATAATATCCACCCTCTGGAATAATATCCACGGCATATATTAGCAATAAAAGCAGAACACTAATATATGGTTAATCAACAAGGATGAAAACAACAATAATGTAATTAAAGTGTCCAATATTTATTTCCGCTGATCATTTACATAAGTAAAATTTACTGATCGATTCTCAACAAGTGGTATTAGAGTTTGGTTAAGTTCAGCAGTATATTTTATCTCTAGTAAATAGAGGACACCTTTAAATTTACCACCACCATGATAAAACTCATGGCAACGAACTATACGCCGTGGAGATAAAAGATGGAAGTGCTTGTGTGCAAGGATTTGTTCAAGCCGGTTGAGGTCAAAGGAGTTTGCCCGTTCGACAAAGACAGCAAAGAAGACAAGGAGTGGCCAAAAGTGTATTGAAAAGCTTTTGACACGATTCACCAATGGGTGGATGACACTATTTTAAGCAACATAGCCAAAGAGACCGACGCCTACAAACTTTGGACTAAGCTGGAAAATCTATATGAGACGAAGTCGGCACAGAACAAAGCTTTCTTATTCAGAAAGCTTGTGAATTTGAAGTACAAAGAAGGACGTCCCGTTTATGAACATTTTTTGCGAGGTGCAAGACATAGTGAATAGGCTCACAACAATTAAGATAAATTTCAGTGATGAGGTGCACACGCTAATGCTATTAGGCTTATTACCTGATAGCTGGGAGACTTGTAGTATCCCTGAGCAGTTCTGCCCGGGAAGGAATGCAATCCTTATCAATCATGATGGATAGCACTCAAAACGAAGAGATGATGAGAAAAGAGCTTGGCCATCACGATGGACAAGCATTTCTCACTGGCTGGAGCAGAATTCAAAGATCAAGTGATCGTGGAAAATCAAGAGACGGAAGGAAGTGCTACCATTGTGGCAAGTCTGGCCACATAAAAAGGTTTTGTAAGCTCTTGACGCAAGAACGGAATAGCCAAAACACTGCGGATCAAAATACTAAGGTTGAGGTGACGATGTTGAAGACGTGGAACTAACAACGGGTGAATGCAACCATGTTGGTGACTCGGATGCTGAATGGGTGATATTCAGCAGCCTCCTATCACTGCGTTCCTCAGAAAGAACTCTTCATGACCTATAAGGCTGGTGACTTTGGCAGTGTAAGGATGGGAAATTCCACTCGAGCGGTGATCGTTGGAATTGGTGATGTGTGCCTAAAGACGGATCTCGAGTGCATATCAACATTGAAGGAGGTACGAGATGTTTCTGATTTACGATTAAATTTGATATCCACGCATGCCTTGGATAAGGAGGGTTATAGTCAATTTTTCAAAAATGGAAAATGGAAGTTGAGCAAGGGTTCGTTGGTTGTTGCTCGAGGAAGTGTGTGCTGCACTCTATACAAGACATGTGTGAAGGTCTGTGGTGGCTCAGCGATTGCGGCTGAGGATTGTACTTCACCGAACTTGTGGCATCGAAGGCTGGCTCATATTAGTGAGAAAGGATTGCAGCAGTTGGCATGGACACCCCTTATTCTTTCGGCAAAAGGTACTCCACTAAACCCTTGTGATCACTGTTTGTTTGGAAAGCAACATAGAGTTACCTTTTTGAAGAGAAAAGTATGAGAAAGGCAAAAAAATTAGATTTAGTTTATTCGGATATTTGGGATCCACTCGAGGTGGAGTCCCTGGGGGTAGCAAATATTTTGTTACTTTTATCGACGATGCTTCACGAAAATTGTGGGTCTATATGTTGAAAAAAGATCAGCTTTTCAAATATTTTGACCAATTTCATACTATGGTGGAAAGATAGATGGGAAGGAAGCTCAAGTGTCTCCGCACCGACAATGGTAGAGAATACACATCCCACTTCAAATCCTACTGTACCAAACATGGGATTCGACATGAAAATACGGTACCTGGAACACCACAACACAATGGTATAATTGAACGGATGAACCGTACCATTGTGAAACGCGTCAGATGTATGCTGAGAATGGCAAAACTATATAATCCATTATGGGGTTAAGCTGTTTGTGCTGCCTGTTACCTCTCAATCAATCACCATCCGCTCCCTTGGGATTCGACATACCAGAGAAGGTGTGGACTTGTAAAGACGTGTCATATTCGCACATCAGAGTTTTCGGTTGCAAAGCATTTGCGCACGTATCCAAGGAACAAAGGTCAAAGCTGGACAACAAGACGATTCCATGTATCCTTATCGGATATGGTGCTGAAGAATTCGGTTATAGGTCATAGGATCCAATCAACAGAAAGATGATAAGTAGAGATGTCATCTTTCGTGAAAACGAGACTTTTTTGGAGAGCAGAAGTCAAGACCGCGAGATCAAAGGTGTAGTCGATCTTACACCAATATCTACCCTATCAGACGATAACACAGATGGCGGAGATATGCAAGAAGAACATGGAGAAGAAGAACCAACAACGGTTGATGAAGAAGAAGATGTAGAAGGTGCTGAGCAGGGGGAGCAACCTACCCCTCCGGAGATAGTGGAGCCCGAGACTAAAAGGTTTACTAGGGAGCGGCAGACATCAACCAACTAGGATCCTAGTTGAGAGTATATCTTGATTACTAGTGAGGGGGAGCCAGAAAACTTTCAGGAAGTATTGTCTCACGCCGACAAAGTCAATTGGATAGAAGCGATAG
Organism: Anisodus acutangulus; assembly: GCA_029783415.1. Taxonomy (NCBI): domain Eukaryota; kingdom Viridiplantae; phylum Streptophyta; class Magnoliopsida; order Solanales; family Solanaceae; genus Anisodus; species Anisodus acutangulus. The sequence goes on along the minus strand of CM056507.1, from coordinate 16,624,368 downwards.
AGGAAGAGATGAGCTTTTTGCAGAAGAATAATATAGTTGATGAATCTTCTTAAGGGGAAGAAAGCCTTGCAGAATAAGTTGGTGTTCAAGCTAAAGAAAAGCGGGAAAAACTAGTGAAACACAAAGCTCGGTTGGTCGTAAAAGACTTTGCACAGGAGAAAGGAATTGACTATGACGAGATGTTTTCTCCTGTGGTGAAGATGAGCTTTATTCAAGTCATATTAGGTCTGACAACCAGCTTAGATGTAGAGCTTGAACAAATGGATGTGAAGACGACATTTCTCCATGGTAACTTGGAGGAGGAAATTTACATGTTCCAACCAGAAGGCTTTGAAGTTAAAGGGAGTGAGAATAAGGTCTGTAGATGGAAGAAGAGGCTGTATGGGCTGAAGCAAGCTCCATGCCAATGGTACAAGAAGTTTGATTCATTCATGGTGGATCATGGCTATGGCAGAACAAAAGCAGATCATTGTGTCTATATTAGGAAATCCCTAACAGTAACTTCATCATTTTATCGTTATATGTGGACGATATGTTGATTGTTGGACAAGATGCCAAGTTCATTGGCGACTTGAAGGAGTTGGCTAAGTTATTTGACATGAATGACTTAGGTGCAACCCAACAGATTCTCAGCATGCAGATTTCTCGTGACAGAAAAACGAAGAAGTTATGGTTGTCTCAAGAAAAGTATGTTAAAGAGGTGCTAACACGTTTCAACATGGAGCATGTGAAACCAATCAATACTCCTATGGCAAATCATTTTAAACTGAGTAAAAAAATGTATCCAACAATAGAAAAGGAAAAGATAGCCATGGAGGCTATTCCATACTCCTATGCGGTTGAGAGTTTGATGTATGCCATAGTGTGTACTCGATCAGACATCGCGCACGCTGTTGGAGTGGTTAGCAGGTTTCTTTCGAACCCTAGGAGGCCGTAAAATGGATCTTCACATACTTGCTAGGAAGCTCCAAACTTGGCTTATGATCCGGGGGATAAAAATCGATTATGAAAAATTACGTGGATGCAGATATGGCAGGAGATCTTAATGGCAGAAAATCTACATCGGGATGCCTATTTTCTTTTGCACCGGGGGGTAGTTGTTTCTTGGCAGTCGAAATTGTAGAAGTGTATCACTTTGTCTATGACAGAAGCAGAGTATATCGCAGGTATGAAAGTAAGGAAAGAGATGCTAGATGAAGAGGTTCATTCAGGAACTCGGTTTGAAGCAGGATCAATCGGTGGTATTCTGTGATAGTCAAAGTGCTATTGACTTGAGCAAGAATTCCACTTATCATTCCCGGACGAAATATATCGGTGTGAGATATCACTGACTTTGCAATGTAATAGAAGAAAAACTGAAGAGTTGAAGAAGATTCATATGGATAAGGATGTGGCTGATATGATGACCAAGGTGGTTCCAAGATCGAAGCTTGAGCTTTGTGTGAAGCTCGCTGGGATGAACTTGATCTAAAAAGACGAAGATACCTCCTTCAGGTGCATGGGCAGGAGGGGAAGATTTGTGGGGTCCAGCCCCATGTTTTAAGGAAGTTGTTTTTCTTCCTTTGGTAAGTTTTTCAAAGGTTTGCAGATCTTGGCCAACTGACCAAAGATATCTTCATACTGCTACTTATAACTTTGGTGTTCTATTGATGTCATTGATGATAAAGTTAAATTTTTGCAAAATAAAGAAATGTATCATTCTTTTTGGGACGGACTAAAAAGGAAAGTGTATCACATAAATTGGGATAGAGGGAGTAATAGGCTGCCCACCTATTGATATCATCAATGACATCAATTGAATATCAAAGTCATAAGTTGCCGTATGTAGATATCTTTGGCCGGTTGGCCAAGATCTGCAAACCTTTGAAAAACCTACCAAAGGAAGAAAAACAACTTCCTTAAAACATGGGGCTGGACCCCACAAGTTTACCCTTTAACATTCACTAATTTAGAGATCGTATTAACAATTCTATATGTGGTATGCGTCTTTCTCGAGAAACCTCTCCTGCAAATCTAAGGAAGATGCAGTTAATACAATGTTCGTGTATCTTTTTTAATCAGATAGGTTATTTTTCTTTGAACATGTTGTGATGCAACTATAACATAATTTGCTGAAAATTGCGTTGTTAAATTTTGTGTATCTTACTGTACCAGATGGGTATTTGTTTAGATTTTTTAATCAGTTAATATAATGTTCATGTATATCTATGTCCTTAGATAAGTATTTTCTTAGGATATTGTTTCTCAGTTTGAAGATTTGTGACGCACCTGTAACACAAATTTCTGCAAATCATGTAGTTGACATGATTGAACTCAAGTACCAAAATTTGAAATATCATGTTTTTGGGATTTAATTAGTATTTGTTAGTCCCATTTTTCTTCTACTAGAAGTGAAAAATCACTCTGGTGACTGTCCATGTCTTAGTTGTCCTAATGCTATTATACCCATAGCTTAAATTAGTACAAGAGGATATCTCTTGTATAAAAGAACTGGAGGGAGACATTTCAAACGGTTCTACAATGTGGATATCAGATTGAAGATTTTATATGTGGATGTGTTATGCACTTATGCTTAGTTAAGTTTTGCTTCTGATCGTGTTACGAAAACATCTTGCATGGCTTAAGTGTGGTTTATTTTATAATGAAATGGTCTTCACTTATCCAAAAAAAGGTGGAAAATGTTTTATAATTGGAAAACGAAAGCACACTTTATTATTGCATTTGGTAAGGAAAAAAAATAGAATTCTTTGCGGTAGGGGATGGTCTAAATATATATCAGCTTGCAAATTTCATGCTGCAATTTTTGCTCACACAATTTCTGCCTCTGTGAAGCCGCAGTGGAGTTGTAACAAATGTTGACCATCCTGTGTAACTGCTCACGGTGTGTGTTATTCTTCTCCTTTTTGATCCCCCTCTTTCTTTGTTATTTAATGGAACCTGTGGCGTATCCAGGAATCTGGCTAAGGGTGTTCAAACTTATAAAACAAATAATATTTTTAATGAGTGGGTACACCCAAATTTTTAAATCAAACTACATAATATTTACCATTTTGCTTTGTAATTAGTCCTCAAAGCATTACTCAAGGACTAAATTTGAAATGTGTATTTTTGGGTTTTCATTGAATATTTTAGTTGAACAAAGAAAATCACTCAAGGGAGTCCACTAAAGAAAATCATCAAGCACCAGTAAAGAAAAAAAGTTGGAAGGTAACAAAAACAAGACAAAAAGAAATAGAGAAGAACGAACCAACAACTAGCTTCGTCGGCATCCGACGGGTGGAGATGACAAGGTTTTAAACAAACTTCTTGGAGTAATTAAAAGAGTTTAAGTTATATATACACTATCAATAGTGTACAACAACAACAATATACCAGTATAATCCCACATGTGGGGTCTTGGGAAGATAGTGCGTACGCAACCTTATACTGATAGTGTATGTAACTTAAATTCTAATTAAAGAGCAAATCAAACGGACTTTATTTTTATAAAACTAGTAATTATATTCACTTCGGTGTGAATAACATCAATAAATTTAGAAATAACATTTCTATAAATTTAGTTGAAATATTTTCAGGTATACACATAGAAATTAATAACATATTAATGGAACCACAAATATATACATCTTTATTAGAATTAGAGTTTATATTGAATATCATTTTCATTATCACATTTTCTTGTATATGTGTTTGGTGGAGGAAATGGTCTCCTATGGCCACTTACAATTTTGAATAGAAGAAAATGATTTTCCCAAATCTATTATGTGTTACTTTCAGATATCTTATGTGTAAAAATTAAGGGTTTAGGGAAACAATGTAAAGTTGTTGCCATGTGATCAGGAGGTCATGTGTTCAAGCCGTGGAAACAGCCTCTTGCAGAAATATGAGGTAAGGCTGCATACAATAGACCCTTGTGGTCCGGCCCTTCCCCGGACCCCGCGCATAGCGGGAGCTTAGTGCACCGGGCTGCCCTTTTCTTTTTAAAAAAAATTAAGATCTCTTGTAAAAAGGGCCTAAAACTAAAAACAAATTTGTAAAAGATTACAAAATCAATTGACCGGGTTTGGTGAGGTTTAAATACATAATTATATTAGCTTAATGATATAAATAGTTAATTTATTTAGTTTTCTTCTTTCATAAGATAGTAAATGTTTAGATGGTATTGGTGTAATTTGAAATTTTCAAGGTTTGATGATAGTTACCAGTTTCAAAAAAAATTCAAGGTTTGAGTGAAACCTTTCTAATTTACCTCTTTAAGACTAACATTTACTAGAAAGATTACTTGGAAGGAAAGAAAGTAAAAGAGGGTATTGGCAACAATAAATTTACCTTTGACTTGTCACAAGATCCAAACAGCTATTACCCGAGTATTCAAAGGAAATGCAATGTTGGTCAAACAGAGTGTTTTTAAATTTAAAAAGAACACAAATTCTTTACCGCAGATTTGAACCCGTGATGCGAGAGTCAATTTGAACACCCTTCGCCACTGAGCTGCAGCACTCAGCTGTTCCAAGGGTGTTCTATACGTTTTATCTATAATTACAATATTTGACCTATATATCTGATATAATTTTCTGGCGAAGGGTGTTCGACTAACCACTTGGTATAGTGTAGCTCCCCTACTGGACGGAACAGGTGGGGGTTTAATCATATGACCCGGAGTTTTTGCTCTGAAAAATTAGCAAATTGAAAATAAACTAGGAGCATGTAGAGGATTAATGATGAATTTAATCTTCGTCTTCCTTCATGTTTAGCCGAGGGTCTACCGGAAACAACCTCTCTACCCCACAAAGGTAGAGGTAAGGTCTGTGTACATCTTACCCTCCCAGACTCCACTTGTGGAATTGTCCTGGGTATGTTGTTGTTGTTTGTCTTCCTTCATGGTTAGCTGTTTCTGCTACTTCTCAGGAAAAAAAAGATTTTCAATTGTGCATTACTTGTACATGTGTCACTTTCACATTTTTATTAGGTTTTCAGATATTCGAACTAATTGATGGAAGGCCTGGCTGTTCATTACTTTTAATTAGCTTTAAATAGCTGATGTATCTTTAGAATAGACTTGGCATATCTGGCAGAATTGTCTTTTCTAGTTGGCACTACTCTATGCTGATTCATTTGTTTTAAGTAGTAGTAGTTAATCATTGATTACTAGTCAATGCTGCAGAATATAATTTATTACGTTGTCGCTTTTAGAACCCAGTCTTCTTAAATGCTAGAACAACCATTTTTTTCAATATTAACTAAATATTGCATAGTACCTTTTCTGATTAGTAAAATAAAAGTTTATTGCTATCATAGCACCCAGAAGGTGCCTCAAAAAGTTAAAGAAGAGCTGGACCGCAGACCAAAAATTGCAGGAATCCGGGAAATCCAGCAGTTGATAATTTTCTATCCTACTTGATTTTTGCACCAAAAATACAGCTTCTGTTGACATTTAAATTTAAACCTTAAAAAAGAGACCGAGGTTTCTTTATCCTCGAAACACCTATGATTTCTTTCTAACCTAACTGTCTCTAAGATATACATAGGGGATGGCTCTCCACAGGTTCTTTTGCTGCTTCCATGCTTTGTCCCTACCAGGATCTGTTTGCAGATACTAAGTTCCTAGGCATTATCCACACTGCTTCTAGAACATACGCCATATTTGCCAAATGAATTTACAGAGTAGTAATAAGTGTCTGACAGATTCTGAGATTTCTTTACAGAAGAAACACCTGCTGTATAAGCTTATCACCCTCCTTTGAAGGTTTCCCTGCGTTAAACAAGCTTCATGCATGTCTATCCAACCAAACCTGGCCATTTTAGGAGGAACCTTTATCTTCCATATCATCTTCCATGTCCATCGTCTTTCACTCCTCTTTCCTGCCAACACGTTATAGCTTGATCCCACAATAATACCATCCTTCTTGGCTGTCCAAAACAACTTTGTGAAGAGTTTTTTTATGCACTTCTTGGATATTTATGCATACTCCTGGAGATGCAGTCAAATCACTTGCTGCACAGATGGTTTGTCTGAAAGCACAACGCGTTGGTAAAGATACTTTAGTCTGACAAAATACTTCGAAGTTTTCCTAGTCTTAAAGCCAGAAATTTAGAACTTTTAAAAAGTACTACAAAATGCACTTGTTCTCAATTACCTATGGTTCCTAGTCTCTGCATGCAAATCTAGTTGTATTGCCTCCTTTGGTTAATTTAACTTGTTTCTACTAAGATTTGGTACATGTTATTAAGGAGGTGACATAATTTTATTTTATCTTCCACATATCTGGCTAAGAGCCATCTACTCTATAGTGGAAGTTTCTTGTAGATATATATGCTGCTTTCTGTTTAAGGGATGACTAATATGACCACCTACAACAGTACCCTAACTATTGGTGTTGTGCTGCTTTCTGATTTCAGTAATTCTAAGATACCTAGTCTACCGACGTTTTTTAACATATGGCTGTTTAGTTCTAGCTGCTACAATAAAAGTTTGACATTTTATATGAGCCATCTAGTCAATCATGCAACAGTATCACTCCAAGTACAAGGGGGAGTAATTTGACCTAATAAAGTTTTCTTATTTGATTGGGAGACTACTGTCTGTAGTTAGCTTTGTTTCTATCACCACTACAGGAAAGGAAGAGAAGCATACGAAAGTGAAATGTTTTTTGACACTGAATCTTAGAGAGAAGAAAGGAGAACCGCTATTCCACCCATAAGAAAGAAAATGTAGAACTATTATTAAGCACATAGGCTGCAGAGGCAACAAATGACACATTGGACTCTTTTCAAGAACTTCTTTCTGACTTCAAGAGACAGTTAGGTCCTCCTTCTGGGGAGTACATGAGGGATAGAACCCTCACTCGAATATCAAGAAATAGATGGGATACGAGTATATGACTAATAATATCAGTGACGAGAGACTGAGGCGAAAGCATCGTCTACTGAAGGAGAAGGGGAAACTTGTTAGCCCTAACGTTATTATGACATAACGTAAAAGTACTTCTTTGTAAATAGGATGTACTGTAGATAGTGAATGATGTTTCTGGGAGAAGAAGATATTTTGTGGATCTCTAGAGAGAGTAGTTTGGGGACTATTGAAGTGTTGAATTTGCATTAGAAATATATTTTCTAGTAAACCTAAGATTTCATGACACTTCATTTCTTCTTAATTTCCCCAATTCATTATTCATTCTGTTGCTCTCGGCAAACACTAGTGTTTTTATTAATTTATCATGCAAGCACTAGTTTTTTCTCACAAAGGTTTCTATATTGACATGATTTTAATATCTTTCAATTTAACTTTGTATTCCACTTTAGTCTTCCTTTTGCTACTTTAAATTTAATCAAATTTTACTTTAATTCTCTCTATTCATCTCTTTCACCATTTATAAGGTTAAAATTTGTGTTTAAGTTCAAGTTGTAACATGTCGTGTATGTCTATTTTGAAAATTGCATATTCACGTGTTTTTCTCCATACCACCTAGATTGTCAGGAAAAGAAGAAAGAGTACAAATGCAATAACCTGCACCAACAAGGGTTGGTGGAAGATAGAAAATCAATGGGCTAGAGTTCTTTTATTTTTATTTTTGATAATGAAATTGTATTGTTAAGGCTAGAGTTCTTTTAAGTGTTATGCCAGTGTTAAAGATTACTGTGTATTGAACTAGCTTTAGAGGAACTAAAAATTTCGAACATTTTAGTCAAGCATTTATTTTCTCCAAACATTTCAGACCCCCAAGCAAAAAATCTTGTTAAAAGTGCTTGCTGCTCCTGGTTTCTGTGCATTTTACTTGCCTGTTAAAGTGGAGTATTGCTAATTGAAAGTATTGTCATGCTACCACTTTATTGCATCATGAATGTGAGAAAAATAGGTTCTCAGTATGCTCAATTCACTTGTTCAGACAAATTTCATGTATCTGTGCCCCCATAGTAGGTGATGCCTTCAGCTTCGCGTTTGTTCTGATTAAATGTTCATGTGCCGGTTCAAGAGATGAAAACACAATGCCATATGACTCTGTCTGTTGAATTTTTGTCTTTGTTTCATTTTGTCATGTGCTATGCCGTTGATTCCCCTACGATATAGGGGTAGGGTGCTCCGCAGTGAATTAAAATATTATGATCCCAGAGCTTGGAGTCCAACCCTTCGGAGAAACCTTTTTTACAAATGGGCCTTAACCTCAAAACCTAGCTCATAAAGTGAGGATTTTCCAAGACCATATAAGAAGATAACATCTCATTTCCTCAAGCAATCTAGGACGCTTAATACCTCCCCTACCTTGGCTAGACATATGTAGAATGGCAATATTACATCGGGGCCCCGAACATTAGGTAAACCAAGAAGAGGAATAGATGTGGCTTTAATATTATGTTATGAAGATGGACCTTGGATCTAACTCAAAATAAAAAACTAGCTCATGAGGTGAGGATTTCGCAAGAATGTCAAGAACATATAAGGGCACAATGGCTCATTCCTTCGGACAATGTGGGACACTTAAACTTAAACTTCCCTCGCGCTCACACTTAGACCTGGGTATCTGGAGCATGGACAACATACTGTAAAAGCCCAACATTGGTGAATCCTATTTATGTGTTTGGCTCTGATATCATGCAAATAGGAAATAGACATTGGGCCTAAATCAACCTCAATAGTTAGCTACTGGGTTGAGCAAGACCATATAAGGAGAGACAACCTATTTCCTCAACTATTGCGGGACCTTTTTGCGCAAGAAAAGATGTGTGCTCTCTCTAAGTTTAAACATATAAGATGGTACAATTTAACAAAATGAGCAATGTTTTAATGTTTCCACATTTGATCTCAAATATATAAGTGGAAATATTTTAATATATATATTAAAAGCATGAACTCCTACGCTTAAAAGTTAAATTACTAAAATACCCTTGTACATAAATTAAATTACTTATTCAAATAAAATATGAACCTATTCATTATTAAAAGGTGTTCTCAGTTTTAAAAGGTGTTTTCAGTATTAAAGGGTACATCTATTCTTGAAAAAGTATATTTATTGTTTGTTGAATCTCTATAAATAACTATCCTTCTTCACAGTAAATTTACACCAAAAAATTTGATCTTGTCATTTCACATAATGCAAATCATAAACATTAGCGATAGCCTGTGCAGTGTCACTAAAATATATATAATTAGTGAATCTTATTGCAATTCCACTATCTATTTTGGAAGGTTGCATCTACTCTTTTCTCTATCTCAAAGAATTTTCCTAACACCAGTTGAAGAAATTTTTTCATCGCTAGCATTTTAAATTAATTCCAACTTTTTACTTCTTTGTATAGCAATATTCACTTGACTAATTCATTAGGCAATGGCTCCTTGTATAATATTTTCTACACAGAGACTTGGATGTTGCCTAATGTGACTATTATGATCCTTAAATATCTTAATTATTTCTCCCAAGAGTCCTCCAAATCATTAAAATATGAGCAAGTCCACAATCTCATATACGTAATTTGGTTAATTTTGCAATTTCAGAAAATAATTCATGCAGATTGTATTATGACATATATTTGTTTATTTTAACCGATCGTTTGAGATATATTTATCTTTTTTCCTTTGTTTTCATGTAAAGTGAGTTTCATGATGTATTCGTCATACTTTAAAGTTATGACCATAGCTAGTAGATAAATTACTATGAGTATCAACAAAGTTAAGAGAATGAGATTATGTACTCAAGTTATTTAATCATTCATAATATGATTCTTCTTTGAATATAAATTATAGATACTATTCGCAGCCATGCAATGTCAGATCATAGGACACAGATCAATGTTTTTACAACTCAATGCAACAAAGTAATATTTAAACAGTAACAATTCTTATAACATTATGGATAACAAATATTTTTGTTAGGTTTATCTTTTTTTTGTACGTGTTTGTCATGATTGATTTGCTATGTTTAATATTTTTATATTAGATGCAGAATAATCTTCCATCTTTTAGATACCGTGTATAATTTACTTATCGTATATAAATGAAAATTGTGTATAACATAATTTGGAATACACGTGCAGCGCACGTGCCGAGAGACTAGTATATATATATATATATATATATATATATATATATATATATATATATATCATACTTGGTAAAAATAGATCTACTTTGATTACTATGGGTGTATATATTGTTTTTTAGTATTTAATTAGGTTGTCATGAAATTCATAGATGGAAACTTTTTTCTACTGTACGTAAATTTTTCTTGTAGACTCATTAAACTACAAATTACCCTTTTCTCCTCTGCATTTTGTTGTTTGGTGTCCTATTAATTTATTTCTATGTGCTTCTGCATGTGCTTAAAAATGGATCTACTTTGATTTACTGTGGGTGTATATATTATTTTTTAGTATTTAATTAGGTCGTCATGAAATTCATCAGATTCTCCCATCAAAAGATGAAGGAAACTTTTTTCTACTGTACGTAAAATTTTCTTGTAGACGCATTAAACTACAGATTACCCTTTTCTCCTCTGCATTTTGTTGTTTGGTGTCCTATTAACTCATTTCTATGTGCTTCTGCATGTGCTTGATCCTCTCATGTCCACGTATCTCAATTGGCTTGTCAAAGCTTCTCCATTTGCCACTTCTCTTTCGCATTCCAATCATGGATTAATCCATTCATTTATATTATTACCTGTACTTTCCCTTGAAATAGATCATCTGTTTAAGGTGCTATGTAGTTTAGCCGTGGCTAGGTATGATATCCTAGAATTTTCCTTAACTGGTGCTATCGTTATTGGATTAATTCAGCAGATAACTGGAGATATTTGACACTTTGATCTTCAGGAAGGTCAAGGACACATTCTTTAATCTCTGTCACCCCTACACGGGCACCGCCAGTGTTACTATGATCATGAGCTGTGGGAACAAAGCTGATAGAAAGCTAAAAACTGAAACTGACATGCTTCTCTTTCACTAACCTGTTAAAAGGTAGAAAATTCATAGATTTGCATGTCTCATATTTCTCAGGAGGAGTGCACGGGATGGACAAATGAGAAGCACAATACATTTCTTGATTGTCTTGAAGCATCATTTGTTAAGCAGTTGCAGAGATCAATGGTCTTGCGTGGTGGTTGTGTGGAACTGAACAGGAGTTCCAGAAATTTGTCTAAAAAGCTGTCTGCCAACAATGATAAAGCTACTAAGCAGGTCAGAAAACCAATGATACTTAAATTCTCTGTTTTCTGGAGCTACAAGACATACTACCATTTAGATTTAGCTAATACACTTGAAGAACGAATCCCTCCCCCCTCTCCGGCTCCACCTCCCACCCACTCCACAACTCCCCCAAAAGAAAATCTTGCTTGAGAGTTTCTTTTCTGTATTTCAGTTCACTGTTTGGCGAGATGGATGTTGGAAGATCAATATTGAGAGTGATCAACCTGAGCTGTTGGTCAGGCAGGGTGATGAATACCATCACGCTACGGATCTCCGATTATGTTCTAGACTCTATACTGAGGAAAAGCAAAGAGGAGATAAGAGGACTTTGTCTCATGGACTCGAAGAAAGATTGGATCTTTCCCTTCCCATCCTTGCAGAACTTCAAAAACCAGTTAGCAGAATTGCTGGTAAGCCACTTCATAATATCTATATGCATATACTTCTTACTTCAGGAGTTAGAGGTTTTAGTTATTTTAGTATATCATTTATCCCAAACGAGGTAATAATTTTCTCTTGTTGTACCTCTCTCAATTTTGCTTGTTCTGTATCACAGGAATTTTTCTGGAATTGAAGCATAAATGAGCATTCAGGCAGGCATAGTTTAGGGTGGTTTTGCATTCATTTAGTGATCAATAACATCTAAACCTGGTTCCTTGTATGCTCATATAAGGTAACTGCATTAGTCATGTGCCATACAGTTCCTTTGACAAGTACGTAATTTTGTCTACATGTGGTCAAGATTAGTTGAGTTTGAACATGCATTGACCTTCTACTTAAATTGTGGAGTACTTGAATCATCTTCTACATTTTTTGGGTTTACAAGTTATTTATCATTGTGATAAGCAGTTTGTTAGGATGACTATGGCGGGGACATTTTCCTTTATGATAAAGAACTAAACTAGCCCCCTTTATGTTTAAGTTAACATTTTCAATTGGTATGTCTTACTTAAAAGGAGTTCGAGGAACGGTGCCAGAGTGGAACGAATACATCAGACGCTTTGCTTCCTTAGTATCGTTTCTCCATGTTTTAGTGGATGTTGCTGATGTTAATGTTGTTTTTCTTGCAAGCTCTAGGGCATTATTTTTAACCTTGTCAGGTCTTGAAATCCATTCGACCAAGGACTAAAAGAGAACCAATTAGTTCGAATATTTGCATATTGTTGATTTAATATGAACCTTGTAGTATGGCCCCACCTTCCTTCCAACCTTGTGAAAGGTGAGGCTTTAACGATATGAATCGTTGCATTTGATGAGCAACAGATAAGGATATTTATTTGGAAACATGACTCAAAGAAGGAAAGGAGGATTGTTTTATAAACACTTTGAAAAGAAAGGGGCTACTAATGCATAGCTGAGTCCTCATAACCGCATGGAGAGATGTGTAATAACATTTGTTCAAGTTCTGCAGTTACTGTCCAAATTCTGCAGTAGTCTTGTTGCAGATACCCAGTTATATTACCATTTCCATTTGGATGGAACTTTAGGTGGAAAATATCAGTTGTCTGGGAGCTAGTATTGGTTGTATGGTTTCCTGCTTTTTTCCTATTACATCAACTTTAAATACTTGTCTTAGGTTTTCTTTTCTGGGTGGGGCCACTTATAATTTCTTTTGTTCTTTTGGGGTGGGGGGGGGTGGGTGGGGTGGGGGGTGGGTGGTGAGTTGTGGTGGTGGTGAGCATGGTTCTTTCATGGGCAGAGGATAATAGAGTTCTAAGAATTTGTTTAATGCTGATTCCTGGTTTCAGGAAAACCATGGTGATATGCTTATGGCTCATGTGAATTTGACTTCTGTTAGTTTCTTTGATATACTGAAATTTAAATATATTTGCAGAAGGTTCAGGCCAGAATTTTGTGGATGAAAATTTCGAGGAAAACTCGAGGAGCAAAAAGCTGAAGACAGCCGTCATGGATACTGCAGACAATAAGCAAGTAATGTGCATTGACCTCTTATCATGTCCAAAACTTAAATAATGGTTTTTAAGGTCCTATGTCTAATCAATGTACATGTACTTTTAGATTGGAAGTTTGAGAGTCCAGGAGTTGCTAATTGCATGTTCCAGAGAAAGGAAGTAAATCTTGAATGTTAGTAAATCAACCACGACTTTGTCCCACGGTGATGTGAAGTTCTTTTTGAAACGGCAGCTAAGGCGTTGTGTAATGCTGGAGAAACACTGCTTTACAAACTCAAGCATCTGCATCAAGCTGGTGCGTGTTTAAAGAAACGACATTTGACAAGTTTGAAGATGCTAATTACTAAAGATGAGTTTGGTTTTGCTGTAGAAAAATGGGTCACTTTTTAGCTAATAGCCTAATACAGGATTGACTAGGAAAAGAATGTAGATCACATCTGCATAGAGTTTCTCCATTACATTAAATTTGTAAATGACATATATTTAGAGAAGTTATGAGATGAAGTTTGAGAATTTTGGTTGTTGTGTTTTATATCATACAGAGTTCTTTTATGTTAATAGCACAATCAGTGTAGGTAACCCTGTGTACAAGGAGGAAAACTAATCTACCAGAAGGGAAACATAAAAGAAGCAAAAACCCTTCTCAATATTGTTAGTTTTGAGATATCGTGTTGTAGGTGGAGTCGTGGGGTTCTTAGAGTATGACAATCAACACATCTAATGTTCAACTAAATTCAGGAACTGTTTGCAGTTTCTAAAAATACAAGTTAGATATTAAGAAACTACGTAGAGAGAACTACAGATTATACTCTGTTAATGATACTCCAATATGGAAAATCTTAGCCAAAAAAGAAAACTGTTTGTCTGTAAATAACTAGTCTTTTTTGTTCTTGATTTAGGTGTGCTGTTGAATGTTATATGCACAAGTGTTTGATGGAATTCTTTGGACCGGTCTACCGGAGCACACACTATCTATTATGGCTACATATTTTGAGAGAGAAAAAAGTTTTAATTTTACTCAATTTTTTCTTTAATTGTTTCATGCATTTGTTCTTTGTTTGCTGAATGAAATCCTTTGGCATGAAATGGAATTGACGAAAGAAACTAAAATGAAAAAGAGGAGGAAAAAAAAGAGTTGTTTAAAATAAGTGGTGAGTTAGGGATGTTGGAAAGGGTGGGTGGAAACACAGCAATTTCTCCCATCGTGGTTGTAGCCTTATATTATAGAATATAAGCAAGGATCATTAGTAGGAGCATCAACTTCCACATGACTTGATATTCACCAGGAAATGGTTAATTGTTGACTTTCTTATTCTCTTCCAACCCCAACCCCAACCCCAACCCTCTTTTTTTAAAATTAGTTTTCTTCTAGTTCACAGGGAATAAGAATTGCTAGTGTCGCAACAAGGATAAGTGACCAACAATTGCTCCAACTTAATCAACTTTTCCAGATCAGATGTCATGAGTTGCAATTTACTTGTGACAAGTCTAGGAAATCAACTAACAATAGGCACAACAAGAAAGTTAATTGCCCCGCTAAATTAAAACTTTAATTTCATTTTGCAGGAAGATGGTTCATGTCGCGTGCCTAAGGTTATTAGAGACCATTATCATGAATTGGTGGTCGGACACAAGTCTACGAACACTTCTTTGAACATACATCTTAAACAGGGGCTTGCTCAATCATATCTGGGGTCTAAGGCCAAACTCTAATGAGAGACCTTAACTTAAAAAGAAATTATATATATTTATTTATCTAAAATTTATTTTTCTAGCTTTTTGAGACGCAAAATTACTAATAATTTTTTTTTATTGTAATTACAAATTTATCAAAATTATCAAGGACACCTTTTTGTGTCGGAATTTTTATTGTTAATTACAAATTTATCAAGGGCACCTTTTTGTGATTGTATTAAAGTTTCAATTCTTTTTTTTTTCAAGTTTTGAATAACCAGGGGCATATTTTCTATTTGGCATATTTAAATTCTAAAACAATCAGGAGACACTTTACACGGATGAAATATTAATATCAATAAAGAGCATGAAAAGTAATAAAAGATAGAAAGATATAACCTGATTCAAGAGAGGGATAACTTGATTTCAAAATAATTTTTGCTCTTCCAAAATTCGCAACCCTTGAAACTTGAAAAAGAAATTCAAAGTATATCTTCGGCTCTTTTTTTCTCTCAAAATAGTGTCTGATCAATTTACTTTGGATAAAGATTGAAGAGTTTAGTTGGAGATTGAAGAATAAAAAATCAAAGAGAACTTTTGTGTTTGATAAGTGATGAATATTGAGGAAAAATTAAAAAGTATTTTAAAAAAGCTAAAAAGTTAAATATAAAGTACAATAATTATTAAAGAAAAGATGTATGAGCTACATTCTTGACATGAAATCACATGTCCCAAAAATATTGTCTTCATAAATGATACTTTTCATCTTTCTCTCACCAACTTTTCTAATTCTCTCCGGATCTCCATCCCAAACTATCAACTTTTCTTTCCCTTGTTATGCTTTTTTTTATGATTCCCTTTTTTATGGTACCAACCTGTGGTACTAGCAGTTTAGAATTTTTTTTTTGTAGTAGATACTTTAAAAAAAATAATACATATAAAATAATGTGGGCCCCCATAATTTGAGGGCTTTAGGCAATTGCCTATGTGGCCTATAGGTTGAGCCTGCACTGATCTTAAAGCTAATTACAAAGTTGACTTAAGAGTTTGCTAGAACATTAGACTTGTTGAAGTTCAATATGATGGTCCCTATATTATGAGTTGTACTTCAAAGAACAGTAAAAGATTTAGGGAAAAGAATCAAATATGTTATCCAACTATCGAAAATGACTAATTTATGTCACTTGTAAATATTTGACTCATTTATACCATTATCGTTACAAAAATGGTTCATCTATGTCATTTTTCATTAACACTAACGTTAATGAAAAGTGATATTATAAAATCGGCGTTAATGAAAAATGACGTAGATTAGCCATTTGGTAATGACAATGGCATAAATGAGCAAAACTATTAACGAGTAAAATAAATTAGTCATTTCTTATAGTTCAATGGCATATTTGAACTTTTCCCCAAAAAATTATTATGTAGTCTAGGATGCTTAATTTGCAAGACGAGATAGCTGAATCAATACCCAAGTTTTTTTGTTTGTGAAATATAGATAAATAATAAAGAATTTTTTTCAATATATCGATGTATATGATATTGGTAGGCTTCAAAATACCTGTAATCATTCATCCTAATTGTAAATGTGTGTAAGTGAAGTTCCATGACGACGAATCTGTTTTGATATGACCTACCTTGCAAATGATATAACATGCCATTTGTTCGTCCAAACGCTATCTTGTTAATTTAATATATTTTGGCGTGATGATCCAATACAATGAGTATCCTATATTTATAGTATAATTATAATACAAAGAATGGAAAAGTAATAAATACTAGGATAGGATACATATATGGTAATATAATCAACTATGAAATATTCTAATAAAGGGTAATTATCCTATAGAATATATGCAAAATATTCTCTAACACCCTCCCTCAATCTGAGCGGGAGGATTGGACGTTCATATTGCTAACCAAATCTGCGAATCTGATTGAAGGTAATGACTTAGTTAATATATCTGCAAGTTGCTGGGAGGATGAGACATGATGAACTGGAAGATTTTACGAGGCAACTGTCTCACGAACAAAATGATAGTATATTGAAACATGCTTCATTCGAGAATGCAATACTAGATTTTGAGTAAGATATAATGCGCCAATATTATCACAGTAAGCTCGAACAGACTTTTTCAAAAAAATGTGTAAATCACACAATAGTTGTTGTATCCATGTGATTTCAGCCGCAGCAGAGGCCAGAGCACGATATTCTGCTTCAGTACTTGAACATGCTACTTTGGGCTGCTTTTTAGCTGATCAAGAAATAAGATTATTTTACAAAATACAGAATAGCCAGAGGTTGAACATCGGCTAGATTAGCATCCCGCCCAATTGACATCAGAATAAAATAAGAAGATTAGGTGAGAAATCACAGTACAATTGCAGGACAAAATCAACAGTACCTCGAAGGTAGTGAAATATTGGCTTAACATTATTCAAATGAGTATGTCGAAGTTGATGGAGAAACTGTGACGCTAAGTTCACAACAAACTAGATATCGGGTCGAGTGAAAGCCAAATATTGTAATCTTTTAACCATTTTATGATATTTAGTCGGATCCTTCACAAAAAGTGAATCAAGAGTATGCCAAGTTTGCTTGCTATGCAAAGGAGTACTCACTGGCTTTGATTCAGATAAATTATGTCGAACCAACAAATTTGAAATATACTTTCGTTGGAGTAGCATTAGTCCATCAGAATTAGGAGTGATTTCAACCCCTAAGAAAAATCTCAAAGGACCCAAATCTTTCAAGGAGAATTCAGATTTCATAGCATCAATTATCTTCTGAATAAGATGAGGAGAACCAAAGATAGCAATGTCATCAACGTATAAGTGAATAATAATATGAGTACCTGACCCAAAGTAGAAAGATATACGGTAAGGTGCTCAAACCAAGTGCAATGAGATTGCTTTAACTCATATAATACCTTATTAAGCTTGCAAACATAATCTGAATGGATGAAGCCTCGAGGTTGGCACATATAAACTGTTTCGGCCAAATTTCCATGTAAGGAGGCATTAGAAATGTCTAGTTGTCGCATAGTCTAATTCTGAGAAAGTGCAAGTGAAAGGACCAAGCGTACAGTACAAGGTTTGACAACTGGAGAAAAAGTTTGATCATAATCAATTCCAGGTTGTTGGGAGAAACCTTGGGCGACTAAACGAGCCTTGTAGTGCTCACTCTGTCCATCAGCTTTTCTTTTAATCTTGAATACCCATTTATTACAAATCAAAATGTGATAAGGAGAAGAAGGAACTAATGTCCAAGTCTTACTCAAAATGAAAGTGTTATATTCAGCGCTCATGGCGTTTCGCCAAGATGGACTTTTACAGCTTTAGAGTAACAAGAAGGCTCACATAGAACATGAGAAGATGCTACCAGTAAGGAAGGTAATACTTTTGGCTTCAAAGAACTGTCATAGAATGAATTGTCATCTCATGAATTTTAGAGTGTTGAGCAACGACCACTCGACAAGAAGAGGCTGATTATGACGAGTTAGAAAGATTACTTAGGGAGATGAATTAGGAGAATTACTTGAGGGAGATGAAATAGGAGAATTATGAGATGTAGAAGAATTAGGAGAATTATGAGATGGAGAAGAATTAGGAGAGTTATTAGATCAAGAAGAATTATTAGTTGTAGAAGAATTAATTGAGTTATTAGATAGAGAAAAATTATGAGAATTATGTAAATAAGGAAGTCTGTTGGGGTGAGAATTGGTAGATATTAAAGGAAAAGTAGAATTTGAGTTGGGTAGGGACTTTGAATCGGAAGGTGGCGTATGAACCCCATGAAAGTATGTGTGTCCTAGAGAAAATCTATATTAGGGACAAAACGTACTTGAACACATTCGTATTATTAAAGAGATTGATATTTATGGAATTTGCAATTATTGAATTATTGTTTGATTGTTAAAAATTATTCATATATGTGCATCCCTTGAGCTTAAGTTGTCATTAATAGAGTGAGATATTAATGATAGAACGTAGCTCTCAAAATAGCCTTGACTAATGATCATCGAGAACTGGATATCGATGATATGCTATAAGTCGGCATGTGGTCTGCATCACATTCTTGGAGAATGTAGTATGTCTCACAGCTACGAGTAATCGTTACTCGTGATGGACACATGGATACTTTGGAGAAGTATTGGTATACCCTGCCGATAAACTATTTGTTATACATGTCTATAGTGTTATAGGCGTATGGAATTTAAAAGTCATTTGACTTGAGGTCAATACGCACCTTGTTTACAGAATGATGTACTTTGACAAAGTTCTAAGCTTCTGGATAAGATACGGCTTGTGTTGGGTGCATCAGGATGTAAATCAAGGTGGTAGTTGAGACAAGAATATGATTCATTCCTCGATTGGAAATTCGAGAGAGTACTCAACTTCTCAATGTTATTAGGTTGACTAAAGTCACTAGCCAGTACAAGAGACATATTTAGAATATGGTCTAGTTGTTAACTAATAAATGTGAGATAAAGTGAATAAGCCATTTGGATAGACACTTGACAAATCCTAAGCTTAATCGAGTGTGTCGCGAATGAAAGAAATTTATAGTTCCGTATAAAGGTTAAGTTTGCTGGATTCATGTAAACGTACTTCACATATTGAGTTCGTCATATGATGCAGTCTAAGAGTTTCATATGGACCTTAATTCGAGTAATGTCGATATGTGAAGGCCTATAGGGTCACACTATATGCGCTTGTTTCTTCGATCTAAGAGTGTATTGAGAAATTATTAAATATTCGATTGAGAATCGAGTTATTTAATTTATAATAATTATGAAATATTTCTATTTGATAGAAATTAGTTAATTAAGTCGAATTGGATTTCGGATTTAATCAAATGTGTTGGATATATTATATGGGTAAATAAGAGCATGGCCATCCACTGTGGACGTGTGAAGCTGGTCCACTGAACATTAACATGGGCCATGTTTTTCTGTTTTGAATCTGTTTAGGTTTTATCTTGACTCATATAAATACAATACATACCCCATAATTATGAAATTACAGAAAATTACTTCTCAATTTCTGAAGCAAGATTTCCTAGCTTTCTTGTAAAGGAAATACACTGGAGTTGGACTTTGCAATCGAGGAGACTAATCGCATGGATACCTTAGTGGTGAATCCAGCGCTCGAAAACCTGTAAGTTTTCCTTATCGTGTTTTGAACACTTTATATGGTTATCGTATAAGTCATGCCAAGATCATTGTTGGGTAAGTAAAATTTTAAACTTCCGATGTGCTTACTAACCCAACAAAAAACTAAAGTGTTATCAGTGCCCAGGCTGGTTTAAATTATTATACGATAATCATAATAACGATTATGTGGGAAAATTAATTATTTCAATTTATTAAATTTATTTTCGAAAAACAAAACACTGAACAATGAACAGTAACCGGAACATTGTTCCGGCGGCGTGAACAATGGCGACAATCACTGTTCCGACGGCGAGGCAGTGGCTGTTTTTGGCGGGTTTTCAGCTATTCGACGTGTTCTACCACCATCTCCACTATTATCGAGAAATCCACTTTATAAGATGGTCTATAAAGGTGCTGAGAGGTGACGGGACGCGGCGTAGACACCGAAAAAGCCGCCGACGTCGAGGCTATTTACGGCCGCCATGGGCATCGAAATGGTGAAGTAATACCACCACAGTGAACGTCTCGACGAGAGGAATCGAACGGTAGTGGTGTTACACGGCGAAAGTCGCCGGAAAATGGCCGTCGCCGACGGGTTGGCGGCGACTCGAATTCCAATCGTCGTGGGCCACCACACCGTGAATTGAGACCACCGGTGAGTTCGGCCCGACGAAGGTTGTTGATCGGTAGTGTTCAATTCCGTCAATTTCATCCCGAAATCCAAATCCCAAATTTAATTTGGGTTGGAATTGATTTTGAAAATTTGAAATAGTTTAAGGACCTAATTGAAATTAAATTAGGGTTTTCTAAATTGCAATTTAGCCCTTAGGGAAAATCTGAAAATTTTAGAAGCTTCTGGAATTACAATTTGGTCCCTAGAATTTTTCTTGAAATTTAAAAGTGTTTTTAAAATCAGCAGATTTGGTCCTTGGGGCAATTATGTAAACTTCAGAAAAGCAGATTCAGTCCTGGGTAAATTTGTAAATTTCAGAAAAGCAGATTTGGTCCCTGGGGCAGATCTGTAAATTTCTGAAAAACAGATTTGGTCCCTGACGAATCTGTAATTATTTTAAGGTTTTGAAAATTGCAGAAAAGTCCCTGAAAATTAAATTTTAATTTCTGAATTATTAAGGACTATTTGGATGAGCAGAAAATTCCGAAAATTGAAAATTGAGTTTTAAATTTGAAATTTAAATATTTTCTAAGTTGAAACAAAATTAATTAGCCTATGATTATTGTTATTTTGACATGTTATTTGATAATGTGCGCTTGAATTAATTGTGTTCCCTAATTGTTTAATTGATTATCATTTAAATAATTAGTATAGTGGCCGCATTAAATATGTCTGGGTAGGCGGCGCCTAGTATTTGTTTGACCGCATTATGCATGTCTGGGTAGGAGACACCCAGTATTTATCAGACCGCATTAAATCAGATTTAGGTAGGCGGCACCCAAATATGTGCTCTATTTGATCTAGCACGCGTAATAAGGATCTTGATAAAACCCTGATTAAAACATTCCCCAATTTAATATAAGTCTGATTTGGAATCCACGCGTCGTTCGTTATAATTGAATGAGTGCAAAATCTTTTTCGGATATAAGAGTATTTACACCCTAGTGTTTGCGCTAAGTCTACGAGGACTCAGACTCTTCATAGATGCATGTGTTGGCAGTAGCGAGTGAGAAACATTTGTGAGTATTTACGCCCTATCGTTTGCTCTACAAGGCCAAACTTGTTTAGATGCACGATTGCAGTCGCGTAACGGGGTTGACTTACTTAGTTATGTCTTGACGCCCTAGCGTCAGAATAATCTAAGGGCGCAGATCGATTATTTAGAACAGTCAGTCAAACCAAGAGTTGCAAATTGTTTGTAATTGGTTTGGAGACCTACCAGGTTGTACTGTTGAAGTTATCAGCCCTAGCAAACACGGAGACAGTATGAACTTGGATCTTGGCCCATTATGATCGTATTTGATATGAGTCTGTATTCTTACATGGGGTCATAGAATATGTTAAAATAATGGGAGCTAATTAAACTAAATGTCATGTTAATTAGTTAACGAATGTGTTCATAGAAATTATATTTAATTTGTCTATCTAATTCTTCAGATTATTTAAAATGTCGAATCTGTCATTGAAATGCTTGGTTGAGACTAATAAGTTGACTGGAGCTAATTATCCAGACTGGTTGCGTAATTTGCGTTTGGTACTAAGACAAGAGAAAATTGAGTATGTGTTAGACATAGACTTTCCAAAAGTTCCTGATGAAGAGTCTGTTGAGTATGCTTTGTTTGACAATGTTGCTTATCAGAAGCATTTGGATGATGCTACCTCGGTATAGTATGTCATGTTGTCCTCCATGACTGTAGAGTTACAGAGGCAGCATGAGAACATGGCCCCCTATGAGATGCTAGAATATTTGATGAGTCTTTATGATTCACAGTCTCAGACTATGGAGTATGAGCTGTTGAGAGACCTCTTCAAATGTAAGTTGAATGATGGGGGTCAAGTGTCTGGTCATGTTCTGAAGATGATTAGGTTGATAGAAAAGTTGGTTTCGATTGAAACGAAGCTGCCCCAAAATGTGTCTGTTAACCTGATTTTGAATTCGCTTCCTGGTTCATTTGAGAATTTCATTGTGAACTTCAACATGAATGAAACCAAGGTGAATCTTTCAGAACTTCACAATATGCTAAAGACTTATGAATCATCTACTTGAAAGGGGAAGACTGTGCTCATAGTGGGCTCATCTACTAAGTTCAAACCTAAAGGTAAGAACAAGAAGAATAAGGGTAAGACTGGTGCCAAACCCACAGTCTTGAAGCCTAAATGAGGTGTTCAGAAGAAATCTAGGTTGGCCAGGGACTGTTGACACCCATTTTTGTCCCATCTTTTCTGAATTTGTTTGCAATTTTAAATATTTTTAACACCTCAAAATAATTTTGATCTATATACATACATGCGTATATATGTATTATTATTCTCAATATTATTATAATTATTCACATTTTTACTGTCATTTGCATTTTTATCATAATCATAGTTTTATCCAAAAATTCTATGTTATTTTATTTTCGCAAAACGACATCGCATTTTTCATTTTAAACATTTCGCAAATATTATGTTTTATTATTATCACATCGTTATATCTCTTTTTAAAAAATAATTTGCATTTCTTCAAAGCATTTTTTTTAATATTAAACCCTCTTTTATATTTTTAAACCGATAACCCATTTTATTTCCCCAACCCAAAACAATTTCTACTCAACCCAAAACAATTCAAATCCCCCTCTTTATTTTTTCAGCCCACATGAAACCCCAGCCCAAACGGCCAACCCGAAAACCCACCGGATACAAACCCATCTCCCCTTTTATTTTCCTAAATCCCCAAACCAAACAAAACCCTACACTTTTTACCCTTCCGCCCAGATCGCCGCACACTCCCATACCTGACCCCACGTTGCCGGTCACCTCACCACTGCCACCACCGACCCATGACAACACCAACTCCTCTTTGTTACGCCGGCACCACCAACCCTTCGACCCATACCCTTATCCCCACAAAATCCGCAACCCATATCCCCTCAAATCCGTCCCAAAATCGTCACTTTATTTTGAAATTCGAACTCGTTCTTGAACGTTGAGAGGTACGAATCCATCTATAAATACCCCCCCTTTTTGTTCACACTTAAGGAGGATTTTTTTTGGGGGAGGTCCGATTCCATCTATAAAATATTTGTTGCGTTCTTGATTTTAAGCATTCGTCTTCCTTGTTATTCAAGAAATAAGTCCAAAAATCCGAAAGAGGGGGTGAGTTTTGTTCTTAAAGTTTGGGGTTAAAATACTTCTATTTCCTTCGTAAACCCTACTCCGAAAATCTGCTTTTGTTTGTTGTTCTTCACTGTTTTCGGGTTCCGGTTAGTCACTGTTCCGGTCGGGTCGGGTCAACCAGTTCAAGTAAATTTCCATATTTATATGTTTTATATCTTGTTGTTGGTTATCTAAAAATCTGAGAAGAAATCGATTTGGGTTGGAACCCCTGATTCGGGTTGGGTCACCGATTCGGGTTGGGTCACCGATCCGGGTCGGGTCGACCCAGTTTGGGTAAATTTCCAGATTTATATGTTGTTATATCTTGTTGTTGGTTATCTGAAAAATCAAAAAAATTGTTTCCAATTCCGATCACTGCTTCGGGTTGCATTTCTCGGGTCGGATCGACCCGAAATGCGGGTTGTATATCCGTATCTGTTTTAGCACCGGGTCAGGTCGCTGTTTCTTGATTCGGGTCACTGTCCAGAATCCGGATCGTGTTTTCATAAACGTTCTGAATTCTGTTTTGATTCCGAAATTTCAGAATTCGGGTCAGATATTTTAATTGCTTGTTGTTGGTTTACTTTGGCACTTGAACATCCGTTATGTGGCTATGTTGTTATCTTGTTGATTTAAACTAATACTGCATTCTCTTCGGAGGTCGCTTCTCTGTTTCAGTTTGGTTTTTGGCATTTAAACATTCGTGCACGGATATCTTACTGTTTTACTGAATACTGCATTTAGGCCAATGAAATTGAATTCGAGGTCGCATCCCTTCGAAAATTGTTTCTCTATTTCAGTTTATTGCTATGTTGTTTATTTTACTGGTTTGAATAGATACTGCATTTAGGCCAATGAAATTGAATTTGAGGCCGCGCCCCTTCAGAAATTGCCTTTCGGTTTCAGTTTACTATTTTTGGCATTTAAACATCCGTATATGGATATCTTACTGTTTTATTGATTTGAATAAATACTGTATTTAGGCCAATGAAACTGAATTCGAGGTCGCGTCCATTCGAAAATCATTTCTCTACTTCAGTTTATTGCTATGTTGTTTATTTTACTGGTTTGAATAGATATTGCATTTAGGCCAATGAAATTGAATTGGAGGCCGCGCTCCTTCAGAAATTGCCTCTCGGTTTCAGTTTACTATTTTTGGCATTTAAACATCCGTATACGGATATCTTACTGTTTACTGATTTGAATAAATATTGTATTTAGGCCAATGAAATTGAATTCGAGGCCGCGTCCCTTCGAAAATCGTTTCTCGGTTTCAGTTTGCTGTTTTCGGTTTATTTTACTGATTTGAACAAATACTACACTTAGGCGAATGAAATTGAATTTGAGGTTGTGTCCCTTCGGAAATCACCTCTCGGTTTCGACTTTGCTGCTTTGGTATAATTTATTGATTTGAACATGATACTACACTGGCAGATGAAAATATTGATTTGAACATGATACTACACTGACCGATGAAATTATCCATCGATTTTGAGGCCTCCACAGTTGGAAAGACGGAAATATAACTTCTGGACAAGGATGAAACTTAAATCTTTTATAATTTCTTCCGAGAGATCAACATGTTTAGTAGGCGAGACAATTAAAATGACCACCGAGTCATATGTTTGTAGCCACGACGTGATTGGAATGATCTTCCTTTTTCATCCGAGAGACCAACATGTTTAGTAGGCGAGGCAATTAAAATGACCACCGAGTCATATGTTTGCAGCCACGACGTGATTGGAATGGTCTTTTCAAAATTTAAGTCTGAGCCCTCTGTGATCAAAACATTCGCTGTTTTGGATACAGATCCGAAGTTATTTATATTTAACTGTTTCTAACCGTTTGTTCTTGACAACTTGCAAGGAACAAACTCAGCGAAGGCAAATACTCCTCGGAGATTATTTATTTTGTTGTTGTTTTTACTTTATTTAATTCAGATTTATCTCGCTCTGTATTGTAATATTATTTATTGCACTTATGTAATTATTGAAATGCTTAGAATAGGTAGACTTAGAATTAATTCACAGGGTAGTCTAAGACTGGAAACCCGTCGCTAGCTTATTTACTTGTAGGTTGGTTAATTCAAACATAGAAACCCTCCGCTAGTTTATTTATTTTTAGGATCGTCATGCATATTTAAAATTTTCAAAAACAACTTTGATCATCTTCTATTCACTTTATTAATCATACAAGTAAGTTTATCTTTTTTTCAAATTGCAACTCAAAATGATTTTCAAAAATGACTTCTTTGGCATTATAAGTAATTCATTTTTCTCCTTGCTATTAATTGTCCCAAATGCAAACTTTTTCAATTTTACATGTATTTTTCTTTAATACCATACAAATGCATACTGTTACAAAATGCTTTCTTTTACTAAATACTTGCAATATTATTTAAGTTTCTATTTTTTAAAACATGCATTTTCCTTAGTACAATAATTAACCTGAGTTTGGCCGGATAACCGCAAGTTAACGGATCTTAAAGGATGCCTAAACCCTTCCCTTTAGGATAATAAAGAACCCTTACCTAGAATCTCATTAGTTTCGCAAACCTTAAAATTGGAGTTATTTTGCAGCATTAGTTAATATTCAGGTGTCATAATTCACCGTAGAATAATTAGGTGGCGACTCCTTAATCATACCCAGGAATCACCGGACACGTTGCACACCGCTTTGACCCCCGCGGGTTAAAAACGGGCGCGACAGGGACGTATGCCTCAACTGCAAGCAGAAGGGGCATAAGAAGAAAGATTGCACCGCTCCAGGAGGAGACAAGACACTAGGTGCTTCTGGACATGCTGGACAAGGTATGTTTGTCATTGGGATTAATATGTCTATCAGTAACTCTCACTGCTGGGTATTGGATACAGTCTGTGGCTCACACATTTGTAATAATGTGCACGACTTAATGGACAACAGAAATGTTAGACTATGAGAGGTGGACCTATGCATTGGAAATGGAGCACGAATTAATGTTGAGCGTGTCTGAACTTATAGATTAGATTTACCTTCTGATTTTACATTAGAACTTAATAATTGTTATTTTATTCCCTCGATTACGAGGAATATTATTTCCATTCCAATGTTAGACATTGATGGTTTTTCCTCATATATTGCTAATGACAATTATATACTATCTTTTAATAGTATTATTTATGAAAATGCTCCGCTTGTGAATGATTTATATATTCTCAATTGTAATCGTGAAATTCTCAATGTGCAAAAAAAAAAAGGGCTAAAACAAGTGATCCAAGAAATCCCACCTACTTATGGCACTGTAGTCTTGGTCATATCAATGAATCAAGGATGGTAAGATTAAGAAAGTTAGACTACCTGGAACCATTTGACTTGGAGTCCTATGGTGACTATGCATCTTGCTTGAGAGGAAAGATGACCAACAAACCACTTTCTGGGAAAGGTGTACGCACCAAAGAGGCACTTGAGTTGGTCCATACAGATGTATGTGGGCCGTTTTCCACTCAAGCTAAGGGAGGTTTTCCTTACTTCATATCTTTTATAGACGATTTCACAAGGTTTGGATATGAGTATCTTATGAAGCACAAGTCCGAAGCCTTTGAAAAATTCAAGGAGTATAAGTTAGAAGTAGAGAAACAACTTGAAAGGAGTATCAAGACTCTTCGATCAGATCGAGGAGGTGAATACTTGAGTAGAGAATTTCTAGATTACTTAAAACTTAATGGAGTCCAATCAGAATGGACACCTCCTGGAATACCACAAATGAATGGCGTTGCTGAAAGGAGAAATCGAACCTTATTGGATATGATAAGATCCATGATGAGTTTTTCAGCTCTTCCAACATATCTTTGGGGCTATACTTTACAAAACTCAGTCTATATTCTGAGTAGAGTTCCTTCAAAGTCAGTAGAGAAAATGCCATATGAGATATGGCATGGCAAGAAGTTTGCACTTACACATATGCGAGCATGGGGCTGCCCTGCCTATGTAAAGAAGATGCTTACCGACAAGTTGGAATCTAAAAGTGAGAAATGTTACTTTGTGGGATATCCTAATGAAATGAGAGGATACTATTTCTATCTTTCTGGAGAACATAAGGTCATTGTTTCCAAAAATGCAACTTTCCTTGAGGAAGACCATGTCTACAAGGAACAGAGTTACAATAAGATAGAACTTGAAGAAATTCAAGA
The DNA here is from genome assembly GCA_029783415.1 of Anisodus acutangulus. NCBI lineage: Eukaryota > Viridiplantae > Streptophyta > Magnoliopsida > Solanales > Solanaceae > Anisodus > Anisodus acutangulus. The sequence goes on along the minus strand of CM056507.1, from coordinate 16,596,467 downwards.
ACTACAAAGGAACATAGCGGTTGAATTCTTATCGAATGACCTAGACAAGAATTCAGTGGGAGTATTTGGTGAAGGTGTGTTGCTTAGAGTACAACTTTCAGCCAGTGGGAGTGCTGTGAGAATTGATGCAGAAATGCAAGATTCTCATACACAACCAATAGAAGATGATACAATGGTTGTACATCCTTCCATTTAGTAAACACATATAGATATTCCTGAAAACTCTCATAGTGGTGGAAACACACAAGAACCTTCTCATGATCAGAATACAAGAACCACAGAAATGCAATATAACTAACTCCGTAGGTCCACTAGGACTCATCATTGTCCTGAAAGACTTAATCTCCTTGTTGAAAGTCAAAATGAGATAGATATTCCTGATGATGATGAGCCTACAACCTACATCGAGGCTATGTTAGACATTGACTCGCAAAGATGGCAAGAAGCCATGAACTCTGAAATGGACTAAATGTATGTCAATCAAGTTTGGAGCTTGGTTGATTTGCCAATATGGGTTAGACTCATAGGATGCAAATGCGTATCCAAGAAGAAGATTGATGCATTTGGCAAGGTGCAAACCTACAAAGCTAGGTTGGTAGCAAAAGGTTACAATCAGAGGCCTGGGGTCGATTATGATGAAACATTTTCGCCAATTGCAAAGATTAAGTCCATTCAGATTTTGCTTGCAATAGCTGCATACTATGATCATGAGATTTGGCAGATGGATGTTAAGACCGCTTTCCTAAATGGAAATCTAATTGAAGAAGTGTATATGATATAACCTGAGGGTTTTACATCTAAGCCAAAACCAAAGCAGTATGCAAACTATAAAAGTCCATTTATGGACTTAAGCAAGCCTCAAAGAGTTGGAATATTTGCTTTGACAAAGCTATCAAATCATTTGACTTTGTCAGAAGCAAAGATGATCTATGCGTTTATAGTAAATGCAATGAAGGGAGTATTGTTTTCATTATCATATATGTAGATGACATATTAATAATGAGAAATGATAAGTCCCTCATGCAATCAGTGAATGAATGATTGTCCAACACCTTCATGATGAAGGACTTAGGTGAAGCCTACTACATTCTTAGAATTAGGATCTACAGAGATAGACTTTATAGATTGTTAGGGCTGTCATAGTCTACATACATAAACAAAGTGCTAAGACGTTTCTCAATGGAAAAATCCAAGAGAGAAGGTTTTCCTATGGGTCAAGGCATCAAGTTATCTAAGAAGAATGATCCTTCTACTGTTACAGAACTTGAACACATGAAAAGGATCCCATATACTTCAACTATATGATTAATCATGTATGCCATGACCTGCACTAGGCCAGATATGGCCTTTGCACTTAGCATGACTTGCAAATTCCAACAGAATCCTGGAGAAGAACACTGGAGAGTAGTCAAGAATATTCTTAAGTATCTTAGACGAACTAAAGAATATTTCTTAGTCTATGGTGGGCAAGAGAAGTTAGTCGCTACTGGGTATACTGATTCTAGCTTCAAAACAGATCTTGATGACTTGAAGTCACAGTCTGGATATGCCTTCATTTTCAATGGTGGAGCAGTGAGTTGGAAAATTTCCAAGCAAGAAACCACTGCTGGTTCGACGACTGAAACCGAGTACATTGCTAGATCGGAAGCTTGCAAAGAAGCTGTCTCGATATCTGAGTTCTTAAAAAAAACTAGGGGTTATTCCAAGTGTCAGTTATCCAATAACGATATATTATGATAACACTGGTGCGATTGCGCAAGCTAATGAACCAAGATCAACAAACATAAATAAGCATGTATAGAGGAAATACCACATACTAAGAGAGATGGTGGAATATAAAGAAATAGATCTAGACTATATTCCCATAGAAGATAATCTAGTTGACCAATTTACTAAACTATTAAGCTTAGCTAAGCATAATAGTTATTTCGAAAACATGAGTATTAGATACATTGGAGATTGGCTCTAGGACAAGTGGGAGATTGAAAGTATGTCTGTCCTAGAGACAATCTATATTATGGACAAAACGTACTTGAACACATTCGTATTATTAATGAGATTGATATTTATGGCATTTGTAATTATTGAATTATTGTTTGATTTTTTGAAATTATTCATATATGTATATCCCTTGAGCTTATGTTGTCATTAATATAGTGTGATATTAATGATAGAACGTAACTCTCAAAATAGCCTCGTTAATGATCATCGAGAATGGGATATCGATGATATGCTATAAGTCGACATGTGATCTGCATCACATTCTTGGAGAATGTAGTATGTCTCACAGCTATGAGTAATGGTTACTCGTGATGGACACATGGATACTTTGGAGAAGTATTGGTATACTCTGCCAATAAACTATTTGTTATACATGTCTATCGTGTTATCGGCGTGTGGAATATAAAGGTCATTTGACTTAAGGTCAATACGCACCTTGTTTACAGAATGATGTACTTTGACAAAGTTCTAAGCTTCTGGATAAGATACGGCTTGTGTTGGGTGCATCAGAATGTAAATCAAGGTGATAGTTGAGCCAAGAATAGGATTCATTCCTCGATTGGAAATTCGAGAGAGTATTCAACTTCTCAATGTTATTAGGTTGACTAAAGTCACTAGCCAGTGCAAGAGACATATTTAGGATATGGTCTAGTTGTCAACTAATCAATGTGAGATAAAGTGAATAAGCCATTTGGATAGACACTTGACAAATCCTAAGCTTAATCGAGTGTGTCGCGAATGAAAGAAATTTTTAGTTCCGTATAAAGGTTAAGTTTGCTGGATTCACGTAAACGTACTTCACATATTGAGTTCGTCATACGATGCAGTCTAAGAGTTTCGTATGGACATTAATTAGAGTAATGTCGATATGTGAAGGCCTATAGGGTCACACAATATGCGATTGTTTCTTTGATCTAAGAGTGTATTGAGAAAGTATTAAATATTCGATTGAGAATCGAGATATTTAATTTATAATAATTACGAAATATTTCTATTTGATAGAAATTATTTAATTAAGTCGAATTGGATTTCAGATTTAATCAAATGTGTTGGATATATTATGTGGGTACTCGGACAAATACATGGGAGCAATTGGGCCTGAAATTACTGGCCCAAAATAAGAGCCTGACCGTCCACTGTGGACGTGTGAAGTGGACTAGCTGGGCTGGTCCACTGAACATTAACATGGGCCAGGTTTTCCTGTTTTGAATCTGCTTAGGTTTTATCCCGACTCATATAAATACAACACAAACCACATAATTATGAAATTACAGAAAATTACTTCTCAATTCCTGAAGCAAGATTTCCTAGCTTTCTTGTAAAGGAAATACACTGGAGTTGGACTTTGCAATTGAGGAGACTAATCACGTGGATACCTTAGTGGTGAATCTACCGCTTGAAAACCTGTAAGTTTTCCTTATCGTGTTTTGAACACTTTATATGATTATCGTATAAGTCATGCTAGGATCATTGTTGGATAAGTAAAATTTTAAACTTCCGCTGTGCTTACGAACCCAACAAATCCCTACACCCCATATTTTGAGGGGAGAAATACATGGATAGGTGAAGGAGAAATATTAGGAGACAATGTAGGAGAAGTTGAGATTTAGGAAAAATCAAAGTTGGAAGGAAATTTAGTAGAATTAGAATCAGGAAACATAACAGGATAAGAAAACATATCTTTCACAAATTTTACATGTCTAGAAATTAGCACTTTATTAGTTAAAGGATCAAGGCATCTATATCCCTTGTGATCTGGTAAAATCCCAAAATAAGGAAATGATGGAACGAGGATTGAGTTTCTGAACATGGCCAAAGACAGTATGTGGATAACAAAGACACACAAATATTTTTACAAGGGACAAATCTGGCTCTTTCTGGAATAAGCATTTAAATGGTGAGGAGAACTTCAAATTTTGACGTGGTAGCCTATTAATAATATAAGTAGCATAAAGTAGAGCGTCAGGCCAAAACGACGCAGGGACATTAGCTTGAAAAAGTAAGCAACGAATGACATCATTGAGATGTCGATGTTTGCCCTCGACATGACCATTTTATTGGGGTGTATATGAACAAGAAAATTGGTGAATAATACCCTTATTACGAAAAAGGACTTAAATTGAGTATTATTGTATTCTTTACCCCATCAGATTAGAAATATGAAATTGATGAATCAAAGACATTAAACATCATATTATAGATTTCAAGAAATTTGTTAAAAGTTTCAGATTTTTTGCGCATGAGGTAGGTCCAAGAGAATTTGGTATAATCATCCATAAAAATCACATATTAACGATAATCAGAATTGGACATAGTAGGGGATGCCCAAATATCTGAGTGAATTAAAAAGAAGATTTTGTTTGTTGTACTTGTAGAACTTGAAAATGGAAGCCTAGATTGTCTGCCCAAATGATAAACATTACACATAGAAGGATTAAAACATGAAGAACTAGAAATAACTTTATTTCGCGATAATACATCAAACACAATTTTTTCAAGATGACCTAGGTGTTTGTGCCACAATGAAGATTGCAAAGCAGATCCAAAGAAAGCAGTGGGACTTGTTGATGGAGTGAAGCTGGAAGAAGATGAAAATGAATAGACAGATCCTGAGTTCCTACATTAGAGCAGTGTGTGATTAGTCCTCGAACCCTTACAAAAAAGAAGAGTCAGTGAATTTAGCATAACAATTATTATCAACACAAAGGCGATGAATAGCTAATAAAATTTTCTTGAGTTGAGAAAAAAAAGAATATTTTTAAGAAACAAAGGTTGTTTAGAAGTAGAAAGAAAACTATGACCAACATGAGAGATAATAAGTAGATTATCATTACCAGCCATCACTTGCGCATTATCCTGATATGGAATATGATCATAAAGGACATTCAAATTTCCAGTCATGTGCGAGGAGGCCCCTGTATCAGACCTAGGCTTATTTCTGCCAAACCTTTCGGAGAATTTTGTGGAACGAATGAATGGTTGAAGCGATTGCGACATTCCAAAGTTGTATGATTGTAGTGAAAATAAATATGACATTTTGTCATTGATTTAGTAGCATTTGGACTCGGCGAACAGGCTAAGGATGCTTGGATAAACACGAACAGAATTATTAAAATTTGTACGATAATTGTTCTGGACAAATCCGCGATCACGATTCTTATTATGAGATCTCCCACGATCAAGATTTTGATTAAAGCCACGACCTTGATTTTGTTGAATGGAGCGATCAACGTTGTTAGTACTTTTTATTGTAGTAAAGAGAGTCACCAATTCCCGAGAATCAACAGGTGAAATGACTTTGATTTGTTCCTCTTCAGTAAGAAGACGATGACGTAGAGCAAAAAATGAGGGGAATGACCTATTGACATTTGAATCGGAAACAAATGTTCTGTATGAAAGGGGTAAGCACTGCAAAGTTTGAGCAATAAGGTCTTCATCCAATATTGGTTTACCTATGGCGAATAACGCCACTCGATAGAGAATGCAACTGTTGTAAATATTCTTCCATTGAAAGAGATCCTTTCTTGAAATTCTGAAATTTATTTTTCAGATGGATCATAAAAGAAGAAACATGGTCAAGAAAAAGTTTCTCTAGCATGCTCCAAGCTTGATGACAAGTTTCACAGTTATAATCTAAAAGCTTGTTCAGGACAGATGATGACAATGTCGTATTTATCCAGCTACGACCAGTTGTGTCACACTGAATCCATAATGTGTATTATGGATGGTTGAGATTAACGCATGGGACAGAACCTTCCACAAGGTCCAAAAGATTTTGGCTACGCAAGAAAGGCTTGAAAATCTTTTTTCAAGTGAGATAGTTCAAGTAAGTAAGTTCAGGAGGAACAAAACTTTTTATATTGGAAATTGAGGGTGGCCGGAGAGGGAGGACAAAAGTGACAGATGTGGTGTTTTCTGGAGAAGAAACATTGGGTGAAGAAGGTGCCATCGTAAAGAAAGAAAAGAAGAAGGATCTTTTATGCTCTTGATACTAAATTGAATATATTTTGGTGATGACCCAATACAGTGGGTATCCTCTATTTATAGTACATTTACAATATAAAGAATGAAAAAATAATAAATACTATGATACATATATGGTAATATAATTAACTATGATACAAAGTATCTAATAGAATATATGCATCTAACATTGTTGATCAATATGAGAGCACTAAGTAGCTATTAGTTCGTTCGGACACAATTCACAAATATTCTATTTAATTTTATGTGATACTCTTTTTTTTTTAGTTTGTCAAAAAAGAATGAGACATTTAAATTTTTAATTTATTCTTAAATTATGATCTATATCCACACAAATATCATAACTTATTTAAGCTAATAAGTTTTAAACATCTCTCTCTTAAATTTCATACCAAACCTAGTGGATTCACATAATATAAAAATAAAAATTGAAGAGAGATTTATTTATCTTATTTCAATTTATTATTATTCCTTGTATAATAATTTCTGGATCGTTTGATTGAGGAATAAATTATCCAGGATTAGTTATCTTGAAATTAGTTATTTTGGTATTGTTATCCCATCCTCCCACATGAATATAAATAACACTACAATTTTAAAATTAATTATATCACAATTTTATTATAACCAAATATAAAATAAACTCATCTCAAATTTAATTATCCCTTATTTTTAGTACCAAATGATCATATATCACAATCTCTCCATAATTCATTTGTGAACCAAACGACCCGGCATTGCAATAACACTTGTACTAACGAAATGCAAACGACAAATGTCGCCAACGTACGGGAAAAAGAAAAAACAAAACAAAAGAAAAGCTGGTCAACCAATTGACTTGTCTTTGCTTGACTTTTACTCCTAAATCCACCACTGTATCAATCAAGATTTCCAAAACCCTTTAAAGAAAAGCAAAATCACATCTTTAGCTTCCAAAAAGAACAAATTCTTGATACAATTTAAGTAGCCATTAATGGCTGCAGTTATTCCAATTCAAAGATTACCAAGAAATGAAGGTGCACCCACCACCACTTCAGTACTTGGGTCATCATCACCTACAAGTGTTCCACAAAAGAAATGGTCCAATTGGTTGCCTGTGTGTATTGGTGTTGTGGTTATAGTGGAAATTGCTTTTCTGGGTCGACTTGATATGGCTGAAAAAGCTAACCTGGTCAACTCTTGGGCTGACTCGTTTTACCAGTTTACGACGTCGTCTTGGTCAACTTCTAAAGTGGGTATTGTTGCTAGTGACGAGGCTGATGGGTTGGTTGTGTTGAGTGATGAGGTCGATAGGAATTTGGTAGCTGGGAGCTGTGAGGAATGGCTAGAAAGAGAGGATTCTGTGAAGTATTCTAGAGATTTTGACAAAGATCCAATATTTGTTTATGGAGGCGAAAAGGTTAGATACTTATTATTGAACTCTGGGTGTGTTCGATATGAAGTAAAATGTTTTCTTATGTATTTTCTTGTGTTCGGTATGTAAGTAAAATATATTATCTTAAAAGTATTTGTATATAATCTAGACAAATACTATGGAGATAGGGGTGAGGGTGGGGATGGGGGCTACGGGTTGGGATGAAGATGAGGTGTGTTGGATGGTGGGGTGGACACCAATCAATGTGGACTGCCACTCGTGGAACTTGTTTTTCCCACTTCCACTGCGGAAGTCATTTTACTCATTTTTAAGGAACTTGTTTTGCTAGAGAAAATGTTTTCTAAAAATTTTGGATCAACAGAACATGGAAATTGGAAAACATTTTCTGCAAAATATTTTCCTCCATACCGAACACACTCTTTATTTATCAGGATTGGAATGAAATGAGCCCGAATAGGGAAGAATGAACATAGAGGATTCATATAGTTGAATCCAAATAGTTTGGGATGCATAGTTGATTGATCTTTTTATGGAGCATCTCTTTAGACTAATATGGATTTTGTTGTCATTTATGTTCTTGGTATTTACTACATCTAAAATGCATGGTTTACTGTCAGCCTACATGTGTGTGTGTGTGTGTCTTTGTCTGTTCCAGACTTATGACTTTTATAGATGGAAGGATATAAATTTGTAGCTTCATATAGATTGTGTTTGGTATGAAGGAAATGTTTTTCACGGAGGAATGTTTTCTTGGAAAATAAGTGGTTTTCTTTGGAGGAGCCTTGAGTATCTTCTTTTCTTTTACCTTATTCCTTCATTACATCAAATTCTTCATAGAGCACTTAAGTGGAATGAACAGCAATCCATCTGTAAAACTCCCATTAATTGCTTACGTTTATCATGACTAGTTCTTGGTTCCCATGTTATCCACTGGCATGTAGGTGAGAGCAGGTAACAGTTATCCGGCTACTGTCTTTCGTCTTGAATGCTTTTTGTTTTTACCAAATAAGAAATCTGATGTCCGTTCAATTATTACCTAGGATTGGAAGTCCTGTGCCGTGGGATGCAAGTTCGGAGTAGATTCTGATAAGAAGCCTGATGCGGCATTTGGAACACCACAACAGGCTGGGACAGCTGGCGTGCTTCGGTCAATGGAGTCAGCTCAATACTATCCTGAGAATAACATCGTTATGGCACGACGGTGGGTAAGCACGTCTTGAAAAAGACTTCAACATTCCCACCTGCATGGGGCACTAAAAGATAATAGCCTTTGCCAAATTTGAATTTTCATCTTGTGATCATTTTTAACCAAACATATCTTACTTAGAAGTTTTGCTTGCTATTAGTTTCTGACAAAAGCTTTTAATATTATAAATGTGAAAAACAGTTGCATTTGCTCAAAGAAGATCGGCTCTTTGGAAAAGTCTCAACATTATGCTGCCCATCCTGACATTCTTAAGAAGTTTCTGCCTGAAATTTTGTGGTTTTTTCTTTCTTCACATGCATGTGGGTAGTTATGAATTCTTGCTCTAGGGAGCTACTCTTGCATTGGGCTATAATTAGCTAGATGTATAACATTAATGTGGACGTTTGCATCTGGTAGAATACTGTATACTGTAAGTAGAATGAGCATTTGTCTCCATAACTAGAGGAAGTGACCAAGGTTCACATTTTTTGTATCTTTCCTACGCCTTGCTTTGCTTATCTTATTTCTAGATGTCGGTTGATCTGCCTGGCTGTCTTTCTCTTTCGTATTTCTGTAGTTAGAGACATAGGAACCACTCTGTTTGGGTTTTAGTTTTTTTTTTTTTGGGTGGGGTGGGGTTGGGGAGTGGGGGGTTGGGGAAGGAGGGTTGCTGGTGGGAGTTTGAACCAGTTTCCAGGCTATAAAATATGAAGTTAGTTTACTAAACATAAAAAATGCTAACAAGCTGGTTCAGCTTGATAATAGTGATTTGACTTGCTTATTGGATCATACAAATCTAGTTTGACCATACTTTCAAGCTTGTGTAAGCTAATAGATAATACAGATAAAGAAGATAACCTACAAAAATAAATTAACATTTTGAGTACTCATTTGGAATATACCTAAGATAACAAGTTCTTTTTCTTCAAAAAATTATTAAATCTTTGTAATGTGAACTATAGACGACTTTCTTTTACTTTATACTTTGAAGAGCATCCTTACCACCTGGACCTTATTATTAAGAGAATGTACCTTGTGTTTATTTAAGTTTTATTCCTTATTTCCAGCACCTGTTTGGTCTTTATAACCTTTATACATGGTAATCTATCTGACTGCGCAAGAGACTTTTTGCTTTGTAATGTTAGCATGGATTTATGTTTTGGTTGTTCTGATTATACATATTTTTAAAATGGTAATAATTATATAAATCATCAGCATCAGCACAAAGGCTGTGCCCAATTTCCAATAAAAGTGCAAAAACATGTTCTAGTTCTTCTTACAAGGACTCTATAATGTCTAGTATGGATTCATCATCATTTACATAATTTTCTTTATACGGAAAGTGAAAATCAGTAAACAATTCATCTTTATCCTCTGAATAGAACTGCACCTATCTTTAAAGCACCTAGCATTCATTTTCTTCCAAACTGTCGATCAAATACAAGCGGGGATCAAGTTCCACCAGTTCTTCTGTCTTACATCATTACCCTGATTATACCAGAACCTCAGAGGATCAGCTGTGAGCTTTTTTGGCATAATCCACTTAAGGCCAATCGTGCTGAGAAATAATTGCCACAGCTGACTAGTAACACCACTATCGAAGACATAATTAAGTAAATAAAAGCTTGTTTCTCTAACAACTTAAACTTTTAGATGAGATGGTCACACACTTCAACATGATATCAGAACATTCGTCTCACTGTTACCCATTATCAAAGAAGAATTTCCACGTGCTTAACTCATGAAAATGAATCAGGCTCGCACGTGGGCGGGAGTGTTGAAGACATTAATTAAGTAAATAAAATGTGCTCTATCTAATAGCTTAAGCTTTTAGAGAGGCATGGGTCTTTCTCACGAAGATGCGAAGCCTAGAGATGAGTCTATTCCAAATTGACTGAAAAATCTGGGAGATGATTATACACTTCAACATCCACAATGCAAAAATAAATGACTGTTATTCTTTGATTCTGCATAGCATTAATAACACCTCGAGCTTATTTGGATTCCTGTCCTTTCTAAATTATCCTTGATTAAGCAAGCCTGCCTGGCCACCAACTACATAAAATGAACTACTTTGAAAGGAGCCTTGATTTTACGTTGGCAATTTCTTTTTTAATACTCAATTATATTTTCTTTCAAAAAGACATAAATTTCTATGTGTATGGCAATTCAATAATCATGCTAGATCACATATTTTAGGGTTTATACAATGTCGGATGTAAATGCCATGTTCCATGGATTTCAGAGACATTAAGTTTGAAGATGGAGTCTGAACGCATCAAGTGACTTAATACGCTGGCTTTTAGAATAATGCTTAACTTATTGGAAGAAAAAAGCTTAATACCCACAAATACTTAAAGCCAAGCACTTTCCTGGACATGGTGTCTACAAATGCTTTAATCATAAGTTGGCTTCAGGGAGCCCACATACACACAATAATCTTAGGACGATGTTGTGGTTAAAAGATAACATTTAATTCTTTCATAATTTTTCTGAATCTTTATATCTCTCTGGAGAAACCATTAACCGGCTTTATTATTCTTTCTCATGTTTCAGAAGGGGATATGATATTGTAATGACAACAAGCCTATCTTCGGATGTTCCTGTTGGGTACTTCTCATGGGCCGAGTATGATATAATGGCTCCACCACAACCTAAAACCGAGAAGGCATTAGCAGCTGCTTTTATTTCTAATTGCGGTGCTCGCAACTTTCGGTTGCAAGCTCTTGAAGTGCTTGAAAGAGAAAAGATCAAGATTGATTCTTTTGGCAGTTGTCATCATAACCGGGATGGAAATGGTCAGTGTCTTTCCATTATATATGATGATATATTGATGGTATATTTTTTAAAGTAATTACCATTAGGGAGATAATTATTTAAAATATTTCAATATAATGGGTTTGATTCACTCTTCCTCAAGTGTCATACATTCTATGTTTTTCCTTGCTAAATGTGCACATACACATGTAAGTTCTCTAAATAGTCAGATGCTATGCTAGTCTAAAGATTTCATTTTGTAGATAGATTATTTTGCTATTGTTAAGTTACCTTTTGAACACTTATTATTTTGCAACCCATTAGCATAGAGCTGCACAAACATCTTTTTGTAAATTCATTGCAAAGAAGCTAGACCTTGATTTGTTAGAAAAGAAACATTGAAGAGAAAAAGGTAGCTTGGATTAAGGGTGTCAAATGGGCAGGGTGGGTTGAATTTGGGAGGATCAAAATGGGCTGAGTTAATAACCCGCCCAAAAGTTACATGGGCTGAAATGACCTAAAAAACGAGTAATAACCCAATCCACCCCCAATTCTTACTAAGTTTTAATCTCTTTGTTTGTTCTCTTAAAAATTTTTAGTACCTAATAATTTCTTTTTTCTTTATTATGGCTATATATCCCCAAACCCCACTTGTGGGACTACACTGGGATGTTTTTTGCTTTATTATGACTATATATAACATATCAAATAAACAATGACTTTTTGAAAAAATTTTGACAAGACTTTTCATGGGTCAATGTGGGCTACATATCAGCCCAATTTTTTATGGGCTGAGCTAATAAATGGGTGGGTCAATGACTAAACCAAACTTGGGCGGGTTAATTTTGCCACCCTAGCTTGGATAAACTTTATATTTGAATGCGGAATATGGTTATGCATGCATGTGGTTTAACTGCACATCAGTATGTAATTCATTAGGATACAGTTAAAAAGCAGACATTTCCTGTAAATTAAACCACATGCATGCATAAAAATATTCTGCTTTGCAACTCATTAGAACAGAGTTGAAAAGCAGACAGCTCCCTGAGCTTTGGTCTAGTGGTAAGAGCACAGGGCATGATGTTTGGGTTAGATGCACGTCACAGTTCAAACCTTGTTGTAGACAAAAGTCTGGTATTTAAGTGGAGAAGAGTAGAGCATCCGGCCCGTTATCTACCGAGTTTCAAACCTCACGCTATTGGCCCTCTGTGATTGTTCGGTTATAAAAAAACAAGAGTTGAAAAGCAAAACCTTTTTTTGTAAGTTTGTTAATAAGTGATTGTCTGATAATGAGCAAGGAATATCCGTCTTTCTGCTAAACAGGATGGATTGAACTCCTAATTCATTAGATGCTTTTTATGAATGTCAACTAAGTAGCACCTTATCTCCACAGCTTTGGGCGACCCCTTCCCCTTCCTCTTTTTTTTTCCTTTCAAGCATGGACCTTAACTTAACGAACTGGCTTAGTAAAGTAGAAATCCTTAGCTGTCAACTGTTCATAGTTAGCAGTGGAAGAGGGCGTAGCTTTGATTTCTCAAGTTGCCCTCTCATGGTTGAATGTGAAAAAGGTAAATTCATAGTGAGATGCTAGACCCTGATTTGTTGGAAAGAGAAAAGGTAGTCTGGATAAATCTTATATCTGGATGAAGCATATCTTTATGCATGCGTGTAGCTTAATTTGCATTGTATCATGTCAACTCTCACTTATAATCTTTGTTCTCAATTTCATGGCAGTGGACAAAGTGGAAGCTCTCAGGCGCTTTAAATTTAGCATCGCGTTTGAGAATTCGAATGAGGAGGATTATGTCACTGAAAAATTCTTCCAGTCTCTGGTTGCTGGTATTAACTTTTAGTCTGCTTTGTTCTCTTAGTTTCCAATGTATCTATTATTTTCTCTAAGCCCCCATCCCTCTACATTCATGCATTTTTGATTTGTTTTTCTGCAATGCCATATTTCACAAAAGGCCTTGAAGATATTAGCTTTAAAGTGTGCCATGAAGAACAAATATTGCAAAAGCATAAAATATGTACTCTTTGGTAATTCAAGTATGTTTTGTATCTGGATTTGCATATTCTGGTACAGCACACAGATATGCTCAGCTCTTATTCATTTGAAAAGTTTTAGGAATTTTGTTGAAATGATTTTCCGTGAATCATCTTGGTTTAATCATTTTCTTTTGTCTTCTGTGTCAATATATTTTAGGCAACATTTAAGCATAGAATACTGTATTTATGATTTTTCACAAATTACTACTTCAGAATTAAGATTTATGGTGCTCAACTCTATTGTGCTGATTAAAGCAAGTTAATGTAAACTTGCAGGATCAGTCCCCGTGGTGATTGGTGCTCCAAACATCCAAGACTTTGCTCCTTCTCCTAATTCACTTTTACATATTAAAGAGCTGAAAGATGCTGAAACCATTGCCAATACTATGAAGTACCTTGCAGAAAATCCTAGTGCATATAATGAGTCGTTAAGGTATGCTCAAAGAGTGGTGCTTTTCTTGCGTCAAATTCTTTAGTTGATTTTTGATCGTGCTTCTGTTGATCATATGTCTTTTTCTCTGTCCTAAATTAACTCTTTTTTGGTTATCCTGAAGATTTATCCACTCTCAAAGAAAAACCTTTTCCAAAACCTTTCTATACTTTTTCATTATCCTTCAACTCAGGAAGTAATAAAGGCTTATCTCTATAGTTATAAAACTTTTACTATCTTATCGTAGTTTTCGACATAGTGATTTATTAAAGGTTTCTTAAATTTCCTGGTTCTGGCTAACAAATGGCTTATTTTCATTGTTTAGGTGGAAGTTTGAGGGCCCATCTGATTCTTTCAAAGCCCTCGTTGACATGGCAGCTGTTCACTCTTCCTGTCGTTTGTGTATCTTCTTAGCAACACGTATTAGGGAGAAAGAAGAGCAGAGTCCAAAATTTATGAAACGCCCCTGCAAATGTACCAGAGGTTCAGAAACTATATATCATGTATATGTACGTGAAAGAGGGAGGTTTGAGATGGAGTCCATTTTCCTAAGGTATTTTCTGTCATGACTATAACCATACATATATGTGCATTTTTCTGAATATGTTCCTGTGGAAAATTTTGGTACTCTTTTCAGTCTATTCGACAGTGATGGAGGGCAAACATTTGAGAAACTTTCTCCAATTTTTCTAATATGATATACAGCTTGCCTAACTCTGATGTAATATTTCAATCACCATCATTACTGGAACCTTTGCAGGTCATCTAATTTGTCATTGGAGGCTTTTGAATCTGCAGTAGTGTCAAAGTTCAAATCTCTAAAGCATGTTCCCATTTGGAAAGAAGAAAGACCTCAAATACTACGCGGAGGGGATGAACTAAAACTCTACAGATTACATCCTCTTGGCATGACACAGCAACAGGCATTATACACCTTCAGATTCAAAGGAGATGCTGATTTTAAGAATCACATCGAAAACCACCCATGTGCAAAGTTTGAAGCCATATTTGTATAGATCAAGTGCAAAAACTGTGAGTCTCGACAGCAGCTTGTTGGAGGTCATAACGTAATGCTCATTCCTACTATATGCCCCATTGTCTACATCATTCTGGTTGTCAATTTTGCGGTACAAAATGTTATCCTGTTGAGTGAGGATTTGATTATTACAAGGGGCAGCCTAATTTTGGGTGGATAATGTCTTTACTTTTTACATTTTCGAGGAAAAGAAGGGGGAGAAGCAACAAACTTTTAACCTTGAATTGACATTCTTAACCTCCCAAAGTAGTGCAGTTGAGAATTTCCAGTGATATACATACCTGGACCTGGTTTTGCTAGCAGATGGTTCTAGCTGCTCAATTGTAATGTAGTTCAGAGTTTACAAGTAATGACAAGTGTAGAACCTTCTTAATGTGTTGTGGGGGGGGGGGGGAGGAGGGTGTTTAAGGTATTCTTTTTATCAAAAAGGGCCAAAAATTCCCCTAACATATTGGATTCATCATATGTATGCCCTTCATTAACCTATTGGCTCATAGAAGCCCTCAATGTTATCTTCTGTCTCAAATATATTCCTAAACAATTAAAAAAGTTGAAGTATCCCCTTGCACTAACATGGAAGCCATGGTTTGGCTAGTGTATGAAAACCAAGAATTGAGTCGCAAAACTTAGTGGGGATTATAATTATTTTTAGATTATCAACTTACTAGTTACGCCGACGCAATTAGTGGGATTTTGTTACTGAAGGTTGCAATATGCACTCTACACTTTGTTTATGGACTAATGTATTCTACACTTTGTTTATGGACTAATGTCGTCTTTACTGCCATGATATCCAGAAAGTTATCTATTTGTATGTCATCCTCTTGTGCAGGAAACATGTTAATCTTCTTTGTATCGTTGCATTTCATCAAAGTGTTCATGTCCCGAAGGGATCAAGAAGTTTTGTTCAGTTAGTGAGTGTCGAATACCAGATTAGTAGGTTATAATTTGTCATACAATTACATATGTTTGCACCTGAAGTAGAAAATATTTGTACAAAACTAAAAGTACTAACATGATGCAGATGTGTACTGTGTACATACTAACTGTCCTCCTGGTGGATAGAGGATCAAGAGATCAATTCACTTCCAATCACTAATTCAAGAAAACCTTAAAGTTCTCCAACAACACCCGACAACAAAATGAAAAATCTTCCACCCTAGTTAGATCGAAACTACACCGTTGCTTCCTCCCATCTTCAATTACTCAGTTAGCTCCTGAAACCCAAAAAAAATAATTAGGAAGTTAACAAGTAATGCTTATACAAAATTCCACCAGTTCCATTAATTGCAGTTCTGCTATCAAATTCTTTAACTTGTTTAGCCTTTGTCATAATCTAAGCTATCGTAGCAAATGTGGTGGCATCTATAGCTTTTAGCCCGGCTGGATCATATGTATAAGTAGAACAAAGAGATATAATACTATTGTGTTGATACACAATCAAACTTCTCTATAACGGCATCATTTGACCAGATACTTTTTTGGTTGTTATAAAGAACATATAATAACATAACACGAAAATTGATTCAAAAGAAAACTTGACCGTTATAATGAAATGTCATTATAGAGGATTATTGCTATAGAAAAGGACCGACGGTATATAAATAAATCACGCTCATTCTGAATCCACTAACGGTAAATTGTGAATTTACCTCTTACCTGTGATATTGGTAGACATCAGGTGTCTTTGATTCATCTATTCTATCTAAACCTCCACTGCTTTTATCAGCTTTCCGTGGAAAAATATGAGATCTCTTCAAGCCCAACCGCTCCTTCCAGCTTCTCATCACCTTCTTTCTCATTCTTGGAAAAACATCATCATTATCAGCAGCAGCAGCAAGGAGTTCATCTTTAAGAGTTGTAGTTTTTGTGCAGTTGTCCCTAAGGGGCAACAATTTACCTTTGCAGAAAAGCTCATCTGCAGAAATCATGCTGTATCCTGGGACAGAGAACTCAAAATCCGAGGAGACCGGAGCCTCTTTGTAGACATTGTCATGCCTCAAAGGAGGTTCTTTTTGAGTATCAAAAAAATCATTAGAAAAGGATATTCTTGGACAGAGTCCTGCTTGCTGATCATTGTTGAACATGTTTAGGCATGCCATAATGGGGCAACACCAAAGAAAATTCTCTCAACTAAATTCCAATATTTCTCATCCAACTTTGAGTACTCACATGCTGTGTTGCTGGTCTTTATACAGATGGTAACTATTACTCGCTCTGTTTGATACACTTTTCTTTTTAGTCTGCTTTCCCTTTTATCCTTAATGAAATGATTTACAATCATACAAATATGTATGACTTATTTTAGACCACAAGTCTTCATTTCTTTCTTAACTCCGTGGCTAGTCAAACTATATCACATAAATTGGGACGGAGAGAGTAAGTAGTTATTTCATATATATATGCCGGTGGAAGACAACGAGATATAGTTGAAAAATAGTCGAGTTAGACCTAAATTAACAGGGCACTGTTACAAGACAAAACATTAGATTGTTGTCTAATGTCTATAAAATTTTAGACTTTAGTCTAACGTTTTCTGATAAGATTTTCCGTTTTCTCAAAAGAAAGTTTTAGACCATACTCTAAAAGATTCATAAATTATAGTAAGAGAGAAGAGAAATAAAAGAAATTATATTTTAAATTACTAGACTAACCATAAAAAATTCCTTACACAAAAAAAATACGTACAAAGTGTCTGTTATAAGACAATTAATGACCACATCGCTGCACGAATAATATTGACAAATATTTGAACTTAATCTAACACTGCAGACATGTGAGTCCATTAAAATAAAACACATCGCATGTGTTATCTCCTCTGGTTCTTTTCTACAATTGTCGGACTTAATTTGCATGCACTTCAATATTTCACGAGGTACTTCTTACTTTTTATTTTGTTTACACTTCAATTATTTTATTAAGTATTCGTTAGCTTCCACCAGCATAAGTACATAACCAATAGGCATACCTGAAGTGCTTGCTTATCTTCTCTGTTGGAGTATAAGTTAGTGAAGAGAAATTAATTTATCACCTCTATCCTAGGGGTCATTACTCATTTGGTTTAGAATAACATTTTATCTTGATTTTAGCTAATACCTAAAATTAAACAGTAGATAAATTAATCCTGAATTTTATATTGAAAAAACAAAATGGCACCTTAGAGTTATGCCAGATGCGCCCCAGGGGCACAGGCGAGTTAGTGACAAAGTGATTGGGGTACAACCACTCCGACGTCACGGGTTCGAATCCGTGTGGTGACAGTCTTTGTTGAAATATTACAAGGATTGTTGTTGGGTTCGTGTCCCGTTGGTCCTCTCCCTTGCAGGTCTTTGGAACCTGGCTTTCTTTTTGTAAACTACAAATTGAAAACGAAAGTGAATAAACAAATGAATAAAAGAAAATGCGCAATAAAGAGCAATTTTCTGAACTAGGGGCGTCGCAAATGATTTTAGTTTTCTTTCAAAAAAACTTTTCCAATCAAAATCAGTAAACAATGACATGCAAATTATTACAGAGCAATATATGACTCATGTTATATTCAACCTAGCATTACTCACGAATCATACTAGACCGTCATGATCTAATTTGCTATTTCGTCACATTGAGCTCCAAATTGCACCCATTTCTGCAAATTTAACCAACTAGTCCATCAAGAATGCTCAAACAGTGGTCGATACTAAGGGGTGTTTGGCGGATGAAAACATTTTCCAACTTTTTCATATTTAGTTGGTCAAAATTTTTGAAAAAAATATTTTCTTTAAAAAAGTAAGTTTTTTTAAAAATGCAGAAAATGATTAACCTAATATAATTAAAGAAAACAAATTGCATAAGTAACATTCCACATTAATTGTCTCCTCATTAGCCTTCAACACACTTTACCGTCTCCCCACTCCTCATATCCTTCATCCCCACCACCTCCCACCCCTACCCCCTACTCCCAGATCTCATAGTGTTTGCCTAGATTAGATTTATTATGTTTGAAATAATATTTTCTGCTTACATACCAAACTCAAAAAAATAAGTAAGAAAACACTTATTTTTTTAAAAAAAAAATCGTGAAAAACATTTTCCTTCGTACCAAACACACCCTAAGATGCAGAACATGGGAAGCACAATGAAACATTGTCTTTAAGATACTGAAGGGCCCCTACAAGACTGTGATATTGGGTCGGATCCTCGTAGGATACGCCGGCCATAGCACTAAGCTTGGGCTTAGTATCAACTGGAGTGGAAGTGGACTTACATGATGACATCCCAGCCCTCTCAATGATCTCAGCTGCATACTTTCGTTGAGATAAGAATAACCCATATGTATGACGAGTGACATCAATCCCCAAAAAATAACTCAAAGGCCCCAAGTCTTTCATAGCAAACTCAGAGCTGAGCATTGTCATGATAGACTGGCGTAAGGCATCGGAAGAGGCAGTCAAAATAATATCATCCACATATAACAGAATATAGGCCAAGGATGAACCATGACGGTAGATGAACAAGGAATTATCCGACCTGCTGTGAATGAACCCAAGAGTCGAAACATAGTCTTCAAACTGCGTATACCAGGCCCGTGGAGACTGCTTAAGCCCATATAAGGACTTTTTCAACAAACAGACATGATGAGGATGTTTGGGATCCCGGAATCCCAAAGGCTGATGCATATAGACTGTTTCTTTGAGATCACCATGTAGGAAAGCATTCTTTACATCTAACTGGTGAATAAGCCATGCTTGGCTGCGAATGGTAGCTGACTTGACCACCGGACTAAATGTCTCACCACAATATACACCAACTTGCTGAGTCTTACCATCACCCACAAGTCGCACCTTATGTCGGGCAAATGAACCATTTGAATTTTCCTTGTGAGCAAAAATCCACATAGACCTGATAATATTAATACCAGATGGACGGGGCACTAACTCCCACATCTTATTATCAATAAGAGCATTATATTCATCGGTCATAGCAATTTTTCAATTCGGGTCATTTGAGGCAGACACATGATTACAGAGTAAGGGTGATTTAGGGACATTAGAATGTAAATTAAAATGTCTTTTCGATTTAAACACCCCCGTTGACTGCAAGTGACCGATCTATGACTCGAGGAAGAATTGGGCGGATTTTGGGAATTTTCTGGGCTCGGGACGGACTGGCCAGCAGGCAGTGGGCCTGCTGGCCTATTTCGGTAGACGAGGCCAGACCCGATTCGAGGTGGTGGGCCCAGCCCAATCATTTGGCCAGCCCAATAATGGGAATAGCGATGTGATGGACCGATGGGACCCGATGGGCGATGGGCCCAGGCGATGGGACGGCCAGGCGATGGGCCCGGGCGATGGGACCCGGCAGGCGATGGGCCCATTGGAGAATTTTGGGTGCGGAATACGTTCGAAAAATGGTGAATAATATACGGAGATATACTATCATCCAAAAATTAATACGAACTAGGCACGGGAGTCTTAACCTTAGCAAAAGGAAATTTGGTTTCATAAAAAATTACATGGCGATTAATGATGATTTTATTAGAGGATAAATCAAAGCATTTGTAACCACGATGATTAGACAAAAAACCCAAAAACACACACGGAGTAGACCGGGCCTGAAGTTTGTTAATTGTGGTGGACGGGAATAACGGATAACACAAACACCCAAAAACCCTAAGATGTGAATACGAAGGGATTTTATTATATAGAATGTGAAGGGGGGGGGGTGGAAGAATATGTCAAACCTTTGGAAGAAATTATGTTAAAGAGATATGTAGCCATTTGTAGAGCATGATGCCAAAAAGACGGGGGTACGGAAGCATGAATCAATGAAGTTCGAACAATGTTATTAATGGTACAAATTTTTCGTTCGGCTTTCCCATTTTGTGAAGAAGTATGAGGACAAGAAAAATGAAAATTGATCCTATTATTAGCACAGAATTCCCGAAACACCCCATTGGCATACTCTTTGCCATTATCACATTGAATATTTTTAATTTTCCGTTCGAATTGAGTTATAATGAATGCTCTAAATTTTAAGAAGATGGAAAAAACTTGGGATTTTTTCGCTATCGGAAAAGTCCATAAAAACTTAGAATAATCATCCAAAAAGAGAACATAATACCGATGACCCAAAGAACTAAGAACATGAGACGTCCATAAATCACTATGAATAATATCAAATGACATTAAAGTATGAGAATTGGAGTCTACAAATGACAACTTAACTATTTTTCCTAAAGAACAAGATTGACAATTCGGAGTATTACGCATACTCTTACAAGAAATAAGATTGTTTTTATCTAAGAAAGACAAAATAGATGATCTGCCACAAGGAAGGAGCCAGAGGGGCAAAAGTGGATGGCATTGTGTGACTCGAGAAATCGAAACGTGGCGTGATAGGATAAAGATCACCCCTACTATCACACCTCATGAGAGGACTCCCCGTTTTGAAATCCTTCACAGAAAAACCAAATGGATCAAACGATCCTGATAAAATTGTGGAAGAGGACTGCTCTGATGAAGAAGCGTGCCAACACTACTATAGGCCTCAGATAGGCCTGCAACCATTTGGAGGACCAAACGATCATTTGTAACGGGTGCGCCAACGTTGCGGAGTTGGTCCGTCAATTCTTTCAACCTTTTGCAATATGTTGAAACGTTGGGGAAATTTTCCATGTTGGCGTGGGAGAATTCCTTTTCCAGGGTAACTACACGTGAATTTTGATTATCTTGGAATATATCACGTATTCTATTCCATGCCGCCATCGCCGTAGCGTCTGGTTCGATAATCGTTTGCAAGAGGTCAGTAGACATAGTGGAGTAAATTCACTGAAGAACGGTAGCATCAATGGTCATCCATAACTTAGGATCATCCTCGATTTGGGCACCTCCGTATCCGCAGGAGCCACGGGGATAATATGATGGAGGACTTGATGCGAGCGTGCGTGAACTTTGAACAGTTCGGCCCACGTCGCGTATTTGACGTTTTCTACTTCAAGAATGATAGGGATGTGATTCTTGATGTTAGAAATAGTAAGGGCAGGGTGAAACGTGTTCTTAACCATAATCGCAACGCAAGACGTGATGTAGGGATTAGGAAGAGAGGAGGTACCGTAGGGCACAAAATCCTAGAAAGAAGGCTCAGAAATCGAGGCAAAGTGACGGAAATAGGGAGAGGTTGACGGAATTATGGAGAGAGGAATAAACGACCTAGACTTCTGATACCATAAAAGAAATAATCCCTTGATTATTTTCATTGATTGAAAGAGTTTATATACAAGTTACATATTTTCATAATAGGAGAATCCTATTTCTTTGTGTATATTGTGTATATTTAACACTAGTATTAATAATAGTATAGATCCGGCGAAGAGTATGTGGAGTTTGTTTAGAATTTTTTTTTCTAGTTTTTGCTGATTTTTTTCCTCATAATTCATTTTAACTATTATTTCGAACCCAAAATGTCAAATGTAATCAGTTAATTGGCTACTTTGTCACGTCATCGACGAGTGTGTTACACACTCTTTACATATTTGGTTGAGTCAGCGAAAAATATTTAAATGAAATAGTAGAGGTCCAACTGAGGTGTCTAAATGGAACAAAACTTACTTGAGGTGTTTAAGTGAAAAATCTTACCGAACAAAAGAGGCCCACGATGGGTTCAACCTTAAAAAAATAAATAAACAAATTGGCAAGCTTAAGAACTAAGTCAAAATGTACTTTTCCTTTCTAAGGCAAAACACATGCTCTTAAAACTTGTCAAAACTTCTGCTTAGATACTGAATTTTCCATAGTTAAACGCTACCCTAATGATGGATTATATTTATCTCTAGGCTTAACTGGCAACTTCCAAAGTACATGTGCTCTTGACCCTTTCTTGCTTTGAGCTCTTCGAGTCATCCAAAAGACTAAGACTGGTCAAGGTATTTTGATTGACTAATAATATAATAAAAGGTCAAAAAGATTCCACTTCCATGGATTGGCAAAAAATGACTACCACATGGTCTATGTTCTTCAAAATGTGAATATCCGAATGGGTGCCAAATAGGTGACTGATTCTTTAGATAAAATATTGTGAGAAAACTTTTGGAGACTACTCAAGAGGATAATGGACAAAATTCATCGAGGAATGGACTAAATTACTAGGAGGGCCTTGAAATACGGGCAATGTGTTTTTTATAGTCTCCCATCGTAATCACAGAATGCGACTCTAATGGAATTGCATATTATTATTGTGTACAAATATATTATACGCCGTAATATTTAGTAATGTATAATTATGGTAGTTATATGATTGTTATTGTATTAGAATTCTACATTGTATACTATATATATTTATATTAATGAAGATTAATACAATCTTACATGATATCAGGAGCCAAAATCTAAACCCTATATTTTTTTTCATCCACAGCCTCCCTCAGTTTCTTCAACAAGCGGCTGCTCCTCGGGTTCAGAACACAACTTCTTTTCTAACACTTTCTCTACTTTTTTACTCGAGGACCACACAAATTTTGGTTGTCCTTTTTCTCTTCGCCCTACTTGTCAGCAAACATAATTAAACACATTGATTGTTCTCTTTCTCTTCGCCCAATGTGTTAGAAACTTGTTTAAACAATTGTTTCTGCCTCTTCCAACCTAAGTCTCGAAGGAAACAATCATACACCAAAAATTATTGTCCGTTTCTCTTTTTCTTTACCCGAGAACAAATATTTATCTACCTTTTTCTTTCTGCACTAAAAATAATCCTCTCTAATGTCTTTTCCCACAATCTCGGGCACTCAATATTCGGATCAATTTCCTGGAACCCATCAGACGTTCCTGGCCATTTTCGCTCCAATTTGGGCCCGAATTTCGTCACATTGCCTCCTCGGCAGTCCGATAATGTGTGGTATGTAGATACGAGCGTCACGTCTCACCTCACCAACATCTCTGGTAATCTTCCTCAATTGCAAAGTTTAAATACTTCACAATCTATTATGGTTGGAAGCGGTCATCACATTCCAATTCAAGGGTTTGGCCACACACTAACCCTACCACCGCATTCCCATTTCTCCCTGAATAACGTCTTATATGCTCCTAACATTATCAAAAACCTAATCTCCGTTGGGAAATTTGCCACCGATAATTTTGTATCAATTAACTTTGACCCGTTTGGATTTTCCGTAACGGACCTCTGTACCGGAAAACTCCTTACGAGATGTAATAGTGAGGGTGATCTCTATCCTTTCCTATCCACGTCCGCTGCTAGTGTCAACCCTTCCACATCTCTCACTGTCCATGTCACTCCTCCCACCGCTTTAGCTATAGTTTCTTCGTCAACCTAGCTTAATAGATTTGGACACCCAAGAGCCCCTATTTTTAATTTTCTTAGAAACAATAATTTAATTTATTGTCATAATGAAAAATTTGCCCGACAGTGTCTTTCTTGTCCCTTAGGCAAACATGTTCGCCTTCCGTTTCAGTCTTCTTCAAGTGTTACATATTCTCCATTTGACATTGTTCATGCAGATCTATGGACATCTCCTATTACCAGCTCACTGGGTCATAAATTTTATCTCGTCTTATTAGATGAGTTTTCTCACTTTGTCTGGGTCTATCCGCTTAAATTCAAGTCTGAAGTATTTGCCAAATTTCTTGCATTCCGTATCTATGTCAAAACACAATTTGAAAGAGACATCAAATCGCTTCAATGTGATAACGGCCGTGAGTTCAATAATTCCACATTTCACAATTTTTGCTCTACTAATGACATGGTTTTCCATTTCTCCTCTCCCCACACCTCACCCCAAAATGGAAAGGCCGAACGAATCATCCGTACTATCAATAATATGGTTCGTACCATTCTTTTCCATGCCTCTCTCCCCCATCATTTTGGATCTATGCAGTCAAAATGGTGAATACATCCTTAATATTTTACCTACCAGTACTTTTCAGAACAAAACCCCCACCAAAATTCTCTACCGTCGGATCCCTTCCTATGATCACCTTAGAATTTTTGGTTGTCTGTGCTACCCAAATCTGGCCTCCACTGCCCCTCATAAATTAGCACCTCGTACCACCCTGTGTGTCTTTATAGGTTTTCCTCCTAATCATAGGGGTTATCTATGCTACAACTTGTCTACATGCAAAATTCACGTCTCTCATCACGTCACGTTTAACGAGACGGTCTTCCCATTTTTGAATATCCAAAAATTCTGAAACACGGATTATTCCTTTCTTAATGAGTCCGACATCTCCCCTGTCACACTCAACGAATTGCATCAGTCCACCACCACCGCTCACCCATCTCTACCACCGCAGCACCGCAGTGCCACCACCGGTGGGGTGTCTAAATCTCTATCACAGTCACTGCCACATGTGACAGTCACCACTAACGGTCACACCGCCGTGTCTCCGTCGCTGCCCCTACCTTTGCCATCACCGACAGTCGACCGGATGTCTCCCATACACAACCCGTCTCCATTGCTTCCTCTCATTGGCGCTCTCAACCGTCGTCATTTGTGTCACTGCCACCCACCGTTGCAATTCCAATACACGATCCTAGCCCAGAAACCGAGTCATGCCACCGGTACAGTCACACCACCAAAAACCAGATACAAAACTCACCACCACTACTCCCCCTACCACCAGTCGCATCACCCGACTGCACGCCGTCACCCAACACCACCATTCCAAACCCCCAACCCGTCGGCCTAACCCTACCGCAACTCCCAACCGACACTACGCCACTACTTTCATACCCAAATCGTAACCCGAACCATCCCCTTCTTCTAGAACCAGTACCCACTGAAAATGACCAAACTGCCCCTGCCCCCACTCACCGTATGGTAACCCGTGCCCAACACGGGATTTTTAAACCCAAAGTCCAATTTAACCTCTCAACCCAAACTATATCCCCAATTCCCAAAAACCCAAAATTAACCAAACAAGACCCTTCTCTTGGAGCTTCAGTGTCCCTTGCGTAAGGCTTTTTTGTTTTAATGTGATAACATATCCGCCATATATTTATCTCATAATCCGGTTCAACATCGGCGAACCAAGCATATTGAGATGGATATACACTTTGTTCGTGAGAAGGTTGCTCTCGGTCATGTTAAGGTGTTGTATGTGCCTTCTTCATATCATATGCAGATATCTTCACGAAAGGTCTTAGTAGACAACTATTCCTCGACTTCAGATCCAGTCTTAGCGTTCGGCCTCCTCCCGCTCCGACTGAGGGGGTGTATTAATGTGTACAAATATATTATACTCCATATATTGTGTAATATTTAGTGATGTATAATTATGGTAGTTATAAGATCTTTTTTGTATTAGGATTCCACATTGTACACTATATATATTTGTATTAATGAAAAAGACTCTCCAAGGGAGATTAATACAATCTTACACATATATTTGTCTCATACATTATGAGGATGATGAAAAGAGATATATTTTACATTTTAGAGAGGCTATAATTGTAGATATCATTCTTTCTGATACAGAAGTTCCTATAAAAATGGAAAATAGCTTACCTTTGAGTGCGGTTTGAACTATTGATTTATGTAATAGGAAATATCAAATTATGTTTGCGACGTCGATGAAACCTAGAAATCAATCACTGATTCAATTTAAGTACCTCTGTAGGATAGACCTCAACAGAAAACTGAAAAGTAAGGACAACAAGTGATTGAGTTCATTAATTCCTCATATAAAATTATTGACTCACGAGTATTAGTAATATGGAGAAGAAAAAATTCTTTCAAAAAAGTCAGATCAAGTAAACAAAATGGCGGATAACCTATAAAATATGCCACACATATAAAAAAGCAAACAAGTACTCCCTCCATTTTAACTTGTTTTTCTCACTTTTCATTTTAATTTGCTTAAAAGAGAATGACACTATCTATATTTAGTAACTCTATACACCCAACATTTTACATGACATATTTAAGAACATAAAACTCAACAGAATTTTGACACATTATACATATTTTTGGTTTAGGACCATAAAATTCAAAGTCTTCTTTTTTTCTTCTTAATCTCCATCCTGAATTAAAGTAAAACAAACAAATTAAAACGGAAGAAATAACATATTCCAATAAAGATGGCCCTAACTAAAGTTACTCCTTCAAGACGAGCTCCCTTTCAACTTTCTGATAATACTAGGGGTGGCCAGTGGGTCGCTCGTCCTGGCGGGCCGGTCGGGGTCGGTCGGGCGGACGAGCCGGGGTCGGGTCGGGACTAGCGGGCCTAGCGGGTCGGGTCTGGCGGGACTGCTCGATCCTGTCCGATCCCGATCCCGTCAGAGGCGGGCGGGCTCGGCCTGCTCGGCCTGGCGAGGCGGGTCGGGTTTTCCTTTTTTTAAATAACATATGTATAAAAACTCAATAAACAAAACAAGATAGTGTAATAAAAACATCCCAAGGTCGTTTTTGTGCCTCTTATATTATTTAATAGACATATGATTTTTGTAATACAAATACAATTGTCTAAAATCTAAATTGCAACTTTATGGTGTTGTCCAAAAGTTGCAAATTACATAATAAAATTGCAATTAAAAATTACATTTTCAAAAAAATCTGTTCTAATTGCTTGATGATTTCATGTGGTTGTTCGGTTGGAATAGGTATTTGTTGATCGAAGTGATCCACGCCGCTTCCACTACCTTCGGTTAAGATTTCGTTGTAGTTTTCATCATCTTCTTCGTTGATCTCCTGTTGACCGCACCTTCTCCGCTCCGCCGTATCCAATCTCTGAATAATACCGCAATTTCCAAGTGTCTCCGCCAATGAGTGTCTGTGGTCTCCTATTTGATATCTGCTGAGAAAAAGCGCTTCGACGCAGCTTGATGACGCTTGAATGTTCAAAACATCTCGAGCCATCAATGAAAGTGTCGGAAAGGTCTTCTCATTCCCTCCAAAGATTTCAAAGCAAGTCTTCTTGTCCATCTTCATTGATAACTTCTTGATACTGATGTAACCCGCAAAACAAAAATATCCAACTCGCTAATTTGGTTAGTAGAGGTATGTCGCACATTCTATTTCTCGAGGCTTTCAATACTAGCCGCAGAAACAAAGATGTCTTTGTGAGGTTGTGTTGAAGATGAAGAAGATGGTATGGTAGCCGGTACGTTACTAGCATTTTCTTGTTGATAAAATCTATATATATTTTTGCAGTGGTGTTCTACGCTATTCAACACTTCTTCTTTAGTTTGTTCAATAGGTGGTGGGTGATTTAGATTTTTGGGACTTGGAGGTGGTAGTACTTCTATACAATCGTAAATAGTTTCAATTAGTGATTTAGTACCGTCTATTTTAATAGTAGGATTTAATACAGAATCAATAATATAAATAGAAGGAATAGGAATAAAATATTTTTTTATTTTGACAAACATTTTTTTAATAGCTGCCTTATAAGCTGGTTTTTCCATATATTCACTAAGTAATAAAAATATTAGAGTTATATAAAATAACATAGTTGAAATAGTAGGATAATATATACCGGAAAATTCTTTTGTTGCTTGAAAAAATTTCTCTAAAAATACAATAAGTTCGGAAATTTTTTCCCAATCACTATCTAAAATCATATCAGCTGGCTTTTTATTATGAGAGTTAAAAAATAAAGTTATAGGTAATTTATAGTCATAAGCAACAAGGAGTTGCTCGTATAAAGAATTCCACCTAGTGGATACTTCTTGTGGAATTCTTCTAAAAGGTAGTCCACAATCATGACAAATTTTTTTATATTCTTTTCTACGTTGTACTTTATTACTTTTAAAAATAAAGTTTATAGCAAATTGTATTTTACTAAGAATGTCTTCAAAAAGTGATAGACCATCCTTTACAATTAAGTTATATATATGGCACGCATTTTATATGAAAGTGGTATGGAAAAGATGGAGCTAAACTTTTTTTTAACATTGTAATTGTGTAATTGTTATTAGAAGCGTTATCTAATGTAATAGTCATAATTTTATCGGTAATTCCGTAATAATCGCACACTTGATAAATATTTTCTGCAATAAAAGTACCAGTGTGCCTATCATCTATATATCTATACGCTAAAATACGTTTTTGCATAGACCATTTATAATCTATCCAATGACAAGTTACGCTTAAATAATCATGGCCGTTAGTACTACGACCTATATCAGACGTGATAGATACTTTGCCATTAAAATGATATAATGAAAACGTAAATATTGTTGATATTCATGCGCCAAATTTAAATACATCTCTCTTAACAGTTGACCTAGGAAAACCGTTAAAAGCGAGGATTATATATATCTCTAATGTAATGAATAAAACCGGAGATGAAGGAAATGAAAAAGGCAAACCCTCCACAAAGAACTAATTTTGATATTGCTTCCCTATCTCTATGTTTGTTGTATTTAGAGCCTACAATTCCCCCGTCATAGGGTTAATTTGACCACAGACTTGGTCCGAGACGATGTCGGTATGTGAACCTTGTCCCGATGGAGCTGGCGCTTACACCGGTTTTGAAGCCTGGTATTGGGCATACCTAGCTGGATGAGCACTTACTACGTGTCTAATTAAACCCCCGGCCCCACCGTGACCTTTTCCGCTTTTAAATTTTAAAACATTTTTACAAATTTTACATATGGCTACTTGATTCTCTACGTCCCTATCAAAAATGTCCATGCATCTGATTTTAATGGTCGCTTTCTTTGGACCTCGTCTCATACTAGGGGAATAGGAGGTATTTCAGTTGAAGGTGCACTAGTGGGCGTGTTGTCATCAATATTAGTGGGTGTATCGTCTAGATCATCGTCTAAATTAAAGTCTTCTTGAGTTCCATAAAATAACTCCTCGTCTAAATCTAATGGTATTGTAGGAAAATGTTGAGTATCAACAAAATCATCCTGTGTAGGAATAAGATGACTAGAAGAAGTACCCTTGCCCTGGTTGCCTCTACTAGAAGAAGCACCCTTACCCTTACCCTTAAACATACCTTTTAATCCTTCCATTTTAATTATGATAATAAATAATTAAAGACAATAAAATTAAGTGCGCTAAATAAAATAAACAGACAATAATAATTTAATGAAGGAACGAATGTACCAAACGCCGACGTAACGTCGACGAGTAATCGAGAGGTTGAAAATTGAAACTTTGCTCGATGGAAGATCCTCAAGCTAGTTGCCAACTTCACTCCCAATTCCCAAATGAATTAATAAAATTGAATATTTAGCAAACAATGTAGAGAGATATATTGAGAAATTAGAGAGATTGTAGGAAGATTTGTGAGAAAGATGAAGAGAAAATGAGTTATTTATAGTTGAAAAATTGGGTTAAAGTGTAAATATAATAACTTATGGGTTAAAAATAAATATTAAGGGGTAGGGGGTTGGGGGGAGGGGGCCTAAAATGGCCGTTGTGTGACCATAATCTAAAATGGCCGTTGGTGCAGCAGTTATTTTTACAAAGGGTTAAGGAGTGGGGTCGGGGGTCGGGCTCGAGGCGGGCTCAGGCGGTCTCGGGTCCGTGGGCTGAGGCGGGC
Source organism: Anisodus acutangulus (assembly GCA_029783415.1). Taxonomy (NCBI): domain Eukaryota; kingdom Viridiplantae; phylum Streptophyta; class Magnoliopsida; order Solanales; family Solanaceae; genus Anisodus; species Anisodus acutangulus. Next base: position 16,566,170 of record CM056507.1, on the reverse strand, counting down.
TCAGTCAGCGGGGCGAGACATCGTCCGTCCAGTTCGAGTCCCGCCAGATTAAATTTTTTTTTTTTTTTAGAGCGGGGTCGGCGGGACCGGGCCGGGTCGGGGACGGGTCGGGCGGGTCAGTCGTCGACCCAACCACCTTAGATAATACTAGTGACTATAGCTCGAGTTTTGCCCGGACCCAACATAAACAAAGTTATATTATTTTATTATACATACATTATATATAAATTTAAAGTGACAATACATACAACGATCAAAAGTCAAGATTTTAGGTATAAGATTTGGTGGAATATCACTAATAAGTAATAGGACATCATGCCTATAGCGAACACCATCTGCTTATAAATATTTAATTTCATTTACAAAATTATCACATGTTTAATAGAGACAAATTATAATTTGAGTGTCTAAATAAAATTTACTGATAAGTTTAAGGAGTCGTTAATAAGTTAAGCCTTAAATTCTAATAATCTATCTAACTACATATACTTTATAATATCATTTTATATTTCAAAATGAAATTGGTGTTCCTTTTACTTTTTGATCTTCTCCAACATTTATCTTTTAAAGAAATATACGCAAAGGTTAAATATTAGTATATCGTTTAATAATTAGAATGTAATAGTTGTATATTTTAAAGTTTAAATTATGTAAAAGATGAGCCGATGGTCTATCGGAAAGAGTCTCCCGACCTTCACAAGGTAGGGGTAAGATTTGCGTACACTCTATGCTCTCCAGACCTCACCTGATGGGATTATGTTGGTATGTTATTGTTGTTGTAAGTTATATAAAAAATACAGCAATTTAATTTTCCTTTTCTGTACAAATAAAAGTGCATGAAAGGAACAACCCTTTTTTTTTAACTCCCTCAGCATAATTAAATATTGTAAGCCAGTACTCTCTCGATCTTAATGGGCTGCACTTTAATTGATTACATTTTAATTGTTTGAACCTCATTGAAAGTCTGTAACATGTTAGGTTCTTAGCCAAGTAAACCATAGAAAGCTTAATCCTCATCATGGTGATTAGAGGACACCTCTGATCGTTCACCTCTATTGTGACATGTTCCACACATTTAAAAGAGGACCAAACAAATGCAGAGAAAACCAAAGATATCCTAAATGTGATGGGGCTAACATATACAGAAAAGAAGAGCCATACCAAGCGTTTACATAATATCCGAGTTGCCAATTCTGAAATTACTTTACTATCCGAGTACCTAAAAGATAATGAATCAGCATATCCCCAAGCATGACTAGGGCCAGAAGGTTTAGCTTTTGGCACCCCTACAGATATTTTGGAATCTTAGAAGCTGCTTTAGGATAGCTAACCTCCCACAGCAGCTTAAATTGGATGCACATGTTGTACCATCCGAACTAATCTGGAATTGATACAATAGAGGACTCATATAGCCCATCCGAAATACTTGATTTGAGGCGAGGCGAGGCTTAGTTGATTGACTTAAGTGTGTATAAACATAAATTGAGTCTAGACTTTTTCAGCAACACACTTTTCGTTACTATTTAAAAATGATCAACTGGCAAGAAGAATGTGATACATTAGAATACAGTGGAATGGTCAGGCTATAAAGGGGGGAAGACGTTCTGGTGCTTCAAGGAAAAAAGATAAGGAGAGCAGATTTCATTCATCAATGATTTATTACTTAACAACCAAGAGGGCAGAGTCAATGTATAAAAAGTATATGAAATAATCAAGGAAAGAGGTGAAATAATATTTACTTATAGAACCTTTGAATATAATCATCATTCTTCGCAGAACGTCCACCTTGATCTTCAAGAACTTCTTACTTGCATTATAAATGTAGTATGTGATCACCCTTTTATTAGACTCCAGAAATTATGTCAGTCTGGCAACTGTCTTTGCACCTTAAAGAATACTAGGATTCTGTAGTAAACAAGTCTCTTCAAAGCTATCATCAAATCATCAACGTCTGCTACGGTTAGATAAAAAAGTGCATTAGATGATTTACTTCTGTCAAGGTGGTTTTCCATTATCCAAGTCCTCCATAACGTCCATATCCTTGCGTGCTGTTATCTTCTGCACACAACCTGTAGTGACAGATTTTGTATTAAAATCAGATTTCTTCACAATCTCAAGAACTGAAACTTCTTTACTGATATAAAGTTCTCATTTTAAGAATCTGTAGAGTCCCTGTTACTCCGGTTGCAAATTATAGAAGTCACTGGCCACTTAAGCCTTGCTCTTTTCTCAATTATTTTTCTGTTCTATACTATGTTTTAGTCCATAAAGAGACATCTAAAGATCTCAAGAAGCATGAGGCTCGTACCCTGTGGGCTACTTTATAACTGGCATCCATCCTTTTAATTTTTCTAATGGTGTTAAAGAAAATGCACTTTTTATTCAAAATATTTATCTATACAAAGAGACAAGTATTTGTCATGCCTTACGTAAACCTCCATGTGCACCGATGTATAGGTGCAACACTATAATTATTGAAGGTACTAAATTGGGACAAGATAAACCTAAAATCACATGAAGGTATGTTGATGTTTACAGAGCTAAGAATAATAAATATAAGCAAAGGATCCAAACAGGTGCTACAAAATAGTTAAGGTTTAGTCATTCTTGTTGTTAGGCTTATATTGGTGTTTGTCAGGAATCTTTCTAGTGAGGTTAGAACAAGTGTGATATTTAGAGAACTACCTACAATTTTTTTTGCCTTTAAAAATAATACACAGAGAAATTAACTTAAAGAGTCATGCATTTTCATAATAATAGTAATTTATTATAAAGATTGCTAGAGTAATACTTATTCCACCAGAAAATTTGATGTGAGCATCCCATCCAACTGCAGGGGTGAAGGAAGTGCAATATATCTACTATAACAAGCAATAAACCAGTTCCAATCTCATAAGAATGGTACAAAACCTCACCCTCTAGCAGATTGCTTTTATATGTTTTTCAATAGGTACCAAGTAACTCTGTTTACCAAGGCTAAGACAGATAAGAAGAAATCACCTAGTGTTTTTGTATGAAGGAGGAATTTGGAATGATTTTGTTCCCGTCGAAGGCCTTCCTACTCCTTCATGATCACTTGGTCTGTAAGATCTTTTTAGAACTTCCTACTTTTCTTTTTATAACAGAACTTCCTACCTTTTCCCTCACCATACTATTCCTACCTCAAAAATTCACTAAACGTCTCTCTCGCCCCACTCTCGATTTTCCCCCTCCTGTTATCATTTTCTTATTACTTTTCAAGGTACTGGCATTTTAAGCAATTATTTTTCATTCCAACAAAAAACGCATACAGATTATGTCTTGCCCAAAGGAAAATCGTTGAGGAATCTGGAGAAGATCCATATAATTGGAAAAGGGCCTTCCCCTCAATGGTCCAGGGTGGAGTCAAATGATTCTGTCAGAATTCTCGTTGAATAAATACCATATCAAGAGAAGTGATATCTAACTGACTGAACAATCATTCAAGAACCCAACTTCTGGAAGGGACATGGTCATATAGTCAACTCCAATTTGTTTGAGATTGAGGCATAGTTGTTATTGCATCCGGACACTTCATCATTTTAATACATCCTTTTTTTATTGACGCGAAATTAATCTTTAGGTACTTTTCACAATTAATCCTACATAAGAATATATAACCTACTGCATACTACCGTATACAAAGAAGCCTTGAATGGACGAGTTTGCAGTCCATGTTTTCAAAGTAAAGCAGAACAGAAGAGGCAAATGATGATCATGAAAATATAATGCACAGAGAAAATAAAAGTAAGGTACTTGTACCAACTCCAAGGCAAGGTATGCATTTATAGATGGTCTCCTTCCCTCGTTTGTTTTAGTAACTTACAAATCCTGTTCCTTGGCAACTCCGACATTTCCCAGCCCACTCATAGATGACTTCCTTGCAATCCTGAAGTAACAAGAATGAACAAAGGGCTTCATCAAAAAATAAGAATGACCAAAGAAAAATGACAAACATAGACCAGAAAATATCTTTAACATGCTCATTTAAACATCTTCCTTTACGTAGACAAATATATTACACTGATAAAAAAAATACCATATTTGTTCCTACTAGTATATTAGTAATCTAGTGGTGGAAAAATTTGGAACAAATAAGACTGTGTATTGATCAATTATGGTCAGTACCTCTACAAATAACTTTACGCCACAAGATACCAGACAAAATGCTGGTAGGGATAAGATCTGCGTACACTCTACCCTCTCCAGACCTCACTCTCTACCCTCTCCAGACCTCACTCTGTGGGATTTCACTGGGTATGTTGTTGTAGGCCGAATAAGTATTGGGGAGAGGTGATTAGACAAATATGACGCAGTTCCAGCTTGCTGAGGACATGACCTTAGATAGGAGGTTATTGAGGACACATATTAGAGTAGAAGGTTATTAGGTAGTTGAGCGTGTCCCGCTTATCTTTTCATACTAGTCGTCGTAGTATTTCTCTTGTAGCTTCTTGCCCATGGTTTCTGCTACTATTTGTTGTTTCTTGTACTTCGATTATCTCATTTATTTGTGGTAGTTAGTGCTCCTTTTTCAAACTGCTTTATCATGGCTTATTCACTTTCGTTATTTCCTTTTTCGTACTGCTTTGAATTGCTTGTCCTTATGCAGAGGGTCTACCGGAAACAACCTGTATTAATCTCAAGTGAAGACAACAGTAGTATTAATGACAAAGGAAAATTACAATCGATTAACTAGAGCTTAATAGGGAAATAACCATAAGAAGGGGGGATGAGAAATACAGAAGGGGTGATGAGAGGAATCCAGATTTATCATAAGAAATTGCCTACTTAGTGCTACTACTAATTTGGTTTATATAGTTCTTGTTTCTTCAAGAACCTGCTCCCAATTCACATTTCCACTACCCGGGTTGCCAGATGAAATCTGTTAGAGCTTTTGGCGTTTTGCGCACTCTCATGCTTAGCCTCAGATTTTTAGTTCCTTGAGGGTCCTCATTGCTGACTGGGTTGGCTGACTGGACAGCTGAAGTGTTCATAACATTACCTTCCTCCGCAGAAAGAATCTTGTCCTAAGGTTCGGAATATCCTCTACAGGTACAGTGTCACGTAAATGAAGTGGGGTGATCTGCAAATCTGGAGAGCCCACACACTTCTTTAGGACTGAAACATGAAATACCGGATGAATTTGGGCAGCATCTGGCAACTCTAATTTGTACGCCACTGGCCCAATCCGTTTCAAAACTTTAAAGGGCCCGAAGTACTTGTGATCCAGCTTGTGATGTTTATGAAGACGCAAGGAGTGTTGACGATATAGATGAAGCTTAAAGTAGGCCCATTCACCTATCTGCAACGTCATCTCGGTCTGATTTTGATCAGCAAACTTTTTCATATGAGTCTAAGCATGAAGCAAATTCCCCTTAAGCTTTGTCAAAAGCTCATCTCTGCGGAGGAAGTACATCTCAACCAACTCATGAGAACTGCTATTTTGAGTATAGCGAGCTATTGTCGGAGGCTAACGACCAAACAAGGCTTGGAAGGGAGACATGCCCGCTGAAGTTTGGAATGAAGTATTGTACCAATATTCTGCCCAAGGCAACATACCCACCCAATCTTTCGGAGAATCAGTCACGTAACATCGAAGGTATTGTTCCACACACTTATTAAGAGCTTCGGATTGTCCATCCGTTTGTGGGTGGTACGCCGTACTCATAGAAAGAGCTGTCCCTTGAAGACGATGGAGCACTTGCCAAAAAGAGTGCAAGAAACGAGGGTCACGATCTGTCACAATAGACTTTATAGGGCCATGTAGCTTTAGTACGTGGGCGACAAAAGCTTCTGCCACAGTGAGTGCAGAAAATGTCGCTGGTAAAGGTATGAAATGGGCGTACTTTGGAAGTCGATCGACAATGGTCATTATTGTAGCCTTGCCTCGTGAGGAAGGAAGACAAGTCATAAAATCCATTGTGATTTCTTCAATTACTTGCTCCGGAATAGGCAAGGGCTGAAGTAGCCCAGCGGGTGATGCACATCCTTCATCTGTTGGCAGGTTGGGCAAGAAGAAATGGAAGTCTTGACATCATGGCGCATATGCTTCCAAAAGAAATTGGATGACGGTCAGTGGAAAGTGCGGGTGATGCCGGAATGACCTCCTAGTGGAGAAGAATGGAACTACTGAAGCAATGCAGGCGTAAAGGAGAATCAGAAGGCAGTACTATGCGTCCACGAAAAAATTAGCATCCCATCTCGAAGCTGATACTCCGGGTAGGAAGCGGAGTCATCCTGCAAGCCTTGTTCAGCTCCTGGAGTTGGTCAAACAAACGGAATGACTGGCTGGAAAGTCCCAGAAGAGAGGCAGTAGGGACGCGGGACACAGCATCGGCGGCAAGGTTGTGTTTGCCTGGTTATACATGATATCAAAATCGAAGCCCACCAGTTTGCCCAACCATTTCTGTTGCTCCGGGGTTTGTATGACCTGTGTGGTGAGGTTCTTTAAAGCCTGTTGATCCGTGACAATAGTAAAACGCCGACCCAAGAGGTACTGACGCCATTTTCCAATAGCTTGGGTGATTGCATACATTTCTCGAACATAAGTAGATGCCCGTTGCATCCTGGGGCATAACTTTTGACTGAAATAAGCCAAAGGGTGTCCCTGTTGTGATAGGACAGCCCCTATTTCTGTGCCCGATGCATCAGTCTCGACGTGGAAGGGCCGAGTGAAATCCGGAAGGGCTAATACGGGGGGTGGAACTAAGTTGTTGCTTCAAAGTGTCGAAGGCCTGCTGAGCCTGGTCAGTCCAAGAGTAGGAATCGTGTCGGAGCAGATCAGTCGAGGGACTAGGAATCACAGCGTAATTACAAATAAATCGCCTGTAGTATCCCGCGACTCCGAGGAAACTGCGAACTTCTCGCACAGTCCGAGGAGTAGGCCACTGTTGTATAGTGCGAGCCCTTGCTGTGATAAAACATGTCCCAGATAGTCCACACGTTCTTGGCCGAAAGTGCACTTAGACATCTTCGCAACCAATTGATGTTGCCGAAATAAACAGAGGATCTTAGTCAGATGTTCCAAATGCAGGTCCATATTGGGGCTGTAAACAAGGATATCGTCAAAAAAAAAACAAGGACAAGGCGACGCAAGTAGGGCCGAAAAACCGAGTTCATGGAGCGTTGGACAATCCGAAGGGCATTACCAAGAACTCGTAATGGCCTTCATGTGTGCGGAAAGCTGTTTTCTCGATGTCCTCTGGTCTAACTCGAATTTGATGATAACCGGGAAGCAAGTCGAGTTTGCAGAAGTACTTGGGGCCATGAAGTTCATCGAACAGTTCATCAATCGGCGGAATAGGAAACCTGTCACGAATGGTAATAGCATTGAGGGAGCAATAATCAACACAAAAATGCCACAAACCATCCTTTTTTCCGAACGAGCAGGACAGGGGATGAAAAAGGACTAGTACTGGGCCTTATAATACCCTCAGCCAGCATCTCACTAACCACCTGCTCCATTACTTATTTCTGAAAATAGGAATATCGGTAAGGCTTGACATTGAGAGGGCCGATATTAGGTGCCAAATGTATGGCATGGTCCTGAGAACGAGCGGGGGAAGACCCTGGGGTTTAGTAAACACATTTTTAGGAGTCCAATAAGGACGCCAATGCTGGTGGGGGCTCAGTTGGGCTAGGCGGCGAGTCACAATCATCACCAAATGATAATATGTGGAAATAGCATCAGTAGCACATACCGGTTGCATATCAATAGGAGGATCTCCCTGCCAACTAAATTGCTTGCCATCTATGACAAATTCCAGAAGCCGTTGGTTATAGTCCTTCACAACCCGCCCTAAGGTGGCTACTCACAACACTCCTAGAACCAAGTAAGAACCATGCATAGGAAGGACATAAAAGTCCATAGTGAGGAGACAACTTTTAATGAGAAGGGGAACTAGACGAACCACACCTTCGCAGTTGAGTCGTTGTCCACTACCCACCACCACTGGAAATGGCGGAACAGGCTCCACCGTCAATTGTAAAAATTTAGCAGCTCGGGTCTGAATGAAGCAGTGAGTACTGCCTCCGTCAACCAAGACATGCACCGGGGACCCTTGAACATGGCCGGTGAACCGGAGTGTGGTACCAATGTTTCCCCAGCCAAATCATGATAAGATATGGCAGATTGCTGGAGGACCTCCAATTGTTGTAAGTCGTTTAAGGGGAAGGCGTTGATTTGGGAAACTAGAAGATTTAGGGATTGTTGTAGGAGTGGGTAATAGCGGGGGTGACCTAATGAAAGCGGGCTTGGAGGAGACGTGGTCTACCAACCACGTCTCCGGTGTGTCCCGTGCTTCATTAGCCAGAGACTCAAACTGTGCCTGGTACTCGGCAACGGTAGACGTCTGTTGAAGCTTAGAAAGATGACCCTCCGGCGGCAAAAGAGCTCGTGTACGGAAATGACTATCAATCTTAATGGCGAAACTGTCCCAATCACTGGGTTGCTTATTGCGAAACAACCAGCGAAACCACTCCAATGCTTCACCATCCAAATAAAAGGAAGCCAGAGAGAGCTTGTGATCCTCAGAAATATGATAAAAATCAAAATACCTCTCCGCCTGAAAGACCCAGGCCTCTGGGTTAACGCCATGAAAGCGAGGGAGTTCAACAGAAGCAGGTTTGTGACTCATAGCACTCGCTGGAATAGAAGTAGCAACCGCCTTGGAGTGCAAAGAATCCGCCATCTGTGCCATGAGATCGAGAAGCAACTTTCATGATTTCGAGCACGTTCCGGCGATCAGATCGACTTTCCGGCGTAGTTCTGCCATATTTCAGCTTCTGGAACCTGTTCATTCACTCCAGCGAGTCTCTTTTAAAAGCAGAAGCTCGGTATTTTTTTTGTTGCGCTTTTGATCATATCCGGTGATAAATTATTTTTGTCCGATATTAATTATTCACCATTTCTTACCATTATTACTTTAGCCAATGGTATCCAAACAAAAACAAAAGGAGCTGGACAAGCTAAATTCATATATTTGATTACTCTAAATTCTGTTCTCTATGTCTCTGATTGTCCTTTTAATCTTGCATGGGTCAGTCATTTAACTCGTGCCTTAAATTGTGTTATACTATTTCTTGATGATTCTTTTATTAAGCAGGATCGCAGTACGAGATAAATGATTGACGTAGGATATGAATCACAAGGTCTCTACTACCTTACCTCTACTCCTAAATTCTCTATAGCAAGTTTAGCTACAGATCCTCCAGACCTAATCCATAAACGACTGGGACACCCGAGTTCAAACTGTTGACACCCAATTTTATCCCACCTTTTCCGATTTATTTGTAATTTTAAATATTTTTGACACTTCAAAATAATTTTAATATATATACATATACGCATATATATACATATATATTATTATTCTCAATATCATTATCATTATTATTAGTCGTATTTTTACTATCATTCGTCTTTTAATATCACAAGCATATTTTTACCCTAATATTTTAGAATATGTTATTTTCGCAAAAAGGCATCGCATTTTTATTTTAAGAATTAAGCATTTCGCAAATATTATATTTTTATTTATTAGTAACCTTACTTGCAAATCCTAGGACAAAATATTGAAATTCAACAAAGGGTTTTCAAGCTCTCACCAGAGGCACAATTCATCAAATGTCAAAAACTAGTTATGAAACTCTAGTATTATACTATTTATACTAATGGCTAAAAGTAGTAAAGAAAGACCCAATTGCCCTTCATTGAAATTACAAGCTAATTAAAATGACAATTAATATATTAAATATCTTCAAGTTTCCCATGTTGGTTGGAGCCTTCCAAAAATTCCATCTTCATCCATAAAGCTTGCAATGCTTGAAGGTCCTTAGCTTGGCTCCTTGTGAAAGATCTCCTTGAAGTAGTGCCACGTTGATCTACATCATAGACCCATAAGCCTAATTGGAGGAGTTTACAAGATTATTTCTAAGCTTATCACCGAAAGGCTAAAAACAGTTATGGGAAAACTCACTGATGGACATCAAATGGCTTTCATAAAGGGCAGACAGATCATGGATGCAACACTATTAGCTAATGAACTTGTGGATTCTAGAAGCATAGAAGAGAGACATGGGATTCTTTGTAAACTTGACATTGAGAAGGCTTTTGATCATGTCAATTGGCCCTTCCTTTTAAAAATACTCAGAGATATGGTATAAAGAATGGATCTTGGGCCTAACCCAACTCCAAAAGCTAGCTTATAGGGTGAGAATTGTCCAAGTCCATATAAGGAGTACATATTCCCATTCCATATTCGATGTGGAATTTTTAACACCCCGCACGTCCAGACGTCATTAACTGGAGCGCGGAATATATAATTTGGATTTGAAGGCCAACATCGATGAACAAAGAATTGAAATGGGTCTGACTCTGATACCATATTAAGAATGGATCTTGGGCCTAATTCAACCCCAAAAGCTAGCTTATAGGGTGAAGATTGTCCAAGTCATTATAAGGAGTCCATATTCCCATTCCAATAGCTTGAGGGAATAATCAAGTCGAGTTCCTCTCATTTTATCTTTCGATTCACATGGTATCGGAGCCTAGTTAAGCCCATCGACATAGGAAGAGAAAAATTTTAACTCAGAATTTTTTTTCACCTGATTTCGGCGAGGTTCCGGCGATCAGATCATTTTTTCAGCAAAATTTCTTGGCTGTCCGACCATATCCATCCAATTTCAACCTAATCCGGTGAGTTTTCGACGGTCAGATCTGACTTTTCTGGCGACTACACTATTCGTCACTTTTCGGTGAATTTTGTTTCCTCAAATTCTGACCAGATTCTGATAAAATAGTCTGTTTTATTCATTGTTTCAGGCAAGATCTGGTTTATTCCGCACTTCAAATTTGTCATAGTTTCTGATAGTCTCTTGCTCTTATCTTTGAAGTTATTTAACCTAGTGTGTCAGAAAAATGTCACTCGGATCACATATCTTTTCTAAACCTATGGTTTCCAGCAACCTAAACCACTCCATCACCACTGAACCCTTGATTGGTAGTGCGAACTACTTATATTGGTCTTCCTCTATCATTTATGCTATTCAGGAACACTTAGTTAAACATGCTAGGATATTGCTGAAAAAGATATGGGCGAATGGGAAATGATTGATGCTCAGTTGTGTAGTCTTTTGTGGAAATCTATTGACTTAAAATTGATGTCATTGTTCCGACCTTTCCAAACTTGCTTCTTAGTTTGGGAAATGGCTTGTGGATTATACACAAATGACATCTCTTGATTTTATAATGTGATTTCTCGGTTGACTAACCTTAAAAAGCAAGATTTGGATGTCTGCCTATCTTGGAAAAGTTTAGGTGATTATGGAAGAATTCAATAAGTTGATACCCACTACTCTAAGTGTTGAAAATAATTGGAGCAATGTCAGAAGATGTTTTTGATTGTTACACTTGCTAGACTTCCATTCGATCTTGACTCTATGCGTGATCAAATTTTGGCTAGCCCCACTGTTCCTGTTATGGATGACCTGTTTGGTCGATTATTATGACTGGCTCGACCATCTATGTCCTCTAGTCATTCGGTGACACCTGCAAACTCTTTCGTTCTAGCATCTCAGACTGCATTTTAGACTGGAAGTCGACATGGAGGTCGCTCTGGGAAATCTCTGCCAAGGTGTGGGTATTGTAATAAATTAGGCCATACTCGAAATATGTGTCACGCTCTCTATGGTAATCCAAAGAATGCTCACATTTCTCAGACAAAATCCACTGGTAATCCAACCAATCAACTGTTCTCTTTATCTGAGGAACAATACAATAACTATCTTCAGTATCAGGCGAGTAAGCAGGCATTTTCATCAATAGCTTCCGTTGCTCAGACTGGTAATCATGTTGCTTGTATCTCACAGTCCACCACGCTTGGCCCTTGGATCATGGACTCAGGCGCTTATGACCACATTTCTAGTAACAAATCTTCATTGTCTAATATTACTTTTTCTCGATCCCTTTCCACTGTTACCTTAGCTAATGGTTCTCAGACCATGGCAACTGGAGTCGATCAAGCCAATGCTTTATCTTCTTTGACTCTGAATAATATTTTTTTTGTCCCTGGTTGTCCCTTTAGCCTTCTATCAATTAGTCGTTTGGCTAAAGGCAAGGAGACCGGTCTTATCGTCGAGGGGCGGGGGTCGGGTCGGTTACGGGATTTTTTGATATTTTTTCCACTTAATTTAAAAAAATAACATATATAAACAACTCAATAATTGATCAAGATAGTGTAATAAAAACATCCCAATGCTATTTTTGTGCTTCTTATATTATTTAATAGAAATATGATTTTTTTGTAATACAATTTCAAAATTGCAACTTTGTGGTGTTGAAAGTTGCAAATAACATAGTAAAATTCCAATTAAAAAAATTACATATTTAAAAACAGCTTTTCTAGTTTCTTCACAATGTCTTGTGGTTCTTTGGTTGGAATTGAAATTTGTTGGTCATATTGATCGATGTCGCTTCCACCTCCGTCGGATAAGATTTCGTTGTAGTTTTTGTCGTCTTCTTCATTGATTTCCGGTTGACCCCATCTTCTACGCTCCGCTCGTATCCAATCTCTGAATAATACTGCAATCTTCAAGTTGTCTCCCGCTAATGAATGTCTGTGCTCTCCTATTTGAAATTTTCGGCAAAAAAAGCGCTTTCAGACGCTGTTGATGACGCTTGAATGTTCAACACATCTCGGGCCGTCTTTGACAGTGTCGGAAATGTCTTCTCATTCTCCCTCCAGTATTTCAGCAAGTCCTCACGTTCTTATTCATTGAGAACTGCTTGGTACGATACAACACCCTGCAAAAAAAAATATCAAACTCGCTAACTTGATTAGTAGTGGTACCACTATACATTCTATTTCTAAGGCTTTCAATACTTCCCGCAGAAACAACATGTGTTTTTTGAGGTTGTATTGAAGAAGAAGAAGAAGAAGAAGAAGGAGAAGAAGAAGGAGAAGAAGGAGGAGGAGAAGAAGGAGAAGAAGGAGAAGAAGGAGGAGAAGAAGGAGGAGAAGAAGGAGGAGAAGGAGGAGGAGAAGGAGGAGGAGAAGAATGAGAAGAAGAAGGAGAAGAAGAAGGAGAAGAAGAAGGAGAAGGAGAAGGTATGGAAGAAGATGGTATGGAAGCCGGTTGGTTGCTAGCACTTTCTTATTGGTAATATCTATATATTTTTTTACATTCATCGTGTATGCTAGATAAACCTTCTTTAGTTGGTTCCCTAGGTGGTTGGTCATTTCGATTTTTTGGAGTTGGAGGTGGAAGTACAACTATGCAATCATAAATAGTTTCAATAAGTGCTTTACAACCGATTATTTAAATAGTCAGATTTAATACAACACCAATAATATAAATAGTGAGAATAAGAATAAAATATTTTTAAATTTGATAAATATTTTTTTAATAGGTGTCTTATAAGATGGTTTTTCCAAATATTCACTATGTAATAAAAATATTAGAGCTATATAAAATAACATAGTTGAAATAGTAGGATAATATATACTAGAAATTATTTAGTAGCTTGAAAACATTTGTCTAAAAATACAATAAGTTCTGAAATTTTTTCCCAATCGTTACCTACAACCATATCAGTTGGATTTCGATTATGGGTGTTAAAAAATAGAGATATGGGTCTTCTATAGTCATAAGCAACAAGTAGTTGTTCATATAAAGAATTCCACCTAGTCGTAATAAGTAGCTCATATAAAGAATCTCTCCTAACAGTTGGTCTAGGAAAATCGTTAAAAACAGGATTATACATATCTCTAATGTAATGAATAAAACCAGGAGAGGAAGGAAATGAAAAAGGCTAACCCTCCACCGCAACTAATTTTGTTATTGCTTCCCTATCTCTATGTTTATCGTATTTAGAGCCTATAATTCCCTCCGTCATCGGGTTAATTTGACCCTGTACTTGATCCGAGACAGTATGTGAACCTTGTCCTGACCGAGAGCGCATTGGCGCAACCGACTTTGTAGCCTTGTATTCATCCCACCTAGCTTTGTGAAGGTTTTATACATGTCTCAATAAACCTCCCGTCCCACCCTGGCCTTTTCCCATTTTAAATTTATAAACATTTTTACAAATTTGACATCTAACTACTTGATTCTCTGGGTCCCTATCAAAAACAGCTCATGCATCTGATTTTAATTTTCGTTGCATTGGGCCTCGTCTCATACTAGGGGGATTATGAGTCGTTCCAATTTTAGTTTGAGGTGCACTGGTGGGTGTGTCATCTAGATTAGTTGGCGTGTCATCTAGATTATCTTATAAATTAAAGTCTGGTTAAGTTGTAGAAAATATCTCATCGTCTAATGTTATATCATTAAAAAATTACGTTTCATCTATATGTGATCAATCAAATCATCCTATCTAGGAATATGATGACTAGAAGAAGTACCCCTGTCCTTGTTACCCCTACTAGAAGAAGCACCCTTACCTTTACCCTTAAACATTCCTCTTATTCCTTCTATTTTAATTATGCTAATAAATAATTAAAGATAATGAAATTAAGTGCGCTAATTAAAATAAAGTAACAACAATAATTTAAATAAGGAACGAAGGTACCAAACGCCAATGTAACGTCGACGTGTAATCGAGGTTGAAAATTGAAGCTTTGCTCGATGGATGATCCTCAAGCTAGTTGCCAACTTCACTCCCAATTAACTTTGTTATAGTTATACATGAACAAATAAAATTTAATATTTAGTAGACAATGTAGACTTGTAGAGAGATAGATTGAGAGATTAGAGGGATTGTAGGAAGATTTGTGAGAAAAATGAAGAGAAAATGAGGTATTTATAGTTGGAAAATTGGGTTAAAGTGTAAATATATTAACTTAGGGGTTAAAAATAAATATTAAGGGGGTAGGAGGGTTGGGGGGAGGTTAAAAATAGTCATTGCACAACCGTCAAAATATAAAATGGCCATTGTGCAATGACTATTTTTTGCAAAGGGGAGGGGATCGGGCGGGATCGGGCCTGGGTCGGGATGGGCTCGAGCAGGACGAGCCCAGATCCAGTCCCGAGTTCGAGTCTCGTCCCCCTTTTTTTTAACGCGGGATCGGGGCGGGGTCGGGTCAGGACCTGGCCACTCTTAGTTCATTCTAATATTTGGGGTCCTACTAGAGTTAGTTCTACGTTGGGTTTTAAGCATTTTGTTACTTTCATTGATGATTACTCTAGGTGTACTTGGATTTTCTTAATGAAATATCGTTTTGAATTATTCTCCATATTTCAAACTTTTTTTGCTGAAATACAAAATTAGTTTGGTGTTTCTATTCGTACTTTTCGTAATGATAATGCACATGAATATTTATCATCTCAGTTTCAATAATTTATGTCTTCCCATGGAATTCTTCATCAGACATCTTGCCCTTACTCTGCACAACAAAATGGGGTCACAGAGAGGAAAAACAGGCATATTGTCGAGACTGCCTGCACCCTTCTCATACAAGCAAATGCTTTATTTCATTTTTGGGGATGCAGTGCTCACCTCTTGTTATCTAATTAATCGTATGCCTTCCTCTGCAATTCAAAATCAAATTTCGCACTCTGTTTTGTTTCCCCAATCAACCCTATTTTCTCTTCCACCACGTGTCTTTGGGAGCACATGTTTTGTCCACATTCTCACTCATAAAAAGACAAATTGGCTTCTTGTGCTCTTAAATGTGTCTTTCTCGATTATTCAAGGTTATAGAAGGGATATCGATGCTTCTCACCTGACCTCCAGCGATACCTTATGTCTGTTGATGTTATTTTTTTTTAAGGTCAACCCTACTTTACATGTTCTGCTGCTGAACAGTTAAAACGTTTATGAAGTTCTATCAACAATTGGTGTTTCAAGTGTCTATATTATGCTAAGAACTGACAAAAAGTTTTACGTTGGTATGTTTTTCCCTTCTTCCTGTTTAAGTCTTAAAGTGCAACCGTATGCTGTCCAATCACTTCTTTTATGTGATATTAAATTGTATTGAGATTCTTTACGAGTTGGAGGAAGCCCGTGAAAGTATATTTATGTCCTAGAGACAATTTATATTAGGACAAATGTACTTTAAACACATTCATATTATTATTAATGGAGATTAATATTTTAGCATTTGCAATTATTGAATTATTAATTGATTATTTGTAATATTCTATAATATGCATCCCTGGAGATTACACTGTTATTAATAGTGTGAGATATTAATATTATAACGTAACTCTTAAATAGCCTCGACTAATGATCATCGAGAATGGGATATCGATGATATGTGATAAGTCGACATGTGGTCTGCATCACATCCTTAGAGGATGTAGTATGTCTCACCTGCTACGAGTAATGGCTACTCGCGATGGACACATGGATACTTTGGAAGTATTGGTATACCCTGCTGATATACTATTTGTTATATTTGTCTAAAGTATGATCAACGTGTGGGAGATAGAAGTCCTTAGACTTGAGGTCAATACGTTCCTTGTCTGCAAAGTAATGTACTTTGATCCCGTCCTAAGCTCAAATGCCTTATAGGTTGAGATACGACTTGTATTTGGTACATTACAATGTTGATTAAAGGTGGTAGTTGAGCCAAGATTAGGATTCATTCCTCGAATTTATATTCGAGAGAACACTCGGATTCTCAGTGATATTAAGTTGACTAAGTCGTTGGCCAACGCAATAGACATATTTAAAATATGGTCTAGTTTTCAACTAATATAGATGAGATACAATGATTAAACCATTTGGATAGACACTTGACAAATCCTAAGCTTGATCGGGTATGTCGTGAATGAAAGGATTTTATCTTACCACATAAAGGTTAAGTTTACTGGATTCGCGTAAACGTACTTCACATATTGAGTTCGTCTTGCGGCGCCGTCTAGGTGTTCCGTGTAGACTTTAATTTGATTAATGTCGATATGAGAAGGCATGTAGGGTCACACTATGTCGATTGTCCATTTCGATCTAAGGATGTATTGAGAGAATAATCAAATGTTCGATTTAGAATCGAGACATTTAAATGAATAATGCTTATTTTAATTAAGTCAAAATTAGATTTTGAATTTAATTAAGAATGTGCTGGAAATAAATTGAGACAGTGCAGAAACTCATCGAGCGCCGCGGCTCCCATACCCTAGGGTCGCAGCGCCTCTGCCTCGATTTTTGGGCCAGGCCCAAGGTCGAACCCTAATCCAATTTTGACCTAATTTTCAACTATAAATAGAGGCACTCCCTTCATTATTCATACACCAATTTCATATTATCATTCTAAGCCTTAGATACTTAGAATTAAACTCTCTCGAACCTCTGCCGAATTTTCTAGCTTTCCGAAAGAGAAATACATTGAAGCTTGGAGCTTGCAATCGGAAGGACAACCGCGTGTGCACGTTATAGTAGATAAAGACTCCAGATATTCTAACATGTAAGTTTATGCATTATGTTACATGTTTGATTGTTGTATAACCATACCAGAAATGTTGTTGGGGTAAGTAAGAAACAAAATTTTAAAACTTCCACTGTGCCTTACTTATATGTTTTGAACCCAACAAAATCCTACAGCCTGCACATTTTGCATCTCCTGAAGAATTGAGCCTCATTTTGTTCTCGAAAATTGTTTTGCTACACGACTGTCTAGAGAATAACTGAATGGGTGTTCTATTGTCAGTTCTTTTTAGGGCTGGCCAGTGGGCCGGGACGACCCGAGCCCGCCCCCGTCCCGCCACGACCCCGCTAAAAAAATAAATAAATAACGGGGGCGGGACTCGAACTCGGGACGGGACGATGTCTCGTCCCGCCAGACCCGAACCCGCCCAGGCCCGCTAGACCCGACCCCGCCCCGACCCCGCCCTTTTCCCCCCTTTGCAAATATGGTCGTTGCACCAACGACCATTTTAGATTATGACCGTTGGCCAACGGCCATTTTAGGCCCCCCTCCCCCAACCCCCCTACCCCTTAATATTTATTTTTAACTCATAAGTTATTATATTTACACTTTAACCCAATTTTCCAACTATAAATAACTCATTTTCTCTTCATCTTTTTCACAAATCTTCCTACAATCTCTCTAATTTCTCAATATCTCTCTCTACAAGTCTACATTGTTTGCTAAATATTCAATTTTATTTATTCATTTGGGAATTGGGAGTGAAGTTGGCAACTAGCTTGAGGATCTTCCATCGAGCAAAGTTTCAATTTTCAACCTCTCGATTACACGTCGACGTTACGTCGGCGTTTGGTACATTCGTTCATTCATTAAATTATTATTGTCTGTTTATTTTATTTAGCGCACTTAATTTTATTATCTTTAAGTATTTATTATCATAATTAAAATGGAAGGATTAAAAGGTATGTTTAAGGGTAAGAGTAAGGGTGCTTCTTCTAGTAGGGGCAACCAGGGCAAGGGTACTTCTTCTAGTCATCTTATTCCTACACAAGATGATTTTGTTGATACTCAACATTTTCCTACAATACCATTAGATTTAGACCAGGAGCTATTTTCTGGAACTCAAGAAGACTTTAATTTAGACGATGATCTAGATGATATACCACTAATGTAATACACCCACTAGTGCACCTTCAACTGAAATGCCTCCTATTCCCCCTAGTATGAGACGAAGTCCAGCAAAACGACCATTAAAATCAGATGCATGGACATTTTTTTATAGGGACGTAGAGAATCAAGTAGCCATATGTAAAATTTGTAAAAATGTTTTAAAATTTAAAACTGGAAAAGGTCACGGTGGGACGGGGGGTTTAATTAGACACGTAGTAAGTGCTCATCCAGCTAGGTATGCCCAATACCAGGCTTCAAAATCGGTGCATAAACGCCCGCTCCATCGGGACAAGGTTCACATCGACATCGTCCCGGACCAAGTCTGGTCAAATTAACCCTATGACGGGGGGAATTGTAGGCTCTAAATACAATAAACATAGAGATAGGGAAGCAATATCAAAATTAGTTGCTGTGGAGGGTTTGCCTTTTTCATTTCCTTCATCTCCCGGTTTTATTCATTACATTAGAGATATATATATTTCTGCTTTTAACGATTTTCCTAGATCAACTGTTAAGAGAGATGTATTTAAATTCGTGCATGAATATCAACAATATTTACGTTTTTAATTATATCATTTTAATGGCAAAATATCTATCACGTCTGATATAGGTCGTAGTACTAACGGCCATAATTATTTAACTGTAACTTGTCATTGGATAAATTATAAATGGTCTATGCAAAAACGTATTTTAGCGTATAGATATATAGATGATAGGCACACTGATACTTTTATTGCAGGAAATATTTATCAAGTGTGCGATTATTACGGAATTACCGATAAAATTATGACTATTACATTAGATAACGCTTCTAATAACAATTACGCAATTACAATTTTAAAAAATAGTTTAACTCCATCTTTTCAGACCATTTTCATATAAAATGCGCGTGCCATATATATAACTTAATTGTAAAGGATGGTCTATCACTTTTTGAAGACATTCTTAGTAAAATACAATTTGCTATAAACTTTATTTTTAAAAGTAATAAAGTACAACGTAGAAAAGAATATAAAAAAATTTGTCACGATTGTGGACTACCTTATAGAAAAATTCCACAAGAAGTATCCACTAGGTAGAATTCTTTATACGAGCAACTACTTGTTGCTTATGACTATAAATTACGTATAACTTTATTTTTTAACTCTCATAATAAAAAGCCAGCTGATATGATTTTAGATAGTGATTGGGAAAAAATTTCCGAACTTATTGTATTTTTAGAGAAATTTTTTCAAGCAACAAAAGAATTTTCCGGTATATATTATCCTACTATTTCAACTATGTTATTTTATATAACTCTAATATTTTTATTACTTAGTAAATATATGGAAAAACCAGCTTATAAGGCAGCTATTAAAAAAATGTTTGTCAAAATAAAAAAATATTTTATTCCTATTCCCTCTATTTATATTATTGGTTATGTATTAAATCCTACTATTAAAATAGACGGTACTAAATCACTAATTGAAACTATTTACGATTGTATAGAAGTACTACCACCTCCAAGTCCCAAAAATCTAAATCACCCACCACCTATTGAACAAACTAAAGAAGAAGTGTTGTCTAGCGTAGAACACCAATGCAAAAATATATATAAATTTTATCAACAAGAAAATGCTAGTAACTTACCGGCTTCCATACCATCTTCTTCATCTTCAACACAACCTCACAAAAGACATCTTTGTTCTGCGGCTAGTATTGAAAGCCACGTAAATAGAATGTGCGCCGCACCTCTACTACTAACCAAATTAGCGAGTTGGATATTTTTGTTTTGCAGGGTTACATGCAGTATCAAAAGTTATCAATGAAGATGGACATGAAGACTTCTTTGAAATCTTTGGAGGGGAATGAGAAGACCTTTCCGACACTTTCATTGATGGCTCGAGATGTTTTGAACATTCAGCGTCATCAATCAAGGCTCAAAACGCTTTTTATGCAGGCGGATATCAAATAGGAGACCACATACACTCATTAGCCGGAGACGACTTGAAAATTGCGGTATTATTCGTGAGATTGGATCTGGCGGAGCGGAGAAGGTGCGGTCAACCGGAGATCAACGAAGAAGATGATGAAAACGACAACGAAATCTTAACCGAAGGTAGTGGAAGCGACGTGGATCAATTTGACCAACAAATACCAATTCCAACCGAAGAACCACATGAAATCATCAAGCAATTAGAACAGGTTTTTTTGAGAATGTAATTTTTTTAATTGCAATTTTATTATGTAATTTGCAACTTTTGGACAATACCACAAAGTTGCAATTTAGATTTTAGACAATTGTATTTGTATTACAAAAAAATCATATGTCTATTAAATAATATAAGAGGCACAAAAACAGCCTTGAGATGTTTTTATTACACTATCTTATTTTGTTTATTGAGTTTTTTTTATACATATGTTATTTAAAAAAAAAAAAAAAAACCCGCCGTAGCCCTCCCCTCCCCGACCCGATACCGACGGGATCGGGATCGGGACGGGACTGGAGCAAGTCCCGCCAGACCCCGCCGACCCCGACCCGACCCCTTCTCCCGTCCCGCCCCGACCCCGACCCCGCCAGACCCGGCCCGCCAGACCCTAGCCCGGCCCACTGGCCACCCATAGTTCTTTTTAGTATATTTCCGAAGTTTATTTTCTTGAAATGCTTCTTCAAACTTGGATAGGTACTTCTGTTAAAAGATAGTTTGAAATGGTCCAACAGACAGACATTATTTACTTATCCAAATGAATTCTATGGGCACATCAGTGCAAAAAATTGCCTTCCTTTTGGTCATTTTGAAACATTCTTCTTTCTCTATTACACGTACAGACTGATGATCTTGAGGGCCGAGTCCGTGCTCATCGCTCGAAGGAGGGAATGGATAATGCCTCATTCCTATATTTCTTAGTCTCTGGCAAGAGCATAGCCTGCCAATTGGAAACTCTTCTAATAAACCAACTTCCTAATTATGGTTTTCAGCTAACAAACATTGCTGATGGTAAGCATCGTAATTTTGGCACGACTAATCTCTCCCTGGAACCTTCAACCGTGCATAGATGAACTCACCATCAGCCTGCTGTGAATGAGTTCAAGTTGGTGTATAGAAAATGTATATCAGATGTGTATTATTAGGCTGTTAGTTTTGGAAAATTTTAAGGGATGAGCAATTCAACTTGCAGTGGCTGCAGCCATTGGGTTAGTTTTTAGCTTTTCCACCTGTGTATAACTCATCATCATCTGTAAAGCTGAAGGTAAATTCTGCTGTGATTTATGCCTGATTTTGATTTAGCTATGAGTAACATTTACTCAAGTCTGAGAGTTTGTTTTATTTCTCGTTTGTCGATTCTTGATGTCCGACATAGGTGTGGTCTAATAACTAACGAGGGAAGTGAAAATCATGAGAGAACACAGAATACATAAACCCAAAATTTAGTAGAAGAAGCAAAAAGAAATGCATGTTCAAGAAATGCAACAACAACAATCGTTTCCCTCTGATTCCATCCCGATTGATTGCTACCTCATGCTCCGTCTCACCTACACTGCATTCCACTACCAATGCCGCTGCCGTTACTACAGAAGTACCTGAAAAAATCACCCTCTACGGCGGCAAAAGCACTACCACATCCATACTTCAACCAATCTCTGGTGACACCAACAATAATAACAATTATCATTTCCAAAGATTACACATCAATGCATATGATAGAATTTGACAGATTTGTCATTGCTCAGTTGATATCAAAAGTGTCTTCTCACATCCATGACCTTCGTTCCGATGGAGTACTAAATTCGCTTCCTCTTGCATGTGACATTATGTCTAGGAAAATATAAGCTATCCAAACATGTTGGGTCTACAGGACGAAACACATCTTCGAAATGATTTGATATATTAGTTTTCCTAACAAATTGTTGTTGTTTAGGTTAATAGATGGAAAAACTCCGATGTTATGGTCCATGAAAGATAAGTTCACTATTCTCTGTGGTGCACAAAAGCTTGTAATTACTAAGAAATTGCTCGCAATTAAAAGTTGGTATGTTGCGAAGTCTTATTAACCATTTCCAACCATCTTATTTCATGATTCAGATGTTCAATCCGTTAAAATCAATGTTGGCGTCATATGCACAAAGGCAACCTTTTAAAGTAGACAAATGAAACAAGTGCTCATATTCTTCGGCAGAAATTGGTATCAGAGACTCCTTCAATTCGTCCGACTCTGCACTAAAGTATATGATTGTAGAAGTTTTACGTAAATAATGGTCGAATTTTTGATTCAGAGACCAATATATACGATTTTTAGTGCCAATACCCTGAGTGCATACATATGTCCTTGAATTAGGTATTAGTTCAAGTTCAGGGAGACATAATACAGGGGGAATTGGTTTCTTCGTCCAAGAATCCCCGCTCATAAAGTACACAACATGAAATACGCTATAAATCAATATAACATTGTAATCATCCGTGGTAGAATCATAATACAACCCAGAAGCACGAAGAAATTTATTTTCTTGAGGTTTTATATATGAACCCTCAAGAATGTGGTGTTGTTCGGATGACGGATTCCATAAAACAAATTTCTTGTAAGCCTTGGGTTTCTTCAACAGTACCAAGCCATCATATGAGCATAAGACATGAGCACATGAGAATCCTTTTAGAGGAAATTGTTTCTTTGCTGTGATAACTTTATCGAGATTATTCAAATGTATAAATTCGAACTCGCCAGTACTTCTTTGTAACAAGAGTTTTTCACGTTCTAGCGCTTTATATTGATCACGGTGAGATTTCATGAATATAACGTCAGAAATTAAAGCATTCCATGACTTAGAAACAAATGTAAAACACAATAAAGATGCAACATATACCTTAATAAGAATGTTGAAAAGGATATCATATGAAAGAACACATGTATCCTTTTTTATACGGCTCCCCTCGACTCTTTCGTAATTTTGCCTTTGTCATTATTATTGAAGATTAATGCAGAGAAGCCTATGTATGAACAAGGATAATTTTACTTCCCCACCTGGGATCAAGTTATGTGACCCAAGAATAAAATTTCAATTAGGGTTTACTGTGATAAATATATATATTGGAAAGAAGGTTAACCTGCAATAGCAGGTCATTTGGTGTAAAAACAAATTATAGGAAAAAAAGGATTTTCATATGCAAAAATATATTATGCTTTTTTAATTAACAAATATAATTGGGATCTGTTGGTTTAAATCTATGGTTTAGTTTATGGGACAAGGTTTACTTGTTTTGATTTCTTTGAATAATCAATTTAAATAAGAAGTATTTTATAAGTAAAGAAATCGATTTCATTGAACTAATTTTTTAATTAACACTACAAATTGATTCTTGTATAATGGATAAGTTAGTGAAATAGGTCAAAATTTTAATAACCAAGCCAAAACAGAAGTAAGCAAGAAAAGGTTGAATCAAACCAAATTTATATTGATTTGGATTGAATAACATTTTTAAAAAAATAAAAAATTGAAAGTGTAATGCAAAACCAAATTGAAAAACTAAAACCTCTATATTCAAGAATCAAAATCCGAGCTATAATATGAGATTAGATTCAATTATAAGTTTAACATGTTTAACCAGATATCACTCCAAAATGGGAATTCTAGTCTCAATTTATCACTATTCTGTGAATTTTATCACGAATATTTTATTCATTTTAATTAAACATAACTACCTTATAGCCCGACGAAACTTATTTTTCTCTAAAAGTGCTTATTTTAAAAAATTGAGGTGTTTGGCCAAACTTTTGGGAGAAAAATAAGTGCTTTTGGGGAGTATCAGAAATAGTTTTTCAGAAGCTAAAAAAATTAACTTTTCTACGAAAGCACTTTTGATAAAGATATATTTAGAAGCACTTTTTAGACGCTTGATCAAACACTAATTGTTGTTCAAAAGCGATTTTTAAATTAATGGACCAAATACAAACTACTTCTAACCAAAAATACTTTTTTGAAAAATACTTTCAAAATAAGTTGATTTTATAAGCTTGGCCAAACAGGCTATAACCAAATGACAAGGAAAATTTAGTGAATATTCAAAAATCATGTCTTTAAAAAGAAAAGAAAGAAAATTTAAACGAATGAGATTCAATTTTAGAAAAATTATTATGCAATTCTAGCTCTAATTTGGAAAAGTTCTTTTAATTTACTCCCCAAAAGAAGACCTATAAAATTGAGTCTATAAGCGGGTCAAATTAGCTTATAACTAGCTTACAAACACTTTCTAACCTACTTACGCGTTTCATAAACACTAAAATTGCTTATAAGCCAAATAACTTTTTAACCTATTTACGCGTTAGGTAAACACTAAAAGTGCTTATAAGCCAAAATAAGTATAAGACATAAGTTGGAGGTGACCAACTTATAGTTGTATAGCTTATAAGCACTTTTGATTTGATCAAACCTTTTACGATTTTACCCCTAATATTTTTGTGTAATTCCTAAAATACCTTTTCGTCAAATAAAATTCATGGCATTATTTTGGATAACAAATTTCTCTCTAATGTCTTTTTTTTACACAACCAAAGCATGGAACCCTTACATCAACATCGTTGATTTATGGGTTTTGTAGAGTGTGGAACCCTCTCCTACTTCTCTATGTTCTAAGATATTTATACTAATTTCAAGAGCTCATTAAACGGGAAGAAAGATAATATTATTGATAAACACAAACTATGAAAACTCAAAAAAGAAGTAAAACAGAAAACATGCGATCCTTTAACATTTGGACGGCAACTCATGATCTCATGTTGATAGTGTTTATGATAGTTGAATGTTTTTAATTAATTTTGCGATAGAAAAAATCGTTAAGTATTTGTTTCATCTATACAAATTTTGTGTACTATTTAACTATGTTTTTACCCAAAAAGTAGTTAAATTATTATATTATAGCTTATGATTATATTTTAGCTTATAACAAAATAATTTATATTTATAGAAATAGTTCTGTCCATTCAATTTTTTATTAAAAATAAATGAGACAAATCATTTTGTATTTGAATTAAATTGAAATTTAAAATGTTGTAAAAATCACATCGTTATTAGTGTAAATAACTTTAAGAACATTTAAGTCATTTTAACATAAAAATGCTTATCAACACCTTTTTGTCAAACATTTTAGTTATTTACTGTTCAGCATTTTTATCCAAACATGCACAACTGTTTATTTGTTAAATCAGCTTCAACACTGAAAAGTGTTTATCAACATTAATGTTTATCAGCTACTTTAAATTAACTACGCCAGACGAGTTACACCCAAGCTACTGCCCATAAGTTGAATTTATAACGAACAATACTTGCACCCTACTAATATGTCTTTATATATTTTTAGTGCGCCTCGCCTCAAGACGCTCAAAAACGTCTTTTAAAATATTGATTGAGTGGATTCTGTTCCGGTTTATAAACTCCTCAAAAAGGGTGGGAGGGATTTCGGTTGCACTCGATATCCAAACCTGAATTATTTGCCCGTTTTCTTCTCATCCTCTCCGCTGCTCAGTCTTCTTCCTCCAAAATTCCCAAAATACCTTCTCTGCTAATTTTTTTGATTAACTAATTAATTTCATTAATCAAAAAGTGAACATTACAAAATCAACCTAGGGTAGACCCCTAGCTTCCAAGTGAAACAAGACAGACCTAAGCTTCAAGTAACATCTAACATACAAAAACTAACCTCTAGGCTACTTGTCTAAGCTAGAATCAAAATAAACAACATTACAATCAAAGAAATAGACACCAGCATCTCCAAATCCTAAGGGAAGCAGTTGAGGTTGGCAAGGATGGGTTGCTATTGAGCTATCTTCCTTCCTCTGATGTTCACATGTAGAACAATCTCTCTGCAGATTCTAGTGGCATTGAACTGACCCCTTCGAAACCTCATGGAGTTTCTTTTATGCCAAATACAGTATATCACCATGCCAAACACACAACTAGTGATGGAAGCAACAGTAGACCTGCTTTTAGCCATTATGCATATCCACTTCATCTCTTCTTGCCAAGTTCCCACAGTTATGTAGTAGCCTAGCCAATGTAGCATTCTAGTCCACAGGTACCTAGTGAGTGAACAATCAAGGAATAAATGCTGAAAAGTCTCTATACCTCTATCACAAAAGATACACTCCAAAGGCACATGTATATCAAATTTCTGTAGTCTATCAACAATGGATAGTCTTTATTGAATAGCGAGCCATAAGTTGAATTTGAATCTAGGGTGTATGTGTTTGTGGAGTACAATACTCTTCCAAGGAGCTCTGGGCAGTTGAGGAAGCAGCAAACAATAAGCTCTGCTAATCTTAAATTTGTCATTCTTCTGCATTGTTGCTAACTTCTGTGCAAGATTTCCCTGTAGAGGGTGCATATGTAGGATTGTTATCCTACTATCAATAATCTTTCTAACCACCCAAGTTGCAGTCTTGGGAGTATGCATTGTTTCCAGATCACTGTTCTTTCTGTAAAAGTAGTGAACCCATTTAATCCATAGAGTATCCTCCTTGTGAGATATAACATTACAACAGCTCTATTCCACAACCTCATGTTTGTAATATTCAGACCACCTGCATCATTTGGTTGGAATATTTTTTCCCAAGAGACTAAGTTTTTTTTTCATATTTGCCCCACTCCTGTCCAGATGAAGGACCTGCATACTACCTCTATGAGCTTCATGATCTTTTTAGGGAGCAAAAATATCTGGGACCAGTAAGTTTGTATGCGAAACAGGATTGCTTTGATGAGCTGCAGTCTCCCAGCATAAGATAACATTCTTGAAGACCAACAACTAAACCTAGAAGTGATTTTCTCTATAAGAGGCAGACATTGGCTAATAGACAATTTTTTTGTGGACAATGGCACCCCTGAATATCTGAAAAGGAGGGTACCCACAATATATCCCAGGGTTTGCAATATCTCCTCTTTTATCAATGGTGTCACTCCAGTCACATAGAGTGAACTTTTGTCAACATTTGCTTGTAAACCATATGCAGCAAAGAACAACTGAAATGTTTTTTGCAGCACTTTAATAGATTGCATATCAGCCTTGCAAAACATAAGCAAATCGTCAGCAAAATATATATGTATCACACCCAGTCTCTTGCATCTTGGGTGGAAGTTGAACTCTGGATTCTATGCTAGTTGATTCATTTACCTTTGGAGGTATTCCATTCCCAAAACAAACAAATAAGGGGATATGTGGTCGCCTTCCCTTATGCCTCTCCTGCCCTTGAAGGGTGGTGCTAATCCACCATTTATGACTAGGGAGTATGAAACAGTTTGCACACATTTCATAACCAACTTATAAACTTCTGTGGAAAGCCAAGATCAATCAACATAGTCTTAAAAAAGAACCAGTCTAGAGTGTCATATGCTTTTCTTAGGTCCACTTTTAGCACACGTCTAGATAACATGCCTTTTCTAGTATACCCCTTGAACAGTTCATGGATGAATAATATATTGTCAATAATACTCATCTCTCCAACAAAAGTAGACTGAGAATAGCCTATAATACCTTGAATGACCCCCTTTATTCTAGCAGTCATCACTTTGGCAATAATCTTATAGAGGGTGGAGTAGCATGCAATTGGCCTAAAGTCCTTTACATAAGTAGGAGAAGGAACCTTGGGCACCAATGTAATAGCAGTAACATTCCAAGAATGGTTCATTTTCCCAGTGGTGAATAATTGAAGAACAACTTGATACACATCCTTACCCACCTCTGCCCAGTGTTTAGTAGAAAACTCAATAGGAAAGCCATCCACTCCTGGTGCCTTCTCATTTGGCATGTCTTTGATTGCATCAATTATCTCTTGTCTAGTGACCTCTTAGATCAACTGTTGTTTCTGAAGAATAGACAAGCAAGGCCATTTCTCTATCACCTCAGAGTTTGGGGATGGCATCACCTCAAAACTGGTTCCCATTAGTTTGATAAAGAATTGGATAAATTCTCTCAACCTCCTGTAGACTTGTTAGTTTAACCCATTGCTCATTATAAATTGTTGCAATAGCATTTCTGTTGGATCTAATCTTCAGCAGTGCATGAAAGTATTTGGAGTTAGCATCTCCATTGTCAATTCAGTAGGGTCTGGATTTTTGTCTCAACACCTTCTCCTCAACAAGACTCTACTTCTCAATAACTTGAATGAGTTCCTTCTCTTGATCAAATGAAGTCTGGCATAGTGGCTGAGTAATAAGAGCTGTTTGAACATGTTCAAGTTGTTGCCTGGCTTGGTTGAGCTTGTAAGTATATGATGCCATGATTGTATTCAGGTCCATCAAACTAATCCTTAATTATTTCAATTTGTGCCAGATTTTACTCATTGTTGTACTTTGTGTGTCATGTTGCCATATTCTTTCAACCACTTCTTTGAATCCAGGATGCTCCATAACAGTAGTATAAAGTTTAAAAGGTCTGGGGTGTAAAGTAGTCTATTTCCAGCACTGAATTAATATGGGAGAGTGATCAGACACACCTGAAGTAAGATAATCTGCCTCAACATTACTGTAGCAACCATTGATAGTTACCCAGTGCCCAATCAATTTTACTATATACTCTACTATCTACCCCCTGCTTATTGCACCATGTGAAAAAACATCCTTTAGCTTTAAGAGGAGTGGCTGAAGATCAGCAACTAGGTCTTGGAATCCTTGGAGCTCTACTTGAGTTACAGGTTGGCATATCTTATCCTCAGTAGAGAGGACATTGTTGAAGTCTACACTCAATAGCCATGGATCCTGAACTTGAGCCTCTAGAAGTTGCAAATCATGCCATAAGATATTTCTTTGTTGCTGCTCATTTCTGGCATACACCACAGTCACCAATGCAGAGAACTGAATATTTGGGTCTTCTATAGAGCAATGAATGAATTGCTCATGTATTGATAATATTTCCACTGTCAAATGCCTCTTCCAAAGTATCCAAACTCTACCATTTAGACCATGAGCGTAATTGCAACAAAAATTTCAGTCCCTTGCCACTTTTTGTGTAATACCCCATAATTTCGAGCGATGGTTTGAGCAGCTAGACGTATGCAAATAGACCCGAGCCTTGGAGGATTTATGTCATATTCACGTACGCAAATGAAGAGCTTAATATGTAAAAGTATGCGGTCTTGAAATAATTTAGGACTTAATAAGTGTGACGACATAGATTAATAATAATAGTTGTATGTCCCCAAAGAGGGTATGGACTAGTGCTATATCGCACGATTATGACATTGAGTATATGAAGTATCTTGAAAGTGTTTAATATTTTAGTGGATTGAGATCATGAAACTAATTACTCGGATAATTGATTAAGTGTGTAATTTAGATTGAGACAAGGATTTAAATAAGAAATGTATAGATCAGTGTCATGTGGACATCATGTGCACATGGAACTATGCATGGAATAACAAGTGACTAGTGCAATGGATGAATATGTAGGTGTACACATATATTAGTGGCACAACAACTTCAATTGCAAAGGTAATCCGTAAAGGGACCCACAGTCCACTATTAGAAGACAACACTTCCAATTTCATTTTACTTTGTTTTTTCTTGGCAAATGTAACCAGGAACTAAAGAAAAGGAGGTTACCTTGCTTTCTATGTCCAGCAACGTTTTGTTGATATTTCAAGATGGAAAAATTAGTTCTTTTCCAAATATTTAGAATGAGCAGTGGTTGTTCTTGGCAAGCTCAGGTAAAAGTGGTGGATAAATTCATCAATTACGAGTGACGTATAGAGAAGGTTAAGTTCGTTGTTGTTGAGAGGCCGACATTAAAAGGTATGTTAAGACAAATTATTTCTTTCTTTTGGCATGTTCAAGTACGAAACGTAAACGTAATATTGTCCCATAAATGATTCTACTCTTAGTAGTTAAGAATGTTCATGTTATTCATTTCTATTTTTAAAACATGTCTAAATATGTTCCTAAATCCTTATTGAGGTACATTGAAAAGATGTTAGTATTCATAATGTTAATCGGAGGTGAAGCAATATTACGTCACTCCGATAAACTCAGAATGTTTTATTATCGTTCATGCATTTTTATTCATGTATTACCCTAGACCCACATGTGTTATATACACTACTATATGGTATGCATTATATATATGTAGGGGATGGGAAATGGGATACGACATTATATACGCACACCACCTGATCAGCTGGTATATGATGATGATTATGCCTACAGACGGCGTTATATACACATATATATATGTATGACCGCATTGTGCATGACATTTAGGCATATTATGGCCCTTAGAGGCATTCTGTAAAGACATGATACCTATGCATATTATGGTCCTCAGAGACATTCTACATAGACATAGTACTTAGGCATATTATGGTCCTTAGAGGCATTCTCTATTGGTTGGTTGTTTCTTGTCTCATGTTACTTTTAGGTCTCTATTATGCTATTTTTCATGCCTGACATACTCGGTACATCAGTCGTACTGACGTCCCTTTTGTCGGGGGATGCTGCGTTTCATGCCTGCAGGCTCAGGTGGACAGGGTGACGGTCCACACTAGTAGGTTACTGGTTCAGCTGATATTGAAGCACTCTATTTGTTCCAGAGTTGCAGTCTAGTCGTGGTATGATATTTTGGATATTCATAGGGGTATGGCGGGGCCCTGTCCTGACCTTATGATGTTACGTACTCTTCCGAGGCTTGTAGACAGATGTCTTGTGTATAGTAGTCATGTATGGCCTTGTCGGCCTTGGTATGTATATGTATATATGATTAGTGGTATTCGACAAGTAAGGTCCGGGTGCCCGTCTTGGCCCTCCGATTTGGGTCGTGACAATTTGTATAATCTTTTTTGTCTTATCTCTTTTACCTTTGTTTCAACATAACCAAATACATCTATTTTATTCTTTTCTAGAAACATCTTCAACTCCTTCTACTTATAGGCCTGATTCAGGCCTCTAATATTCCAGGTGCAAATTATTATGGAGGGTTAAATTGAGTTGTAGTACTAGCTCCACTCTTACTAGAGGTGCTTAGAACATCCATTAGAGGGTCATAACTATTAGTAGTCTCCACAATAGGTTGCACATTTACCACATGCTGTCTCTAGCTTCCCCTATTATGATCTGAAATACTTGTAGTTGGACTTGCAGTGATAGTTGGCCCCTTATCTTTGCTACCAGTTATAGTAGTAACAGTCTGCTCTTGTTGATATCATTATTATCATCTCCATTAGTCGTTGATGCTACTTTATTTGGAATAACAACATCCTCCTCTGGTTTTTTCTGCCACTCTTGTATTGGATTACTATTCCTTCTCCTTTTTCTTCTTCTTTTAGGTGCTTTGAATTCCTCCTCAACTGGAGGTTGTTTCTCCTTTTTCCAGCAGTTCTCATAATCATGCTCAAACTTGATGCATTCACTACAGAATTTGGGCCTCCAATCATAAGATATAGTCTGAGTAATGACTCCAAATGAGGTCTCTATATCAATACTACTTGGAAGAGGTTTGGATATATCTGTGCCGACTAGAACCCTTGCATATGATATCTTACCATACTCTGCTGTGAACTTATCAGTTTATAGGGGTTTGTCATTCGCACTAGCTGCCTTACTAAGAGCTTCAGTTGACCAATATCCCACCGAAAGTCTAGGGAATTTGACACAGAGAAGAATAGTGCAGATACAGTCAGGGACAAAATCAAGATCAATCCTCCAATTCTGTAAAATGAAAGGTTTATTGTGGAATGTATATGGACCTGAATGCAATACCAGATCATGTTCCTCAATAGATTGAAATCGGAAGATGAAATAGCCCTCATAATGCGGGAGAATTTGGGATTTACGAACAAAATTCCACACAGTAGATACATTCTCCATGGAACGTTCATAAGGCATATTACCCAATACAAACCTTATCAGAGCAGTTGACCAATGGTCCTCTTGATCCTCAATAGCAGATTCATCAATTTGAACAACAAGTTTATCATTGTGTTAAGCTGGTGGTGTGAATGTTACTTGCTTTCCCATCTGCGAGCTAGAGTTGTTGTCTTCCTCTTAGTTAACTTCCTCTTTGATTGGGGGAGATTGTTGCTCGGTAATTGGTGTAGGGTTTGATGATGTACCCGTGTCAGAGAACTGGAGTCGGCGGGGAATTATGGATGTCACAGTTGCCAGTCGTTTTCCTTCATCCCTAATTTATGTTTGATTATCCGAGATTTGCTCCACTCCTTCATCAATAGGTTGAAATTGCACTGGGATGAAGCTGCCAAAGGTCAATTGAGCTAAAGTTGGAGTATTCCGCTAGCTGGGGTAACCATTGCCACCGGTGAAGGGTGTCGTCTTCGCCTTTGTACCATACTTGGTGCAAGTTAGCCTACCTCGGCTTAACATGTGCCCCCAGAGACTGCCTCTCTACTAAAATTCACCATTGAAGGAACTCCAAAAAGACCAAGTGGTGGAGGAAGTGAAAAACGTCAAGAAATATTTCAAAAAAACATGTAATTAACTTTTGGATGAGTTGGTGGTCATTACTTGCTTCTCTTTTGAGATCAAATAAGTCTTTTAAGCTTTTCATATATCATTCAAAAAATTTGAGTTATCAATCATTATGACTTATATTACTTTTTACGTAGTTTTTATATAAATAAATTTTATTTCAAAAAAACTTGAAAATTCTATGCCCAAATTAAAATTAAACAGTTTAACTCTTGAAATAAAAACCGTACCACATAAATTGAGATAGGGGAAGTAATACAATATGGACCTTGAGAAAACATGGGTGAGCTGGTCTGGAAGAACTGAAGTGGCCTGTAGTTAACTTAGTATGACATTCTAATGAACGAATTCATATGCAAAAGGAAAACACTTCAACTGTGAATGTATCTTTAAATAAGATTCTCTAATTTTTGATACACCTCTCGTACACGCGAGACTTTTCATTATCAATAAAATCACACTTCACTTGATAAAACTAAAATGTGAATATTGTGATAGATGTGCAAAGCAATGAGGAGCTGAGAATGTTGAGGTCTGTTGGGTATTTTTCGCTCTATGGTACTTTATAAAGCAGTACGGGAAGTATATAACTATTACAAGTATTCGAAAGGATAAACAAAGATTCAATAATTCAACTAGTAATCTGAAAATTACAATATAACCACAAAACTGAAATTACAATTTTGTTGAAGACGAAAAAATGGAAACTGGTTTTGCTGAGTCGAGTGTGGCCACTCTGTCCTTAAGAAAATATTGCCCCGTATGTATCCTTTATACGTCCTGGACAATTTGTCTCCCAAGATAAAACAGCAATGGAACACTTGAGCAAAGGAAACTCAAGAGCTACCGTGAAGAATATTGAGTAACGAAATGATGCCTTGGAAGGTGTAGGAAGAAACTGTTTTGCTTGTGTATATTTCTGTATTTTCGTGTATCATATATGTGTGTTCTTAGTGCTCAACAATGGTGTAAGGGGGTGTTTATATAGGTGATGGAGGGGATCGAATCGCCTCCATAATAGCCAAATAATGGCCATTATGGAGGTAGTAAAGTCACCAACATAAATGGTGAAAGACCAACGGATTTGGCCATTATAGGAGGAGTAATTCAGCCAAAATAAATGGTGAATTGAGAGCTTGACGTTTCGCTTTGACCGTCGAAATTCCAACTTTCAAACTTCAGGGACCAAAGCGTACATCTTGAAACTTCAGGGACCAAATCAGACATCTCCAAAGAATTCTGGTCCAAAGCGTATACGAAACTTCTGGGATCAAACTGTACTTCTGGCAAAGTTTTCTGGCCCAAAAAGATAATATCAGAAGGCCCACAGCCCACAGCCCACGACTCGTGGCCCGTGGACCCGAGAACCCGAGAACCCGGAACCCGAAACTCGAAACCGGACCGGACGGGCGGGCGGCGGCGGCGCGCGTGTGGTCTTTCCTTGAACCGAAGCACATCTAGGTCCTCCCTTCTTTAAACACATGGGATACCCCTTGGGGTCCCAAACCCCAAACCAATTTCGAGTCTTATATACACAACAATTCTTTCTTCCTCTACCGATGAGGGAGAATTGAACACAATACCACACTTTCTATGCTTCAAACACCTTACTTCGTGGACCAATATCTCTTTCATTTCTCAATGAAATTTGACGATTCTTGGCCCTACGGTTATCTACGTACTTAGTGGATCATGCATGTGTGAAGAACCGGATTCTCCAACATACGTAACACTAGTGTTTAAGCCGTTAAAGTTGATCGGTCGCAACTCCCGCCAAAGGCAAATTTCCAACAATCCCCTCTTGAAAGAGATTTTGGCGCACTCACATGGTGTCTTTTTCATTTCCAGCAATATTTCAGCGGACCGATGTTGCATAAGGAGATGTAGCCTCAGCTTTGAACCTTCCATAGTTGAATACCATCGGACTTACTTACTGCGCGGTGAACGTGATGTCTTGAACCGTCAGTGTTTAGTGTAAGCCAAGACAATGATACCAACACAATAAATTCCCTTACTCTCTTCTTCGTAATGTTTTGTCCGTTTTGGCCATGGACAACGTCTTGGATTCTTAAGTGCATTCATTTTGAGGCGGCCCGTCCTCGCACTTAAATAGGTGGTCTCCTACAAGGTATCCTGCTATACCCCACTTCACAAGTGTTAGGAACCATTAAAAGTTTCCCAAAAAACCTAACCTCAACTGTTGGGGAGCATTATAGGTTTTGAAAACTTAACCTTTACCCACACTGCAGATAACACTTAAAGTCTATCGCGGGAACGGCTTTGGATTTGGTATCTCTTTTCAGAAATCACTATCCGAAGTGCTCATGCTTCCACTGAAGCGATCAACTGAACCTTTACAGCTTAGTTTTCCCATTGAACCAAATTACTGGGATCTCCACTTAGTAAGGTTGGGTTACCACTGTATTGGTCTGTATATTTTGGGTTTTAAGCCCATTCCCCTAGACAGGCAGAACACTTGATCTCCGGGTAGTCCCTTAGTTAGTAAACAAGGAAGTGACACCCGTGATGATCAACTGCCATACGGTCTTATGTCTCCTGACAAATCCTGACAGATATGTCCAGACGCCGTCATCCGTGTCCTTCCTAAAGCCGACCGGCTAGCCACAGTGTATAACTGCTGAACTCACTGGTTTCTCCCAATAAGGGACGTCCTCTAATGAGTCGTGAAGTTACTCAACTTCTTTCATGCTTTGTATAAAGCGATAAACTCCGATTCTATCATGAATCGGTCGATGCAAGTTTGCTTAGAGGATTTTCCAAGAACCACCATACACATTTACTTGTGGCTTTGGTGTTCTTCAGATCTGATGTCCAGTTTGCATCACTGTGTTCTCTCAGAACCGCTGGACATCCAGAATACTATAATCCGAAGATAAGCGAATAATTCAGATATCGTCATATCCGACTTAACACTTTCTATTGATCATGTATTAAGATCATCAGTGAAACTTAGTTCAACTGATCTGTTTGTAGGACGATACCAGGTCGGTTGTAGTGTGTACAATACATTGAACTACACGTGATCTGTGCGTATCGCTCCTTGTCTATGGGTGCATCATGATTCCAATCAGTTCTATGATTCATATCCATTGATGGCTTCAACGAGGCTGTCGCCAACTATCGATCGATCTGTTAGATGTCTTTAGAAATCCAATTCCTAAGATGTCATCTGTGATATCCATATCTTTCATATCGAGACTTTGTTTCAATATGACTTTTACTTTCAGACTGTTGATTCTCCAACTGTTGGCTTTCTAACTTCAGATTCAATGTTTCTGTGCTCAGATTCATTGTTTCTGTTTTATCTGAAACTTTCAGGACCAAAATGTAAACATTTCAGGGACCAAGATGAAAGTTCAGGAAGAAGCCCAACAGTCCAGAAAACCAACTCTGATTCTCTTCTTCCAACTCTCCGGTTGAGATAGCTCATTTAACATTCATGCCACGCAAGACTGCAATGGCCCATGATGTTAAGCTACTCCCAGGGGAGAACATGTACAAGTAGCCGAGGCTTTGAACTCGTCAGTAGATCCATCTACTTTGTACTCACTTTTGAGTATCATTTTTCACAACCCAAAGGTTCTTTTTCCGGAGGAAGATCAACCATTACGCAAGTATGGTTCTATATGATGAAATATATTTCTCTCTTTAGCTTCTTTCCAAAGCAGCGCTTTTGGAGATAACAATTATTTGTTAATTGTCCATGGTTCGTTCTTAACCATACAAGCTAGAAGGACTGGAACACGTCCTTGTCCTCTCTTTGCTCCGTCTTGGTTCAACATCTAGAATTCCTGAGTTCTGCAGATCTGGAATATTAAGTTCCGGATAGCCAGCAACTTTCGAGTCCTGTAGATACGGAACGTCTAGTTCTGGACAGTCAGGCCCTCGCGGATTCTTGTTAACCTTGAGCAATTACTCCTTTTTCCTTTTCAAGGAAAATTATCTTATAAGAATTCAACATTCTTTGACGCCAATAGGCGATAAGTACTACTATTATTTATAGATCCAGTGGATATGCAATCTACAGTCTTAGGTCGAACTTGACCTGTTTCGGTAGTCCAACTTCTACCAAGCCACCCCACATCACAACTTTTGTATGTGAGATCCTTTTCATGTCTCACACGGAGAGTTATCCTTATCCTTATGCGGAGTTCCGTTGAGGATCGCATTAGCGGTAAGGATCGCCTTGCCCCACATAATTTAGGCATGCGGGTTTGCGCTTGGCTAACACCGTTAGACTGAGGTGAGTAATGAACAGTCGTTTAATGAATGCTGCTTCATATTCTCCCCCTCTATCGCTATGAATTTCGCAATCCATAGGCTTAGTTGATTTTCAACTTCTGCTTTGTAGAGCTTATCCGCTTCAACAACTTCATCTTTGCTTTTTAACAAACAAAGGATTCCATACGTTGTACCATCATCAATGAAGATCACAACGTACTTGTCTCCCCCCCTCTATTTTGTATAAACTTCAAATCACCCAAGTAGGTGTGACTAAGTTCTAGAGGAGCGGTGCTTCTTTCGCTATAATCCCTTGACGGAATTTGGAAAGGTGATTTTGCCTCTTCGCCTACCTCACATTCATTTTGAGGGTTTATGTCGAAAGGAGGCAACAATCTCAACATCGTTAGCTTTTGAATGACTTATTATTTAACGTGTCTTAATCTATGATGACATAGATGCACGGATTACAAATATATCATTTATTGGGCTATAGACATATTGTACCATTCTTAGTTATTACAGACCTGTTGGACTAGTCTCAAATCAACTTGACCAACAACGTCCCTTAAACCAAGTTAGGAACATGTATCACCTCTTTTAGAGTGATCTCATTCCCTGAAGTCCTATTGAGGACAACCTCTCCAGCCCCTTTGATTTTAGAGGTGGCGTTGCTTCACATGAACAACCTCTTGCCCGTGGTTAGGGCGTAACCGGATCATATGTGATCTCGATACTCTGGCCCACTTCAGTTGCTTTGGCAGACTGAGTGTCCAATTTCTTTACTGCCTTTCTTTAGGCCTTCAGATCATTAAGACCTGGAAACTCTGGCCCACCACACTAGGTGTCCATTACTTTTCCTATGAAATGAATTCTGGCCCCACTCCAGTCACCCGGAGGCTTTGTATGACTGAGTGTCCAATATCATCATATCAAAGGAATTTTGGCCCACTCCAGTCGCCCGGAGGCTTTGTATGACTGAGTGTCCAATATCATCCTATGAAGGATCTTCTGCCAAATAGTATGACAGGTTCTACGTCTTTAACTTTTAGACTTCTTCCGTTATGATTGGTGCCCAGATAATTCTTGGCGCTTACTTAAGAGTTGTAACAGTTTTCGCACAGTCAGTGGATCTTACTCCCTCGTATGTGCGAACATACTTTACCCACTTTTAATAATTACACTTAAAGGAACAGATCTTTTTAAGATGCTTTACAATCCAATCTTTAAACGGAAAAGAAGATGAGATTAAACTTCTGATTTTTAAAGCGTAAGGAATATAAATTATTTTCATATTCCTCCTTACTTTAATCAATTTTTAATCAGACCTCATTTAATCTTTATTCTTGACAAGTAAGAAAAACAACTTATCCCAATTTCGGATTCTGGCTCACTCCAGTCACTTCATCAAACTGAGTGTCCAGTTCCTTCTTACCATTATTCGAATCTTTTGTCTGGGATAGATACAGGCCTTCTGCTGCAAGATAGAAGTACATCTTCAGTCTTCTCCTCTTATCCCAGTTGACATCCTCAGGCTCTCGAGAGCGCTTGTTCCCACCAGTCTTGGTAGCGGTGACACTATGAATACGTTCATCATCATCACTCTCTTCTACCAGAAAACCATTTCCATATCCCGATTTGGTCACACAACTTTTGACAGACATCTTTCGAACACTAATAGTAATACTATACAGATATTGTCTTAAGTTGTTGGGTATTTTTCGCTCTATGGTACTTTATAAAGCAGTACGGAAAGTATATAACTATTACAAGTATTCGAAAGGATAAACAAAGATTCAATAATTCAACTAGTAATCTGAAAATTACAATATAACCACAAAACTGAAATTACAATTTTGTTGAAGACGGAAAAATGGAAAGCGGTTTCTTTGAGTCGAGTGTGGCCACTCTGTCCTTAAGACAATATTGCCCCGTATGTATCCTTTATACGTCCTGGACAATTTGTCTCCCAAGATAAAACAACAATGGAACACTTGAGCAAAGGAAACTCAAGAGCTACCGTGAAGAATATTGAGTAACGAAATGATGCCTTGGAAGGTGTAGGAAGAAACTGTTTTGCTTGTGTATATTTCTGTATTTTCGTGTATCATATATGTGTGTTCTTAGTGCTCAACAATGGTGTAAGGGGGTGTTTATATAGGTGATGGAGGGGCTGAAAACTGCCTCCATAATAGCCAAATAATGGCCATTATGGAGGTAGTAAAGTCACCAACATAAATGGTGAAAGACCAACGGATTTGGCCATTATAGGAGGAGTAATTCAGCCAAAATAAATGGCTGAATTGAGAGCTTGGACGTTTCTGCTTTGACAGTCGAAATTCCAACTTTCTGAAAACTTCAGGGACCACAGCCCACAGCCCACGACCCGTGGCCCGAGAACCCGAGAACCCGAGAACCCGAGAACCCGGAACCCGAAACTCGGAACCGGACCGGACGGGCGGGCGGCGGCGGCGCACGTGGGGTCTTTCCTTGAACCGAAGCACATCTAGGTCCTCCCTTCTTTAAACACATGGGATATCCCTTGGGGTCCCAAACCCCAAACCAATTTCGAGTCTTATATACACAACAATTCTTTCTTCCTCTACCGATGAGGGAGAATTGAACACAATACCACACTTTCCATGCTTCAAACACTTTACTTCGTGGACCAATATCTCTTTCATTTCTCAATGAAATTTGACGATTCTTGGCCCTACGGTTATCTACGTACTTAGTAGATCATGCATGTGTGAAGAACCGGATTCTCCAACATACGTAACACTAGTGTTTAAGCCGTTAAAGTTGGTCGGTCGCAACTCCCGCCAAAGACAAATTTCCAACAAGGTCAACCAATACCAACTTGGAAACTCAATTAGGGATGACAACAGGGCGGTGGGGTGCTGGGCGGGGCGGGTTAAAATAATTTTTTTCAAAATTGATGCAGGGCGGATTGCGGGTCTATGCGGGTTTAATAATTTTTTTCAAAACTGAATTTCTTTCTTAATACAGTAGAGATTTTATTTAAAAAAAATATATATTTTTGATATATATTACGTATGATTTTCCTAATAGTTTCAAGTACCGCTTTGTTCTCCACCTACTAGCTTTGTGAACTGTCACCAAAATCTGATTAATTATCTTAGTTATGTTCATGCTCTTAGAATTAAATTATACGTTTTCACCATTATAAAGAGTAACTTTCTAGCAACACCATTTATTGTAAATGACTCATCTTTTGCACCATTTCAAGAAAGAATCCAGTTCAGTATCTTAAAGATGTATGTTCTGTTTGGTCAGTTAATTAGTCCATTTAGTAGAGTTCCACAATTGACAGCTCCTTTTTACGTTGATTTTGTAGTGGATTCAGATGTATGATCAGTGGCGGAATTTACCCAAAATATTAAGGAGAGCGGTAACTATTAACTAAAATATTATAAGAAGAAAATATAATTTTATTAAAGATTCAAAATAACATCAACACAACAAAAATATAATATATAAAAGGAAAGACGTACCTAGAATTAAAGTGATGTCCTTCGTTCTTTTAAAGACTTGATCATTAATAATTGAATCAGAGCTAAAGCTTTCAGCTATCTCTTTTTCAATATAAACCATCATATTGTCAGCAAGAAATTAATCATTCATCTTATTACACAACCTTGTCTTGATTATCTTCATTGCTGAAAATGATCTTTCTGTAGTAGCCGTAGAAACTGGAAGAGTTAAGATAAGACGAATTATCTGGTCAATCAAGTAATATGTATTCACCTTCCCTGTTGTTTTCAAAGCTTCACACAATTCAGACATAGTTGACAAGTTATTCAATTCTGGATGACTAACAGCTTCAAGAATAAAGTGTTGAAGTTGAAATCTCAAATTTGTTTTCTCTTGCTCACTAAAAACCATTGGATATAATTTTTCTACAAGAGCACATATATCATCCATATCATATGCTTTGTAAACAATAAGCAACATCATTAGTCGGTGAGTACTCTAGCCATGAAGGGAAAATTGTGAACCAAGA
Organism: Anisodus acutangulus; assembly: GCA_029783415.1. Classification (NCBI taxonomy): domain Eukaryota; kingdom Viridiplantae; phylum Streptophyta; class Magnoliopsida; order Solanales; family Solanaceae; genus Anisodus; species Anisodus acutangulus. The sequence goes on along the minus strand of CM056507.1, from coordinate 16,524,913 downwards.
TGCTTGAAATCGCCTTGGATGCTTATATCTATTGAGGGGATACTTTTCAACTTGACATTGATAGGGACCCCAATTGATATAAGCTCTTCGAACATCATCTCTTCGATTCACTGGATATTCCCAAATTTGGGGACGCTTTCCGGAGTCACGTTCTAAACAATTGACATCAAATTCATCCATGGTGACTTTTTGAATCTTGCAAGATTGCTCATCCAGTTGAACCGTTTGATCATCGAAATGGTGCTTTTCAAGTGTCGATGTTGAAGCTATACAATTTTCATCTTTGTTGGAAGCTTTCCTCTTGAAAAATGCATCAATTTTCTTAAGTTTGACCATTGTACCACTCCTAAAAAATACATAAATCAATTATCAAAGATAACATCTAAATCTGAAAACAGAACTAAGTCAGGAAAATTCGAGTTTTAAAGCCTTGATCTGTTAATTCCACTCCCATAAGCCCAAAATAGCCTCGTATATGATGAAACAAACATAAAGTTATAATCTTTTGTTGATTTAAAAGAAACTCATATCAAGAATTACCCATTAAAACCTATATCATGTATATTGGAAACAACATGTAATTGCTTATGATACAACTATGCATCCAAGGCATACTAGATTTATATTTTGTAGAAGAAAAGGAGACTCAAATAAATAAATAAATCTTCTGCAGTTAAGTATTACCAAAGATGGAGAGACGAGTGCAGAGAAATAGATTGTGAGAGAGTGGAGCCGTGCTGCGAGTGTGAGTTCGTGAGTCGCTGGTGCCGCCACGAAAGTGACATGATTTAGAATTTTTAAATCGTGAGTGATATATATAAAAATATTTTATTTTTTTGAGTTTTTTGAGGGGGGCCACGCTCCTACCATAATCCGCCACTATGTATGATGCTTTTGATTTTTATGAATATCTCAGTTGGCCCTCGGCATGATTCGCCTTCTCAAATGCATTTCTGAATGGGTGAAAATCATGGAGCTGATTACATCTGGAGTTATAATTAATTAGATTCAATTAATGTTGTGACACTAGCTACTCCACTAAATGATAGCACGGCATCTACAGAGATAGTAATGAAAATGGTTCAATAAAAATTTGACAGTTCCATACAAGAAAATCCGCTATTAACGTCTAAAAAAAATTACTTTAAATCATTATAGGCGGATTCAGAATTTCAAGAGGATCAGTGGATCATTAGGGACTCTAAGGGGCGGAAGGGTGTTCCCCCAAACAGTGGCGGAGGTTAACAGTGGCTGGGGGGGGGGGGCTGTGGCCCCCCTCAATTTTTTTTTTAATATAACTCAAAATACACATATGTTTGGCACCAATTCCCCAAATCGCAGAATTCCGAAAACACTAAGCGGCTAACCCCCAATTCATTGCCGCCTTCGATCCCAACAAAGACCAGCTGTCTATGCCATTTTTGGTGAGTTCAAGGAAGCATCCTCGACACTCGTCGCCTCAGTTGCCGTTCCAGAATAGGTAATCTCTCAAATGTCCATATATTTGGGATACAAAATACAAGAACTCCAATTTTCTGCATTTAATCATCTTCTTCGTCCAAATTTATGTATTTTTTTTATAAAAAAAGCTGATAGTGATTGGGGGATGAATACGTTTTTTGAATAGTTTCAATTTTTTCTTATTCGTATATATTTTTTAAAATTCTGATGTAACTAAGGCAAAACATTGGTTACTTCAAAGGAAATACACGTATCAATTTTTTCTTATCCAGTTTGCTTTTAGTTTATAGTTTGCTCGCAGAAACAGATTAATGCTTTTAGTTTATGTTTGTTTCTTTGATAATTGATTTATGTATTTTTTAGGAATGGTACAATGGTCAAACTTAAGAAAATTGATGCATTTTTCAAGAGGAAAACTTCCAACAAAGATGAAAATTGTATAGCTTTAACATCGACACTTGAAAAGCACCATTCCGGTGATCAAATGGTTCAATTGGATGAGCAACCTTGCAAGATTCAAAAAGTCACCGTGGATGAATTTGATGTCAATTGTTTAGAACGTGACCCCGGAAATCGTCCCCAAATTTGGGAATATCCCGTCAATCGAAGAGATGAAGTTCGAAGAACTTATCTCAATTGGGGTCCCTATCAATGTTAAGTTGAAAAGTATCCCCTCAATAGAGATAAGCATCCAAGGCGATTTCAAGCATCTTGGTTCAAAATTTTCCCTTCATGGCTAGAGTACTCACTGACTAATGGTGCTGCTTATTATTTGCTTTGTTACTTGTTCAGTAAAAAGCCACGTGGGCATCCTGGAGTTGATGTCTTCACTAGAAAAGGATTTAAAGCATGGAAAAAGGTCAATGATCGGAAGAGTTGTGCTTTGCATAATCATATTGGTGAAAGTCCGTGTTCGTCTCACAATAATACATTGAAATCTTCTCAAGACTTGTTCAATCAGTGTATGCACATCAGAAATATCCTTAACGTGCAGAGTTTCGATAAAATTAGCAAAAATAAACTTTGTCTCAAGAGCTCTATTGATTCATTTCGTTGGTTCACGTTTCAAACTTGTGCTTTTAGAGGCCATGACGAATCACTAGGAGCAAAAAACAGAGGTAAATTTCTTGAAATGATCAAACTCTTAGTATCATATAATGATGAACTTGCAAAAGTAGTGCTAGAGAACGCTCCATATAATTCAAAGTATACTTCTCATCAAATTCAAAAGGAAATCTTGCATATCATTTCTAGTAAAGTGAAAAACTATATCCGAGAAGAGATTGGAGATTCTAAATTTTGCATAATTGTTGATGAATCACGTGATGAATCTCTAAGGGAGCAAATGGCTATTATTTTGAGGTTTGTTGATGAAAAAGATTGTATACAAGAACATTTTTTTGATTTTGTGCATGTTAAGGACATTATGGCTATCACTCTTAGAAAAATGGTTTGTGATGTTCTTTCTCGGTATCGTCTTGATGTTTCAAATATACGTGGGCAAGGGTATGATGGTGCTAGTAATATGAGAGGAGAGTGGAATGGATTGCAAACATTATTTCTCAAAGATTGTCCTTATGCTTATTACATACATTGCTTTGCACATAGATTACAACTTTCTTTGATTGATGCTTCCAGAGAAGTTTTCCTTATTCATGATTTCTTTTCAAACTTGACTTTTGTTGTCAATATTGTATGTTCCTCTAGTAAGCGTCATGATGAGCTGCATGCTGTCAAATTAGAGGAGATATCACTTTTGTTAGAGATTGGTGAACTTGATAGTGGTAAAGAACAAAATCAAATAGGCACTTTGAAACGAGCTGGAGATACTCGTTGGAGCTCACATTTTTCTTCTGTTTGTAGTATGATAAATATGCATGATGCAACTTGTGTGGTTCTTCAAAATATAAGAAAAATGGATCAACTTACTCTCAACGAGGGGATGCTAATGCTGCTTATAAGATTATGAATTCATATTAATTTTGCACATGATGAAAGAGATTATGGGAATTACAGATTGTTTTTGTCAAGCTTTACAACATAAATCCCAAGATATAGTTAATGCTATACCTTTAGTCAGAACTACAAAAATATTAATTCAGAAGTTGAGAGATGAAGGATGAGATCAGTTATTGAAAAATGTGACATTATTTTGTGAACAACATGATATTGATTCTCCTGATTGTAATGATGTTTATATAGAGCGTCAAAGGCGTGCTCGTCATTCGAAGGATCACATCACAGTGGGTCAACATTTTAGAGTGAATCTCTTTTGTGTTACTATTGATCAACAATTGCAGGAATTGAATCACATGTTTAATGTTCAAACAATGGAGCTTTTGAGCCTAAACAATAGTTTGATTCCTAAAGATATTTACGGAGCATTTAATATGGATGATATATGTGCTCTTGTAGAAAAATTCTATCCAGTGGATTTTAGTGAGCAAGAGAACAAATTTGAGATTTCAACTTCAACACTTTATTCTTGAGGTTGTTAGTCATCCAAAATTGAATAACTTGTCAACTATGTCTGAATTGTGTGAAGCTTTGGAAAAAATAGGGAAGGCTAATACATATTACTTGATTGATAGGATAATCCGCTTTATCTTAACTCTTCCAGTTTCTACGGCTACTACAAAACAATCATTTTCAGCAATGAAGATAATCAAGACAAGGTTGCGTGATACGATGGAGGATGAATTTCTTGCTGACAATATGATGGTTTATATTGAAAAAGAGATAGCTGAAAGCTTTAGCTCTGATTCAATTATTAATGATTTCAAGTCTTTAAAATAACGAAGGGCAACACTGTCACGACCCGACCCGATGGGCCGCGACTAACCGCCCTAATGACGTCATTACACTAACCTGTCACACATAATCCAACTAACACTTAATGAGTCTGAAATCCGGCAGCATAACAACATATGCCAGGGCAGAAAAGGCGACAAGGCTGCCTTTACCCCTGAATGTACCTGCCTCGTGAGGAGTCACAACTAGCCAACACAATACAACAGACAAGCCGACAGGCTGCCACTAGATAATGTCATATATACACGGGGACACCCTAACACAGAGTACAATAGCAGGACTGACCAAAACAGAGTTATAACCCTTATATAAGTACAACCCACAACTGTCTACAGACCTCTACAAGAAGGATAACGACATATGACGGGACAGGGCCCCGTCGTGCCCCTAAATATACAAAAGTCAAAATAATAGGGTTCTGTACCCAAAATGACAAAGCTCTGAATCAAAGGAGCTTCCCAACCTGCTGAGTAGGAACCTAGGCCTGAGGTTCACCAAACTGAAAACCTACCTGCGGGCATGAAACGCAGCCCCCCCAGGAAAGGGGGTCAGTACGAAATAATGTACTGAGTATGTAAAACATGAAGCTGTAAAAGAGATCATAAGTAGCCAACAGAAAATAGGAGATCAGTATAAAAAATCAGGATCCAAATCCAACTGTGCCATAAATAATAAAAGTCAGTTGTCTTATAAAAATGAGAGTCAAGTCAAGAAAACATGAGTGTCTGTCCATATATATATATATATATATATATATATATATATATATATATATCTGTAACGTAACCCGGCCCACTAGTGCAGGACTCGGTAGAATCATATCATAACCCGGCCCATGCTGGGACTCGATAAAGTCATATCGTAACCCGGCCCATGCTGGGACTCGGTAAAGTCATATCTCGTCTATGGATCCATCCTACGTAACCCGACCCTCTAGTGAGGGTCTCGGTGAAGTAATGCAAGGCTGTGCATGAACATAACCCGGCTCGGGACTCGGTGAGGTGAAGTAGTAACACTTAGCACGAGTAGATATCATGAGTAACCATATGCAAGTAAAAATTATCATTTGACTCTCAATAAAATTATTATAATAATGTCATAATAAACTCTTTGCTGAAAAATCATAGGCACTTCTCATAACAATCCTCTTTAGGAATTAAACTGTATAAGGATCAAGTACGTCCGCCGTACTTTCATTAAATCATGCCAAAAGAAAGAAGTAAGGGTTTCACATATCTTTTAGACGAACTAATCCACCCAATATTAGAATATGCCTCGTTATAGAACTTCAACCTATAATAATGGTAATACGTTCGTCAATTCTATGATTACTAGCATACTTTATATCGAATAACGACTTCTTATTCTATAAAAATCCGGGAAGCACTTCCCCTGTTTATACATGTTTCCACAACTTCCAAACGAGGCTAATACCATCAATAACCAAGCACCAATTAAGGGCACAACCAAAATAACAATAAAGGGAATTTACACACCTACTTCTCATGTAAATTTAGCATCTTAATCCACATTAAAAGCAGCCCACAAAATAGTCCATGTTCCAACAACAACGAGGGTAGAATGTGAAGCCTTTCTACACCCTTATTCCTTTAGGACTTACCTTAGCAATTACCACACTTAAACATGCATAATGGTAACTAAATTTTCAGCATTATAACACTACAAAAAAGTCTCTAAAACAGTCCATATATATCACAACATGTCCAATAATTTCATGCAAGTTCTTGGCCACAACATGTCATAATTCCACAACTCTTATCTTAACTCCTAAAATCCAATTTCGTATTTCAATACTTCCATAACTAATTCCAACTAAATATCAATGTTTCCTTTCAATTTCATCATGCAATTAGTGACAATAATAACAACAATAACCAACGAATCCAATAACACCAAAATCTGTCTCAAATTGGCAACTAGCCCAAAATTGTCACACGCAACGCTTAAATTCCAATTTCTCCTTAACACAAATTCATTACCTTAATTCTAACAACATGTATTCCAATTATATCATAGAAAGAAGAATTTTATACCTCAAATTCATCCCAAAATAGTCGGCAATTTTTTGCCCACTGATTGTCCGAAAATCCCCACTGTTTTCATATTTCTTTCCCTTTTTTGTCCACTTCTTCAACTCCAATTGACATGCAAGTGTTCTAAAATGTTAAGCCATCATCCCTACACGTTTTTCTTCCAAAATTTCATCCCAAAAATTTGAAATTTCTGGGCTACAGTTTCGGCCAGCAGTGGTTGTTTTTGCCACTATTTTTTGGTGTTGTTTTACTTCTAATTTTTGGTGCAAAATGTTGTCTAGGAAGAGAAGATAAAAATCTTAAATTGGGTATGGGGTTGGGGGTGATTTTCGGCCAGTAAGGGGGGGGGGGGGTTTGGAGAAGAGAGGTGAGGTTTTTTTGTTAAGATTAGAATGAAGATGAAGAGGTGAATGTAGGTATATATAAAAAAAATCTGATTTTTCCTTTTTAAACTTTGGCCCCCAAGTTCTTCAATTAATAAATCTTAAACCCACCTCTTTTGATTCCCGAGAATTTTATAAGCCTCGTATCTTCAATGTCATAATTTTATAATACAATACTATTCCATAACTCCATTGGAATACATTCAACTACTAGGATTAATTCTCGTCGTCACGTGTATAGCACTAAAGAAAAACTATTCCGGAATAACATCCGTTTATACACTAATTTCTCGTATTAATATATGTAAGCGTTCCTTATATTCAATATCCGAATCTTACTTCCTTAATGACGTTCTTAATTATCGTCTTAATCTTACGAGGTGTAACATACTTCCCCCCATAGAAACTTTCGTCCTTGAATGTTCATAATAAGTCTAATGCTAGAAAAATTTCGGCAGAGTCTTCTTTATAACTATGCCTATCCGCCTATATTCAGCAAACCAACAGATGCCACACAGGGCCACAATATATCACACATATGCAATTCACCAATTACAATAATCAAATGGGGAGTTGAATTGAATTACCTGGAGGCACAGGGAACAAATGAGGATACTTCTTCTTCATCTCATCCTCTGCCTCCCAAGTCATTTCCTCCCTATTGTGGTTCCTCCACAATACTTTGACGGAAGCCACATCCTTCGTCCGTAATCTCCTAACCTGGCGATCAAGTATGGCTACGGGGCTTTCCTCGTAGGACAGCTCCTCTGTCACCTGGACGTCATCTACTGGGAAGACTCTGGAAGGATCACCAATACACTTACGCAGCATAGATACATGGAAGATTGGATGTACTGCTTCCAAATCAGGCGGTAGATCCAACTCATAGGCAACCTTGCCTATCCTACGAATGATCTGGTAAGACCCGATGTACCTTGGGCTAAGCTTCCCTTTCTTGCCAAACCTCATCACACCCTTCATGGGTGACACCTTTAGGAACACCCAATCATCCACCTGAAACTCTAAGTATCGACATCGATTATCAGCATATGACTTCTGTTGACTCTGTGCTGCTAATAACCTCTCCTGAATGAGTTTCACCTTATCAACAACTTGCTGAACCATGTCTGTGCCGATCAACTTAGTCTCACCTACATCAAACCAACCAATAGGTGACCTGCACTTCCTCCCATATAAAGCCTCATATGGTGCCATCTGGATGCTAGAATGGTAGTTGTTGTTATAAGCAAACTCAATGAGTGGTAAATGGTCATCCCAACTACCTCTGAAGTCAATAATACAGGCCCTCAGCATATCCTCTAATGTCTGGATAGTGCGTTCTGCCTGCCCGTCCGTCTGAGGGTGAAATGATGTGCTGAGACTCGCTTGTGTCCCCAATCCCATTTGGAATGATCTCCAGAAGTTAGTTGTAAACTGAGCTCCTCGGTCTGATATAATAGATGTGGGAACCCCGTGCAGTCTCACTATCTTCCTAATGTACAACCTAGCATAGTCCTCAGCTGAGTAAGTAGTCATCACTGGAAGAAAATGGGCTGATTTCGTCAGCCTATCCACGATAACCCATATGGAATCACGCTTCCGCTGAGTGCGAGGTAAGCCTGTAATGAAGTCCATATTGATCACTTCCTACTTCCAAGTTGGGATCTCAATCTCCTGTAATAATCCACCAGGTTTCTAATGTCCAACCTTAACCTGCTGACAATTCGGGCACTAGGCAACAAATTCTGCTATGTCTCTTTTCATGCCATCCCACCAATACAAATATCTAAGGTCATGGTACATCTTCGTCGACCCTGGATGAATGAAATAACGGGCATTGTGTGCCTCTCCCATAACCTGATGTCGTAGCCCTGCAACGTCAGGTACACATAATCTGCCCTCATACCTCAGCACATCATCAGGTGTAACCTCAAATAAAGTCTTTCCCTTTCGGAGAGCTGCATCTCTATACCGGGCCAGAATAGGATCCTCATACTGACGTTTCTTTACCTCTTCCATGATAGAGGACTCAACAACATCCCGAATAAGAACCCCGCTATCTCCCGAATCCGCTAACCGGACTCCAAGACTCGCTAGCCTATGTATCTCACGAACCATCTTCCTTCTGTCTGGCTACACATCCGTCAAGCTACCCATGGATCTACGGCTAAGAGCATCTGCCACAACATTGGCTTTTCCTGGGTGGTACAAGATATCAACATCATAGTCCTTTAGCAACTCTAACTACCGCCTCTGCCGTAGGTTCAACTCCTTCTGCTTAAAGATATATTGGAGACTCTTGTGATCCGTATAAATATCAACATGAATCCCAAACAAATAATGTCTCCAAATCTTCAAGGCATGAATCACCGCTGCTAGCTCCAAATCATGAGTGGGATAATTCTTTTCATGCTTTCTGAGCTGTCGGGAGGCATAAACTATAACTTTGCCATGCTGCATCAACACACAAACTAGCCCAATGCCTGAAGCATCATAATAAATGACATAACCATCCGGTCCCTCAGGAAGAGTCAGAACTGGAGCCATTGTCAACTTGTCCTTCAACAACTGGAAACTGTACTCACAAGCATCCGTCCACTGAAACTTAGCTGCCTTTTGAGTTAGCCTAGTCAAAGGCGCTGAGATCGAGGCAAACTTCTCTATAAACCTTCTGTAATACCCTGCTAGCCCCAGAAAATTACGTACCTTAGTAGGTGTCGTAGGTCTGGGCCAAGTCTTCACCGCCTCAATCTTCTGTGTATCCACCCGAATACCATCAGCCCCGATAATATGCCCCAAGAATGCCACCGAAGTCAATCAGAACTCACACTTGGAAAACTTGGCATACAACTGCTGGTGCTGGAGGACCCTAAGTACCGTCCTCAAATAGTCTGCATGCTCCTGCTCTGAACAAGAATAAACCAGGATATCATCAATGAATACAATGATGAACATGTCTAAGAACGGCCTGAATACCCGGTTCATCAAATCCATAAACACTGTTGGAGCATTGGTCAGTCCAAAAGACATCACCCTAAACTCATAATGTCCATATCGGGTTCTGAATGCTGTCTTTGGAATATCTGCCTCCCTTACCCGCACCTGATGATAACCTGACCGCAAGTCTATCTTCGAGAAGCATTTACACCCTGCAACTGGTCAAATAAATCATCAATCCTGGGAAGGGGTACCTGTTCTTGATGGTTACCTTATTCAACTGCCTATAATCCATACACATCCGCAGCGATCCATCTTTCTTCCTCACAAATAACACTGGTGCTCCCCATAGAGAGGTACTTGGCCTAATAAAGCCTTTCTCCAATAAGTCTCTCAGCTGCTCCTTCAACTCCTTCAGCTCTGCAGGTGCCATTCTATAAGGAGGAATGGATATAGGTTGGGTACCTGGCAATACATCTAACTACCGGGACTGACTGAAGAGCCGGTACCTCCGCTTCTGTATCATGCACCCGAACCAAATGATAGATACAACCTTTTCTGACCATTTTCCTTGCCTTGAGGTATGAAATAAACTTACCCCTCGGCGATGCTGCATTCCCTTTCCATTCTATAACTGGCTCGTCTGAAAACTGAAATAGAACCAACTTCTCCCTACAATCAACGTTGGCAAAACAAGAAGCCAACCAATCCATACCCATAATGACATCAAAGTCGGTCATATCCAACTCTATCAAATCTGCTAAGGTATGACGACTATATATCACCACCGAACAAGTTTTATACACACGCTCAGCTATAACCGAATCTCCTACCGGTGTAACTACCTCAAATGGTTCTATCGGCTCAGGTTCTATCCCTATTCTATTAGCAACAAGAGGGGATATGTAGGACAAGGTGGAACCTGGATCTATCAAAGCATATACATCACAGAAAAAAACCGATAGTATACATGTAACAACATCTGGTGACGCCTCCTGATCACGTCTACTGGCCAAAGCATATATGCGATTCAAAGGACCACCGAAACTAGAAACTCTGCCACGACCTCTACCATGGCCTGCTAGAGTCTGAATACCCCACCCAATGGGGCACATAGCTATAGATGACAACGAACCAGCACCCGACCCCGTAGGCCGAGCCATCCCACCTGAACCACCTATGTTGGGACACTCTCTCATTATATGGCCCTGACAGCCGCAAGAGAAGCAAGCACCTGTGGTCGAACGACATTCTCCAATATGAAACTTACCACACTGAGAGCACCGAGGATAAGGTGGTCTCAACTGATTAGAGCCCCTATTCCGTTGAGAACCCGATGCCCTGAAGCTCTGGCCGGCTCCTAAGTACCCGGGATGGTCGAACCTCCTGCCTGTGGACTGTAGAGGAGCACTCTTTGCTGGCTGAGATGAATATATGACCTGCTGCTGGAACTGTCTGCCTCGAGACTAACCGGAACAAGCTGCCGACCTAGCCCTCTTATGCTGGTCCCTGTCATGACCTCTGTCTGGCTGTCGCCCTCTATGTCGGTCCTCAACCTCCTGTGCGTATGCCTGGATACGAGAAATATCCATACCCGGCTGAAGAGCCACCGCCATACAACCATCGATCAGATAATGGTACAGCCCCATCACAAAGCGATGCACCCTGTCTGCGATATCTGCTACAATAGTGGGTGCGTATCTGGCCAATGAATCAAACTCCAGGCTATACTCACAAATGGTCCTGCCACTCTGCCTCAACTGTAAGAATCTGTCCACTCTAGCTCTCCTCATCTCTGGAGGCAAGAAGTGACCAAGGAAGGCCTCTGTAAACTCCTCCCATGTAGCTGGAGGAACATCCTCTCCCCTGGACAACTCCTAAGACTCATACCAGTTTGTAGCTATATCCCGCATCCTATACGAAGCCAACTCCACAGACTTAGTCTCCGAAGCCCTGATTACCCTCAAGGTACGCTGCATCTGCCGGATAAACTCCTGCGGGTCCTCCTCGGGCTGAGACCCAAAAAACTCTGGAGGGTTACAACTCAAGAAATCACGAACCCTCAAACTGTCAGACCTAGGGTTGACTCCTGGTCCCTGTCTGCGGTTCTACCCTGCCACCAATTTAGTCAGCAGCTGAACTGCATCTCTCATGGCCCTATCCTTTGCCCCTGACTGAAGAACTGGAGGCTCAGGTGCTGGGGCCTCGGATACTGGTAATGTTGCCCCATGAGCTGGAGCCTCTGGTGGTAGCGACGAAGCAGAACTCGTCGACTGGGGCATAGTCTCCGGCATAGACCGAGTACGGGACCTGGTAACTCTCTGAATCCGACTAGTATCTCCCGCTGTAGGCTTGCCCTTCTGGGCTGCTATCGCCTTCTTCAGAGGCATAGCTGTAAACATAGTAAGTCATCAGAAAGGGATTATCCTAAGTACATAGCTCTATTGCACGATCTAAGAGATGAAAGAATAGAAACCAATCCTAAATGCCCTGCAACCTCCTGCGTATAAGTATGGTGCACAACATACCCAAATACAAGACTCTACTAGACACGGTCTGTAGACATTCCGAGGACTAACTGCTCTGATACCACTTTTGTCACGACCCGACCCGACGGGCCGCGACTAACCGCCCTAATGACGTCATTACACTAACCTGTCACACATAATCCAACTAACACTTAATGAGTCTGAAATCCGACAGCATAACAACATATGCCAGGGCAGGAAAGGCGACAAGGCTTCCTTTACCCCCGAATGTACCTGCCTCGTGAGAAGTCACAACTAGCCAACACAATACAATAGACAAGCCGACAAGGCTGCCACTAGATAATGTCATATATACACGGGGACACCCTAACACAGAGTACAATAGCATGACTGACCAAAACAGAGTTATAACCCTTATATAAGTATAACCCACAACTGTCTACAGACCTCTACAAGAAGAATAACGACATATGACGGGACAGGGCCCCGTCGTGCCCCTAAATATACAAAAGTCAAAATAATTGGGTTCTGTACCCAAAATGACAAAGCTCTAAATCAAAGGAGCTTCCCAACCTGCTGAGTAGGAACCTAGGCCTGAGGTTCACCAAACTGAAAACCTACCTGTGGGCATGAAACGCAGCCCCCCGAGGAAAGGGGGTCAGTACGAAATAATGTACTGAGTATGTAAAATATGAAGCTGTAAAAGAGATCATAAGTAGCCAACAGAAAATAGGAGATCAGTATAAAAAAATCAGGATCCAAATCCAACTGTGCCATAAATAATAAAAGTCAGTTGCCTTATAAAAATGAGAGTCAAGTCAAGAAAACATGAGTGCCTGTCCATATACATATATATATATATATATATATATATATATATATATATATATATATATATATATCTGTAACGTAACCCGGCCCACTAGTGCAGGACTCGGTGGAATCATATCATAACCCGGCCCATGCTGGGACTCGATAAAGTCATATCGTAACCCGGCCCATGCTGGGACTCGGTAAAGTCATATCTCGTCTATGGATCCATCCTACGTAACCCGACCCTCTAGTGAGGGTCTCGGTGAAGTAATGCAAGGCTGTGCATGAACATAACCCGGCTCGGGACTCGGTGAGGTGAAGTAGTAACACTTAGCACGAGTAGATATCATGAGTAACCATTTGCAAGTAAAAATTATCATTTGACTCTCAATAAAATTATTATAATAATGTCATAATAAACTCTTTGCTGAAAATCATAGGCACTTCTCATAACAATCCTCTTTAGGAATTAAACTGTATAAGGATCAAGTACGTCCGCCGTACTTTCATTAAATCATGCCAAAAGAAAGAAGTAAGGGTTTCACATATCTTTTAGACGAACTAATCCACCCAATATTAGAATATGCCTCGTTATAGAACTTCAACCTATAATAATGGTAATACGTTCGTCAATTCTATGATTAGTAGCATACTTTTTATCGAATAACGACTTCTTATTCTATAAAAATTCGGGCAGCACTTCCCCTGTTTATACATGTTTTCACAACTTCCAAACGAGGCTAATAACATCAATAACCAAGCACCAATTAAGGGCACAACCAAAATAACAATAAAGGGAATTTACACACCCACTTCTCATATAAATTTAGCCTCTTAATCTACATTAAAAACAACCCACAAAACAGTCCATGTTCCAACAACAACGAGGGTAGAATGTGACGCCTTTATACACCCTTATTCCTTTAGGACTTACCTTAGCAATTACCACACTTAAACATGCATAATGGTAACTAAATTTTCAGCATTATAACAGTCCCTAAAACAGTCCCTAAAACAGTCCATATACATCACAACATGTCCAACAATTTCATGCAAGTTCTTGGCCACAACATGTCATAATTCCACAACTCTTATCTTAACTCCTAAAATCCAATTTCGTATTTCAATACTTTCATAACTAATTCCAACTAAATATCAATGTTTCCTTTTAATTTCATCATGCAATTAGTGACAATAATAACAACAATAACCAACGAATCCAATAACACCAAAATCTGTCTCAAATTGGCAACTAGCCCAAAATTGTCACATGGAACGCTTAAATTCCAATTTCTCCTTAACACAAATTCATTACCTTAATTCTAACAACATGTATTCCAATTATATCATAGAAAGAAGAATTTTATACCTCAAATTCGTTCCAAAATAGTCCGCAATTTTCTGCCCACTGATTGTCCGAAAATCCCCATTGTTTTAATATTTCTTTCCCTTTTTTGTTCACTTCTTCAACTCCAATTGACATGCAAGTGTTCTACAATGTTAAGCCATCATCCCTACACGTTTTTCTTCCAAAATTTCATCCCAAAATTTCGAAATTTCTAGGCTACAGTTTCGGCCAGCAGTGGTTGTTTTTGCCACTGTTTTTGGTGTTGTTTTGCTTCTAATTTTTGGTGAAAAATGTAGTCTAGGAAGAGAAGATAAAAATCTTAAATTGGGTATGGGGTTGGGGGGTGGTTTTCGGCCAGCAAGGGGGGGGGGGGTGGGTTTGGAGAAGAGAGGTGAGGTTTTTGGTTAAGTTTAGAATGGAGATGAAGAGGTGAATGTAGGTATATATAAAAAAAAATCTGATTTTTCCTTTATACACTTTGGCCCCCAAGTTCTTCAATTAATAAATCTTAAACCCACCTCTTTTGATTCTCGAGAATTTCATAAGCCTGGTATCCTCAATGTCATAATTTTATAATACAATACTATTCCTTAACTCCATTGGAATACATTCAACTACTAGGATTAATTCTCGTTGTCACGTGTATAGCACTAAAGAAAAACTATTCCGGGATAACATCCGTTTATACACTAATTTCCCGTATTAACATATGTAAGCGTTCCTTATATTCAATATCCGAATCTTACTTCATTAATGACGTTCTTAATTATCGTCTTAATCTTACGAGGTGTAACAAACACTTTAATTCTAGGTACGTCTTTCATTTTATATATTATATTTTTGTTGTGTTGATGTTATTTTGAATCTTTGATAAAATTATATTTTCTTCTTATAATATTTTTGTTAGTAGTTACCGCCCCCTTAATATTTTGGGCAAGATCCGCCACTGCCCCCAAACCTGCTCGGCAAAAAATTACATGATATATATAAGGTTTTTTATGCATATATATAGATTTTGAATCCCCTAAGCACACGTCTAGAAGTTGGCTTAGTGATTTAGGGATTCAAAATTTACTTTGAGGTTCCAAATTCAAATCCCAAGTACTATATTTTTATTTGCATTAGAAGAGGGGAATTGAAGAAATAAAATAAAGAAAAAGAACGCGTATCAAAAGGTCACGTTACCATGATTTCCTTAAGTTTATATTAGATATATTTATAAGAATTATGAACATAATATAAAGAGTTTGGTTGGGTGACCATGGTTTCACGTGACCGTTTATACATAATTTAATATAGTAAATATGGTGCCCTTACGCACCTGAACTCATTAGGTGACGACTTTTTTCTTCTAAACCCTCCAAAAGAGTTGTCACATGTCGAGATCCTCTTTCATGAGAAAATGGGGCGCGATAGCATGGCGACGTTACTGGATATTCTTAGGTTTTTGCTAAAAAATTTCAACAAGCAGTTTTTAATTTATTTTCGCTTTATGGACTTTTACTTAGATTCGCCTAAGGGTTAGGGTAGGTGCCCTCACTGTCACTTTGAGATTTTTGGTCGTGACAATTTGGTATTAGAACACTAGGTTCACTGGTCTCATCAGTACAAAAGCAGTGTATAGTAGAGTGTTGTGGATCGGTACGATGGTGTCCGTACCTATCTTCGAGAGGTTATAGAGAATTTAGGAAATTTCTATTCATTCATTCTTATCATGCGTCCTTGACTTTATTAAATTCCAAATCTCTTTGTTTTAGTCTTTCTCACAGGGGTGAGGACTCGTTTGACCGCGACTGGAGAGCATGAGCCCACATTTGCACCCGTACTCGCTGCCAGAAGGGGCAGAGGGCGAGACAGGGGTAGAGCTCAAGACGCGCACTGGCCAGGGCTCGAGTACCAGAGGTTGTTCAAGGCTGTGCTAAAGCAGCATCTCTTGAGCCGGATGTTATTTTGTAGGATGAGCACATTCAGGTCGACGAGGTTGGGCATGCACATACACCACTAGGTTTCACTGCCACACCTGTGCTGCAGGATAAGTGACAGGTTTAACATTAAAACCTTAAAAACTATGTTCTGCGTAATAATCATGTCAATAATCGGAACACGAGCTTATGGCTCTGATACCAATGTAGTACTTGAATCGTAAATAATTGATTAGGAGACTTACGGATTTCTCCTTAGCGGAATAGAATTTGCATCAACCCGACTCGTGCCACTGGCCGTCGGGAATTCTCATAAATTAAGTGGATGAATTCTTTTTGTCCACATCCCAAAGATCCCGCTAATAGATAATGCATATATTCTTATTGGTAAACCCTAGCCGTCGTATTAATATAGAAAATTTTAAATTTTCAACACCCATAATAGTGTATTTATACGCTAAGGATTAGAGTTTAGGAGGAGGACAAGCTAATAGGCTAACAAGCTAATTAATACCCATTATGATGGACCCGAACCAATAACTATTTCCAACAAAATGTATCAGTGTTCAAAATATTTAAAATTGACAAATTAAACATTTCATCACCTGAACAGGGGTTATGCGTCGCACAACCATCGAGTGGACTAAAATTACATAATTCTAGTGATGATGTGCTATGCGCCACATAGGACCTGGAAAAAAATCTTAGATTTGGTTTGGCGCTATAACTATGCGACACACAGTAGATCCCAGGCATAGAATGTTGCAGAACTTAAAAGTTACATTAGGGAAATAAAAACGTATTATTTTTTCAATGTTTTGAGAGCTTGGGAGGATAAAAATGACTTGGGGATTTTCCTTTTGCATCCACGGTTAGAATTCCAATTTTCTTGTATGAATTCAAGATATTTAACGCAAGAATATACCATGATTAATATGAAAAATTATAGATTTTTCATCCAATCTTCAAGAACTCAAGCAGGACGAACCTAGGGTATCTTCAAAAATGTAAAATTCGATTGTTTCTTTTCCTACAAGTAATGATGGAATATAAGGAACTTATTATACGAACTAATGGATCACTTATATCATGAGTTATGAAAACACTAGCCACATGAATGGAAACTTGATTAAAGCCGAATGTCAGGTGAACCGCGAATTAAGTGTTGGAATCGTGTGAAGAACACAAGAATTTGAGTTTAAGCTCATCTAGATCTTGAAGTAAGTTAAGATTTACTTACTTAAAGGGAATGCTACGATAAAATACCTTAAGTGGAATTCTTGTGATTTGTTTATCATTAATAGAATATTTTTTAATATTCTTTTATTAATTGTATATCTCCTATTTTAGGTAAAATTATATTATTTTATAAATAGGTTAATTAGTTATCTAGTTTGTATCAAAGTAAATATTATTGTAACCTTATATATATTGTAAATCATTCATCAATAAATCAAGGGAACATATTCCTTTATGGTATCAGTAGTCTAAAACTACAAACCCTACCCTAGCCGCCGATACACCTTCTCGGTCGCCACCTTTTTTATTCATGTCGACACCTAGCCCACGTCGGAACCCTAACCGCCGACCTCTCTCGGCCGCCCCCTCTTTTCCCCACGACGGAACCCTAGTTTTTTCGGCCATTCTCTCTCATTTTTCCTCATAAATTTCCTTTTCCATGGCTGACAAAACCAAATTCCATCCGGCACTTGCCGTAAACAACATTAAAAACTTCATCTCTGTGACTCTCGAGATGGAAAAGGGTCAATACTCCTCGTGGGCGGAGCTTTTTAAGATCCATTATCGTGTTTACGAAGTTATCGACCACATCTTCCCTCCCACGCCGAAGTCCACAGACGTACCATCGGCTTCGACTTCTGATAATGCACTCTGGTCGCATTTGGACGCAGTCGTCCTCCAGTGGATATACAACACGATATCTAATGATTTGTTTCACACCATCATTGAGATCGATGTCACTGCCCGTCAAATATGGGAACGTTTGGACAGTATTTTCCACGACAACAAAACTCAACGAGCGTTATACCTTGAAAATCAGTTCAAGGACGTTCATCAGGACAATTTCCCAAATGTGTCTGCCTATTGTCAAGAATTCAAGATGTTTGCTGACCAACTCTCCAACGTCGGCGCACCAGTCACTAATCAGTGATTGGTCATGCAACTTATTGCAGGTTTGAACGAATCTTATGACGGCGTTGCCACCATCCTTCAGCAATGCATGCCGTTACCTCCGTTTTATGAGGCCAGTTCGAAGCTCATCCTTGAGAAAACCCGACAAATCAAGTGCATCACCACTCGGGCCAACATTACCGACGTCGCCCTCACCACCATCGTCGGTCCAGCATTGCCGACGTTGTCCTCACCACCAACGTTGAGCCATCCGCCAACAGCAGGGCCTTTTGGTCCAACAACCAGAACTATCGGCCAACACAACAGTTCACTTTCTCCCGTAACAACCACTGGAGAAGGCAGTCCAGCAAGGGCCGTGGCAGAATAAATTTTGGCAACAACGGCGACGTGAAGGGGTAGTCCCCGCCGGCCGAAAATAGCCAGCAACGACCGTGGTAGTGGCAGCAACCTCTGCCTTGGGCTGCCTATCTGCTGTGGGCCGTATGGCCCCCACCGTCATGGGCCTCCCCTTCTTGCCCGTATACGACATCCTCGTGGACTCCACCTTAGAACTGACAGGCCTAACCTGGCATACTTGGCCCACGTTTACAATAAGCCTACACAACACAGCCCCCACCGCCATCGACTTATGCACCGACTAACATTGAGGCAGCTGTGAGCACAATGTCACTCAACACACCAGACAAAAATTGGTATATGGACACAGGCGCCATATCTCATATGACGAAATCACAATATACTCTCTCGTCTAATTCCAATTTGAGTAATTTAGATTGGAATATTATTGTTGGTAGTGGACAAGGCATTCCCATATGTGGTTATGGTCATTCATCCCTATCCCCACCACATCCACCACTAATCTTAAAAAATATCCTCCATGCCCCTAAACTCATTAAGAATCTAATCTCTGTGCGACGTTTCACAACTGACAATTGAGTTTTCCTTTACTTTGATCCTTTTGGTTTTACTGTAAAGGATTTTACGACAGGGAGACGAATAATGAGATGTGACAGCACCGGAGATCTCTACCCTATTTCAAACGTTGTCAACAATCCAGCATCAGTTCCCTAAACTTTTGATGCTCTTTCGTCTTCCTTATGGCATTCTAGATTAGGACATCCGGGAGACTCTATTTTATGCTCCCTTAGGAAAAATAATTTTATTAATTGCAATCGTATTTCTAAGACTCCTATATGTGAATCTTGCATTTTTGGAAAACATGTCAAATTACCATTTTCTGCATCCACAAATTGTACTTTAATGCCTTTCGATATCATACATAGTGATTTGTGGACATCCCCTATTTTGAGTATGGCTGACCATCGATATTATGTGTTATTTTTGGATGATTTTTCCAACTTTCTATGGACTTTTTCAATTGGAAATAAATCCAAGGTCTACCCCATTTTTCTTCATTTAGTGCTTTTGTAAAAACACAATTTGGAAAGAGCATTAAATATTTTCAATGTGAAAATGGCAGGAAATTCGATAATAAATAATTCAAACAGTTTTGCTCTAAAAACGGTCTTACCTTTCATTTTCCTGCCCTCACACATCCTCCCAAAATGGTAAAGTCGAACAGAAAATCTAAATCATAAACAATCTCATTCGTGCCCTACTTGCTCACGCCTCAATTCCCCTTCAATTCTGGCATTACGCACTTTTCATGGCCACCTATCTCCTAAACATAATCTCAAACAAGTTTCTAGATCTACGATCGCCAACCCAAGTTCTGTTTTGTAGGAACCCCTCCTACCAACACTTGCGTATTTTTGGATGTCTTTGTTACCCTTTCCATCCGACCACTCACAAACTCCAACCCCCGGTCTTTCCTGTGTGTGTTTCTGGGTTACCTTGCCAATCATTATGGTTACTCGTGCTATGACTTGTCGAGCCATAAAATTATTATTTCACGTCATGTCCTATTTGATGAGTCTCAATTTCCCTTTGCTTCTCTACACTCACCACCTTGACATTCCTACGACTTTCTAGATGATGGCCTAAATCCTTTTCTAATTCACCATTTACATAGTCCACCATCCCAGACCCCGGCACCTGCCACCACCTCAGCATGTCCGAGACTAGCTACCTACCCGGTTCTTATTCATTCTATGTGGATTTTTAGACATAAAAAGAAATATGATAGTTCGTTTGAGAGGTATAATGATCGTCTTGTAGGTGATGACAGGTCTCAACAGGTGGGAGTGGACTGTGATGAAATGTTCAGCCAGGTCGTAAAGCCCGCAACCATCCAGACCATCCTCAATATTGCCATATGCAAGTCTTGGCCCATTCACCAGCTTAATGTCAAGAATGCCTTCTTACATAGGGATCTTCATGAAATGGTATATATGCATCAACCTATGGGTTTTAGGGATCTTATTCATCCGGATCCGATCATTCCATATTCATCTACAACAAGGGTGCAGACATGACTTACCTATTATTATATGTTGATAACATCATCCTCACCACATCATCTGATGCTCTCCGCCGGTCCATTATGTGTCTTATTTCCTCTAAGTTTGCTATGAAAGATCTGGGCTCTCTGAGTTATTTCTTGGGCATCTCTATCACTCGATATTTTGGTGGCCTATTTCTATGTCAGAAGAAGCACACTGAAGAGATCATTGACCGTACATGCATGCATCTTGCAAACCATCCCACATGCCTATAGACACCAATTCCAAGCTCAACGCTGATTCCGACCCTTCATATTCAGACCCGACTCACTATCGTAGCCCGACTGGGGCCCTGCAGTACCTCACATTCACGAGACCAGATATATCCTATACCGGTCAACAAATCTACTTGCATATGTACAGTCTGACGGAAGCACACATGCTTGCCCTCAAACGTATTTTACGATACGTCCAAGGTATATTTCACTTCGAATTACATCTATACAGGTCTTCGCTCACTGCTCTCACTGCTTATTCTGATGCTGATTGGGGTGGATGTCCTGACGTCCGACGCTTCACATCTGGTTATTGCATTTTCTTAGGATATAACCTATTGTCTTGGTCTTCTAAAAGGCAACCTACACTATCCCGATCCAGTGCAGAAGCAAAATACAGAGGTGTTGCCAACGTCATCTCTAAGTCTTGTTGGATCCGTAACCTTCTACTTGATCTTCACTTCGCGATCAAAAGGCAACATTGGTCTACTATAATAATATTATTGCGATATATCTTTCCGAAAATCCTGTCCAACATCAGCGCACTAAACACATTGAAATGGACATTCATTTCATTCGCGAAAAAATGGCTCGTGGTCAAGTTCGTGTCCTTCATGTTCCTTCCAGATATCAGATTGCCGACATCTTCATGAAAGGACTTCCGCGCATACTCTTTGATGATTTTTGAGTCATTCTCAGTGTTCGAGAACCTTCCGCTTCGACTGCGGGGGTGTAATAGAATATTTTTCAATATTCTTTCATTAATTGTATTAATTGTATATCTCCTATTTTAGGTAGAATTATAATCCTTTTGTAATTAGGTTAATTAATTACATAGTTTGTATCAAAGTAAATATTCTTGTAACCTTATATATATTGTAAATCATTCATTAATAAAATCAAGGGAACATATTCCTTTAATCATGTCCACCCTATTCTCACTTAGTGCATAAGTAAGAAAGTATGAGCTGTACATGCATTATTAGCTTCCATTCATTAATTTATGATTAATTTAATCAACTTTAAGAATATTATGTATTTTTGAAAATCCTTACGTGTTATGTGTATTTGATATCCATGTTTATGTTTAGTTTAGATTCAGTTACTAGTGTGATCATATGAAGACACATGCGAGAGATTGCCAACTTCCCTTTGCGTGAGTGCCACGATGGCGTATATTAGCTATCTCACGCTCATAAATGCTATTGCACTTTTTGTTAGGGAGATAGACCGACACTCTTCCGGAGTCTTGTGTGATAAGAAGGTGTCACCAAGACTTAATGAGAAGTTCTACAAAGTGGTGGTTAGATGAACTATGTATGGAGTGGAATGTTGATCAGTCAAGAACTTTCATATTCAGAAGTTGAAAGTTGCGGAAATGAGGATATTGCAATAAATATGTGGGCATAATAGGATAAATAGGAATTATGAATGAAGATGTTCGGTACAAGGAGGGAGTGACCTTGGTGGAGGACAAGATGCGAAAAGCGAGACTGAGATGATTTAGACATGTGAAAAGGAAATGTACGAATTTTCTAGTGCAGAGCTGTGAGAGGTTGGCTATGGATAGTTTCATGAGAGATAGAGGTAGGTCGAACAAGTATTGAGGAGAGATGATTAGATAGGACATGGTACATATGTATCTTACCGAGGACATGACCTTTAAATATGAGGTTGTGGAGGACACAAATTATGGTAGAATGTTAGTAGGTAGTAGTGCATTGTCTCGCTTATACCTCCATTCTAGTAGTCATAGTATTTGTAGTTTCTTGTCCGTCGATTCCTATTACTATCTGCTGTTCCTCGTACCTCAATTATCGTATTATTTTATTATAGTTATTATTTCTTTTTTTAATTTTTTGTCATGCTTTCTATAGTATTTTGCCATGGTCTCTTCATATTCATTATTTCTTTTCCTATCCTCCTTTGATATGCTTTTTCTTGAGCCAACGGTATATCGAAAACAACCTTTCTACCTCCCAAGATAGGGGTAAGATCTGTGTGCACTCTATACTATCTATACCTCACTTATAGAATTACACTGAGTATATTGTTGTTGTTTTTATAGGTAAACACTCTTCATATGTGTTGTTAGATCACATATGCAAAGTCATAACATGCAAAATGTTTTCACCTAAAAGTCATTTGTTTTCAAAATTAATTCAACATTTAGTTTCATGACAATTATTTAGTATATAGTCTAGTTTTAAGTCAACACAGTTTCTAGTTATCACATTACAACCTCAATTAATTATTGGAATATGTAAAGAAACAACGGGAATAGTAAATAACTATTACAGTGATCGAAAGGATAAACAACAATGAAGACGACAACAAGTTGTTAATATCTTGATCTTGAATGAAACTTCAAATATAGAACTTGTATTCGGAAATAAAAGAACATGAACTGCTACACTTGTGGCTTGTAGATCCGCTAAGAATACGAACGGTTAGAGTCCTTCGTCTGTTAAGTTAA
Source organism: Anisodus acutangulus (assembly GCA_029783415.1). Classification (NCBI taxonomy): domain Eukaryota; kingdom Viridiplantae; phylum Streptophyta; class Magnoliopsida; order Solanales; family Solanaceae; genus Anisodus; species Anisodus acutangulus. The sequence continues at coordinate 16,501,391 of CM056507.1, read as the reverse complement.
CACCTGAAACACTTAGCAATCAATTAGATAATCACAACACCACCGGTTGAGTCGAGAGATGGCTCTATGTCTTTAAGACAAGATTGCCCCCGTATATAGGCTTTACATAAGTGTGGACAATAGTCTTCCAAGATGAAACAACAAACTATCAAGTGTGCAAAGCCTACACAAATGATCTCAGCGAAGAACAAGAATAATGAAGATTGCTAAAAGAAGGATTGATATCAGGAAAATCTGATCTCTTTGTGGTGTTGTTAACTTATTTTTCTGTTCATGGTCTCTCTATGTTTTGCTATGTTCTTCTATAGAATTGAGCCAAAGGCCTCAATTTATAGGTGTGCAAGATGACCTCTTCAAGTGCCCATGTAATGGTCATTTAAATGCCATGTAATGGCCCTTTAAACCACCAACTAATGAAACTAAATAATGGCTGAGTTATGGAGGAAAAACTGTCAAGTTAATGCTCCAAAACCTCTTCATAATCAGCCAAACTTTTGGACTTCCGTCGAGCACTCACTGCTTGGGAAGCGCCGCGGCGCTGCAGCATTTAGCACTGCGGCTCCACAGCTCCAGAAGCCAAACATGGAATTAGCGTCGCGACTCAGCTAGGGGGCACCGCGACCCAGTCCAGGAGGTGCCACAGCCTTTCTCGGCTCTGGGGCCCTTTTTGACCCGTTCCATTTTACACCTCGCACAATCCTTCCTTCGTTTACCAATGTGGAACACTTGTTATTTATACAATAACCATCCATCATTCTATGTCTCAAACATTTCACTTATGTACCAATATCTCTTCCATTAACGAAATTTACGATACTTGGCACTAAGATTACACGTGTGTGGAAACGATATTTCCGACGTACGGGGACCAATTGTTCAAAAAATAAAAAAAATGGGATAAACATAATTCCACATTAGTAAATTTCCAACAATACCCTCTTGAAAGAGATTTTGGCGCACACACGATGTGCCTACTTTCAGCAATCTTACAGCGAAAAGATATTGCATCGGGAGAGGTGGCTTACACTTTGAACCTTCCCTAGTTGAATACCATCAGACTTACTTACTGCGCGGTGAACGTGGTGTCTTAAACCGTCAGTATTTAATCTAAGCCAAGACAACGGTACCAACACAATACCTCTCATTTATTCATTTCTTCTTTGTTATGTCCGTTGTTGCCGTGGAGACACTTGGATACTTAAGTGCGTTCATCTGAGGCGGCATGTCCTCGCACTTAAATAGGTGATCTCCTACAAGGTATTCTATTATACCCCACTTTACAAGTGTTAGAAATCATTAAAAGTTTCCCCAACCTTAACCTCAACCGTTTGAGGATCGTTAAAAGTTTAGAAGCTTAACCTTTACCCACCAGGCAGGTAGCACTTTAATGTCTATCGCAGGAACGACTTTGGATTCACGTTTCTTAACAAAAATCATAATTCGAAGTGCTCTTGCTTCCACCGAAGCGCTCAACTGAACCTTTTGCAGCTTAGTTTTTCCATTGAACCAAATTCTTGGGATCTCCCGTCAGTATGGTTGAGTTGCCACCGCAAAGGTTCGTATTTTTTGGGTTTTTAAGCCTATTCCCCTAGACAGGCAGAACTTTTGATCTTCGAGTAGTCCCTTAGTTAAAGGGTCCGCTATTTTCTTTGATTAGTAATGAAGGAAGTGACACCCGTGATGATCAACTGCCATACGGTCTCATGTCTCCGACAGATCTGATAGATATGTCCAGACGCCGTCATCCGTGCCCTTCCTGAAGCCGATCGGCTAGCCACATTGTATAACTGCTGAAAGGCACGGGTTTCTCCCAATAAGGAACGTCCTCTAAAGAGTCGTGAAGCTACTCAACTTCTTTCATGCTTTGTTTAAAGCGATAAACTACGATTTCATCATGAATCGGCTGATGCAAGTTTACTTAGAGGATTTTCCAAGACACACCATCCACATCTACTTGTGGCTTTGATGTTCTTCACATCTGATGTCTAATTTGCATCACTGTGTTCTCCCAGAACCGCTGGATATCCAGAATACCATAATCCGTAGATAAGCGAATATTTCAGATATCGTCATATCTGACTTAACGCCTTCTATCGATCATTTCCAGAATCACGAGTGAACCTTAGTTCAACTGATCTGCTTTGTAGGCCGATACTAGGTCGGTTGTAGTGTGTACAATACATTGAACTATATGTGACCTGCACATATCGCTCCTTGTATATGGGTGCACCATGATTCCAATCAGTTTCTATGATTCATATCCATTGGTGGCTTCAACGTGACTGTCAACTATCTCACAGCTGAGTTTGGAGTTAGACCAGTCCGTTAGATGTCTTGGAAATCCCAATTCCTAAGATGTCATATGTGATACCCATATCTTTTATATCGAGACTTTTGTTTCAATATGACTTCCACTTTCAGACTGTTAGTTTTTCCAACTGTTGGCTTTCAAACTTCAGAATTAATATTTTTGTTGTCAGATTCATTATTTCTGTTTTATCTGAAACTTCCAGGACCAAAATGTAAACATTTCAGGGACCAAAATAAAAGTTCAGGAAGAAGCCCAACAGTCCATCAAACCAACTCTGATCCTCCCCTTCTAACTCTCCGGTTAAGAAGGCGATATCAACATACATGTCACGCAAGACTGCAATGGCCCTAGATGTTAAGCTATTCACAGGGGAGCACATGTACAAGTAGCCGATGCCTTATACTCGTCAGTAGATCCATCTACTTTGTACTCACTTTTGAATATCCACTTTTACAACCCAAAGGTTCTTTTCCCGGAGGTAGATCAACCATTACACAAGTATGGTTCTCTATGATGGAATCTATTTATCTCTCTGTAGCTTCTTTCAAAAGCAGTGCTTCTGGAGATGACAATTATTTATTAATTGTCAATGGTTCGTTCTCAACCATACAAGCTAGAAGGCCTGGAACGAGTCTTTGTCCCCTCTTTGCTCCGTCTCGGTTCAACATCTAGAATCCCTGAGTTCTGTAGATCTGGAATATTAAGTTCCGGACAGTCAGCAACTTTCGAGTCCTGTAGATACGAAACGTCTAGTTCTAGACAGTCAGGCACTCGCGGGTTCTTGTTAACCTCGAGCAATTACTTCTTTTTCCTTCTCAAGGAAAGTTATCTTCAAAGAATTCAGCATTCTTTGACACCAAGAGGCGATAAACACTACTGTTATTTGCAGATCCAGTGGATATGCAATCTACAGTCTTATGTCCAACTTGACCTGTTTCGGTATTCCAACCTTAACCAAGCCAACCCACAACACAACATTTGTAGGTGGGATCTTTTCCATATTTCACACGGAGGGTTATTCTTATCCTTATACATAGTTCTGTTGAGAATCGCATTAGCGGTAAGGATAGCCTTACCCCACATATTTTGGGCGTACGGCTTTGCGCTTGGCTAACACTGTTAGACTGAGGTGAGTAATGAGCAGTCGTTTGATGAATGATGCTTCACATTCTCCCTCTCTATCACTACGAATTCTTCAATTCGTAGGCTTAGTTGATTTTCAACTTCTGCTTTGTAGCGCTTATCCGCTTCAACAACTTCATATTTACTTTTTAACAAACAAAGGATGCAATGCGTTGTACCATCATCAATGAATGTCATAAAGTACTTGTCTCCCCCCTCTATTTTGTATAAACTTCAAATCACCCATGTAGGTGTGACTAAATTCTAGAGGAGCGGTGCTTCTTTCGCTATTTCTTTGACGGAATGGAAAGGTGATTTTGCCTCTTCGCTTACTTCACATTCATTTTGAGGGTTTATGTCGACAGAAGGCAATAATCTTAACTTCGTTAGATTTTGAATGACTTTCTATTTAATGTGTCTTAATCTATGATGGCATAGATGCACGAATTACAAATATATCATTCATTTAGCTACAGACATACTGTACCATTCTTAGTTATTACAGACCCATTGGACTAGTCTCAAACCAGTTTGACCAACAGCGTCCCTTAAACCAAGTTTGGGACATGTATCACCTCATTTTAGAGTGATCCCATTCCCTGAAGTCCTATTGAGGACAACCTCTCCAACCCCTTCTACTTTAGAGGTGGCGTTGCTTCACATGAACAACATTTTGCCTGTGGTTAGGGCGTAACCGGGTCACATGTGATCTGGATACTCTGGTCCACTCCAGTTGCTTAGGCAGACTGAGTGTCCAATTTCTTTTCTGCCTTTCTTTTGGCCTTCAGATCATTTAAGACATGGAAACTCTGGCCCACCTCACTAGGTGTGTATTACTTTTCTGTCAAATGAATTCTGGCCCCACTCCAGTCGCCCGTAGGCTTTGTACGACTGAGTATCCAGTATCATACTTATCAAATAAATTCTGGCCCATCCAATCGCCCGTAGGCTTTGTACGACTGAGTGTCCAATATCATCCAATCAATTGAATGATCTTCTGTCAGATAGGTGACAAGTTCAACGTCTTAAGATAAGTCATTATCTTTTAGTCTTCTTCCCTTGTGATTGGTGCCCAGGGAAATCCCTGGCGCTTACTTAAGAGTGGTAATCATTTTCGTACAGTCAGTGGATCTCTCTCCTTCGTATGTACGAACATACTTTACACACTTTTAATAATTACACCTAAAAGAACGAATCTTTTAAGTTTTGTTTACAATAGTCCAATCTTTAATTGGGAAGGAATGAGATTCAATATCTGATTTTAAAGTGTAGGGAATATAAGTTTTTTAATGAAACACTTTCATATTCCCAGCCTTTCTTTACACACTTTCATTCAGATATTAACTAAATATATTATTGATAATGAAGGATTAACTTAAACCATTGGATTCTCGCCCACTTCAGTTAGACTGAGTGTCCATATCCTCATTACCATAATTCGAATTCTTTGTCTGGGACAGATATAGGCCTTTGACTACATGATAGAACATCATCTTCAGCCTTCTCTTCTTGTCCCAGTTGACATCTTCAGCCTCTCGTGTGCGCTTGTTTCCACCACCCTCGGGAGCGGTGACACCAACTTGTCATTGATCTTTACCGTACTAGTATGACTATCAGCAGTATCTTGAAGCTCAGCATCAGATCCAGAGATCCCTCCTTTGACGGAAACATATTTGTAACTGTCGTCAAAGAGAGAACCAAAACTAGGACCAAATTTGAAAGCATGGTTGTTGACAGAGACAGTGTTAGAACTGTTAACAGATCTATCAACGGAACTGTTTTCAAGAATAAAACCACAACCAGATTTGGTGACACACTTGTCGACCAACATCTTTCGAATCACTAACACAAATCTTGTCTTAAAATTGTTGGAATATGTAAAACAACAACGGGAATAGTAAATAACTATTACAGTGATCGAAAGGATAAACAACAATGAAGACGACAACAAGTTGTCAATATCTTGATCTTGAATGAAACTTCAAATATAGAACTTGTATTCAGAAATACAAGAACATGAACTGCTACACTTGTGGCTTGTAGATCCGCTGAGAATACGCTCGATTAGAGTCCTTCATCTGTTAAGTTAACACCTGAAACACTTAGCAATCAATTAGATAATGACAACACCACCGGCTGAGTTGAGAGATGGTTCTATATCTTTAAGACAAGATTGCCCCCGTATATAGGCTTTACGGAAGTGTGGACAATAGTCTCCAAGATAAAACAATAAACTATCAAGTGTGCAAAGCCTACACAAATGATCTCAGCGAAGAACAAGGATAATGAAGATTGCTAAGAGAAGGATTGATATCAGGAAAATCTGATCTCTTTGTGGTGTTGTTAACTTATTTTATGTTCATGGTCTCTCCATGTTTTGCTATGTTCTTCTATAGAATTGAGCCAAATGCCTCAATTTATAGGTGTGCAAGATGGCCTCTTCAAGTGCCCATGTAATGGTCATTTAAATGCATGTAATTTCCCTTTAAACCACCAACTAATGCAGCCAAATAATGGCTGAGTTATGGAGGAAAAACTGATAGGCTAATGCTCCAAAACCTCTCCATAATCAGCCAAAATTTTGGACTTCCGTCGAGCACTCACTGCCTGGGAAGCGTCGCGGCACTGCAGCATTTAGCTTCGCGGAGCCGCAGCTCCAGAAGCCAAACATGGAATTAGCGCCGCGGCGCTCCGGCGCTGCTGCCCAGTCCGGGAGGCGCCACGGCCCTTCTCTGCTCTGGGGCCCTTTCCGATCCATTCCATCTTACACCTCGCACAATCATTCCTTCGTTTATCAACGTGTAACACTTGTTATTTATCTAATAACCATCCATCATTCTATGTCTCAAACATTTCACTTATGTACCAATATCTCTTTCATTAACGAAATTTACGATACTTGTCACTAAGATTGCACGTGTGTGGAAACGATATTTCAGACGTACGAGGTCCAATTGTTCGAGTCATAAATAATGGGATAAACTTAATTCCACGTTAGTAAATTTCCAACATTATCTACATGTATCAGTTTCCAACCTAATATGATTTTACTGTTTCCTTGCTATTTGTGCCTTTTAGCTTAGAACGTGAACGTAACGCCACCTTTTTACTACAGAGGTATCTTACTTAATTTACTAGTATCCTATCAGAGTTACAGGGTCTACTTTCATTTCTTTTGGATGTAGATATTACGGATCACATTTCAGGCACGACTGAATATGTTATTGCTCAGCTCACTTCCGCCAGTTACTTTGCTGGGAGCCCGATATTTAACATGTTATTTCAAATTTTTAGTATTCTAGGAAATAACTCGAGAATATTGTGTTTTTAGTATTGGTAGAGGCTCATGGTTTATTTTAGTGTGCGTTTATGGATTTTCGTTATTTAGTTTCCTTAAATCAGTTTAAAACATACTATTGTTTCAGTGTTTTAAATTGCATTGGTCCTTTTTAGTTAAATGATCAATTCAACGACATTAACTTACATTCTTTATTGTAATTTTTTGTAACTACTATTTACATTGATTGTTATTAATATAAAAATTTGTGATTTGACAAAGTTATCCTTTTATTTCTTTGATTTAATTAATTTTTGTAAACTCATTAGTCAAATCGCAATTTTTATAAATAAAAAATTAATCAAATCATGCTATGGTGGTGGAATTGTCGCCAAAGGCGACATAAGTTCTCTCGCACAAGGAGCACATGCTAAATGTAGCTACCAAACTAGATGTCTTACGAGGTGTTCAAATTAATTATAGAGCCATTGGAGAATTTTTATGCAATGTATGTTGATATATTTCAGACATGATCAATTTAATTATTAACAAGCATAATAGTAGATATTTTTTTTAATGAAGCTAAGGAACATTTTTCTTTTTGGAGAACAGCTAACAACAGGAAATGGATGGATAACGAGAAGAAAATGCTACTTATGCTTTTATTCAACCTCTATAATTTATAGACTTACATATTTATCACAATGTAATTGAGAAGAATAAAATTAACAGTAATAAGTTTACAAAATTAATTAAACAAAATATTATATCGTGAAGGACAAAATTTTATAATAATAATAATAAAGTTAAAATAGTTGTTACAAAAAAAATAAAGAATACACACGCATTATAAATCACAAGAGAAGTTAATATTACGAAATTAAACGGGAGGAAAGGTTTATGAGATTATCTCTTTAGTTTTTTTTAGCTATAATGGCTTTGTGGGTAAATTACTAAATTGATCTAACTTGAATAGACAGACATGGAGTCCATTCGAATCCTCTTTCCAACTATTAATACTATCATTCAAGGAAAGGGTTAAAATCTTGTGTTGCTCAATCTGTAATATAATAGTATTACTTATCAATTTAAAATTCTTCTAATAGTAAGAAAATACCTGCATCTATGAATCACTCGAGTAAGACCTCCTAACGCCTAATCAAAGTTTCTCATATATCCTTAAATTAGCTTTATATTATATCACAAGTTGATAATAGCAAATGAATCAATTCAAAATACGCATTATTTTGGTTTATCTATGTTTACTCGGGGAACAAAATCAATTCAATAATTAATATTGGCGATTAATTGAACCCCAGATTAGGAGCTTTACTTATTTAAAGCTTTTAATTCCTTACAAAGATTTTTTGGTCTGTCCACGTCTTTCTACTCAACATGGTAGTCTAAGAGTCTAGACAACTATAACTTTCATACACCATTTGATAAAATTCTTTGAACTATCTTGAATTAACTTTATAATTCATAATTGTAGAATTTACAATCAGTATGTTTGAGTGAGTACTTTATGTACAGCATACTCTCATAGTCGAAAACAGCAGTCAAAAGCAACTGCCTATAAATGTTGGACAAGGTTTTGTTGTTTTTGCAACAAGTGGAAACAACTTATTTGCCAACACTTTATAAATGGAGATATATCGTTGTGCACTATAGGTTAGTGGAATTTATCATTTTCATATTTAATCCCATGGAGACTTGATTTCATGTTACTAAAGGGCTTACTTTCATGCACACAACACTGAGAAAAGCTACTCATTAGAGAGTTTTTTTTTTATATCCAGCTTCCCGGCTTACGTCAGACTATTCCTAGAGATAGTAGTCTCGGTCCATCAGCACTACTATGAGTAAATCGCGAGACGTGCCTGAATGATCAGGATTTGAGAACAGAGCAAATGATATCACCTAGTTATTTGTCCTTTTCTGTTAGTAGTTAAAGGGAATGTCAGAAATGTTATCTTCCTCTTATATCTTCAATCGTGGCAACATGCCACTGTGTTGAAAGTAATTTCAGCTCGATTAGGGTACACATTATTTATAATGTTCACTCTCCAAAGTTCCACAACATTTCAAGATTGCACAAATAGAATTGCCCAAAAGAATTGCGAAGAATTATTGTAGAGAGAATAAGAGGAATATTTTATATTTGTCGATAAGAGGAATCAGGATCCGCATATATAAGTAATGGCAACGCTTGGATAGTAATGGTCAAGATCGGCTATAAAGTTAATTGTATTGATTAACTTTAACAATATCAAAAAAAAAAATCCAAATCAAATTTAGCTAGGCATCACATATATCTCAGGCGGAGGGGAAGGTGACAAATTGACCAGTTTCGCTTTCAAGCTTATTTATCATGAGACAACTTCCTTTTATTAACTGTTTACGAGCCCAACAAAAAAAACAATTCATCTATAAGGAGGAAAAAAGAGTTTTTCGTCATCAATGAGAGACTTTTGTCTTTCACATAAGACAAGAAAAAAGACCCACAAAAAATAGTTGATTTTGCATGACCAACCATGAATAAAAATACCAAGGAGCCTCGACTCATGTAAACAACCTCTTACTAAAATGTAATATAAGACAGTGTACGATAAATCCAATATGATCCGGCCTTTTCTTATACTTGCACAGCGGAAGCTTAATTAGTAATTAGTGCACTCTTTTTTTTTTCCTTCTTTTAATAGTTGTTGTCATATCATTTCTCATGTCGCCACGCCACATTGATTATTTGTGTCCTTTAACTCTTAATCAATCCTAAAAGGTTGTGCATTAATGGAATTCACTTTGATCCTGCCTATTGATGGTGGAAACACATGCATAATGCACCCGATTGACAATTTTTCTCCTATGAGCATATGTGAGTATGAAGTATTTAACCATTACTCTAGTGTACTTCTGAATATCAGACTAATAAACTTCCATGGGTACATTTCTTGGACATCTAGTACCTGGGTTGGTCTTAGCCCTTCTTGGTTTTTGGCATACAATTAGTGCCATTAGAGCCAACTATCAAAATGGAGCTACAAAATTCAGATCAAGGTTTTGGTACCCTTTCAAGAGTCCCCTAATTCCCACTCTACAACACCTTGATCTCATTCTTGTCTTGTCCTTCTCCATCTTTTGTATAGTTATCCAATTCATAGACTTTCCTTCTCTTCACTTATCATTCAAGCTTCATAATGTTGAACATGCCACCATGTTCCTTCACTTGACCGTATTCGCGTGTTTTGCTCTTCTTGCTGAGATAAGTAACTTGCCTGAGATCCTACATGGGATCTTAGGTATACTTGCTACATCTATTTTTGGTCAGGAGCTTTTCTTACTTCATTATCATTCAACTGATCATGTTGGACTTGAAGGCCATTACCATTGGCTATTGCAGCTAGTCGTGTTTATCTCCCTTATGTCGGCTCTTGTTGTCACTTGCTTCCCTTCTTGTTTCCCTGCAGCACTTGTTCTCTCGATTTCAGTCGTTTTCCAAGGTGTTTGGTTCATGAACATGGGATTCAACTTATGGTTTCCACATTTTGTTCCACAAGGATGCGTTACGCAATCAAGTGAAGCGGTTATGTGTCAAACGGATGAAGCTGATTTAAGGGCCCGAGCTATGGCGAACTTGCAGTTTAGTTGGGTACTTGCAGCTATCTTGATCCTTGTGGCTGGTATTTCCGTTATCTTCGCGAGAAATCGAGCAGATAGGAGTCTGTTGTCTAAGTATGAGCAGCTTCAGAGTAGGGGCAGAGACATCCCTGTAACAATTAATTGCTTGAAGTAAACTATTAAATAACGAAATGTACATTAGGCATCAAATGCCAACTTAAATAAACTTCAATATATGTGTCTGAGGACAAGTTCTGGGGCGTCTTCTTGCCTAGGCATCAACTGCCAACTTAAATAAACTTCAATATATCTAGTATTGTCCACTGGAAAATACTAGATAACAAGGTTGCATTGGGCAAATGATGCCAAGAAAATCATAAAGCATTAAATGAGAGGTAAAGATTAGGTCATAATCCCTTTTTAACTGATAGGTTCAAGTTTCAGTGAATTTGATGGTAAACCAAATACTGAACTCAAAAACAGAAACAAAACAAAAAAAGAAAAAAAAAAGGAATATCTAAATGGACTAAATTGAACTCGATACAGGCTTAGACAGGGCAATAGATATAAAAGAGTTTAGCTCGTTTCAGGCTCTTTTGCAGACTGAAACGAGCTACATATATTGGCTAATATGATAGGACTCAGATAGATCAAACCAGCAGCTGAAAGCGCTTTAAGTAGAAGTTTTACTCAACTCATGACTCGGCTATTATCCAGAAGCATATGCACTCATTGCCTTTATTGGTTTGTAGAAATAGATTAGTGGCATGGTTTCTTGTGCTTCATTTCTACTCGGGTAGTTGCAACGGTTTCAGATATGCAGATCCAGAAAAGGCAACTCTCCAGCCCCTTGCACATGAATATGAAGTATTGGAACAGGTTTAAACTCTTCATCTAAGAGGGAGCCAATATTCAGAAGCCATAAGTCTAATTGATGAATTCCTTGATAATCCTTCTAAACTCGAATAGACTTTCTTTCCTGACCGTTACAAGATAACTAGCATAGACCTTTGGTAGGATACAGTGGATGACAACTCCTATTATTACCATGGGTGGACATCCTATTCAAGCTCATGTAGCAGTTGGACTTCTTTGTGAGACAGATCAAGAATGTCTCATTATAGGAATGTTAAGTGCACAAAAGTTAGCTTTTGGCATCAAATTAACCCAAGCAAATTGATGTCATGCTACATTCTTTTGAACAAAGCTTCTGCAATTTCTTTTTCCTCCCTCCTGAGGATCACATATAATCCCAATTATAAGAATGGAGGGGTAAGGTCTGCATACACTCTACTCTCCTCAGACTCCACCTGTGGATTACACTAGTTATGGCAGTTGTTGTTGTTGATAAGAAACTCCAGTAATAGGGAAAAAATAGTTAGATACACTAAGATTCTAGTCCATCGCCCAGAGGCCCCGTAGAGTAATGTTGTCAAGACAGGAGACAGAATACTGATTTTAACAAGTGAAAACTCAAAATTTCTTGAGGAAACCAAATTTTATAAGTGTAGTATACATATCCAAAATAAACAAACTCTACATCAACGCAGAGAAAGTAAATCTTGGTGAAGAGAAAAGAAAAATTAGCAAATTAACCAACTTTTCAATCAGATTCCTCAACAGAAGCTTCAAGTCGAAGGAGGACAAAACCAACAGCAACGCCGACCAGAACGAGGCCTGGAATAATGGAAGCAATCTTGAAAATCTCAACAGCAGCATTGCAGGTAGAAGACAAAGCTCCACCAGCTTTGCCTTGTGATGATGTTGTTCTCAAGGAACTAACAATGTTGGCAAAAGACTGTTCAGTACAGAGAGGGAGGCCTAATGAGACAACATTGGTATGTGCCTTAAGCCCTCCAAATGAATTCAAGCCCCTAATGTACTTCACTTTCGTTCTTTTTTGGGAACACCTGTTTGTGCCAACTCTGGCTGCCAGTGTAACTGTTGCTGGAGAAAGTGTCACTGAGGCTGTTGCCATTGCTTTCTGACCACCAACCTATACGGTCAAATTTCTCTATAACAGTCATTCTCTATAATAACATTTCATTATAACGGTCAAGTTTTCTTTATAACCGATTTTCATGTTTTGTTATAGTATATGTTCTCTATAACAACATTTCATTATAGAAGCAAAAAAATATCTACACAAATGACGCTGTTTTAAAAGGTTTGACTGTATAACAAGTGTTAGACAGTTTGTACTACATATGAAGTAGGATTGTAAAAATGAGTTTGAAGGCTAAAGGCTTTATATATTACACTATAAAAACATGATATTTTCAGTTTTTATTTAAAACTTGAAATTCAATTTAAAAGAAAATTCTAGTTTTCCAATTAAAAGAAAGTGTTTGTTCATGCAATCAGAAAACTATTCTGAATAGGCCTTATCTAAGAAGTGACTAAGTCAGTTTGCAATATATAAAGTGGCAGTGACTAGTGTGCTTCAAAACTTTCTTTGAATTCTGTTTTTCTTTTATTTTTTAACAAGAGGAAGGTGTATGAAGATTGGTTTACCTGGTTGTGATGGCTTGTGGAGTGCTCTAAGTTTGCCAAAGTAGAGAGAAAATAGAAGAGTGAACATGGATCTATTATGTTTGAGGTGAATTATTAGAGAAAATGGATAAGGGAGACTGATGAGATGGTTGGCTGAAAAAAGGAGCTGGATGAGGCTTCACTTATAAGCTGCTAAAATTTATAATACTGGATGGGACATGGGCCTCTTCCACATTGTCCAAGTGGAAGCATAGTTGACTCTTTTCGTCCTTATTCTAAGGCTTGTTTGGCCATGAGGCAAATCCAAAGAGGTTTTTCCCGTACGTTCATCACAAAATATTTTTAGATTCCAACACACCCAATGCCAGATAACTGTCAAAAAGCATAAGCCATAAAACACAATATGTGCTCCAGCTACACCTTCGTAACTCCAAATACCCGGATTCGTTACAGTCCCCCTGTGATACTCCAACCGCCCCATGAATTGGTTATTCCTAAACGAGTCATGAAGGGTATAACGAACATACCCTATCTCCACATTGGATCAAGAACAGGATCAGAAGGATCAAAAATCGCTAATTCATACAAAGCATATCATTGATTTGAAGTTTAAATTTTGTTTGGACATATAATTTGAATCTCAAAAATTATATTTTTTCTCATAATTATGAAAACCCTGGGTAAATTTCATAGATGGTCAAACAACTATCGCTTTTTTTCACCAAAGTTACTTCAGTATGTTTTTTAACACAAAAATCACAAAACTTTGAGCTTACTACCATAAAAGTCACACAAGGATAACTTTTTTAATTCTTTTTTAAATATATTTTTAATCTAATTAATACAAACTCAATTAAAAAGAACCGACCCGACCCGACCCGACCCGAAACTCATATACAGAAATTAAAATATCGAAGAAACATAACCAATCCTTCCACCAAATATACGATCCATAAATGTGTGGAACTAAAATATTCTATATGATCATTTTCACCGGCGGAAATAAATTGTTATGGCTTGTGGCACTAGGTGTTGGATGGTGAAATTTTCATGATTGAGGTACTCAAATAAAATGCATCGGAGGAGTACATGACCGTAGATAAGTTTGTCCTTAATTATTTATTATATATTCAACGACTAAAATATTTGGAGAGTTGTTCTTAAAAAAAACTTACCTTCATAAATATTATATTGCTTGATGTAATATTAGTTAACTTTGGTTAATTTTCTGGAAACAACTTTTTTTCAATCATAGGGTGATTGCACAGTTTTACATTTTCTTATATAGTGAGAAATTGAATTTTATATATGGAGCAACAGTTATGACATTGCATAGGAAGTAATAATTTTGTGATATTTTTTTTCAAATTTATTCACCCTTTTAGTATTTTAATATCTGCATATGAGTTTTGGGTGGGGTCAATTTTTTAAATTGAATTTGTGTTTATTAGATTAAAAATAAAAAAATTACTCATTGGAAGATGAATTTTCCAATATGCGTGATTTTGTGTTAGTAAGCTCAAAGTTTTGTAACTTTTGTGTTAGAAAACATTGTTAAGTGACTTTAATGAAAAAAGTAACAATTATGTGACTTTTGTGTTAGATACTATTGATAAAAATTATCTTTTGGGCCTAATACACCCATAAGGGGTGCTAGCTAAATAAGACAGCTCATTAGTTAAACTAGCCCTAAGTCCTAATACGGTCTATATAAGTACCATTATAGGTGTTGAACATTTAATTGCATGGTTTGACCTTCAAATTGGCTGGTCTTTAATTTTTACCCTTCAAATGAAACTTAAGCCTATTGGGGCATAAGTTCTTTAAAAGATCCAGCAAAAGTTATGTCGGATTCCTTAAAGAACTTATTACCCAATAGGCATAAGTTCCATTTGAGGGTCAAATATTAAAGACCAGCACAAAATAGGGAAAAAGTGCAAATGACCCGATGTTGGAAGATGTACTCTAAATCCTCCAGAGAACGGATAGGGTTAGTAGAATTCTCTACATAATTAAATAGGATATTTAGACGGTGGAACTAGGGTTTCTATTCCTACGTGAGGATTCCTGACGACTAGTAATTCGAGTGGTAGTTTCTGCAAACGATGCACTTCCGCAAGTCTCTGAACTAGCAATTACTTCATTAGTATCAGAGCCAACATTCTTGTTTTCTGGTCGTGTGAATTAATTGTACGCAGTATGTGATTTTAGGATTTTTAAATGTTAAACTCAATTTTTGATGACGCAGTTTCATGTTCGAATTTATTTGTTTTGTTCATGAAATCTTAGAACTTTTAAAGATCTCGTTGAGAGCTTTCCGGCGATAGGTAGATCATAAAATTTGGCCTTGTCGTTTGTGATTAATTGAACTTTTAAATTCTAGGGTTTCATGAATACAAATTTAATCTTACAAAATTGAAAATTTCATGTTTCCATGCTATATTTGTGTGAAATATGTTGTGTAATCTGTTACAATATGTTTATAGAGCAAAACTAATTTTTCAATAATCGGTGTAGGTTTTTGTTCAAAATGAAAAATATTAACTTTGATCATATGGCTCAACTTTTGAACGTTATTTCGCGCAATTTATTATTTAAATCAGTCCTAAAACATGTTTAGGACAGTAACCAATGTTTTGATTGAAGGTTTTTTTGGTCAGAAATCATGGTTTTTGGTCGGAATCCTAACAAACCCGAATTAAGAAAAACTCCAATTGTTTTCATGATTTTTGGCTAGTTTTTAATGATATTTTGAGAAATTGGTTCTTGAAATCAATATGCTTGGAACAAAACTTAGTGTTTTAATTGAATCAAAATAACCTAACACATGGATAAAATTGAGTCGGCTCATCGATATACCCGTTATTCAGACCTGGGTCGTGTCTGGTTGGAGAAGAAGGATTGGAATAGTATTTTTCTACGCACTCTCAGTTCAAACTTGTGTCGACAAGTGTGGCCCACTCCCAGCTTCATTTTTTATGAATATTTTTTTGTTTTGTTCGAAATTAAATTTCTGAATTTTTCATATTTTTTAAATAATTTTTATACACTGGAAAATATTTTTTCTATATTTAATACCGTTATGAGAATATTAATTTTGTATTAATTGTTTTCTGTGGTATTTTCAAAAAAAAAAATATGAAAAATATATATTTGATTTAGAGAACATTGCTATGTGACTCTCTCTGCCTAAAGATTTATGAAAAATAAAAGTATTATTTTCTAAGTGAAATTAGGTATAACTGTTAATTTTTTCCTTGATTTGTTCTTGAGGTGTCATGGTGTATGTTATTATCGGATGACATAGTTTGATTGATGAGACTCGTAACAGAGTTAACGCTATGATGAAGGTTTGGAGACAAACGCTGGAGTCTAAAGGGTTCAAGTTGAGTAGGACCAAGTGCAATTTCAGTGGCGTAACGAGGAGGCTGGCGTGGAATTTAGGCTTGGTACCTAGGTCATCCAAAAGAAGGGAAATTTTGAATATCTTGGGTCTATTATCCAATGAAATGGGGATATTGACGATGATGTCACACATCGTATTGGTGTAGGGTAGATGAAGTGGCGGCTCGCATTAGGAGTCTTGTGTGACAAGAAGGTGCCACCAAAACTCAAAGGCAAGTTCTATAGAGTAGTGGTTAGACCAACTATGTTATATGGGGCGAAGTGTTGGACAATCAATAACTTTCACGTTCAGAAGATGAAAGTTGCGGAAATAATGATGTTGCGATGGATGTGTGGGCATACTATGAGAGATATGATTAGAAATGATGATATGCGGGACAAAGTTGAAGTGTCTTTAGTGGAGGACAAGATGCGGAAAGCACGACTGAGGTAGTTCAGGAATGTGAAGAGAAGACGCATGGATGTCCCCAGAGCTCAGGTGTGAGAGGTAGAATATGGACGATTTCAGGAGAAGTAGAGAGGTAGACCAAAGAAGTATTGGGGAGAGGTGATTAGACAGGATATGACACAGTTCCAGCTTACCGAGGACATGACCTTAGATAGGAGGGTATGGAGGACACAGATTAGGGTAGAACGTTAGTAGGTGGTGGAGCATTTTCTCACTTGTCATTTCATACTAGTAGTCATAGTATTAATTTTGTAGTTTCTTTCCTTTCGATTCCTGATACTATTTGGTGTTTCTTGTACTTTGATTATCGTATTGACTGGTGGTTGTCAATATCTTTTTTTGTGTGTATGTTACTTCTCTATCATGTTTTATAGTATTTTGATATGATTGATTTATTCTCGTTATTTATTTTTAATATTGCTTTGAATTGCTTGTTCTTATGCCGATGGTCTACCGAAAACAACCTCTCTACCTCCCAAGAATGTGTGGGATGCTCTGAAAATTAAGTTTGGTAGCATTACGATTTCTAGACTTAGGTAACTCTCTATCGGATTTGACACCTATGAGAAATGCCCATAGCACAACATGAGGAAACGCTTGAGGATAATGTCAAATATGATGAATGAGTTAGCAGATGCAGGTCATAAGTTGACTGATGAGCAACAAGTCCAAGCAGTCATTCGTTCCCGCCCCACAGTTAGGAGCATATGAAAATGCACCTAATACATAATGAGCATATTGTGACGTTCGAGGATGTGAGTCATCATCTTGAGTTAGAAGAGGAGCATCTTGAGGCTGACAAACATGGTGCAGAAGTGTATATGTCAACAACTTCTAGCTCAAAGAATGGTATTAAACGTAAAGACAAATGGGAACTGAAATGACCAACAAGACGAGAAAAGGCGTGGATGAAAGAAAAATATAGCAAAAAAGAAGTGTTTCAATTGTGAGCAAAAGGGTCACTATGCTAGTGAATGCACTCAGCCAAAAAAGGCACCACAAGGTGGCTATCAAAAGATACTCTGTGTATCTTATGCTAATGAAATATGTGTTGCTAGTTCTGTTTTTATTTCTAAAATTGATCCTTTGTAGATTGTTGATTCAGGGGCCACATACCATGTATCTAGAGATCGTGAAGCATTTGTTGACTTTCGACGGGTCCCATATGGTGCAATGTAGATATATGTAGAAAATAATACTAAGATTGTTGTAAAAATACTCAGTTAGTGCAAGCTAGTCCTGCGTGAAGAATGAGTCCTTATCCTATATGATGTTCTGTTTTCTTCTCAGATTCGCCGGAATATTATTTTTGTGTTAGTTTTATTATGTTTAGGTTCGAATTGATATATTCATGATATTGAGGGTATATTTGTCTTCAGAAATAACTTATTATGGTTCTAGTTTTATTAATAATGATTTTATTGTAATGGATTTGGATTTCAGTTTCTATAATTTAAATATTAGTTTTTTCATGTTTGCCTCTTTTTATTATGGTGATGATTAGGTATGATATGCTAGACTTGGTCATATTAGATAACATCATATGCAAAGGCTAGCGAAAGAAGGTTTGTTGTCTAATATTGAGCATGTGGATATGTCTATGTGTGAATATTGTCTTGCAGGAAAAGATACAAGAAAACCATATGGAAAAGGCACCAGGGCCGAATTTCTGTTGCAATTAATTCATTCGGATATTTATGGTCCTATGAATGTGAAAGCTAGGTATGGAGCTTCTTATTTCATTACTTTCACCAATAATTATACTCTTTTTGGTCATATCTATTTGATTTCACATAAATCTAAAGCAATGAGTTGTTTTAAGAAATATGTGAACATGGTTGAAAATCACCTAGACAAATCAATAAAAGTATTGAGGACTAAACGTGGCTGTGAATATTTGTCGGCGCAATTTAATGAGTTTTGTGATGAAAATGAATCCATTTCTAATACTCCACAACAAAATAGTATTGCGTATAGAAGAAATATAATGCTCCTTGAGATGGTAAGATCAATGATTGTGCAAGCAAGGTTGCTTAATTCCAATTGGGGGATGCATTATTGACTGCTATCTAAGTTCTTAACCGTGTGTCAATAAAATCGGTTTCACCTGCGTCATATGAGTTATGTATTAGCATTTGCTTCTTTTGTCCCACATTGGAAAAACATATTTGTATCCCATGTAATAGACCCTATATAAAGGGTTTTACTTGCTTTTCTTTTACTTGCACTTTTAGCTCTCAAGAATAATATTATTTTATTATCTTGTTATTGCTTTGTAAGAATTCATGTTATGAATAAAAGACTTTCATGAATTCTATCATGGTATCAAAGCCAAGAGCACAAGTTAATATTTTTAGCTCGATCGCGGATTCAACTTCGCGGTGAGTTAGTTGGGGGTTCGTATGCAGCACGCCCCTGGTATCAATTAAAAAATTTTTTGGCTTGTTTTGGAAGCTCGTGCTCGTTTTGGCTGCTCGTGCTCGTTTTGGCTGCTCGTGCTCGTTCCGATCTTGGCTTCCACATCTGGGTTTCGTCTTTTTGGCTTCCGCATCTGATTGGTGAGATCTGCCCTTTTTTATTTTATTTTGTTGCTTGGGATTGCTGCTTGTTATTTGGGATTTTCTGTTTAAAATTCATAATGGCTGGAGGTGATGATTCTTTGCAAACTATTGGTGTTAGGTTAGATGGAAAAAATTATTCCTATTGGAGCTATGTCATGGTAAATTTTCTGAAGGGAAAAGGGCTTTGGGATTATATGTCTGGAAAAACCAAATGTCCTAAAATTGGAGATGAAAATTTTGATGAATTATTTAGGACTTGGGAGACCAATAATTCAAAGATTATTACTTGGATTAATAACTCTGTTGAACAAAGAATTGGTGTTCAATTGGCTAAGTTCAAAAGCGCTAAAGAGATTTGGGATTATTTGTCAAGATTGTTTGTGCGAGAATAATTTCTTTGTTAAATACTCGATTACAATATGAAATTCGTGCACTAGTACAAAAAGACTTGGGCATTCAAGATTATTTCTGTGCAATGACCACTTTGTGGGATCAGTTAGCTATGACAGAATCTACTGAATTGCAAGCATGCGATGCTTATATAAAATCTGAGAGATGAAGATCGTCTTGTTCGGCTATTGATGGGTCTTCGGTCATTTGAGAATTGTCGTTCGTGCTTATTGCACCGCAAACCCTTACCATCTGTTGAAGATGTGGTAAATGAACTTATGGCTGAAGAAACATGTTTGTAGACTCTAAAAGGGGTACATAAGGCTTCTACTTTTGTACTGGCATATCTTTCGTCTACACCGGTCCTTGCAGCTCCTACACACCAGTATAGAACATCTATCGTAGGTAATTGTAATTATTGTAAGAAACCGGGACACTGGAAGAATCAATGTCCTGAGCTACGGAAGACGTCAGGTTCTAAGCCTCCACATTCGGGACAAGGACAGAAGTCTTCTCAACAGAAGCCATATTCTGGGGGTCAATTCCAGAACTTGTATCCACCGACTCAGGCTGCCTTTGTGCCCTCTCTTGATCACCCAAACGAGAGCCTCTGTGAGTCACGATCGATTCTCAGTGACCAATTTCAGTTCCTCGCCTTCCAACAGCTTCAACAAAATTCTCGCCTTATGCTCTTTCTGCTCCTTCCGCCATCACCATCTATTGGTTCGGTATCATTTCGCCTTCTTGGATCTTGGACTCTGAGCTGAAATCATATGTCTCCCGATTCTTCCGCCTTTGTATCTATGTCTTCGACTCCTTCCACTTCATGATCACGATGGCACACCTATGCCATTGACAGCATTGACACCATTCATACATCCACTATATCATTACGATGTTTATTGCATTCCAAAATTACATATAAATCTTGCTTCTGGTCAAATATGTGACTCTGGATGTTTTATTGGACTCTTCCCTAATTCTTGTTATGTGCAGGATCTAAAATCCAAGAGAGTGATTGGGACAGGGCGTAGAAAGGGGAGAGGTCTATATGTTTTGGATAAGCTGCATCTTCCTACTCATGCAGCAACTATGCCTGTTAATCTGTCTTCTTTTCATTTAACACATTCCTCTCCGAAGTTTTATTTGTGGCACTCTAGACTTGGTCATGTATCAGGTTCTCGCCTGCGTTTTATGTGTAATACTGGTGTTCTTGGTGATTTACAATCCGATGATATTTCTGATTGTAGTGGATGTAAACTTGGAAAATTTTCTGCTTTGCCTTTTAATCTTAGTCCTTCTACTTCTTCTGCACCATTTGATCTAGTTCATTCAGATGTTTGGGGGCCAGCACCTATCCCTACTAAGGGTGGCTCCAGATATTATGTTTCCTTTATTGATGATTATACTCGTCATTGTTGGGTTTATTTGTTGAAAAGACGCTCTGATTTTGTTCATACTTATGTTGAGTTTCAAGCCTATGTGAAAACTCAACATTCTGCCATTATTAAATGTTTTCGGGCTGATTTAGGAGGTGAATATACTAGTGGGGATCTTTCTGGTATTTTTAAAGCTGATGGTACAATACATCAGTCTTCTTGTCTTGATACACCACAACAAAATGGGGTAGCCGAGAGAAAACATAGGCATATTGTTGAGACAATGAGATCCATGCTTTTGTCCGCTAGTGTACCTAGTGAATTTTGGGGAGAAGTCGTCCTTACATCTGTTTATCTTATTAATAGGATCCCTACCTCTCATAATTCTCGTATTTCTCCGTATGCTAGACTATTTGGTCACACCCCACTATATTCCCATTTGAGAGTTTTTGGTTCTACATGTTTTGTTCTACGTCCACATGCAGAGCGTACTAAGTTATCTTCTCGTGTCGCCATTTGTGTTTTTCTTGGATATGGGGTTGGGCAGAAAGGTTATCGTTGTCATGATCCAGTTTCTGGAAAATTGTATGTGTCTCGTAATGTTTCCTTTATTGAGCATGTTCCTTTCTTTTCCATCCCACCTACCTCACATGGCATGACAAAATCTGACCTTATTGATATTGATCCCTTTGATGTTGATTGTCCATCTGATTCTACATCTATATCATATGTTCCTTCTCAGTCTTCTGGCAGGTCCCATGATATTGATACTCAGCCCCCTCTTACGCCTATTTCAGAACCTCTTGTGGTTGCAGATCCAGATCCACCTCGCTATCCTAAACGCACTCATGATCTACTCGGTATCCGATTTTGATTATTCTTGCTATGCTCCATCATTCGCTTCCTTTCTAGCTTCTATTAATTCTCTCTGTGAGCCTACATCCTACTCGAGGCAGCTCGTGATCCTCTTTGGCAAGAGGCTATGAATGAGGAACCAGTTGCTTTGAACAAAGCGGTACTTGGGATTTGGTTTCTCTACCGACCGTAAGAAAACTATTGGTTCTCGATGGGTGTACAAGATTAAGACAAAGTCCGATGGTTCTATTGAGCGATATAAATCTCGTTTGGTTGCAAAGGGTTTTGCTCAAGAATATGGTATGGATTATGAAGAGATTTTTGCACCCGTTGCAAAGATGACATCTGTCCGGTTCTTATTGCGATGGCCTCTGTTCGTCATTGGCATATTTCACAAATGGATGTTAAAAATGCTTTTTAAATGGGGATCTTCAAGAAGAAATCTACATGGTCCCTCCACCTGGTGTTTCACATAGTCCAGACAAGTGTGCAGGCTTAAGAAAACTCTGTATGGTCTCAAACAAGCTCCAAGAGCTTGGTTCGACAAGTTCTCCAATGTAGTATCATCTCTTGGGTTTATTTCCGACTTTCATGATTAGCGTTATTTGTTAAATCATCCCCTGCAGGTTGTATTTTGCTTTTGTTGTATGTTGATGACATGATCATTACAGGTGATGATGTTGATGCTATTGCAAACCTAAAATCTACTTTATCTCACCGTTTTGAGATGAAAGATTTAGGTCATCTACGTTACTTTTTAGGCATTGAGGTAGCTTATTCTGAGAAGGGATATCTTCTCTCTCAGTCTAAGTACATTGCAGATATTCTTGAGCAGGCCTGTCTCACAGATACTCGTATAGTTGACTCTCCTCTTGAGGTTAATGTTCGATATACACCTACTGACGGGGATCATCTTCCCGATCCCACTTTATATCGTTCAGTTGTAGGGAGTCTGGTGTACCTCACCATTACTCGCCCTGACATTGCATATGCTGTTCACATTGTCAGTCAGTTTGTTTGCTCTCCTACATCTGTACATTGGGCTGCAGTTATGCGTATTCTTCGCTATCTTCGAGGGACGATTTATCGTAGTCTCTTGTTTCCATCGACCTCATCCTTGGAGCTTCGTGCATTTTTCCGATGCAGATTGGGTGGTGACCTAGCCGATCGGAACTCAACTACTGGTTATTGTGTATTTTTAGGAGATTCACTCATCTCATGGAAAAGTAAGAAACAAGATGTGGTTTCTCGCTCTTCAACTGAGGCAGAGTATCGTGCTATGGCTTCTACTACGTGTGAGATTGTATGATTACGTCGGTTATTGGTTGATATGGGTGCCTGTCTTTCTTCACCAACACCGATGTATTGTGATAATAAGAGTTCTATTCAGATTGCGCACAACACAGTCTTTCATGAACGTACCAAGCATATTGAGATTGGTTGTCATATTATTCGATATCATCTTCAAAGAATAAGACTCTATCCTTGCCATTTGTCTCATCTTCGATGCAACTTGCAGATTTCTTCACAAAGGCGCATACCTTAAAGCGTCACCGGTTCTTTCTTGGCAAACTCTCGATGCTTCTGTCTACACCATCGCGAGTTTGAGAGGAGATATTAGCATTTGCTTCTTTTGTCCCACATTGGAAAAACATATTTGTATCTCATGTAATAGACCCTATATAAAGGGCTTTACTTGCTTTTCTTTTACTTGCACTTTTAGCTCTCAAGAATAATATTATTTTATTATCTTGTTATTGCTTTGTAAGAATTCATGTTATGAATAAAAGACTTTCATGAATTCTATCATTATGGACTGATAGAAAGTCCGACCTAAGTGTATTAAGACATTGGGGATGTGCAACTTATGTTCACAATTTCTCTCATAAATATAGCAAATTGGGCCCAAGGAAAAAGAAGAGTATCTTCATTAGATATTCTCAAACCTCAAAAGGATACATATTCAAAGGAATGCAAGATAGTGGGAGTGTAATCGAATTTAAATCTAGAGATGTCACATTCTTAGAGAATGAATTTTCCAAGAAGGGCAAGATAGATCAAGTCTTATCTCTTTATGAAAATGAGGACACAGATCACACAGGATCCCTTCATTCGAGTGGGAAAATTTTGGGTGATGAAGAATTAATTTGTTATGAAGACCCAACTTCACCACTTAATGCGAATGAAAATGATCCTGCTCCAAATGAGAGTAGAAATAATCTTGTTCCAAATGGGAGTGAGACAAATGATTTTGGTCCAAGTGGGAGCAAAATTATTTCAAACAGGGAGAAATTGAGATTTAGTGAATCTCAAGTAGGATGTAGCAATCGTCAAAGAATCCCTCGTCGTCATTTTGATATTGAAGGGGGTGAACTTTTCAAAGTGCTCCTGCAAGAGGAAATTGAGCTAAGAAATGTGAAAGAAGCATTTTCATGTCCTTCTAAGCATATATGGATAAATACAATGGAAGAAGAGATGGAGTCCATGAGAATCAACCAAGTTTGGAAATTAGTCGATCTTTTAGAAGGACATAAAACTATTTAAACCAAATGGATTCTCAAAATTAAGCACAAGGTTGATGGCACAACTGATAGATATAAAGCTCGACTAGTTGCTAAAGGGTATACACAACAGGAAGGGATTTATTACGATGAGACTTTCTCACTTATTATATGATTCATTTCTATTCACCTAATTCTGGATATAGTTGCTAGCTTGGATCTGAAATTGAATCAAATAGATGTAAAAACTGCCTTTCTCAATGGAGATTGAGTGAAGAGGCTTATATTAAACAATCTGAGGGTTTCAACCAAAAAAAGTCACGAACATAAGGTTTATAGACTTGTGAAGTCTATTTATGGCCTTGAACAATCTCTAAGGTAGTGGTACATGTGCTTTCATAGTGTAGTCACTTCTAGTGGCTTCATAATACCAAAAGATCTAAGGGTAAATTTGTGATTATGTCGTTATACGTCGATGACATACTTATAGCCAGAAATGATATGGAGTATTTAAATGAGGTTAATGCCTAGTTATCATCTCATTTTGAAATGAAAGACACGGTGAAGCAACATGTATTCTCGAAGTAAATATTTTGAGATAATATTCAAGGAAACTGTTGTGTCTTTCTCAAGAGAATTACATTAGAGAAGTTCTTGAATGATTCAATATGCAGAATAATAATCTTATTGATACTCCAATAAAAAAAAAGCAATGCCTTGAATTCTAAAATATGTCCTAAGACTCCAGAAGAAGAGGAACAAATAAAGTGAGTTCCTTATGCCAGTGTAGTTGGTAGTTTAATGTACACTATGTTGTGCACTAGACCTGATATCTGTTTCGCAATTGACTTGGTAATCAGACATCAGTCTAGCCCTTACCCAACACACTGGAAAGTAGTTAAAAGGATCATGAAGTACCTAAAGGGAACTTCTGATTATGCACTTTCCTATGAAGGCAATGACATGTGCTTGAGGGGATACACTGATGCAAATAATGGAGGAGATATGGACGAGAGAAAGTCCACCTTTCAATACATTTTTCTAATCAATAATGGTGCTATATCGTGGAGTAGTAAGAAGCAATCATGTGCGGCCTTATCCACGATGGAAGCTGAGTTTGTGACTCTCTTCTCAACTGCACAAGAAGTTGTTTGGTTAAAAAGATTTTTGGAGCATTTGATTGGTGATGCAACAAGTACTAATCCAATGATTGTCTATTGTGATAGTCAAGCTTCAATTCAAGCACCAAGGACCCAAAATATCATTGTAAAATCAAACACATTGATATCAAATTCAATTAAATAAGAGACATGGTAGCACACGAGGAAACGAACATAAAGTATATCTGTACAAAAGAAATGGTTGCAGACCCATTGACTAAGACAATTCCTAGAGACGTGTTTATTGAACATGCTAGATCTCAAGGATTACATAGGCTTTGATATGTAGTCACTGGTATATTATTTTATTTTCTCAGTCGTTCACATATGTTTATTGTTTTTAATAGAAAATAAAGTTTTGATTATGCATACACTTATTACTTGAATGTTTGTGTTCATTATTTATTGTAAATGTTTATTGTACATTTGTATTGCAAATGCTTGTTGTGCATTTTTTTTATTGAAATGCATGTCCGGTAGATAGAGGTCAGCCTTCTCGTAGAGATGACTGCCTCCATCAATATTAGTATTGATGGAGATAAGACGAGATTTTAAGCAAATTATCATATGGGATAATTTGAAAGCACATGGCTCAAAAATCATTAGCGTCGCACAAGTAATGACAAATGGTCATTATAGTGTTTTGTTAGTGAAATAAGTTTTACCTAAGCTACCTTGAGAGGTCAGATGTGAGTTCATATTTATTGAGTAGATCAAGTAACTCAGTTCAGATGCATATGATATCTGAATATCATTTGTACAACATTATCTTATGAGATAAAGATATACGCTCCATAAGAAAGGAGAAAATATTATATCTCATGTTTTCATACCATGTGTGCAAATTTTGACCAACAGGGTTAACATAAGTTTTATCTCAACTTATTATTGTGTGAGATCCAAATGTGAGTACCCTCAGAACTCCAATCAGTGGCTCGAAGCTTGGTTTGATGTTCGCTATCTTAGCATGTTATCAAATTACCATGAGAGATTCGGTTTGGCGGAGGATGACTAGAAAAGAGAATTGAATTCAAGTTGAGAGACTCGTGAGAAGAGAAAGATCATTAATGAATTCTCATTTATTTGTATTTTTTGGTAGCGGTTATGACTTATGGATCGTAATTGTGAACGTGAGAAATTATGATACATGAGATCTAGAGAGATGTATCAATGTGATTCAAATTATCTAGGGCACTGAGAATATCTTTTATGAACTACTTGAATATTCTCATGACTACGATGAGAGGCTATATATTCCTAACAGATGTATATCAACGTGCTCTAGCCTATTTATCCAGTATGAATAATGCAAGAGGAAAAAAAAAGAAAAATATGTTATCCTTTAGCTTGATGGAGCTTGAGCACTCCCTTATGTGAGTCGGAGACGTTAGTAAAAATTATCTTTTGGACCTAATACACCCGTAAGTGGCGCTAGCTAAATAAGATGGCTCATTAGTTAAACTAACCCTAAGCCCTAATATGGTCTATATAAGCACCATTATGGGTGTTGGAAGGTGTACTCTAAATCGTCTAGAGAACGACTAGGGCTAGTAGAATTCTATGCATACCCTATTTAGGATGTGGAACTAGGGTTTCTATCCGTTCGTGAGTATTCCCGACAACTAGTAATTCGAGTCGTGGTTGCTGCAGACGATCCGCTTCCTCAAGGAGAAAATTCGTAAGTCCTCGAACAAGCAATTAATTCAGAAATCATAGTTAAATAACTTTAGTGAAAAAATGTGATAGTTATGTGACCATCTATTTCAAAAAATTTAAAACTTTTCAATTTCTATAATCTTATCAAATGAGCAAACCAAAGTTCACAAATAAGATACCAGAATATCCTGAAGCGCCGCATTAATAAATCACATTACTCCATGTTCCTTTTATAAATAAATTATTGTAATTACATGTTATTACAAACTTTTAAATACACGTAATTTTACAAAGATTTACTTGTCCAATAAATCAACAATAGTAATATCTAGCTATTCTTTAATATGATCGGCTCACATAGTACAATCAATTTGTTCACGTCGAGCATGAATATCTTTTTTGTAAAATTTAGAATTATAAATTATTATTTTTTTACAAAATATAAACTTATAAGTCAAATTTTATAATTTCAAAAACTTGAAATTTATATTAAGGACCTGGCGCAAGGTAAATCTTCTCCCATCCATCAAAACTTCTGGTGATTCGTCAGAATTGTTCTGATCTGCAAGCTTTAAGTTCTAGCGACAAGCTATTTTAAGTGCAAATAACCCAAAATGAAGGTCCCATATCCCATTAGTGAAGACTGAAGCCAAACATGCATTGAATTTCTTGAGTCAACAACGTAGGGTCACTCATTGTCGTGTTTCAAACGCCAACTTCCATAACCGTTTGTAGGGCAAGATCCACTTCCACCTGGCCCATAGTTTCCCCCTCCACCTCCCAAATATAGCCGGCTTTCTCGTGTTCTTTTCTTTGCAAGTAAGAATTTGGGATTACCAAAGCAAATATATTTTCAAGAACCAATTTCTAAAACCTTTTCCTTATTAATCAAATTCTTTTTTTAAGCTTATTTTGACCCCTTCAGTTTCTTTTCTTCTTATTTTAATCCTTGAAATCTATTACTAGGTGTAATAAGTAAATTCCCACATAAGGGAAACGGTCATCATAATAAAAGATGATCAATATCAAGAAAAAATTATGAGGGGTTGAAGAACATCTGATTAATTCTTCGAACAAAGGTAATCTTATTTTTCTGTCAATTTGATTCTTATATATTCCTTGTTTTGACCCTTTAGAATCAACATAAAAAATTCATGAATTTCTTGTGCTTCAATCTCTCTTTTCTTTGTGATATCTAAGGAGGGTTGAGGTATGTCAACAATATCATGAATATTCTAAATATTGAATTCTGGGTTTGAATAAAGTTGAATGGATATTGAGGCATAATTGATTTAATTGAATGACTAAAACATTAGTTTTTGATGACTTGATGATAGCTAAATTTCAATATATGATGTCCTCTTATAAACCATAAAGGATGGTAGGGTATTTCCTAACCCTGTTGCTATATGATTTTCTTTTTGTTGTCTTTCTTTGTTATGAGATTAATCATGGACTTTAGGGGTGGTCATGGTTTGGTTTAGGTCAGCTTTTTACCTTAAAACCAATTAAGTCGATTTTTCAAATAGTGGAACCAAACTTGATAGAAATTTCTTGGTACGTTTTTTGTCGGTTTTCCGTGAAGACCCCTAATCATGGTTCTAATTGCTCACCACAACTTGGAAATATTCAGAAGCTGTTACCTTTTGAACATTTCCTTTCTAAACTGTTTTTTTTTTCCGTTCTCGATTAAACTATAAAAGGGAGTCACATTTGGTGAGGATGGGAACCATGGTGGTGTTGATATTGATGTCTATGATGATTGTGATGGACAACGTACACGCTGGAGATACGAATCCTATTTATGATCCATGTTCGGACTCAAAAGTTCAGAGATGGGATGGTTTTACATTTGGGCTTGTGTTTTCCTCTAAGGAATCATTTTTCTTTAATGAATCTCAGCTCTCTCCATGTGACCGTCGGCTCTCCCTTTCTGGCAATTCTGCTGAATTGGCTATTTTTAGGCCCAAAGTGGATGAGATTTCATTACTCACAATCAATAGCAGCAACTTCAATCCTGTATGTCCTCTTCCATACCACATTTTATTACTCCATTGTCTTTCTGTGTTTTATTTTTCTTCTTTTGTTCTGCATTTTCATGTTTTCATCTGTCGTGCCAGTCTGCTTGTGAATGTGTTTTATACTTTTAAGTGTAAATTAGATGAGAGAAGGGCAGTAAAGGAATTGTTTGCATCGTAATTAGCAATGAATCTTGCATATAGATATAAATAGTTGATGATACCATGTTTGTTACCTTGTAGTGTATTTGCTAAAAATTGTTATGACTTAGCATAATTTGATTAACAGATTCCTGCCAGCTGAGAGGCAGAGGATGGTTGGTGAGAGTTGGGGTTGGGGGTCACGATGATGTAAATAGGCCGGATAGCAGATATAAACAGTACCAGGTAAGACGTGTGGTTGATGCACCGCTCTAGGCGGGTCAGACAGGTACCTACACACCGTAGCTAATAACGCATCTGTTATCAGAAATATTAACATCATAACCATCTCTCAGAACACTAGAAAGCGAAATCAAATTCCTTCTAATGGAAGGTACATATAATGTATGCTTCTTTTTCCCAAATTATAAGGTGTTCTCTTTTCATTTTCCTCAGATATTATGTTGATTTTGGATGGGTTCAAATATCTCATATATCAGTAGGTCTTTTGTTAAGCATGTATATTATGAGCTACGAAAAATTCTCGCCACTAAGTACTATGTCAGGAACGCCAAATATGTTGATATTATGGCATAACATTAAGTTAATGTCTAAACTGCATAGAAAACAATTTCTGGAAGTAGATTATTGATCTGTTAAGAAATTTGAATATGTACCTTTTGCTTGGTTTGTTACATGTAGCTCTAGGTATTCATATTTTTACATTGAAAACAAAAGAGATTAGACCATGTTTTTGAGATATTTTCATATTTTCACATTGCAAACGAATAGATCAGACCTTATTTCTCTATTATCTTTTGATAGTTTGGCTGTTCTGCAAACTGAAATGTATATTCTTTTGCCTTGAGGACTTGTCATTTTGAGTGCATTTACTTGAATGATTCTTCTATGAAGTTGATTCATCTTTCATCCGGGAAGAGACAACAGGGTAATTTAATAGGAACTTGTCACCTTACCTAACTGTCTAACAAATATGTTTGGTAGAATTTCCAACAAAGATGCAGCAGAAAAAAGTATCCATGCTTTTGCTTTCTCCTGCTGAATACCAAACTATTTTGTCTAACTTCTGTTCATCCATTGAAAAGTTGAATCAACTAGATGACCAATCATGGCAGCCATGAATTCTTCTCCTAAATTGTTAGTTTACAATAATTATTCTCCACTTGAAAATTAGTGGTCAATGTCAACTTTCACTTCAACTATACAGAATAACTATACAGATTATTGAGCTATCAATCTTTGAACTTCACTTTTTGAGGTTCTCAATCTCCTTACGGGTTCTATCTTGACTAGCAAAATAATCAGCACCCATAATTTTCATAGAAAATTTCATCCTCTGAATTAAATGCCAGAGGAAAACATAGATGTCCAACAGATTAGCTGGATACAGTTGAAGAATGATGAAGCTTTACAAATGAATAGATAGTCTTTAGAAGCTCACTCTTATGTCTAAGCCTGCTTTAGTTGATCAAAGTACAAAACGTAAAAAATAAGGATACTGGAGAATCGGCCATGTCCTAAGGTTATGAAATGCTTGTCTAAAATACAGTCGATATAGCCAAATCTTGAGCTACAAATATGGGTGTGAGCCCATGTGTGCTTCACCCTTAGCGGGCAAGTTTACCTCGGCAAGATGTGCTTTTGTATTAGACTGACTGCCCCCTGTATTATTCCAGGTGCATGCAAGCTAGTCCAGCAAACTAGAGATATATTCAATACTATTATCTGTGAGCATTTTGACTAAGTGTCAACATGTTCTTCAATGACTGTTAAATATGCTGGTCTTTATATGCTTTTCAGTAGTAATAGTTACTGTGAGGAGTGCACCGTATTCAATGATTTGTTGAAACTTCTCAGAGCAAATCTGGTGGTTATATGGTTGCCTTTGCTGGACGCAAATATGCTGCTAGATCATTGCCTGCTTTTGTGGCAGACAATACTCACACTGTTACCAGCTTCACTCTGGTAAGTCTTATGCACCATGAGATTCTCAACTTTTGTCAACAAACATAAAAGCTTAAACTCTTTTTGCATCTTTGAACTTGATTTCTGTTTCGATTTAGGTGCTAGAATTTCAAAAGGGCACCCTCCAGAACTTATTTTGGAAGAAATTTGGCTGTGATTCGTGCAAAGGAGATTCTTTTGTTTGCCTCAATCAAACCGACTGTGCAGTCCCAAATAACAAGTGCAACGGCAATGGTGGATCTGTTGACTGCAACGTGAGCGTACAATTGGCTTTTTCAGGCACAGATAAAAACGAAAACACGCTAAACTCGTGGTACGAGGTTAAAAACCTCCGGCAATACTCCCTCTATAGCTTGTTTCAAGATGTCAGTGATTCTCTCACGAGTCCTTTTAAGAACCTGTTTTAGGACCAACATTATGAGTTATTCTTGTTTGTATGATGACCATCAGATCAACACCGTTGTGCTTGTCCATGTAACTAGAATATGTATGTCCTACGTCCGTCGAATAACTTGGTAATTACTACATAGAATCCAGCCTATTTTTGCTTGTACAGATCTTTTCATGGTCCAAGAATTATACTTAGATGTGCAGAAAGACGTTTTGGAATTCAAAATTTCTCATTCTTTATCATTTTGATGCTTCCCGTCGTTTTGCTTCCTTTCATTTTTTTCTTTTGGGAAAAGGCCCAAATATGTCCTTGAAGTATTCAAAATTTTGCAGATATGCCATGTTAAAAGTCATCATCAACTTAATATCCAAGACAATGGATAATCAATCTAGAATGTTCAAGTAGTTCTAGAGAGTTGAAGAAGAACTTTAGGATGAAAGTTCTAGAGTGGAGTTTAGAAAGAATAACTCTAGAAATAAATAGAAGAATGATTCTAGAAAAAGGTAGTGAGTAATATTCTAGAATAGAATAGTAATTAGATTCTTCCATCACCACCTATAAATAGAGGTGGTCTATTTGAGTTGTAATTAAGTGAGTAAGAAGTTCTCAAGAAGTAAGAGCAAGTCCAAGTGTGCATCCAAAAAGTGTCCAAGTGAGTCTAAAGTGTGTGTAAGCTTAAGTGTGAATGTCAAGTGTTGGTAAAATAAAAGAGTAAGAACTTAGTGTATATTGTGGTCAAGTTATAGTGTTCAAGTCTTGGTGTAATTACTTTTACAACAATAAAGTAATTACGTTTTTCACGTATTGTGTTGTTTAACAAGTGGCATCAGAGCTAGGTCGGTTCTTACCAAAGAGTCGTTTGTTGAGTTTTTTAGAGTGTCCGTGTGTGGTTTAGTACTACAGAGCTTGTTGTCGAAATCAAGCTTTCTTGGTAAAAATAGAATTTTAGCCAAGACACGATGGGTGACCTTCAAGTGGTCGGTGGAATCAAGAAACTTAACAATCAGAATTACAGCACGTGGTCTATGCATATAGAGGCACATCTCCAAGGCCAAGACATGTGGGAGATCGTTGGTCGCAATGAGGTCACACAACCAGAAGACGCAGCTGCTCTGAAGAAATGAAAGATTAGAGCTAGCAAAGTCATGTTTGCGATTTGGACCACAGTTGAAGATGAAATGTTGGAGCATATCAGGCCGACTAAGACACCGAAGGAAGCGTGGGATACTTTCGCAACATTGCTCACTAAGAAGAATGATCCGAGACTGGAGCTTCTAGAGAACGAGCTTCTCTCTATCAGACAATACGACATGACGATCAACCAATACTTTACCAAGGTAAAATCTCTTTGTCTGCATTAGACTCTGTTGCTGACATGTCAGACGCTAGAATTAGAAGAATTATTATTCATAGATTAAGGCCAGAATATAGAAATTTTATTGATGCAATACAAGGTTGGTCATGCCAACCTTCTCTTGTTGAATTAGAAAACTTGCTAGCTGACCAAGAAGCGTTGGCTAAGCAAATATTGGAGTCTCACTAAAGAATGACGAAGAAGCACTCTATAGCGGTGATAATAAAGGTCGATCCCGACCAAATGCTAGTAGAAATTCTAGAAAATATGATGACAAGGATAATCATCATGGAAGCTCACAATCAGGGGAAGCTCAAAAGAAAGACAACTGGGGTGTCCAGTCAAAGAATAACAATAAGTTTGATGGAAAATGTTATAACTGTGAAAAAAAGGGCCACATGGCTAAAAGTTGTTGGTTCAAGAAGAACACTACAGAAAACAATGCAGCCACGTCAAATGCAGGAAAGACAAGCTATGAAGAGTGGGACGCTGAAGCATCTTTCGCAGTGGAGGAAAAAGAATTAGTTATGCTAGTTACCGTTCCTGGAACTATCGACTACGATAATGATTGGATAGTCGACTCTGGCTGCTAAAATCATATGACATGAGATAAAGAGAAGCTACAGAACATGACCAAGTACAAAGGTGGTCGTGTGGTGGTGACAGCCAACAAATCAAAACTACCAATCGCTCACGTCGGAAAAACAACAATCATGCCGAGATTCAGTTCGAAAGAGGTTTCACTCTAGGATGTCTACTATGTACCTGGGATGAAGAAAAAATTACTATTAGTAGCGCAACTTACGGCATCAGGCCACCATGTCGTATTCGGACCTCAAGATGTCAAGATCTTGAAATCTCTGAAACACCGATGATGAGAGGACGACGCTTAGAGTCTGTCTATGTAATGTCAGCAGAGTCAGCTTATGTAAACAAGACTCAAAAGAACGAAACAACTGATTTGTGACATGCAAGACTTGGACATGTAAGCTATCACAAACTTAAGGTGATGATGAAGAAATCTATGTTGAAGGGTCTTCCTCAACTCGAGGTCAGAACAGAGACCGTTTGTGCAGGTTGCCAATACGGTAAGACGCATCAGTTACCGTATGAAAACTCAAAGTTCAAATCCAAAGC
Organism: Anisodus acutangulus; assembly: GCA_029783415.1. Classification (NCBI taxonomy): domain Eukaryota; kingdom Viridiplantae; phylum Streptophyta; class Magnoliopsida; order Solanales; family Solanaceae; genus Anisodus; species Anisodus acutangulus. The sequence continues at coordinate 16,467,188 of CM056507.1, read as the reverse complement.
ACCATTGGAGCTGGTCCATTCTGACGTATTCGGGCAACTCAAGCAATCATTAATTAGTAGCATGCAATGCATAGTTACATTCATTGACGACTTCTCACGGTACGTATGGGTTTTCTTTCTAAAAGAAAAATCCGAAATGTTTTCAAAATTTAAAGAGTTCAAGGAAATAGCGGAAGGAGAACTCGATAAGAAAATCCAATGCCTCCGAACAGACAACGGTGGTGAATATACACCAGATGAGTTCTCTCAGTACCTACGAGAATGCCGCATACGCCATCAATTCACATGTGCAAATACGCCACAACAGAATGGAGTAGTTGAGAGGAATAATCGGTATCTTGCAGAGATATGTTGAAGCATGCTACATTCGAAGAATGTTCCAGGAAGATTTTGGGCAGAAGGTATGAAAACAACAGCTCATGTCATTAATAGACTTCCTCAAGCGAAGTTAGGGTTCATTTCACCCTTTGAAAAACTGCGGGGTAGTAAACCTGCAGTAAGTCACTTTCGAGTATTTGGATGTGTGCTTTGTATTTGTGCCAAGACATCTACGTAGGAAATTTGATAAAAAGGTGATACAATGTATCTTTGTGGGATACGACAACCAAAGAAAAGGGTGAAAATGCTGCGACCCAACAACTGGAAAGTGTTATACATTAAGAAATGTGGTATTCGATGAGGCAGCACCATGGTGGTCACCTAAAAAGAAAGAGTTACCAGATTCCAAGAAAATAGAAGACAATTTGCAAAAGAAGATGGGGGAGCAAATTGTTGAAGTACATCCAAGTCTAGAAAAGGAACATGAAGATCAAAGTGAGGAAGAAAATATCAAGGACGAGGCAACACATAATCTGTGGCAAACAGACATGCATCAAAGAGTAGAAAACCGTCAACCAGAAGGAGTAAGCCCATAGCCTCGGAGATCGACAAGAGTTCGAAAGCCAAATCCCAAGTATGCCAATGATGTTGTAGCTGAAGAAGAGTTAGGGATGCAAAAACAAATTAAGTTGGTGTTGAGGGGGAGTGTTAAAAGTCATCATCAACTTAATATCCAAGACAATGGATAATCAATCTAGATTGTTCAAGTAGTTCTAGAGAGTTGAAAGAAGAAGTTTAGGATGAAAGTTCTAGAGTGGAGTCTAGAAAGAATAACTCTAGAAATAAATAAAAGAGTGATTCTAGAAAAAGGTAGTGAGGAATATTCTACAATAGAGTAGTAATTAAGTATTCTAACTAGATTCTTCCATCACCACCTATAAATAGAGGTAGTCTATTTGAGTTGTAATTAAATGAGTAAGAAGTTCTCAAGAAGTGAGAGCAAGTCTCAAGTGTGCATGTAAAAAGTGTCCAAGTGAGTCTAAAGTGTGTGTAAGTTTAAGTGTGAGTGTCAAGTGTTGGTAAAAATAAAAGAGTAAGAATTTGGTGTATATTGTGGTCAAGTTATAGTGTTCAAGTCTTGGTGTAATTACTTTTACAATAATAAAGTAATTACATTTTTCACGTGTTGTGTTGTGTTGTCTAACCTGCCATTCGTTAATAGTTTAGTAATTAGTTCAAACATACCCTTACCGCTCAATAGTTGATCCAAATATTTCCTTAATTTAACCGGAGCCCTCAATTAACCTAAATAGCTGATTAATAAGCGAAAAATTGGTCAATCAGTGTTTTTTTGTTGTGCAATTGAAAAGGCAAGTTCACCAAAAAGCTTTTTCTTTTTCTATGTTTTTCTACCTTCTCATTTTGCTCAAGCCTTTTCCTTTTATTTAAGACTAGTGGTATTGTTGGCGAATAAATAAATATATTTATTTTTCATAAAGTTAGTTAATATAAAGATGTTCTCATGTTAATCTGTACAAAGTTAGTTTATGTAAACAAATATAATATTTTGTCCAGTTTTGATTAACAGTCTTCGTATCATCAATTTTACTTGAGCATTTTAAAGTGGGAATAAAATAAGATATTTGACTAAGAGCACGTTTGTAATTTATTCTAGAAGACAGTTCCCGCCATGTGAAAATGGTTTTAAGGCACCTTGTGGTAGTGTTAATTTGAATAATCTCATGGTATCTGGCTGTCCTAACTTAGGAACTAGAACAGATTTTGGGCATACATCGTCTGTACTAGACTACTACGATGAGAAAACCATCACCTTTGGCTCAAAGTATTTAGCATTTCATGTCGAGAATCTTGAATTGAGTTCCTGATGCATCGAGGTTTATTCATACTCTTTATTATCCAAAATTCAGAATCTTTTTTTAGCAAACTTTTATTTGCTATTGAATCATCACTTTAGTAACATTTAAAGTGGCACTACTTGGGATAATCTGACTACTAAGTTGGTAAGTACCAAACAATTTCATTCTCATGGCCAATATAATTGAAAAGTGGCAGCAGATTGAAACAAGACCATTTGAATCAAATTTTGGATGATGAGCTGTGAGAATAAAGTGTTTGTAATGGACAGAACATGTAAAATTTGGATTGATTTACATTGATCATACTCTTTAAGTTCATGTGAGTAATTTTAATCTGTGTCAAATATTTAACGAATTATGACTGTTATATTAACTGGAACAATGAAAAAAATAAGCAGAAATACCAGAAATGTCCTGTCAAATTTCAAAAACATCAACACCAAAAACGGTACCAGACAATAAATAAAAAATAGCAGAATTGAACCTCAAAATTTTGCACTAAACACGGATTTAGACCAAAAATAGCAGAAATTGAAAAAAATGCACATCTAAATGTGAGTACGTTCCCGTTATTTCGTTAGTGAGAGTTTATCAAATAGTTGATTGTGACTAAAAGTACTCACTTGTATGCAAATTTAAATGAACAAAACTACTCAATATTAAAGTATACTTAAGGAATTATTTTTAACATACCCAAATTTAAGGGACCATTTTTATCATTTCTTGGAGATTTAACTTGTAATAGATGCATATTATTCTTCTAGCAGAAAAAAGAGCAAAATGAGTCTGTGATAGTTGCATAGCAGGAAGTAACATCTGTTAAAAGATGGATTTTAAGAGGCTAGCTATGTGCATGCTGCTTCAAATGAACTTCAGAGTAAATCAGAAATTATTATATGCAATAACATCTCTTCCTAACCAAAACCACTTTGTCTGGATTTGGAGTGTGTATATTGGTAGACAAATTAAGACTATGGATGAAAGTTACAAATGACAATTGGACTCTGGTCCCCTGGCTTAATCTGGATGGACTCGTTTGATATATGAGATAAGGATAATAATTTCGGGATAAAATTTGAGATTAATCTCATATGATAGGAGGTATTAGTTAATTTCAGAATAACTTTTATACTAAAATGAAAGAATTGGTTATTCTATATAAAAGGTGAGATAATTAATCTGATGAAATATCCCACCTCTGTACCAAACGTTTATGTTAAACCTGATTAATGGCCGCTACATCATGTTTAGCCTACTTATTACCTACTAATAGGTCTATTAAGTAGTCACTACCACATACTCATCTCACAAATTAGCCACTATTTTTTTTTTTTATATCATTGATGGAAGACTCTGTTTACACCAAATAGATGGAAATCCTTCTTCCTTTATGTAATAGGTAATTAAATGAAGAGTGATATATTTGTGATGAAACTTTAGACTCCAACAACGTATAGCATAGCCAACGAAAGGCGAAATTAAGAAGTATAACTTCATAAAAGAAGACGTTACACCTGTACGTCAATGAATTCCCAAAAAATCAAGATTAATAATGTGCAATTTTTTGGAAAATTTTTGCTTGGAAACCATGTTATCAAGTGATTATGCTAGAGACATAAATAATCATGGATGATTAAATTATGAGATCCTTTTAAATGAGTTAAGGAAATTTTATTTATTCTCTTTGGTTTTCTTAATTGACGAAATAATTGAAAATAAAACATCAAGTACATAAATGAGTAATAATCCCAAGAAGAGTATGACACTATTTAATTCAACATTTTGAACATTCTTTTTTTTTTTTGGTTGACGAAGGAACCCGCAGCCGCTACTCTTTCGAGTACGCACAGGGTAAACCCCGGACTGACGCAATAGCCTGCAAACCACGTCAATCGATTAACCACACTTGGCAAGCCATGTGTGACAGGCTCAACCAAGAAGGTTTATGCAGGGGATCGAACTCGTGACCTTGCGGTCCCGCGCTCTACTGCTACACCAACTTGGCTACCCTTGCGGGTAACATTTTGTACATTCTGATTTGATTATGTTGTGGTTCTATAATTCAGATTAAGTTTATCGTTAGATGAACTGCATTACTGATATTGATCCAAACACAAAAACAGTAGGTATAGGCCGTGAACAACAAACCATCTTATTATTAAAATTGGATAGGTTCGATTTATAGTCATTAGTGCCTCCTAAAACGATCTACTAAATTCATCAAATTGTTCCAAAGGTTCAAAGAGGCCAATTAATACTAAAATTCCTCATCGGCTCTCTTTAAAATACGCATCTGGCCGAGGACTTCGAAACACATCGTAAGCTCAATCGGTGCTGACAAATAATCAACACGCAATGGACAAGGAAGGTATAGTAATGCTATGAATGAGCCACTATCGAATACTAATATTAATATCATGTCAAATGGATGTTCTCATAATGTGCTTCAAGACATGCTAAGCTTCACATATTCTTGTACAGTCAAAGAAGATCGATTCCGTAAAAGATGAGATCAGTACTAATGACAATTTACTAACACTATATCTTTGTAAAAACAGTAGATATAACTAGGTCGTGAACAACAAACCATTGTATTGTAAAAATTGGATAGGTTCGATTAATAGTCATTAGTGCCTCCTAAAACGATCTACTAAATTCATCGAGTTGTTCCAAAGATTCCGAAATGGCCAGTTAATAATGAAATTCCTTATCGGCTCTCTTTAAAATACTCATCTGCCCGAGGACTTCGAAACACATCGTAAGCTCAATCGGTGCTGACAAATAACCAACACGCAATGGACAGGGAAGGTATAATAATGTTATGAATGACCCAATATCAAATACTAATAATAATATCATGCCAAATGGATGTTCTCATAATGTGCTTCAAGACATGTTAAGCTTCACATATTCTTGTATAGTCAAAGAAGATCGATTCCATAAAAGATGAGATTAGTACTAATGACAATTTATTAAAACTTTATCTTTGTAAAATCATCTATATTGTACAGATTGAGGGCGACTTTAGAGTAAACTGAATTAGTATAGCTATACGCAATTTGAATGAGTATCAAAAGTAAGTTTAGGCTTATCTTTCGGATAAGGTCAATAATGAAAATCATATCAAGAACCATTCCTTACCACATACGATAAGAAAAGCTATACTTGAGCTACGGGTCATGGTTATTTCCAGTTTTCTCGTCTTTTTCTACCTTATTAAAGACGACAACTTCAGGCAATTAATACAAAAAGGAGGAGGCACATCAGTACAAAACGGACCTTTAATTGTTGTGAACTACGTATTGAATACGTTACACTACAGTACTCTCATATACCCTTAAATATAAATTCATCAAAGCTTATGTTATGTGCAACAACTCAAGTTATTTAATTCTCCTTACTTCTTTGTTTTCAATCTCCTTCCTTACAAGATATATTTAATGGCTAAGATTGCAAGAGTAATTATAAGAAGATTACTTATTGCCACGAAAGTTGCTCCATCAAAATTTGAAAATCATCATGTGGTGAAGCGCCCATCACTTCCTAAAGTGTTGGCAACCATCAACGAAGAAGAGGCTTATGCTAGAACATCTATGTTGCTTGGACTCTCCAAAAATGTTACTGTACCTGTGTTAGATCCTTCAAAACATGTACCGGTCGATAATTTTGAAGAGTCCAAGCGACATAGTTGAACACTAGTTTGGCCAAATCACTTCAAGAAAACAGAACATGACATGAATCTCTTATAGTTATAGCTAGTTTTGATATGCTAATTACAACTATGGTATGGGGGTATCATGCATGCATGTGGTATATCATGTATTGTCTCTTCTTCTTTGTTTTTCTGTTTCCTTTTTTCTTTTTCTTTTCCCCCTCTTTTTTGGGGCTTCTTTAGTTTGTTGCATTTCTTCATGGCCAACTTCAATCTTGCAATTTTTATTGCTTCTTTTTTATCAGGGGTGAATGAGTAGTAACCTTTTCCCTCCTGTTTGAAGTTAGGTCTAACGAATGCCTACCATGTATCAACGGTTGAAATTGAAGAACTTTCTTATTCATTTTATGCCTGTTATAAGTTTTTCTAATACACTATACTCGGCCTTAATCTTATTTTATGTAATGACGTTTGACTGAATACAAAAAAAGTTATAGAAGATTGTTGACATGAAAGTCACATTTATATATTTATATATGCAAAGTATCAGAATTGTTTTTTTTAAATGAGTAGTGGTGAAAGTTTCACATATCTTTTTATTTTGTGCTTTTTACATATTTGGCCGCTCGGCCAAAAATATTACAACTGCTAGATAATATTCAAAATATATACATTAATTATGTATAAGATATGTATATTTTTTGTATATTATAAATAATATATAAAAACTATGTACATTTGCTGGTTATTATTTTGGTGGGTGGCTAGACAGTATAAGAATCTCTTTTATTTTTTCTCCTTATAAAAGAATGAACTTTTATATCAAACTGGTCCCAATTAACAAGTCATGTCATTAAAAATAAAATACAGATACAAAGTTATAATTTCTAAAAATAAAAAGTGTTGTTATGTTAGAATGGACTAAAAAGGAAGTATCAATCAAATAAAACAAATAGAGAAAGTATAGTTATAGTCTTATAGATACTCTTCTAGTTTTTCATATTTATTGAACTATCTGTTTCAAGGACTAATTTTGAATTCATAATGCAGCTCCATATTCATAATTAGGATTATATATGCAAGTGTTAAAAACAATAATACGCTTACCAAAGAGGGTAACAATACAACAAACACTAGGATAGACAGGTAAAGTGTTTCTGTGTAATAACACATTTCACATCCCCTCAATCAGCGCTTGGACACATGTCAAGATTGTCTCGAAGAGTTTTAAAGTTACATATACAAGAAAGGCCTTACCGATATCAGCAAGTTGACGTTTCATTAAAAGAAAATGAACAAGTATAAGCATTCCGAGGCTACATATTTCCATACAAATGAAAATCAAATACAAGATGCTTTGTGCGAGAATTTTCAGACCCCACGTATAACTAAAGCTTAGTGCACCAGGCTTCTCTTTATTTCTAGAGAGAACTTGTGAAATTCTCATATGATTTTGCAATATCTTGATTACTTTGCAAAGGTGTTGGAGAGTTGAAAACATGCAAATCAGAGTATTGAATCCGCCCTAATGACTAAAATCTGTTGCAGATAACTTACTGAAGTGATCAACTTCATCCCTTTTGTTACGTTTACTAACATTTATGTTTACAGAGTCAATTTTTAAAAAAGAAAATGATTTTTTGTTTGTCAATCATGTTAAAGCTATAAATCGAACTAGTCACTTAGAGGTGAAAAAGAGAACAGAAAATATCAAGATAATGCGTGGACTCTTTAGTGTAAATATTAATTAGAAACATTAAGATCATGCTAATGCATTGTCAAACACTTATGTACTACTTTGACTTAATATGCTGTCGCATTTCTAAGTTCTGAAAATATTACCATACACAGAGACTCCGTTGTTTAAATATTAATGTCCATTAGTTATAGACGGTAAATAATAACAACATATATAATGGGTGATTTTCCCTGTCAATAGGTAATAACAACATATATAATGGGTGATTTTCCCTGTCAATAGGTTGAAAGATGGTTATCAACAATTTTTTCTCCTAAAAATTTGTGTGTGAATTCTTTCGACCCTCCAATTTTTTTTTGTGAGGCAAATTTAGAAAGCATCAACAAACTCTCAACCTTGAACCATCCTTCTTCTACCTCCATATAACACCATCCATTTTCCTTCTCAACAAGATGCTATAAGCAGCCTTTGGTCTGACTTAGGGGGTCTTCACAAACAAAAAATGGCTAATCCTCCAAACATAAAGGCCTTAGGTTGCTTTCTTCTTCTCAATCTGGTATCTTTTTCATCCTTTTCTTTTGCATTAACTGATGATGAAGCAGCTTTCATCGCTCGTCGCCAGCTCACATCTGGTGGTGCTGGTGATCTTCCTAATCCAGTTGAATATGAGATGAACATTGACTTCACATTTGCAAATTCTAGGCTTAAGAGGGCTTATATTGCTCTTCAAGCATGGAAGAAAGCTATTTACTCTGATCCTTCAAATTTCACTAGCAATTGGGAGGGTCCTAATGTATGTGCCTACAATGGTGTCTTTTGTGACAACGCACTTGATGATCCCAACATCTCCGTTGTTGCTGGGATTGATCTCAACCATGCAGACATCGCGGGGCACCTCCCCGTGGAGCTTGGTTTCCTAGCCGATGTTAGTCTTGTTCACATTAATTCTAATCGATTCTGTGGAATCATCCCCAAGAGCATTACTAATCTTAAACTTCTAGATGAGATTGATTTTAGCAACAACCGTTTTGTGGGGCCATTCCCTAAGGTTGTGCTAGAGTTGCCAAAACTTAAGTTCCTTGATCTGAGGTTCAATGATTTTGAAGGGTCAGTGCCATCTGAACTATTTGATAAGAATCTTGATGCCATCTTCCTAAACAATAACCGATTCTATTCCACCATCCCTTCAAATATTGGCAATTCCAATGCCTCAGTGGTGGTTTTGGCTAACAATAAGTTCCACGGTTGCATCCCTCATAGTATTGGAAAAATGGAAAGCACATTAGATGAGCTTGTTTTCACGAACAACGATCTCTCTGGTTGTGTGACAGAAGAGGTCTCTAAGCTTAAGAGCCTAACAGTTTTTGACATTAGCAAAAATAAGTTCGTAGGATCCTTGCCTCAGGGTTTGCAATGCATGCAGAAAGTAGAAGTACTTGATATCGCATCCAACATGTTCAGAGGACAAGTTCCAAAGGCTATTTGCACCTTACCAAATTTGGCTAATTTTACATTGTCTTGCAATTATTTTGAAGCCTTGGATGAAAGTTGTGCACCACCAAATCCAAAAGATGTAGTGGTAGATGATAAGGAAAACTGTCTAGGAGGAAGACCAGATCAGAGAAAAGAGAAAGATTGTCAATCTGTTTTGAGTAAAATTGTTGATTGTAGTAAAGATAAATGTAGATCCAATAGTGAAGGACCAGTGCCAAAGGACCCAAAAACCCCTTCCACCCCAAAACCACCTAAGACTAGCCCACCCAAACCTGTATCAAAGCCACCACCTGTCCATTCTCCACCACCACCAGCACCAAGTACGACACCAAAGCCACCACCAATTCACTCTCCCCCGCCACCAGTCGCATCACCCCCACCACTAGTACCAAGTCCAAAACCAAAGCCTCCTCCAGTTCACTCTCCACCACCACCGGTGGCATCACCTCCACCACCAGTACCAAGTCCAAAATCAAATCCGCCTCTAGTCCATTCTCCACCACCACTTGTGGCATCACCTCCGCCACCAGTGCCAAGTCCGAAACCAAATCCACCTCCAGTCCATTCCCCACCACCACCGGTGTCATCACCTCCACCTCCAGTGCCAAGTCCAAAACCAATGCCACCTCCAGTCCACTTCCCATCACCACCGGTATCATCACCTCCACCTCCAGTGCCAAGTCCAAAACCAATGCCACCTCCCGTCCATTCCCCACCACCACCGGTATCATCACCTCCACTTCCAGTGCCAAGTCCAAAACCAATGCCACCTCCAGTCCACTTCCCACCACCACCGGTATCATCACCTCCACCTCCAGTGCCAAGTCCAAAACCAATGCCACCTCCCGTCCATTCCCCACCACCACCGGTATCATCACCTCCACTTCCAGTGCCAAGTCCAAAACCAATGCCACCTCCAGTCCATTCCCCACCACCACCTCCACCTCCCGTGCCAAGTCCAAAACCAATTCCACCTCCAGTCAATTCCCCACCACCACAAGTGTCATCACCTCCACCTTCAGTCCATTCTCCACCACCACCAGTCCAGTCACCCCCACCACCAGTTCATTCACCACCTCCTCCAGTCTCCTCTCCACCACCCCCAGTATTCTCTCCTCCTCCAACAGTCCACTCCCCACCTCCACCTAAACCTATTCAATCACCACCTCCTGCTCATTTGGCATCTCCCCCTCCACCTGTTTTCGAGGAAGTTATCCTTCCTCCACACTTGGGTTCAATTTATGCGTCACCACCACCACCAATTTACCCTGGTTATTAAGGGGGAGGCATCACTATTATTTCTCTTATTTATCTTAACAACATTATTAGTTCAAAGAAATATGTACACATCGACATTTAAACATGCACAATCAAAGAACGTTTATTTTTCTTAGTTCATCTTCTTTTTTATCAATTTATTTTTATCATTGCACTTCGTTGTATTTGTATGATCGTGGATGTTCTAATTGAAGAAAATATGTTCACTTCACTTTTAAGTATATATACGCTACATGTTGGGCATGCTTCGAAGCATTACTGTACTACTATATTAACTATGCGTTTTTAAGAAGAAATAAGCATAAATTCACTGGTTGCCAACAAATATCCAGCTTAAGTTGAATGCCCTTTTTTGGTTTATTTAGAAAGTGAATTACAAACACTGTGCACAGTCAAGAAGAGGTCTACATTTACTTGTGGCTTTAAATTTTCTCTTAGAAAATGTTCGAATCATCATAAGGTTAGTAAAATTGAAGTACATTTTATTTCCAACCTTTGGATGTTTCTCGGAGGTAGGGATGGCAATAGAGCGGATTAGGGCGGGAAAAGCTTTGACCTACTAATATTTTGACCCACCCTTCTGTTTAGTTTTGTCCAAAAAAAATGTCTTGTCCTGCCCTTCCCCGCTAAGCCCCGCCCCGCCCCGCCCCGTTTGTGTTTTTTCATTCCTTTATTTTGCAGTATTCTAAATGAATTTTTCTGAACTTCTAAATTTTTTCCTCCATTTTAACATTACCATGTAGCTACAGATTTTCAATATTAACATCTTAAAATTGGTTCATGAACCCATATTCTTGTCTCCAAACTGATGATATACTTGTATATTAATAAGATAAAAATAATATTCCTACTAACTTGTTAGTTTGTGTGAGTTAGATATAATATAACGTAGAGAGAATTGTTTCTAGTTTACACTTTTACACAAGTACAACACTTTTAAATGATTTTTTACCATTTTTAAAACACACTATTTGAAAAACTTTTGAAGAAACCTTTTCAATCTGCATATTTGATAGTGAAAGAATAAATTTCTTTTTGCCACAAATTAATAAATGCATGTCATTAATTTACTGACCGTCATTTTTAATTATATATAATGTACAGTTCTCCTAAATTTATATTTTTATTTGTGTAAACTAAACCGGCAAATTGAAGAAAGTCGCATCCATAGTGAAGACACAACGTTACTTTGAAAAGCAAGAACAGAGAAGGAAAGTTGTCTTTGTAACAGGGTCATCTTTTTTTTATCCGACCCAATTTCTAACCCGGATAGAAACCTTTTCAATCTGCATACTTGATAGTGAAAGAATAAATTTCTTTTTGCCACAAATTAATAAATGCATGTCATTAATTTACTGACCGTCATTTTTAATTATATATAATGTACAGTTCTCCTAAATTTATATTTTTATTTGTGTAAAATAAACCGGCAAATTGAAGAAAGTCACAGCCATAGTGAAGCCACAACGTTACTTTGAAAAGCAAGAACAGAGAAGGAAAGTTGTCTTTGTAACAGGGTCATCTTTTTTTTATCCGACCCAATTTCTAACCCGGATATTGACCTGACCTGCTCTGCCCTATTAAACTTTTTTTAAAAAAGTTTTTCCCTATCCTGCCCTGCCCCTCCCTATTTAAATATTCCCTTGCCTTGCCCTATTAAGCATATTCTTCTCCTGCCCCGCCCTGCCCCAGTTGTCATCCCTACTCGGAGGAGAATAAGATGCACAAGTTAAAAAATTACCTTTAACAAAAGAATCAAATCATGTTATGAAACATACAGAGGAGCTCATATAATTTATGCACACCGTAAAATATACATAAAATATACATGATATACACGTATATCTTATGTATATTATCTCTCGAATTTGTACATATATACAGCCTACGGTTTGGGCAGTGTTTTGGTAATATTTGTTGTAATAGTTTACGGTAAATATTACATTAATTAGTATTGTACACTTACCTTAATTGAAGGAGCCTTGTACTACTAGAATAGGGTTTTGGGATTAGAATAGGAATAAATTTTCTATTATGGAATATTGTAAATTGTATATATACTCTTTCATTAATGAGAATAATCAAGGGATTATTTCTTTCATGGTATCAAAAGTCTAGGTTAATATTTTCCCTCAATTTGTTTCGTCGAACATTCCAATTCCGAGATCCCTTCCTCGGTTTCTGTGCCCGGAAATTATTTTTTCTTCCCAAAAATTTTCTTCCAAATCCCTTTCTCACGTCATTCGTTGCTATTATGGCTAAGAACACTTTTCACCTTGCCCTTACAGTTTCTAACATCAAGAATCACATTCCTCTTATTCTTGAAATAGAAAACGTCCAATATACGACGTGGGCCGAACTGTTCAAAATCCACGCACGTTCGCATCAAGTCATTCATAACATAATCCCCACGGCTCCTGAAGACATGGAGGTGCCTAAACGTGAGGATGATCCTAAGTTGTGGACGACTCTTGATGCCACCGTCCTTCAGTGGATTTACTCCACTATCTCTACTGACCTGTTGCAGACGATTATTGAGCCGGACGCTACAGCAATGGCAGCGTGACATATTCCAAGATAATCAAAATTCTAGAGTTGTTACCCTTGAGCAGGAATTTTCCCATGTCAATATAGAAAATTTCCCGAACATTCAGCATATTGCAAAAGGTTGAAAGAATTGGCAGACCAACTCCACAACGTTGGTGCGCTTGTTAGCGACGGTCGTCTCGTTCTCCAGATGGTTGTTGGCCTCTCTGAGGCCTATAGTGGCGTTGGTACTCTCCTTCGTCAAAGTAATCCTCTTTCGAAGTTCTATCAAGCCTGCTCCATGCTTACTTTGGAAGAAGCAGACTTGGCTAAGAAGGCGGCTACTAGTGCTAGTCATGTGGTCATGATGACGTCCTCCACTAATTCTTAAAATTTTGGTGACCATTCGGGCCAGAACCGTTCTCAAGGGGGCAGCAAAAATAGTCAAAAAAATAATGACAAAAATCATGAGGACAAACGCGGTGGTTCCGATGGTGGTAGCGGCGTCAGTGGGTCCCGCCCTAATAGCAGTGGGCCACAACCCAACTGGTCCAAACCTTGGGCCCCCTGTCCATGGGCCTGGACTAGTGGGCAGTGGCCCAATAACCACTGGTATCCAGCGCCTTCAGCCCCAGGCAATTGGGCTGCTCAACAGCCTTCCAGGCCCAATTCGCCCTGGCCCAGCAGTTATAGATCAGCAGGTTACCGACACCCTTCTAGGCTGGGGCAGCAAGTCGGGGTGCTTGGGCCCCGGCCTCCTCAGTCCCATCATGCAGCGGGCCCCACCCCGACTGACATTGAGGCTGCAATGCACATACTTGGAATAAATCCCTCAGACCCAAATTGGTACATGGACACCGGCACCACTACTCACATGACGTCTGACCTAGATACTCTCTCGTCTTATTCCAGTATGAGCAACAATTGTGGTATAATTGTTGGTAATGGTAATTCAATTTCAATTCGTGGTTACGGTCATAAAACTTTGTCTCCCTCTTCATCCACCACTTATCTTAAAAAATACCTTTCGTGCCCCTAAATTTATTAAAAATTTGGTGTATGTCCGTAAATTCACTAGTGATAATTTCATTTTCTGTCGAATTTGATCCGTTTGGGTTTTCTGTGAAGGATTTCAAGACGGGGATTCCTCTAATGATGTGTGAGAGTAGGGAAGATCTTTATCCTATCACGCCACGTTCTGGTCTCTCGAGTCCAGTCTTGCCATCAACTTTTGCAACCCTTGCTCCTTCCTTGTGGCATGCTCGTCTACGTCATCCGGGGTTGTCTATTTTGTCTTCCTTAGATAAAAATAATTTTATTTCTTGTAAGGGTACGCGTAGTACTCCGACTTGTCAATGTTGTTCTTTAGGAAAAATGGTTAAATTGTCGTTTATCGACTCTAATTCTCATACTTTAATGCCATTCGATATTAATCATAGCAATTTATGGACATCTCATGTTCTCAGTTCTTTGGATCATCGTTATTATGTTTTATTTCTAGATCATTATTCTAATTTTTTATGGACTTTTCCGATAGCGAAAAAATCTCAAGCTTTTTCCACTTTCTTAAAATTTAGAGCATTTATTAGAACTCAATTCGAACGAGAAGTCAAAAATATTCAATGTGATAATGAAAAGGAATATGATAACGGGGTGTTTCGGGAGTTTTGTGCTAATAATGGGATCAATTTTCATTTTTTTGTCCTTATACGTCTTCACAGAATGGGAAAGCCGAACGCAAAATTCATTCCATTAATAACATTGTCCGAACTTTATTGATTCATGCTTTCGTACCCCCCTCTTTTTGGCATCATGCCCTACAAATGGCTACATATATTCTTAACATTCTTCCTACCAAAGGTTTGATGTATTTGTCCCCTCTTCAAATTTTATTTAATAAGACTCCTTCATATTCACATCTTAGGGTCTTTGGGTGCTTATGTTATCCGTTGTTTCCGTCCACCACAATTAACAAACTTTAGGCATGTTCTACCCCTTGTGTGTTTTTGGGTTATCTGTCTAATCATCGTGGTTACAAATATTTTGATTTATCGTCTAATAATATCATCATTAGTCGCCATGTTATTTTTGATGAGTCATAATTTCTGTTTACTAAAGTGAGTAGTCCCGTGCCTAGTTCATATAAATTTTTGGATGACGATGTCTTTACGTATATTATCCACCATTTATCGAACATGTCCCGTACCCCGAATCTGCCAGCGGGCCTACTGCCCGATGGACCTACAGTCCCATCTCCCGCCACTATTTCCAATACCGTTGTTGGGCCGTCCACTGTTCCAGTTTCTGTAATTGGGCCAGTTGCCCAGCCCAATTCAGAAATTGGCTCAGTCTCTGATTCGGGCAGTGCCACTATTTCCAGTTCTGGGTCAGCTGGCCCGTTTGTCATGTGTTCCGATATTTCCCAAAATCCCCCCAATTAACTGCTAATTTTTTTAATTAACCTTACCCCGTAATCTCGTGTCTGCTTTAAATGACCAGAATTGGAAAATTGTTATGACCGACGAATATAATGCTCTTATTGATAATAAGACGTGGGAGTTGGTGCCCCGTCCATTTGGTATTAATATTATTCGGTCTATGTGGATTTTTGCTCATAAGAACAATTCTGACAATTCTTTTGCGAGGCATAAGGCTCGTCTTGTAGGTGATGGTAAGACTCAGCAGGTTGGTGTGGATTGTGGTTAGACATTTAATCCGGTGGTCAAGCCGTCTACCATTCGCACTTGCTCTACTTGGCTATTTCGTAATGATGGCTCATTCATCATGTAAATGTGAATAATGTTTTCTTACATGGTGATCTTAAGAAGACAGTCTATATGCATCAGCCCTTGGGGTTTAGGGATCCCAAATATCCGCATCATGTTTGTTTATTGAAGAAGCCCTTGTATGGGCTTAAGCAGTCCCCACGGGCTTGGTATAAGGGGTTTGCAAACTATGTTTCGACTATTGGGTTCTCTCACAGCAGGTCTGATAATTCATTGTTCATATATCATCGTAGTGCTTCCTTGACTTATATATTATTATATGTGGATGATATTATCTTGACTGCTTCTTCTGATGCATTACGCCAGTCTATCATGACACTGCTCAGTTTTGAGTTTGCTATGAAAGACTTGAGGCCTTGAGTTACTTTTTGGGGATTCCTATCACTCGTCATGCAGGTGGGTTGTTCTTGTCAGAGCGGAAATATGCAGCTGAGATTATTGAGCGAGCTGGTATGTCTTCATGCAAGTCTACTTCCACTCCAGTTGATACTAAACTCAAGTTGGGTACTGCGGCTGGCTCACCTTATGAGGATCCGACCAGCTATCACAGTCTTGTATGGGCCCTTCAGTATCTTACTTTCACGAGACCAGATATTACGTATGTCGTACAGCATATGTGCTTGTTTATGCATGATCCCAGGGTTGAACACATGAATTAGCTCAAACACATTATTCGATACATCCAGGGAACACTTGACTATGGCTTACATTTATATCCGTCTTTGACCTCTACATTTGTCTCGTATACAAATGCTGATTGGGGTGGTTGTCCGGATACCAGACGTTCCACGTCTGGATATTGCATGTTTCTTGGTAATTACTTGATCTCATGGTCTGCGAAGCGTCAGTCGACATTGTCACGCTCTAGTGCAGAGGCCGAGTATCGAGGGGTGGCCAATGTGGTCTCTGAATCATGTTGGTTGCGTATTCTTCTTCTAAAGCTTCATTGTCCTATTTAGAAAGCTACCTTGGTTTATTGTGATAACGTGAGTGCCATCTATCTTTCTGGTAATCCTGTTCAACACCAGCGCACCAAACACATCGAGATGGATATTCAGTTTATTCGCGAAAAGGTAGCTCGTGGACAAGTACGCGTCTTCCATGTCCCTTCCAGGTATCAAATTGCAGACATCTTTACAAAGGGTCTTCCCTTGGTCCTTTTTGAAGATTTTAGGGACAGTCTCAACGTACGAAGACCGCCCACTATGACTGCGGGTGTGTGTTAAATATACATAAGATATACATGGTATACACGTATATCTTATGTATATTATCTCTCGGATTTGTACATATATACAACCCATGGTTTGGGCAGTGTTTTGGTAATATTTGTTGTAATAGTTTAGGGTAAATATTACATTAATTAGTATTGTACAGTTACCATAATTGTAGGAGTCTTGTACTACTAGAATAGCGTTTTGAGATTAGAATAAGAATAGGTTTTCTATTATGAAATATTGTAAATTGTATATATACTCTTTCATTAATGAGAATAATCAAAAGATTATTTCTTTCACACACAATAATTCTAAACCCAGGAAAAGATGGTGTGAAATAGTTGGGTGAAGGAAGCATAGAGGCTTAGACTATAATACATAAGACTTTCATCAAACAGGTACGATCGAATTTCTACTTAGTCGCGCGTCATAATCCTACTTAATACAATGTCGCAAGGTAGGACATTATGTCTGATTGTTGGCAACCATATACTTTGAGAAATAAAATTTACGAAAAAGGTTAGATTTGCCCTTGTACTCTCATAAATAAGTTATAGTTACCCTTTGGTATATTTTTTTGATATATTTGCTCTTTTCATCCAACTTTCGGACTATGTTTGTCCTTGTACTATAAAAAGGGCCATATTTACTCCTACTTCGTTAAATACTCATTTCCACCTTAGTTTTCCTATGTCTATGTCGCAATTTCTATAAAAACTGATTTTCTTTTAAAGAATAATATGGATAACGTATTTTTTTAATCTGAAATAACTGGAATTTTATAAAAATCTCAAAAAATTGATTTATTTTTTTTTTAAAAAGAGAGTGTTAGACCCTCTTTTTTTAAAAAAATAAATCTGGAATGCTGAATTTTTTTTAAAATAAATTCTGGAAATCTGGAGTTTTTAAATCTAGTAAATTTTGAAATCTGAATTTTCTTAAAATCTGGAAAACCGGACTTCTTTATAAAAATGTGGAAAACCAGTTATTTTAGAAAATAAATCTTAAAAATTGATTTTTTTAAGAAAAACGCGGAAAACTGATTATTTTTTTTGGATATATATAATATAGTTTCCCAGAATTAGTTTGAAAAGGGGGTTTTCCTCATTTTAAAAAAAATAATCAGTTTTCCATATTTTTATAAAAATTCATTTTTTCACATTTTGATGAAAAAAACACTTTTTCCATATTTTTTAAAATGTGTCCTAAGAAAATGATGTCATGAATATCTGGATTTTTAGTACATTTTTTTTTTAAAAAATCCAGTTTTTCATATTTTAAAAGAAATCCATTTTTTTTAGATATTTTAATTTAAAAAATTCAGTTTTTCAGTTTCTTTAAGAAAAGGGTTTTAAAAATTTTTTTTTTCCAGATTTTTCTTACAAAAATTGCAATTTTTTAGATGTTTTTTTTAAAATATTGCCACATAGACATAGGAAATCTAAGGTGAAAATGAGCATTTAACGAAGTAGGAGTAAATATGACCCTTTTTAGAGTGCAAGGGCAAATATAGCCCGAAAGTTGGATGAAAAGGGAAAATATATTAAACAAGTATAACAAAGGATAAATATAGCTTATTTATGAGAGTACATGGGCAATTCTGACCCTTTTCCGTAAAATTTAATTGGATTGAATACATTTTACATCTTTATAACAAAGGGTAAATATAACTTATTTATGAGAATACAAGGTACAAATATACCCCTTAACTTTACGATATATAGCAGATATACCACTCGTTAAAAAAGTGGTGCATATATACCCCTGTCGTTTCACAATCGTGCAAATACATCCCTATCATTACACAAGTGGTGCACATATACTCTTTTCGCTTACTATATTTTTAAAAAGATCATTTAGCTTTTTTTTAAATTAAAAATACCATGAGGCTTAAAAAAAATAAGTATACCTATATTTTTTAGTAGACTTATTTTTTAAAGTCATGTTGTAATTTTTTTCTTGGTGGATTGGGCTCTGGTTCGTTTAGTAAAAAAAATAAGTCTACCCATTTTTAAAAAAATCCAGCATTCCAGATTTTTTTCATTTTTTTTTTATAAAAATCCAGTTTTCTACACTTACCACCCCTGTACTATGACTCAATTATGGATAGATCCACTATATTTTAAAATCAAACGCTTACACTCCCTACACTATGAAAATCCTACACTTCAAACCCCATGGTGATATATATGTAACTAAATATACTAAAATATAATTATTAAAAAACAAACTGAATAAGATATTTTTTCGGAGTTATTTTTATGAAATTTTAAAAGATGAAACATTTAGAAAAATATTTTATTCATGCATTTGATTAAAAGATAATAAATATTTTTTAAAACGTTTATCGTTCAGAACTTTAGGGAAGTCTTCCCTCGGTTTATTTGAAGATTTTAGGGAAGTCTCAGCGTACGAAGATCACCCGCTTGACTGCGGGGTGTGATAAATATATACCGTGATATACTTACCAAACGGTCCGTGATATACAGGGTAAGTATATCACGGTTTGGAGACTATTTTTGTATCATATTAATTATAATTAATTAGCATTGTACACTTACCATAATTGTAGAAGTCTTGTACAAATAGAATAGATTTTTGGGAGTAAAATAGGAATAGAATTTTTCATATTGTAAATTGTATATATACTCATTCATTAATAAAAATAATTAAGGAATTATTTCTTTCATGCACTTTAAATATGTAAGTTATTCGTCATTTTATTTACTTACAATATTTATTATATAAAAATTCTCTTTTTTATTTATTCTTTCGCTTTAAAATAATCTTAAATATACTTAGATGAAGTTTTACTTATGTAGGATTTCCATTACTTATGAGAGCAATCATTGGTGTTGGACCGTTGACTGAGGTGAGCAACAAGTTGGTCAGTTTGTGGCGGTGGTGATAAAGTGAGTGAAGATAAGGTGTGTCCATGTATGAACTCATGATCTAGTAACAAACTATGAAGTTCGGAATATGTCACTGGTTCATGCATTCCAGAAAGAGTGGTTACAAGATCCTTAAAGTCAGAACGGAGACCCTTAAAAATGTAGATGTTAATGTTAAGAGTCCCACATCGGATATGGAATAAGAACATGGATTCCTTATATGACTTGAACAATCCTTACCCTACAAGCTAGCCTTTGGGGTTGAGTTAGGCTCAAGATTCATTCTTTAATACCTTCTCTCCAACACTTCAGCTGCCCCTTATTTTCTCGGTTTCCGTGCCTCCTCTCGGATTCCGTGTATATATTTTCTCCTCCTCTATTTCTAAATTTTCTTCAAAATCCCTCATCCACATATTGTTCTTTCATTATGTCTACGCCAAAGAACATGTTTCATCCCGCCCTTACAGTTTCCAACATCAAGAATCACATCCCTATTGTTCTTGAAATGGAAAACGGCCAATACGCGACGTGGGCAGAAATATTCAAAGTTTACGCATGCTCGCATCAAGTCCTCTATCACATAATCCCCTCGGTACCTAGCGTGGAGAAGGTGCCTACCCCTGAGGATAATCCTACACAACCATTAATGCTACCGTTCTCTAGTGGATTTATTCCATTATCTCTACAGACCTCGTACAGACGATTATTGAATCCGACGCTAAGGCGATGGACACTTGGAATAGGGTGCGTGATATATTCCAAGATAACAAGAATTCCCGTGATGTCACCCTTGAGCAGGAATTTTCCCATGTTAACATGGAAGATTTTTCTAACGTCTCGGCCTATTGTAAAAGGCTAAAAGAATTGGCGGACCAACTCCGCAACGTTGGTGCGCCCATTACCAATGATCGTCTTGTTCTTCAAATGGTATCGAAGCCAGACCCATTTCAATTGTTTCTTCACCGATGTTGGCCCCTAAATTATATTATTCACGCTCCAATTAACAAGATCTGGGCATGCGTGAGAGTATTAAGAGTCCTACATCGGATATAGAATGAGAACATGAACTCCTTATATGGACTTGAACAATCCTCACCCTACAAGCTAGCCTTTGGGGTTGAGTTAGGCCCAAGATCCATTCTTTACAGTTAAGATTCGAAAGGCAGAGAGGTCTACCGACAATAGCTAACTCATCAGAGATGAGTTTAGACTTTTCAAGATATTGAGTGACAAAAAGATCACCTTGCTTGAGATTTTGAAGGGACATATGGAGATTGAGAATCCAAGTATTAAAAGGGGAAGACAGAGCCTTTTCTAGAGCATCCCAAACCTGTTTGGAGGTAGCGAGACCAATAACAATTGGTAAGGTCTCTTCAGAAAGAGAAGATATAAGCAAACTCAATATGAGTTGATCCTGTTGGATCCATTGGGCACGGCGGGGATCAATTTCAGGAGTATATTTTCCCTCTACGGTTATATGGGATGGTGGACACGGCAAAGAGACATCAACATATCCTAATAAATTTTGACCTCGGAGAAAGGGTAACAATTGAGTTTTTCAAAATAAATAATTGGTGAAAGTTAATTTGATGAAATAAGGTGGTGAGCGTGGCTAATAGAGGTGGGAGTTGAGGGAGCGGAAGGAGAGAGAACATCGAATGGAGTTTGGGAGGTGGAAAAAGTGGTGGACATGACGGCTTCTGATACCATGTTAAACTAGCTACACACAAAATATAAGTATGTCAACAAGCAGATGTTTTCTATTGATTATACGGATGAAGTATTACAACTTATATTGGAATACAAGTTCTATGTAGATGAGTTGCTAAGGTATTTTAGATACACACAAATACATACATAATAGTTATCACTTAGAGTTGTAGTGCTATCCAACTTCATCGGATAATGATGTCCCAATAATTTCAAATAGTTTGGTAAGCCATGAAGAAACTTGAGGAGAATTGTAACACCCCGTACCTTAGCATTAGGGCACGCCGTTGTTCAACAATACGAGTTTGGAGGAATTAAGGTGTAAAATTCCGTAAGTTTAACAAACCTTGATACCCTTAGATGTTATTTTGATACGGTATATATCTTTTTATAAATGAAACCCGTTAGTAAAAATTTGATACGAAAAGGAGTTATGGACTAATCTTATATCACATGTCTATGATAATGAGTGTATGAAGTGTGTTTAAAATAATATTTAAGTGAATTGTGATCAAACAATTAATTATGGTGACTGAAAAGTGGGATGATGGTGATTGAGAATAATATTTTGTGTGTGATAAAAAGAGTTATGGACTAATCTTATATCACGTGTTTATGATAATGAGTGTATGAAGTGTGTTTAAAATAATAATATTTAAGTGAATTATGATCAAATAAATAATTATGGTGTTAATTAAGATTATTTGGATGAATATGTTCCACATGGTTGCATGGAAAAAGGGGCACAAAGTGAGTCATTTATATATATAAGTAGGTGGTGGCATGTTGATGATTAATGATTGGACACCAAATTACAAATAAAAGTAGATTATATATTGAGATCTCATATTGAGAGTTATCCAATTTTTCTTTTTAAAATAAAATGGGCAGCAACGTTAGTTTAGATATGTAGCATTTAATTCTTGGCAATTTACTTAAAAGGAAACTTGAGCAGCATCTAATACATATACATCAATTTCTTGTTCGTTCTTTGAAGAGTTTAACAAAGTAGCAGCCAATTTTTTAGAACTCATAAAGCAACAGTAAACATATTTTTGCCCTCTTTCAATTCAATGAAGTGCATCAAATATCCTTTCCCTTCTCTTAATTTCAACGAGCAGTAAACGTTCTTACCCTCTTTTCAACATCAAGTATAATTATCTTCCTTTGTCGATTTCATAATTATAACCTCTGATTTTTTTTCTGGGTCCTCGCAAGTCGGAGATAACTTTGTAGTGAAGTTAGTTGTAGAGAGCTTAGTTCTTGTCATCCTAGATGAACTTGTTGTTGAAATTTGCCTTTGATGGGGAGGTGCGTCCACCCATATTTAATGAATTAAACACTAGGGTTCCGCATGTTGGAGGCTTTGTCTCTTCACACGTGCATAATCTACTAAGTGAGTAGATGACCATAGGGCCAAGAATCGTCAAATTTAGTTGAGAAATGAAAGAGATATTGGTCCACGAAGTAAGGTGTTTGAGGCATGAAAATATAGTGTGGGACAAATCTACCACATCGGTGGGAAAATGAAGAATTGCTCTCTTTATAAGTCTTTAAATTGGCTAAGGGTTTGGGACCCCAAGGGGTAACCCATGTGTTTAAAAGAGGGAGGACCTAGATGTGCTTGGGTTCAAGGCAAAGCCCACACGCGTGCCGCCAGCGCCCGCCCGTCCCGTCCCGTCCGGTCGTGGGTCGTGGGCTTCTTCTGGTATTATCTCTTTGGATCCCAAATTATTTAATATTTACAATTTGGTCTCTGGAGTTTCTGGAGTGTTGAATTTGGGAACAACGGGTACTTTCTGCCTACCGTTGGAGTTGATTTTTGGGGCAGTTATTGTGCATTAACCAGCCATTACTTGGCTGATTAACATACTCCATTAACAGCCATTACTTGGCTGAATTGCTCCCTCACTCAATGGCCATAAATAGCCATTACTTGGCTGTTTATTCCCTCCTTCAATGGGCCATTAACAGTCATGTCTTAGCAGTTGAGATGTCTCCCCTTATGCTATTTATTGATGCCTTTTGGCTCAATTATGTGACAGAGAAAATACAGAAAATAGAACACAAAATAGAAGAGACCGAAATATATACACAGAAACAAAAAGAAGAGTAAAATACAGTCCACAACGTGAGCAGTAACGTTGGGACGAAAAACAGAAACTCTTCCTTTTTCATTTCTTCAGCAAGTCGATTCGTATTTGTTTTCTTCGTCAGAATCAACCTATTTGCTTTGTAGTGTTAATTAAAGTGTTGTTTTATCTTGGGAAACTATTGCCCGTTAATGTAAAAGCATATATACGAGGCAATCTTGTCTTAAAGTCCGATGAAGTGACTGAAGTGCGCCAGAATCCGAAATTGGGATAAGTAATTTTCCTTCCTTGTCAAAAAATAAGATTAAATGATGTCTGATTAAAAAGGGCTTAAAGTAATGAGGAATATGAAAATGTTTTCCGAAATAATTTATATTCCTTACGCTTTAAAATCAGAAGTTTAATCTCTTCTTCCTTCCCGTTGAAAGATTGGATTTTGTAAAAGACTTAAAAAGATTCGTTCTTTTAAGTGTAATTATTAAAAGTGTGTAAAGTATGTTCGCACATACGAGGGATAAAGATCCACTGACTGTGCGAAAACTGTTACCACTTTTAAGTAAGCGCCAAGAATTGTCTGGGCACCAATCATAAGGGAAGAAGACTAAAAGCTAAAGACGTTGAGCCTGTCACACTATTTGGTAGAAGATCCTTCATATGATGATATTGGACACTCAGTCATACAAAGCCTCCGGGCGACTGGAGTGGGGCCAGAATTCATTTCATAGGACATGTAATGGACACCTAGTGAGGTGGGCCAGAGTATCCAGGTCTTAAATGATCTGAAGGCCTAAAGAAAGGCAGAAAAGAAATTGGACAGTCAGTCTGCCAAAGCAACTGGAGTGGGCCAGAGTATCCAGATCACATATGATCCGGTTACGCCCTAACCACGGGAAAGAGGTTGTTCATATGAAGCAACGCCACCTCTAAAGTAGAAGGGGTTGGAGAGGTTTTCCTCAATAGGACTTCAGGGGATGAGATCACTCTAAAATGAGGTGATACATGTCCCAACACTTGGTTAAGGGACGTTGTTGGTCAAGCTGGTTTGAGACTAGTCCAACAAGTCTGTAATAACTAAGAATGGTACATTATGTCTATAGCTAAATGAATGATGTATTTGTAATCCGTGCATCTATGTCATCATAGATTAAGACATGTTAAATAGGAAGTCATTCAAAAGCTAACGAAGTTGAGATTGTTGTCTTCTGTCGACATAAACCCTCAAAATAAATATGAGGTAGGCGAAGAGGCAAAATCACCTTTCCAAATTTCGTCAAAGGAATAGCGAAAGAAGCATCGCTCCTCTAGAACTTAGTCACACCTACATGGGTGATTTGAAGTTTATACAAAATAGATGGGGGAGACAAGTACTTTGTGACCTTCATTGATGATGGTACAACGTATTGTATTCTTTGTTTGTTGAAAAGCAAAGATGAAGTTGTTGAAGCGGATAAGCGCTACAAAGCAGAAGTTGAAAATCAACTAAGCCTACGGATTGAGGAATTCATAGTGATAGAGGGGGAGAATGTGAAGCATCGTTCATTAAACGACTGCTCATTACTCACCTCAGTCTAACGGTGTTAGCCAAGCGCAAAGTCGTACACCCGAATGATGTGGGGTGGCTTGGTAGAGGTTGGAATACTGAAACAGGTCAAGTTGGACCTAAGACTGTAGATTGCATATCCACTGGATCTGCAAATAACAGTAGTGCTTATCGCCTCTTGGCGTCAAAGAATGTTGAATTCTTTGAAGATAACTTTCCTTGAAAAGGAAAAAGAAGTAATTGCTCGAGGTTAACAAGAATCCGTGAGTGCCTGACTGTCCGAAACTAGACGTTCCGTATCTATAGGACTCGGAAGTTGTTGTCTATCCGAAACTTAATATTCCAGATCTACATAACTTAGGGATTCTAGATGTTGAACCGAGATGGAGCAAAGAGGGGACAAATACTTGTTCCAGGCCTTCTAGCTTGTATGGTTGAGAACGAACCATGGACAATTAACAAAGAATTGTCATCTCCAAAAGCGCTGCTTTGGAAAGAAACTAAAGAGAGAAATAGATTCCATCATATAGAACCATACTTGTGTAATGGTTGATCTTCCTCCGGAAAAAGAACCTTTGGATTGTAAAAGTGGATACTCAAAAGTGAGTTCAAAGTAAATGGATCTACTGACAAGTATAAGGCCTCGACTACTTGTACATGTGTTTCCCTGTGAATAGCTTAACATCCAGGGCCATTGCAGTCTTGCGTGGCATGGATGTTGAAACAGTCTTCCTAACCGGAGAGTTGGAAGGGGAGAATCAGAGTTGGTTTGCTGGACTGTTGGGCTTCTTCCTGAACTTTCATTTTGATCCCTGAAATGTTTACATTTTGGTCCTGGAAGTTTCAGATAAAACAGAACCAATGAATCTGACCACAGAAACATTGACTCTAAAGTTAGAAAGCCAATAGTTGGAAAACCAACAGTCTGAGAATGGAAGTCATATTGAAACAAAGTCTCAATATGAAAGATATAAGTATCACAGATGACATCTTAGGAATTGGATTTCTAAGACATCTAACGGACTGGTCTAACTTCAAACTCAGTTGTGAGATAGTTGATAGTCTCGTTGAAGCCACTAATGGATATGAATCATATAACTGATTGAAATCATGGTGCACCCATATACAAGGAGCGATATGCGCAGGTCACATATAGTTCAATGTATGTTACACACTACAACCGACCTGGTATCGGCCTACAAAGCAGATCAGTTGAACTAAGGTTCACTGATGATTTTAATAAATGATCGGTAGAAGGCGTTAAGTCGGATATGATGATATCTGATTCGCTTATCTACGGATTATAGTATTCTGGATGTCCAACGGTTCTGGGAGAACACAGTGATGCAAACTGGACATCAGATATGAAGAACACCAAAGCCACAAGTAAATGTGTATGGTGGGTCTTGGAAAATCCTCTAAGCAAACTTACATCGGCCGATTCATGATGGAATCGGAGTTTATGGCTTTATACAAAGCATGAAAGAAGTTGAGTAACTTCACGACTCCTTAGAGAACGTCCCTTATTGGGAGAAACCCGTGCCTTTAGCAGTTATACACGGTGGCTAGTCGGTCGGCTTCAGGTTGGACACGGATGACGGCATCTGGACATATCTGTCATGATTTATCGGAGACATAAGACCGTATGACAGTTAATCATCACGTGTGTCACTTCCTTGATTACTAATCAAAGAATATAGCAGACCCTTTTAACTAAGGGACTACCCGGAGATCAAGTGTTCTGCTTGTCTAGGGGAATGGGCTTAAAACCCAAACAATACAAACCTTTGCGGTGGTAACCCCAACCATACTGATTGGAGATCCCAAGAATTTGGTTCAATGGGAAAACTAAGCTGCAAAAAGGTTTAGTTGAGCGCTTCGGTGGAAGCAAGTGTACCTTAGATGATGATTTCTGTAGGGAAACATGAATACAAAGTTGTTCCCACGATAGACATTAAAGTGCTACCTACATGGTGGGTAAAGGTTAAGCTTCCAAACCTTTAACGATCCTCAAACGGTTGAGGTTAAGGTTGGGGAAACTTTTAATGATTCCTAACACTTGTGAAGTGGGGTATATCAAGATACCTTGTAGGAGATCACCTATTTAAGTGCGAGGACAGGCCGCCTCAAATAAACGCACTTAAGAATCCAAGTATGTCCACGACCACAACGGATAAAACCGTAAGAAGAAAATGAATAAGGAGAGTTATTGTGTTGGTATCATTGTCTTGGCTTACACTAAACACTGACGGTTCAAGACAACACATTCACCACGCAGTAAGTAAGTTTGGTGGTATTCTACTAGGAAAGGTTCAAAGCGGAAGCTACCTCTCCTGATGCAATATCTTTTCGCTGAAAGATTACTGAAAGTAGGCACCATGTGTGTGAGCCAAAATCTCTCTTTCAAAAGGGGATTGTTGGAAATTTGCCTTTGATGGGGAGGTGCGTCCATCCATATTTAATGAATTAAATACTAGGGTTCCGCATGTTGGAGGCTTTGTCTCTTCACACGTGCATAATCTACTAAGTGAGTAGATGACCGTAGGGCCAATAATCGTCAAATTTCGCTGAGAAATGAAAGAAATATTAGTCCACAAAGTAAGGTGTTTGAGTCATGGAAATATGGTGTGGGACAAATCTACCACATCGGTGGAAAAAGAAAGAATTGCTCTCTTTATAAGTCTCTAAATTGGCTAAGGGTTTGGGACCCCAAGGGGTAACCCATGTGTTTAAAGAAGGGAGGACCTAGATGTGCTTGGGTTCAAGGCTAAGCCCACACGTGCGCCGCTGCCGCCCGTCCGGTGCGGTCCGAGCTCGGGCTCGGGTCATGGGTCACGAGTCGTGGGCTTCTTCTGGTATTATCTCTTTAGACCCCAAATTGTTTAATATTTATAATTTGGTCCCTGGAGTTTCTGGAATGTTGAATTTGGGAAGTTTCTGCCTTCCGTTGGAGTTGATTTTTGGGGGCGTTATTGTGCATTAACCAGTCATTACTTGGCTGATTAACTCCCTCCATTAACAGTCATTACTTGCCTGAATTACTTCCTCATTCAATGGCCATAAACAACCATTACTTGGCTGTTTACTCCCTCCTTCAATGGGCCATTAATAGCCATGTCTTGGTAGTTGACAGTAACGTTGGGACGAAAAACAGAAACTCTTCCTTCCTTTTCCATTTCTTCAGCAAGTCGATTCGTATTTGTTTTCTTCGTCAGAATCAACCTATTTGCTTTGTAGTGTTGATTAAAGTGTTGTTTTATCTTGGGAGACTATTGCCCGTTAACGTAAAAGCATATATACGGGGCAATCTTGTCTTAAAGATAGAGTTTCATCACTCGACTCAGCACACAGTTGTAACAATCCAGATTTAGTGTTTCTTGATTTCAGGTTATCAAGATTCAAGACTCAACAAGCTTGCGGCAGTTCTGAACATTGGCCTACTTGTTTATCCTTTCGAACACTTGTAATATTTATTTACTTCCCGTACTGCTTTACATATTCCAACACTTGTAAGGAAGGTCGGTGTCACCATTGTCGACAAAGATTCAAAAATAAAGGTATGTTAAGGTTACCTTTATTTCATTTTGGCATGATCCTAAGAATATTAACATGTATCGAAACGCCTGTAAAAGAAGACTACTCTTGGTAGTTAACAACATGTTTGTTCCTTACTCTTGAAAGTGATTTAATGATTTTTGTTCTCCCTTGTCGCGAATAATTTTCTGCACTTTGTATTATCTTTCATTATGTGATGTTCTATGTTCTATCTTTCATAATATCACTGGTTTTCAGTGATATTATGCATTGCATACGCCCACAGTGGTTTCTCAAGGTTCAGATTGTTTCTTTACGTTGCTCTGCTCTTGTTATTGTCTTTATTTATGTTATTTGCCTTACGTATTCAGTACATTCTTTCGTATTGACCTCCTTATTGCTGGAGGGCTGTGTTTCATGCCCGCAGGTTCAGGTAGATGGAGTGACACCCATGTTCAGTAGGATCTCAGCTCAGTGGTGGTGTCAGAGCTCTCCACTTGTTCCGGAGGAGCTAGTCAGAGTCGGTATGATTCTATATACATAGTTATGGGTGTGGCGGGGCCCTGTCCCGACCTGGTGATGTTCATGTACTCTTTAGACAGTCGTCCGGTATACAGAATATTCAGAAGTCATGTATGGCCTTGTTGGCCTTCCCATTAGTCAAATGTGTATTGTGGCCTTGTCGGTCTTCTCGATGTATATATATATGTGAATGTTGGATCTCTTCTGCTTGCAGGTTGATGTGTCATCTTGTCGTAAGGTTATTGATTTGAGGCCTAGTCGGTTCATGTCTTGTTAAGTATGCTACAGGTATCATGACTGGTATCGTCGGGACTTAGGGCACCGGGTGCCGGCCACACCCCAAGGTTGGGATGCGACAAGAATTGTTATAATTGGATTTTAGTGGGCCTCTGGTAACTTATTAGGTTGTGCTCGCCCATTCATCATCCATCAATTGCACAGATGCCACCCAGTTGCTGATGTCTTCTTTTAAGGCAAGATGCATATTGTTTCAAATCTCCATTGGCAACGTTACAGTAGTATTCAGAGGAAACTCGTTCCAGGGTGAGGTGATTTTCCACGAAGGCAAAGATCTCTATAAACTGATTAAATCCAGACTACGTGCTATTGTTATATCATGAAAAAACTCTCTCTGAGTGCTAATAAATGGTTATGGTAGATGCCTAATATTCAGATTTTGTTTGTCTGTCACATATCGGTCAGTTCTGTGGTTTGGAAGAAGCTCAATCTAAATATTGGTGCTTGATCACGGTACTGCAGCTTAAATTCACTTTTACAGTCCTATGGCTACGTTGCATATTGGAAATGCCATTTTAAATTGAGTTATTTTTCCTTTTCTCACCTTCTGTTTTCTGTAGGAAACTAGAGTTTTTCTTTTAATTGTTAGGAAACTAGAGTTTGTTAATACATCTTATAACAATAAAATGAATTGACACCTTCTGACCGAAGTAAGGGTCAAAATTCTATCCCCATCAATGGACACACATTTTGCAGGTTTTTTTAAGCATGTGAGGCCTTCCCATCCCTATTTGCTTCTATTTATAGAGAATAATCTTAATTGTAGAGGTAAATTTGCTGTATTTGTTTGTTACGGTCATGCTTTTAACCATGTGCAGGGTTTGAGTGTTATTGACTATTCAGTCGAGAATTTTGCTTCAGGAGCTTGGCAAGCATTACGAAATACAATCAAAGGAGGTTCTGATTTAGTCCACAAGTATGTCCTACTGATGTCTGAATTCTGAAATAATTGTGTCATTCTTCAGTCCACACTTTAGAAAGCTTCTACATAGCTAGGGTGGAGCAATATATATATATATATATATATATATATTTTACAAGACTTGTTTTAAGCACTTACTTGGTACATCACGGTCTGTTTGAAGAAGCAATGCTGTACCAATTTGATTCTTTGCTTGGGGATTAAACTTTATTCGAGTTAATGTTTCAATGCGCTATTGGAAAGTCGTAGAGTGGTGTAAAGCATAAATTGAGACACATGACTTTATGATTTGCCCCAGCCCCGATGCATACGTATACAAATATATACAGATATATTTATACACACAGACACTCGTCACAGATTTATGGACTAAGAAAAGCAGTCACAAATTCCAATCCAGGATAGCCGAAAATGAAGAACCAGTAAGCACGAGAGCTGGTTACCCTGCAACCGTGCTCAGTGTTGTGGCATTACCTGGGTATTTTGTCATGTGGCACAGTTGAAATTGCTAAGCTAATGATATTTTGTTTATATTTTCAGGCTTGAGAATTCAGCTGTAAATATTGCGAATCAATTCAGCATGGTGGTTTACCTGCCACAACTGGTTCCATTGCACCCTCCATACTAAAGGTCGGCTCAAGATTTGATTTTCCTTTTTCCGTGTCTTCAGCTGCGTAAAATGGAACCCTTCTGCAGACTGGAAAAACTTTTACTGCTAAGGGAATGGAAGCGCTTGAGCTGCTGGGCAGAGAAACTATGGAGCTTCTGATATTAGAAACTGGTACAGATGTTGACAAGAGCTCCAAAGAAGCTGAAGGGAAAATAGATGAAGATCAGTTCTTTGTGGAAGTTAGTCTATCCCTTATCATATGATTTGTTTAGGGCTATCCAATGGGCCGGGTCGGACCGATCGCGCCCCGTCCCGCCCCATCCCGATCCCCCTAAAAAAAAAATTGCCGGTGTCGGGGTTCGAACTCGGGACGGGGCTTGGGATCGTCCCACCCGTCCCGATCCCGACCCGACCCGCCCCATCCCGACCTCGTCCTGCCCCGTCCCATCCCACCCAGCCAGCCCCCTCCACCTTTGCAAAAATTATCTTTGCAACGATGACCAAATTTCAATTTTGGTCGTTGTGCAACGGCTATAACGGTCATTTGTGCCCCCCCTCCCATACCCCCTTAATATTTATTGGTGCGGTATTAAATCCAACTATTAAAATAGACGGTTGTAAAACACTAATAGAAACGATTTATGATTGTATAGAAGTACTTTCAACAGACTCAACTGGAGAACCAACTCACAAACCAACTAAAGAAGAAGTTACGTCTAGCATACACACTGAATGTAAACAAGTATATACGTATTACCAACAACAAAGTGCAAATAATCAACCGGCTTCTGTACCATCTTCTACTACTTTGCTGCAACCTTATAAAAAATATGCGGTTTCTGCTGCTAGTATTCAAGGCCTTAGAAATAAAATGTTTAGTGGTTCAACTTCATCACAAGTTAGCGAATTTGATGTTTATATTTTGCATAGTGTTGTATCGTACGAATAATTGTCAATGATGAAGGACATGAAGACTTGCTGAAATATTGGAGGCAGAATGAGAAAACATTTCTGATACTAGCAAAGATGGCCCGAGATGTTTTGAACAATCAAGTGTCGTCAATAGCGTCTGAACGCGTTTTTTCTGCTGTTAGATTTAAAATAGGAGAGCACAAATATTCATTGGCGGGAGAAGCATTGGAGATTGCAGTTCTTTTAAAAGATTGAATTTGAGAGGAGCGTAGAAGGTGCGGTCAACCGGAGATCAACAAAGAAGAAGATAACAACTACAACGAAATTTTACTATGTGATTTGCAACTTTTGAACAACACCACAAAGTTGCAATTTTGAAATTGTATTACCAAAAAATCATATTTCTATTAAATAATATAAGAAGCACAAAAACAGCATTGGGATATTTTTATTACACTATCTTGTTCAATTATTGAAATATTTATATATATTATTTTTTTAAATTAAGTGAAAAAAAGGTCAAATCCCCATCCCGACCTGTCCCGGCACGTCCCCCCAAAATCCGAGCCCCTCTACCAGCGGGATGTGGGACGGTACGAGACCTATTCCCGTCCCTGTAGGGTTTTGTTGGGTTCAAAACATATAAGTAGGCACAACGAAAGTTTAAAATTTTGTTCTACTTACCCCAACAATTTCTTCTGGTATAGTTATATGACAATCAAAACCTGTAACATAAAAGTAGAACACTTACATGTTAATCAATCTGGAGTCTTTACTTAGGGATTACACGCGACTGTCACTTCGACTGCAAGCACTATGTTATGGTGTATTCCTCTGTCAAGAAATCCAGGAAATCTTGGCAGAGGTTCGAGAGAGTTTCATCTTAGACTCTAAGTCTAGAATTGTTTATGAGAATTAGTGTGTAACTTATGGGGTTTAGTGTTGTTTATATAGGGAGGATTAGGTCAAACTTCAGATTAGGGTTGGGCTCTAAGCCTGGCCCAAAAACCTAGGTGCAGTGGTGCAGTCTAACTAGGCCCACTGCCGGGTCGGCGCCGCGGTGCCTTACGTAAATTTTTGTTTCCCATTTTCGTTTAATATATATATTCAGCACATTAAATCCAAAACCTAATTTTGATTTAATTAGATCATTTCCATCTAATAGAAATTATCCCATAGTTATTATCAATTTAAATATCTCGATCTCAAATCGAATATTTAATACTTTCTCAATACACCCTTAGATAGAAGAGACAATCGACATAGTGTGACCCTATATGCCTTCATATATCGACACTAATCCAATTAAGGTCCATACAGAACTCCTAGATTGCGCCGTACAATGAACTCAATATATGAAGTACGTTTACATGAATCCGGAAAACATAACCTTTATGTGAGATGATAAATTCCTTTCATTCGTGACGCACTAGATCAAGCTTAGGATTTGCCATGTGTCTATCCAAATGGCTTGATCACTTTATCTCATCTATATTAGTCGACAACTAGATCATATTCTAAATATGTCTCTTGCGTTGGCCAATGACTTGGTCGACCTAATATCACTGAGAAGTTGAGTGCTCTCTCGAATATCCAATCGAGGAATGAATCCTATTCTTGGCTCAACTACCACCTTAATTTACATCATAATGCACCCAACACAAGCCGTATCTTATCCTATAAGGAGTTTAAGCTTAGGATAGGGTCAAAGTACATTACTATGTAAGCAAGGTGCGTATTGACCTCAAGTCAAAGGACTTCATCTCCCACACGCTGATAACACTTTAGACATGTATAACAAATAGTTTATCAGCAGGGCATACCAATACTTTCCAAAAGTATCCATGTGTTCATCACTAGTAACCATTACTAGTAGTAGGTGAGACATACTACATTCTCTAAGAATGTGATGCAGACCACATGTCGACTTATAACATATCATCGATATCCCATTCCCGATGATCATTAGTCGAGACTATTTTAGAGTTACACTCTATCATCAATATCTCACTCTATTAATGACAACGTAAGCTCAAGGGATGTACATTAATGAATAATTACAAATAATAAAATAATAGTTCAATAATCGCAAATGCCATAAATATTAATCTTATTAATAATACGAATATGTTCGAGTACATTTGTCCCTAATAATGTTTGTCTCTAGGACATACATACTTTCAATCTCCCACTTGTCCTAGAGTCAATCTCCAATGTATCTAATACTCATGTTTTCAAAATAACCATTATGCTTAACCAAGCTTAATGATTTAGTAAACAGGTCAGCTAGATTATCATTTGTGGAAATATAGTCTAATCTTATTTCTTCAGTTTCCACCATTTCCCTGAGTATGTGGTACTTTCTCGGTATATGCTTGTTTCTGTTTGTTGATCTTGGTTCCTTAGCTTGCGCAATCGCACCAGTGTTGTCACAATAAATCGTTATTGGACAAGTGGCACTTGGAACAACCCCTAGTTCCTTTAGGAACTCAGATACTGCGATAACTTCTTTACCAGCTTCCGATCCAACAATGTACTCGACTTCAATTGTCTAATCAGCAGTTGTAGCTTGCATGGAACTTTTCCAACTCACTATTCCATTATTGAAAATGAAGGTATATCCAGATTGAGATTTGAAGTCATCGAGATATGTTTGGAAGCTAGCATCAGTGTACCCAGTACACACTAGCTTCTCTTGTCCACCATAGACTAACAAATATTCTTTAGTTCGTCTAAGATACTTAAGAAAACTTTTGACTGCTTTCCAGTGTTCTTCCCCAGGATTCTGCTAGAATTTGCAAGTCATACTAAGTGCATAGGCCACATCTGGCCTCGTACATGTCATGGCATACATGATAGATCCTATAGCTGAAGTATATGGGATTCTTTTCATGCGTTCAAGTTCTGTAACAGTAGAAGGACTATCCTTCTTTGATAACTTGATGCCTTGACTCATAGAAAGACTTCCCTTCTTGGAGTTTTTCATAGAGAATCATCTTAGCACTTTGTCAATGTATGTGGACTGTGACAGCCCCAACAATCTATTAGGTCTATCTCTATAGATCCTAATTTCAAGAATGTAGCAGGCTTCACCCAAGTCCTTCATTATGAAGGTGATGGATAACCATTCCTTGACTGATTGCATGAGAGTCTTATTATCTCCCATTATTAATATCCCATCTACATATAAAACAATAAAGACAATACTCCATTCCTTGCGCTTACTATAAACGCGGGGATCTTCTTTGCTTCTAACAAAGTCAAACAATTTGACTGTTTTGTCAAAGCAAACATTTCAACTCCTTGAGGCTTGCTTAAGTCCATAAATAGACTTCTGCAGCTTGCATACTGCTTTGGGATTAGTCTTGGATGTAAAACCCTCAGGTTGTATCATATACACCTCATCAATTAAATTACCATTGAGGAAATCAGTTTTAACATCCATTTGCCAAATGTCATAATCATAGTATGCAACTATTGCAAGTAAAATCCGAATGGACTTAATTTTCGTAACAGGTGAAAAGGTTTCATCATAATCGACCACAGGCCGTTTATTATAACCTTTAGCCACCAATCTTGCCTTATAAGTTTGTACCTTGCCATATGCATCAATCTTCTTCTTGAAGACTCATTTGCATCCTATGGGTCTAACCCCTGTTGGCAAATCAACCAAGTTCCAAACTTGATTGATGTACATCGAGTCTATCTCAGATTCCATGGCTTCTTACCATCTCTACGAATCAATGTCTAATATAGCTTCGCTGTAGGTTGTAAGTTCATCGTCATCAGGAATATCTATCTCATTGTGTGTTTCAATAAGGAGATTAAGTCTTTCAGGCGGACGATGAGTCCTAGTGGTCCTACAGAGTTGATTATTCTGCGTTTCAGTATTTGTTGCATTCTGATTGGGAGAAGGTCTTTGTGTGCTGGATAATCCATCACCTTGAGAGCTTTCAGGAATGTCATTTTCATGTATTTCCTGAATGGAATGGTGTACACCCATTGTATCATCTTCCATTGGTTGTGTATGAGAGCCTTGCGTTTCTGCTCTATCTCTCACAACACTCATACTGGATGAAGGGTGTACTCTAAGTACCCAGTCTTCACCAAATACTCCTACTGAATCCTTGTCTAGGTCTTTTGACAAGGGTTTAACTTCTGTGTTATCTTTGTGGTTCTTGAATTTCTTCAAGTTCTATCTTATTGAAGCTTCGTTCCTTGTAGACATAGTCTTCTTCAAGGAAAGTTGCATTTCTGGAAACAATGACCTTATGTTCTCCAGGAAAATAGAATTAGTATCCCTTAGTTTCCTTTGGATACCCCACAAAATAATATTTCTCACTTTTAGATTTCAACTTGTCAGTAAGCATCTTCTTTACATATGCAGGGCACCCCAGGGTTGCATGTGTTTAAGTGTTGGCTTCTTGCCATTCCATATCTCATATGGAGTTTTCTCTACTGACTTTGAAGGAACCCTGTTCAGAATATAAATTGAGTTTTACAATGCATAGCCCCAAAGGTATGTTGGTAGAGCTGAGAAACTCATCATGGATCTAACCATATCTTATAGGGTTTGATTTCTCCTTTCAGCAACACCGTTCATCTGTGGCGTTCCAGGAGGTGTCCATTGTGATTGGACTCCATGAAGCTTCAAATAATTCAGAAATTCTTTACTTAAGTATTCACCTCCTTGATCTGATCGAAGTGTCTTGATATTTGTTTCAAGTTGCTTCTCTACTTCTGACTTGTACTCCTTGAATTTCGCAAAGGCTTCGGACTTATGTTTCATAAGATACATATGCCCAAATCTTGTGAAATAATCTGTAAAAGTGATGAAGTAAGGGAAGCCTCCCTTAGCTTGAGCTGAAAATGGCTCACATACATCAGAAAGTGGCTTGTTGGTCATCTTTCCTCTCAAGCAAGATTCACAGTTGTCATAGGACTCTAAGTCAAATGGTTCCGGTAGTCTAACTTTCTTAATCTTGCTATCCTTGATTCATTGATGTGACCAAGTCTACAGTGCCATAAGTATGTAGGGTTTTTTGGATTACTTATCTTAGCTCATTTATTTTGCACATTGAAAATTTCACGACTACAGTTTAGAACATACAAATCATCCATAAGCGGAGCATTTCCACAAACAAAAACACTAAAAGACAGTACATAATTGCCATTTGCAATAAATGAGAAAACCCCTCAATGTCTAACACTGAGATAGAAATAATATTCCTCGTCAATGAGGGAACAAAATAACAATTATTTAGTTCTAAACAAAAGCCTGAAGGTAACTCTAGTCTATAAGTTCCAACGCGTTCAACATCCACTCGTGCTCCATTTCCAACGTGCAGGTCTACCTTCTAAGGTCCAACCTTTCTGCTGTCAATCAGACCCTGCACATTATTATAAATGTGTGAGCTACAAGCGGTATCTAATACCCAACAGTGAGAGTTACTTATAGACATGTTTATTTCAATTACAAACATACCTTGTCCAGTAGAGCCAGGAGCCCCTAGTGCTTTGCCTCCTCCTAGAGTTGTGCAGTCCTTCTTCCAGTGCCCCTTCTTCTTGCAGTTGAGGCACACATCCGAAGCTACATTTTTCTTTCTCTGAACACCTCCTCTAGGTTTCACAACTGTAGGTGCAACAACTGTCTTACCCTTCTTCTTCTGCATGTTCTTACCCTTGGGTTTGAACTTGCTAGAAGAGCCCACCATAAGCACGGCTTTACCTTTAGAGGTAGATGATTAAAAGGTCTTTAACATGTTGTGAAGCTCTGGAAGACTTGTCGTAGTCCCATTCATATTGAATTTCACAATGAAATTCTCAAATGAACCAGGAAGTGAATTCAGGATCAAGTTGACAGAGACATTTATAGGCAGCTTCGTTTCAATTGAAGCCAAACTTTCTATTAACCCAATCATCTTCAGAACATGTGATGATACTTGACTCTCATTGTTCAACTTACACTCGAAAAGGTCCCTCAACAGTTCATACTCCATTGTCTGAGACTGTGAGTCATAGAGACTCTTCAAGTATTCTAGCATTTCGTTAGGGCCCATATTTTCATGTTGCCTCTATAACTCCAAGGTCATTGAGGACAACATTGCACATTATGTCGAGGTAGAATCGTCTAGATGTTTCTGATAAGCCACCTTGTCAAACAGGGCATTCTCAGTAGAATCTTCAGCAGGGACTGTGGGGAACATTGTGTCTAACACATACTCAATTCTTTCTAGTTTTAACACCAATCGCAAATTTCTTAACCAGTCAGAGTAATTTGGTCCAGTCAACTTGTTTGTCTCGACCAACATTTTCAGTGATAGATTCGACATTTTGTTTAAACTGAAGATATAGATAGACTTCAAAATTAAACTCTAATATAATTTCTATTGAACACATTCGTTAAATAATTAACATGACATTTGGTTTAATTAGCTCCCACTATTTTAACATAATCTTCGACCCCATGGAAGAATACAGACTCATATTAAATATGGTAATAATGGGTCATGATCCAGGTTCATGCTATCTCCGCGTTTGTTGTGGCAGATAACTTCAACAACACAATCTGGTATGTCTCTAAACCAATTACAAATAATTTGTAACTCATGTTTTACCGAATGTTCTAAACAATCGATTTGCGTCCCTAGGCTTGTCCGACATTGTGGCGCCAAGACAGCCTAGCAATTCAATCCCGTTATGCGACTGCAATTATGTATCTAGGTGAGTTTTTCCTTGTAGACCAACACACTGTGGTGTAAATACTCATGAAGGTTTATCACTCACTTCTACATTTAACATGCATCTATGAAAGAGTCTGAGTCATCGTAGACTTAGAGCAAATGCTGTGGCATAAATACTCATCTCGCCGAAAAGGATTTTGAACTACAATAAATTATAATGGGCGACGCGTTCATTTTAAATGAGACTTGTATTAAAATTTTAGGGAACATTTTAATTCAGGGTTTTAACTAAGATCAACTCTAGTATGCTATATCAAATATAACATCTTAATTATCATGCAAAGTCTATTAAGCACTTATTGGGTACCGCCTGCCCAAGCATGATATTAAGCGGTTTAAATACATACTGGGCGCCGCCTACCCAAACAATTATTTGCGGACAATATTCTAGTAATCTAAATGACAATCATTTAGCACATAAACAGTATACTTATCAAATATACTGTATAATAATAATCATGGGTTAAACATTCTGAACAAATAATTTTTTTTT
Organism: Anisodus acutangulus; assembly: GCA_029783415.1. Taxonomy (NCBI): domain Eukaryota; kingdom Viridiplantae; phylum Streptophyta; class Magnoliopsida; order Solanales; family Solanaceae; genus Anisodus; species Anisodus acutangulus. The sequence goes on along the minus strand of CM056507.1, from coordinate 16,428,074 downwards.
CGGACCGATGTGGCCGCGACGTTAATCATTAGAGTCACGACGCCAGTGAGGCAGAAGTCGAAATTCTGCTTCTGCAATGCATTAGCGTCGCGACGCTCCACCATAGAGCAGTGGCGCTTGCAAGGCAGAAACCTTCGGCTTGCATTAGGGCCGCGACCCTCCATCATGGAGCCGAGGCGCCGCTTTGAAACCCTAGCACGCGCCGCAGCGCTGACGTCCTGACAAAATATTTTTGTGTTGATTTTCTAAAATCGTTCGAGCCTTAAATCCAATTTGGGGATCAAATCACAAATCCTTTATCCTCACCCACCATTATCAATAACGCACATATCGACCATCATCCATTCATACTCGTTCTTCACCGTGCACCATGTTCGCAATAAACCGGTTATCTGCACTTGTCTTAGTTCGAGTTAGAACGGAATGACTTCCTCGATTTAGCGTAGTTGATAATTTAGGGTGATATCAAAAGGTTAACATTCGGTCAAGATATGTAAGATTTCAAGAAGCCTTGTTTTAATCCAATTTTATATTTAACCCATATTATTATGTTATTCAATTGTTATATAATCATTGAACCAACCTGGGCTCTGATACCACTGTTGGGTTTTGTTGGATTCAAAACATACAAGTAGGCACAACGGAAGTTTAAAATTTTATTCTACTTACCCCAATAATTTCTTCTGGTATGGTTATATGACAATCAAAATCTGTAACATAAAACTAGAACACTTACAGGTTAATCAATCTGGAGTCTTTACTTAGGGATTACACGCCACTATCCCTTCGACTGCAAGCACTATGCTATGGTGTATTCTTCTGTCAAGAAAGTCAGGAAATCTTGGCAGAGGTTCGAGAGAGTTTCGTCCTAGACTCTAAGTCTAGAATTCTTTATGAGAATTAGTATGTAACTTATGGGGTTTAGTGATGTTTATATTGGGAGGATTAGGTCAAACTTCATATTAGGGTTGGGCTCTAAGCCTGGCCTAAAAACCGAGGTGCAGTGGGCCAATCTGACTAGGCCCACTGCTGGGTCGGCGCCGCGGCGCCTTACGTAAATTTTCTTTTCCCGTTTTCGTTTACTATATATATTCAGCACATTAAATCCAAAATATAATTTTGATTTAATTAGATTATTTCCATCTAATAGAAATTATCCCATAGTTATTATCAATTTAAATATCTCGATCGCAAATTGAATATTTAATACTTTATTAATACACCCTTAGATCGAAGAGACAATCGACATAGTGTGACCCTATAGGCCTTCATATATCGACACTAATCCAATTAAGGTCCATACAGAACTCCTAGACTACGCCGTACGACGAACTCAATATATGAAGTACGTTTACATGAATTAAACATAACCTTTATGTGAGATGATAAATTCCTTTCATTCGTGACGCACTCGATCAAGCTTAGGATTTTCCATGTGTCTATCCAAATGGCTTGATCACTTTATCTCATCTATATTAGTCGACAACTAGATCATATTCTAAATATGTCTCTTGCATTGGCCAATGACTTGGTCGACCTAATATCACTGAGAAGTTGAGTGCTCTCTCGAATATCCAATCGAGGAATGAATCCTATTCTTGGCTCAACTACCACCTTAATTTACATCATAATGCACCCAACACAAGCCGTATCTTATCCTATAAGGAGTTTAAGCTTAGGACAGAGTCAAAGTACATTACTCTGTAAGCAAGGTGCGTATTGACCTCAAGTCAAAGGACTTTCATCTCCAACATGCAGATAACACTTTAGATATGTATAACAAATAGTTTATCAGCAGGGTATACCAATACTTTTCAAAAGTATACATGTGTCCATCACTAGTAACCATTACTAGTAGCAGGTGAGACATACTACATTCTCTAAGAATGTGATGCAGACCATATGTCGACTTATAACATATCATCGATATCTCATTCTCGATGATCATTAGTCGAGGCTATTTTAGAGTTACGCTCTATCATCAATATCTCACTCTATTAATAACAACGTAAGCTCAAGAGATGCACATTAATGAATAATTACAAACAATCAAATATATGTTCAATAATCGAAAATGCCATAAATATTAATCTTATTAATAATACGAATGTGTTCAAGTACATTTGTCCCTAATAATGATTGTCTCTAGGACATACATACTTTCAGTTACGCCTATCCCGGCCCGCCGGAACCCGAGTCCCGACCTTCCCCGTCCCGCCATGACCCACCCCGTTGGACAGCCCTAAATTTGTTTATAGGAGCTGGAGGCATTGTCTAACCATTACACTATGCTGTTCAACCGGAAAAAAGCAAAACTTCCATCTGATCAAAGGTCTACTTACAATGGAAAGCTTAAAGAGGTTCAGCAAATTTTTGACTTGAGTTCTGATGTTGATGGAAGTGATATAAAGTCAGAAAAAGGGAAGAAAGTTGAGATTGGAACCTGGGACAGTACAGATGAGGTGAAGAATTTGCATGATTCCAGTGTGAATAAGGCTGCAGAATTGGCAGCAGGGTAACATAGATCTGATATGCTCTATTTCCTTCGCTTTCTACTTACTTTATTTGTGGTGGGGTAGCAGTGCTTTTAAGGGGCCACAAAGAGTCCGTTTGATTGCTCAAACATTTTCTGAAGTGAATTTTATTTATGGGAGGAGCAAGCAGTAAGATGGTGTTAGCACATTACAAAAAGGGGAACCCCAACATAAAAAAAAAGTGACATGGACTCCCCCTATTATAGCAACAAAACCGGTTACAGTTTACAGAACAGGTCACAGGTGCAGTGTACTAATGGATTCTATCATGCTTTCTTCATCATATACATTCCAAAAGACTTAAAACTTCTATTAAAATATGTAAAGGTTTTGCAACCAAGGGTGTGACCTAGTGGTCAATTAGACCTGTCCAACGGGTTGGGGATCCGCCCGACTCGATCCAACCCGAAAAAAACCAGGGTCAGGGTCAGCATATATCTGACCCGTGAATCACCTTACCCGAAAAAGCGGGGACCCGATCAGGGTCGTCGGGCCAGGGTCAGAATTTTTTACCCGTATGACTCAGCCCGTCCCGACCAGTGTCTCGACCCCGACCCGTTCATTTTATTATTATTTTATTAATGTTTATTTAAGGTATATTTTATTAATGTTTATTTAAGGTAACGGTTTGGTTCTTTAGTATTGGGGATGAATCGAACCTACCTATGTAATTAATTTTATTTTTTATTTTAGGCTACTTATTATCTCTTGAATCATAGCCATTGAAGTCAATCTATGCATGAACTTAATTAACAGAAGCATTGACATAAAATGTAGGGAGAAAAAGTAGTTGTAAATTGATGCAACTTTAAATGGTCATAACTCTGCGCTAGGATGTCTATTTTGCCCGATTCTTTTTTTGATTTTACGTATTTTTTCAAGGCGTGACCGGCAAACAGCCGCAAGGCGGTTTGGCGCTGCCAATATTTACGGAAACGTCTGTTTTCCCAATCAATTTGTGTTTTCCCCCAAATCGGTTTCTAATTTTTCCTTTTCTTTAGTAACATCTAACGATATACATTACATTTCAACGTCGAAATTTCGTAGTAATGTAAGTGTGAATGTCAATTTCAGTGTTGGAAATTCAATTTTAAAAAAAAAAACGAATCCCGCGACCCGACCCTTCCCGCCAAATCCCGGCCACCCTTCCAGCGAGACTTGGGACGGGACCTCTTTTCGGCCCAAGCCCGCTGGAGCCCGCGTCCCAACCCTCCCCCGTCCTACTGGGATTGGTCCCGGCCCGCCCCTCCCCGGCCCATTGGCCACCCGTAGATTATACTAGACATTGTGAGACATGGTATTAGACATGGCATGGTTGACATAACACTTAGAAACGGGTTATAAATCATCATACTAAAGAAAACAGGTCCAAGCATGATAATCCAAGCATAAGATCAAGATAAGAATAAGCATGTACCAAAGTCGGTTACTAATTTCCCTTTTTTCTTTAGTAAAGATCTCACGATATACAATACATTTCAACATCGAAATTTTGTGGTAATGTAGGTGTGAATGTCAATTTCAGTGTTGAAAATTCAATTTAAAAAAAACTCCTTTAATTTGGAGTTTTTTACATGTTTTACCAATATATATTATGTTTTTGGACTTTAATTTGGACTGTTATTTTAATAAAAAATATTTTATTTTATAGAGCGGGTCAGGACCGACCCGTGACCCGTAGGGTTCCCGAAGGATCAGGGTCATGGTCGGAAGATTAAAAAAAAATAGGGTCATGGTCGGGCAAGCAGAAAAAAAGAAGCCACTTGACCCGGCCCGAGCCGAGCTTTGGACAGGTCTATGGTCAATGAAGTGGGTTGAGAACCATGAGGTCTCACGTTCAAATCCCAGCGGAGATAAAAATACTAAGGGGTCATTTGGTAGGATGTATTAGAAAAAATAGTGCATGCATTAGCTTTGTGTATTGCTAATCTTTTGTTTGGTAGCATTAGTTATACACTATATTTGGTATTATCTTATGCATAACTAATATATAGAAAATCATGGTATTAGCAATATAAGAGATTCTATACCTGCATAAGCATGATTAAAGACACAATTGCCCTTGTTTCATATGATTATGGATTTTCATCAAATTCACAAGTAAAAGGATTTTCAATCCATTTTTCTTCTCATCTTGTTTTTTACCTCTTGAAGTTTTGACTCTCTCTTCCTTTCTCCTTTGGATGTTCCTCAAATTTTATTCTTTTTATTTTTCCGTGAAGTTTATGGTTTTGGGGTGATCTGCACTCAGTTTCATATGATTGTGGATTTCACAGAATTCAGTATAATTTTTATCACAATTCTATATGTATATTTTTTTGATGACATGGGACCCGCAGCCGCTATCCTTTTGGGTGCGCACAGGGTAAACCCAGCTCGCAAACCACACGGGAGAGGTAACCCACACTAGGCAAGCCCCATGCGACGAGCTTGACCCAGAAGGTAAAATCCCCTGTTGTGAGGGTTTCGAACCTAAGACCTCCATTATGAAAGCTCCATGTTTAACCAACTGAGCCACCCTTGCGGATATTTTATATATATATATTTAGAAATTCATTTAATATGTATAAATAATTAATCATTCAAAACTCAAAAAACTGCCTTTTTAATAAACTATCCTATATCCAGTTTTTCCTTTTTTTTTGCCTATGAATGTCCATGCTGTAAGCTAGCATAGTTGTCAAGAGAAGGACTTGAATTAATAGGGCAATAAATCAGTCATCGGGTATGCCCATTTTTTACCGTGTTACAACTTATATGTACTAAAATTGGGTACACAATCTTTTTTATTAAAATAATATTATATATAAATACAAGAAATATAAAAATGAAATCAATAAAAATAGTCATGGAAGTGAGTAAAACTGCTTCAATAAAAATAGTTTACAATGCTTAAAAATGAGGAACAAATATTATTTTTAGAAATTATGCAATGTTTTAATACATTCAAACCAAACAATGGATAAGAAATAACTCAGCATAACTAATGTCATCATAACTAATATCAGCATTACTAATACCAACATACTAATGTCATCATAACTAATATCAGCATTACTAATACCAACATTACTAGTACCAACATTACTATGCACCATATTTAACATTATTCTTATACACCCTACCAAACGACCTCTAAGTGATTTCTTCCCATCTGTCCTAGCCTTGGTGGTGGACAGAGTTACCTGGTACTTGTTGCTGGTGAGAGATGACAAGTATCCCGTAGAATTAGTTGAGGTGCGCACAAGTTGGTCCGGACACTACGGTTATGAAAAAGAATATGTAAAGGTTTAGTTTTGCCCTCAAAATATCTCTGGCTTCCTTATATCCAAATCACCCAACAGACAGCAACTAGAACTGTTTTCCCTATTTGCCTCACTTTTTTCGTGCACCAGCAGCCCATCCAGCTCCAAAGCAAGCCTTTACTTTCGTTGGCGTCACCTATTTCATTCCCAACAAGCTCAGCACCAGAATCTATAATTGCCCAAACTTTTGATCAGTGCACCTCTTTTAAGGGGTTACAATCTTGTGACTGCACCTCTTACTAATGTGTTGATCAATTATTCGAGGCCATTAATATGTTGATCGACTATTCCTGTGGCCTATGTTGCTCAGATCCTTCAAAACTCTACCGCAACCGTGTTGATCTGACATGATTTGGGTGTTGGTGTGAGATCGCACTGGAATTGCTCAAGTTTTTCTTAAGTTCTTAGGAAGATCTGAACTTAGAGTTGTACCCTTACATTCCATATGGAACCTGTAATTTTGGCTTGCTCCTCAAGTATTTAAAGGGCCTGTTATGCAGTCTTCGATTAACTAGGAGCTCATTTAATGTAGTGAAAGTCTTTTTAATAAGTGGAGAGATATACAAGTGAGAGATCTTTGAGAAATGTGTATGACTTGCATTCATATAATGATTATTTATGGATGATCTTTTTAATTATACTGCTAGGGGATTCCCAAACATTGATAAATTATTTGCCTAATTTAAGAGGGGGAAAAAACAAGCTTGGTTATGCCTGTCAGGCATCTATGCAGATGATACTAGTGAAATTCTATAGTTCTGATGAAATGAATGAAAGGAGAGTAATCTGATTGAGTATTGGAGAGCTTGTTAATTCGAACACAGTTATTTTGCATAATAAAGGATGGCTGGTTACCTGAAAAGCTTGCATTTGTTTCTGATAAGTTGGTAGTGGTGTTGATGTCTTGTTTAAATTTATTGCAGATTTGCAAATGCTTTGGCTGGACTAGCTTCCAATGACATGATTCAAAGGACAACTGGGAGACTGGATACCCTTCATTCAGAGGGTGTTCATGTATGTATACATTCTGTTTGTCTGCAAGTTTCTTATGAATAGATGAAACAGTCTCTCCTTTTGAGCGTAAATCTACTTTTAATTGATTGTCTTACCAAAACAGAGGCTTTCAGAACTGTGTTGTTTTGCTGTGACTCAACTTCTGGTGCTTAGGAAGTCAATCATTTCCTGTGCAAATAAAGTTGTGGACCAAGATGACAAGGAGGAAACTGGGAAAATTGATTGGCCTGAAGATTCTTGAAAGAAATAATCTCCTTGATTATTTTCATTAATTGAATAAGTATATATACAAGATACAAAATAGGAGAATCTTATTCCTAAAATCTTATTCTACCATAATTCTAACTCTACAATTATGGTAGTGTCTATTCCTAAAATACATTACAATATACTACACATATATTTTCCTAATATACAATATTCTTACCTTGTCTAATATTAACAATTACCAAAACCGAGAGCCAAAATTATGGGGCAGAATCCGAGAGCTCAATAAGGCAATATACACATATATATTGTGTGTATATTGCCTTATTTAACACACTCCCGCAGTCATAGCGGGCGGTCTTCGAACGCTGAGACTGTCCCTAAAATCTTCAAAGAGTACCGAGGGAAGACCCTTTGTAAAGATGTCTGCAACTTGATATCTTGACGGGACATGACATACGCGTACCTGCCCCCGAGCAACCTTTTCACGGACAAAGTGAATGTCCATTTCGATATGTTTAGTGCGTTGGTGCTGAACCGGATTACCTGATAGGTAGATGGCACTAACATTATCACAATATACTAAGGTTGCCTTCTGAATGAGGCAATGAATCTCTAACAGCAAATTACGTAACCAACATGATTCTAAGATCACATTAGCTACCCCTCGATATTCTGCCTCTACACTTGAGCGGGATAAAGTCGACTGACGCTTCGCAGACCAGGAGACCAAGTTGTTGCCAAGGAACATACAATATCCTGACGTAGACCGTCTGGTGTCCGGACAATCACCCCAATCCGCATCTGTGTATGAGACAATTGTGGATGTAGATGAAGGATACAAGTGCAAATCATAGTCCAGTGTCCCCTGAATATAACGAATGATGCGTTTGATTGCATTCATGTGCTCAACTCGGGGATCGTGCATGAATAAACACACCTGCTGAACAACATACGTAATATCCGGTCTGGTAAAGGTAAGATACTGGAGGGCCCTTGCAAGACTGCGATAGCGGGTCGGGTCCTCGTATGGTGCACCTGCCACGACACTAAGCTTGGGTTTTGCATAAACTGGAGTGGAAGTGGACTTACAAGATGACATCCCAGCCCTTTCGATGATCTCAGTTGCATACTTTCTTTAGGACAAAAACAAACCTCCTGAATGACGTTTGACGGCAATCCCCAAAAAGTAACTCAAGGGCCCTAAGTCTTTCATAGCAAAATCAGAACTGAGCATGGCCATGATAGACTGGCGCAAGACATCGGAAGAAGCAGTCAAAATGATATCATCTACATACAACAGAATGTAGGCCAAGGACGAACCACGACGGTAGATGAACAAGGAATTATCTGACCTGCTGTGAGTGAACCCAATAGTCGAAACAAAGTTAGCAAACCTCGTATACCAGGCCGGTGGAGACTGCTTAAGCTCATATAAGGACTTCTTCAACAAACAGACATGATGAGGACGGTTGGGATCCATGAAACCCAACGGCTGATGCATATAGACTGTTTCTTTGAGGTTACCATGTAGGAAATCATTCTTGACATCCAACTGATGAATAGACCAAGTCTTTGAGAGAGCCAAGCTAAGCATAGTGCGAATAGTAGCCGGCTTGACCACCGGACTAAACGTCTCCCCACAATCTACCCCAACCTGCTGAGTCTTACCATCCCCCACCAGCCACGCCTTATGTCGAGCAAATGAACCATCTGAATTCTCCTTATGAGCAAAAATCCACATAGACCTGATAATATTAATACCATATGGACGGGGCACCAACTCCCACGTCTTATTATCAATAAGAGCATTATATTCATCAGTCATAACAATTTTCCAATTAGGGTCATTTAAGGCGGACACCGGATTACAGGGCAAGGGGGGTTTAGAGACATCAGAATGTAAATTAAAATGTCTTTTTGGTATAAAAATACCCCGTTAACTACGAGTGACCGGTCTATGACTCGAGAAAGAATTGAGTGAATTTTGGGAATTTGCTGGGCTCGGGACGAACTGGCCAACAGGCCCAAATCGAGAATCTATGGCGTGAACTGGACCAGTTCCAGAATTGGGCTGGACTGGCCCATTTGCTGGAACTGTTCTAGTGGCTGAAACTGGGCACGGGATTGTGGGTCCAAAAATTGGTGAGTAATATATGGAGATATACCATCATCCAAAAAATTGTACGACCTAGGCGCGGGAGCATGAACTTTCATAAAAGGAAATTGGGTTTCATCAAAAATGACATGGCGATTAATGATGATTTTCTGGGAGGATAAATCAAAACATTTATAACCACGATGGTTAGACGGATAACCCAAAAAGACACACGGTGTAGACCGATCCTAAAGTTTGTTAATTGTGGTGGATGAGAATAACGGATAACACAAGCACCCAAAAATCCTAAGATGAGAATAAGAAGGGTTCTTATTAGATAGGATTTGGAGGGGAGAAGAATATGTCAGACCTTTGGACGGAATTATGTTAAGGAGATATGTTGCCATTTGCAGAGCATGATGCCAAAAATACGGGGGTACGGATGCATGAAGTAAGAGAGTGCGGACAATGTTATTTATGGAACGAATTTTGCTTTCGGCTTCCCATTTTAAGAAGATGTATGAGGGCACGAAAATCGAAAATTTATTCCATGATTATCACAGAACTCTCGAAACACCCTATTGTCATACTCTTTCCCATTATCACACTGAATATTTTTTATTTCTCTTTCGAATTGTGTTCTAATGAATGCTCTAAATTTTATGAAGACAGAAAACACTTGAGATTTATTGGCAATTGGAAACGTCCACAAAAATTTAGAATAATCATCCAAAAACAGAACATAATATCGATGACCTAACGAACTTAGAACAGGAGACGTCCATAAGTCGCTATGGATAATATCAAAAGGCTGTGAAGTATGAGAATTTGAGTCCACAAATGGCAACTTAACACTTTTTCCTAACGAACAAGACTGACAAATTTGAGTACGACTCGTACCCTTACAAGAAATGAAGCTATTTTTATCTAAAACTGATAAAATAGAAGAGCCCGGATGACCAAGGCGGGCATGCCATACGGAAGGAGAAATGGCTGCAAAAGCTGACGGCCAGGCTTGACTCTATGGACTGAAACCGGGCATGATAGGATAAAGATCCCCCTACTATCACACCTCATGAGATGACTCCCCGTCTTGAAATCCTTCACAGAGAAACCAAAAGGATCAAATTCAACAGAAACGAAATTGTCAGTGGTGAACTTTCGGACAAACACTAAATTTTTAATCAATTTGGGGGCATGTAAAGTATTTTTCAAGATAAGGGGTGGATTAGGGGGAGACAACATTTTCTGACCATACCCTAGAATTGGAATATAATTGTTATTACCAACAATTATCCCCCGAGGGGTGCTCAAATTGGAATTAGATGAGAGAATACCTGAATCGGAAGTCATGTGAGTAGTGAAACCGGTGTCCATATATCAATTTGGGTCCGATTGAGTTAAACCCAATATGTGCATCGCGACCTCGATATCGATCTGAGTGGGGCCTGCTGCATGATGGGCTTGCAGAGGTCGGGGCCCAAATATTCCCGAACGTGACTGAAATGGGTCGTAGCCATTTGGGCCAGCGGCGGGCCATCGGCGATGGGCCGCCATCTTGGTGGTGGGCCTGGTGTTGGCCACCACCGGCTGCCGAATTTGGCGTATGGCTGGCCGCCTACGCCCACTGCCTCATCCTCACTACCATGGGCTCCACTGCTGGGACCAGGGGGGCGGTAGGCCACTGTTCACTGGATGGGGCCCACTGCCTGCTTGCTGACCACCGGAACCGCCGTGTTTGCCCCCGCGGTTTTTGTTATTATTCTTGCGATTATTTTTGCCGCCACCATGGGTACGGTTTTGGCCTGAATTCTCAACAAAACCTGAAGAACATGGGGAGGACACCATCATGACGACGGGGCTTGCTCCGGTAGCTGCCTTTTTAGCCAAATCGGCTTCTTCCAAAGTAAGCATGGAGCGGGCTTGATAAAAGTCGGGAAGAGGGTTGCTTTGACGAAGGAGAGTTCCAACGCCATTATAGGCCTCCGAAAGGCCGGCAACCAATTGTAGAACCAGTCGATTATTTGTTATAGGTGCGCCAACATTACGGAGTTGATCCGCCAACTCCTTGAGTTTCTTGCAATATGCAGAAACGTTTGGAAATTCGTCCATTCAAACTAGAGAGAATTCCTGCTCGAGTGTGACGACACGTGAATGTTGGTTATCATGGAATATGTCACGCAATCCATTCCAGGCAGCTATAACCGTGGTATCCGGCTCAATAATCGTCTGTAGAAGGTCAACCGAAATAGTGGAGTAGATCCACTGGAGAACGGTAGCATCAAGAGTAATCCATAACTGAGGATCCTCCGCGGGAAGAGGTGTAGCGGGAGGAATGATGTGATGAATAACTTGATGGGAGATAGCGTGAATTTTAAACAACTCTGCCCACATCGCATATTGGACGTTTTCCATCTCAAGTACAATAGGGATATTGTTCTTGACGTTAGAAACTATGAGGGCAGGATGATAATTGTTCTTAGACATATTGAAAGAACAAAGAAGGAGGGGAAATTTGGAAAAAGTAAGAGAGATTTTGAGAGCGGAAGACTAATGTCGGAAGCGAAATCCGAGGGTGGGGGGGGGGGTAGGTTTCGGCCGAGAAGGGTCAAAAATTTGAGAGAGAAATTTTTTGTAAAACCTAGTCTCTTGATACCATGAAAGAAATAATCCCCTTGATTATTTTCATTAATTGAATAGGTATATATACAAGATACAAAATAGGAGAATCCTATTCCTATTCTATTCCTAAAATCTTATTCTACCATAATTCTAACTCTACAATTATGGTAGTGTATATTCCTAATTATGGTAACAAATACATTACAATATACTACACATATATTTTCCTAATATACAATATTCTTACCTTGTCTAATATTAACAATTACCAAAACCGAGAGCCACAATTATGGGGCAGAATCCGAGAGCTCAATAAGGCAATATACACATGTATATTGTGTGTATATTGCCTTATTTAACAATTCTAGTGAAAGAGCTAATGTTATACGAGCAAAGGCACAATCAATGACCAGATGTGTTCAAGCAGTTTCTTCCAGTTTTGTTACAGGTAAATTTTGCATCAAGTATGTGGTTCTGTAATTTGCGATTTCATCTTGTTCCTTATTGCCTTGTTCGTAAGCATCATCTTCGCTCTGTTATTTTTCAGAACTTTGATTGATGACCTAACCGACCTCTTATGATTCCATTATCCTCTTCTTTCGAACTGTGCGCCACAGACCCAGAGATTTCTTGGTTATAAAAGAAAAAGAAAAAAATATGAGAAGGACTTTATGTTTTTGCCTAGAAAGAAGAAAAAAGAAAAAGAAACAAATGGGCATCTCAGATTTATTGTAACAGAAATTATTTGCCTATCGAGTTCTTTGGTGTCCATGATGAACTTAACTCTTTTGCAGGCACTATCAGATGTGGCTGAAGCATATTTAGCAGCAATCAAAGGGGCTTCCTCTGGTTCACAAGATTCTCAGAAATCCATCCAGGAGAAGGCCAACGTGTATTCTGGGGATCTTCGTGCAGAGCATAACACAGCCATTGGCAAGATTCAGGATGCTTAAACATGGTGAAAAGAGAACCTACTATTCCTACGGGCTGAACTTAGAAGAAGGGGACAACCCCCATATGATGATAATCAGTAACAGAAACAAAAAGATAACTGGGTGCTGTATATATCAAGAAAACCTTGCAATTACAGAATTGAAGCTGATTAAAAAGTCAATCCAGGTTTCAATGCATGTCTTTCCCTTTACGAGTACTAGTAATAAGTCATCAACCTCTACTTAGTTATGTGACATGAGTAACTTCGGCCACTACTTATGCAATGATTCAAGGCATCAACCTAATCTTTGGCTAAAATCCTGCCTATAGTTATTAGCATTGGTATATATGTGCAAGTGTCTTTCTCCTATTTTATGAATCCATCAACTCTCTTTACTGACAAGACTCCTTTTCAAGTGATTTCAATGTTATGTAAGAAATCCTATGTGAGTGTGATCATCAATATAGAATGAACTCATTTCCTAAAAAACAATTCATCCATGGGAGAACTAGATCCAGCTTTCATCCAAGATGTTGAACACAGGCCTAAACTTACAAAAACAAAAAACTAAGGCACTCTGTTTTCATAAATTAATGCAAAACCTAGACCTTGTTTGACTTGGTGCAAATATCATTATCAAAGAAACAACACACAATTAATAAACAATCATGTAGTCAGGTGACTAAGTCGGCGAATGACATAGCTGCATCTTCCTTGGCTTGAAGGTCAATATAAGTTCAGTATTATGTCCATTCTTATCAAAAGGAGAAGAGAATATGAAGTTTTTGCTCCTATGCTTTCTTCTGCTCTTCTTAGTACAAGTTGGCTATGCAAAAGGGTCGTCGGAGAAGCAATCGACTAAACTTAGCAAGCACTTTGTGCTAGTACATGGTTCATGTCATGGAGCCCAGTCTTGGTACAAGTTAATGGCCTTAATAAGATCTTCAGGACACAATGTAACAGCTATTGACTTGGCTGCTTCTGGGATTAATCCTCAGCAGCACTCCATGTTCCATCTATTTCTCAGTACTTTAAGCCACTGATGAACTTCATGGCTTCTCTTCCTCCCAATAGGAAAGTGGTCCTTGATGGTCATAGTCTGTGGACTCGCTATTTCTCGGGCCATGGAAACCTTTCCGGAAAAGATCTCTGCTGCTGTTTTTATCAGCGCCCGCGATGCCTGGTCCAACTTTCAACATATCTACTCTCATGAAAGAGGTATGCCCTTTTGTGGTTTTGGAATGACAACCGTTATTTCATATGACAGAACTGTTTGGAATTCTCTGGCTTAAGTTTTGGTCTTAGCTTTTTTTCTTGATGTCCTCATTTTATTTAGTAGGCATTTTGATAGTATTTGGTTGAAGTTGAAAAACATAGTATTTGGAAATTGAAGTTGTGTTTGGATGTGAATTCCCTTGGAGAGAGAGCTGAAATTTTGTGATTGAAAAATCATATTCCACTTGAATACTCTTCAACAAGTTTTTCAATATTTTACCAGTATTTCAAATACTGAAGTTTGAGTGGAAAATATCGGAAATGCTCCAAGAATACTCACCAATTTACTGATGCTTAACAAAAATCCTCTTCAACAATCTCATTGAGTGGAAAATATCGGAAATGCTCCAAGAATACTCACCAATTTACTGATGCTTAACAAAAATCCTTCCAACAATCGATAATTCCATAACTTGTATTGGATGTAATAACTCACCTATACTAAATTCGTTGTTTGCAAGATGAAGTTCGGTCACTAGTATTTGGATGTGAATTCCCTTGGAGAGAGAGCTGAAATTTTGTGATTGAAAAATCATATTCCACTTGAATACTCTTCAACAAGTTTTTCAATATTTTACCAGTATTTCAAATACTGAAGTTTGGTACTTGCAAATACTAGTGAAGTACTTTCAAATACTAGTGACCGAACTTCATCTTGCAAACAGCGAATTTAGTATAGGTGAGTTATTACATCCAATACAAGTTATGGAATTATCGATTGTTGGAAGGATTTTTGTTAAGCATCAGTAAATTGGTGAGTATTCTTGGAGCATTTCCGATATTTTCCACTCAATGAGATTTCACAATAAACAAGAAAGGGTTAACATTTTCGTCGAGCTTTAAGCACTGAATTCTTGATTATCATTTCTGTATGGGTTAATATTCTCTTTCTGCTGTTAAAAGTTACTAAGGCAACAAAATCCGCAGCTTGATAATCGTTACACGTATGATAATGGACCTAACAATCCTCCAACCACATTCAACTTTGGCCAAAAGTACCTAGCAGTCTATGTCTACCAGCTGAGCCCTGTAGAGGTAAGAAAACTCATGCTTTACTCAAACAGTTAAGCATCAACATTGAAATTGAGTAGAAAAATATTCATTTGAATTGGACTAAACAATCTAAACCTTGTTTCTCTCAGGATTTGGCACTGGCAACCACATTAGTGAGACCAATGTATTTGTACACTGATGAAGACATGTCAAAGGAACTAATCTTGTCACAGAAGGATTATGGATAGGTTAGTCCAGTCTTTATCATATCTAACGAAGACAAGGTAATACCAAGGGACCTTCAAGAATGGATAATTGAAAGAAATCCCCCTGATGAAGTGGAAGTGATTAAAGGATCTGATCACATGCTCATGATGTCAAAACCTCTTGAGCTTTTTGTTGATCTTCTGCACATTGCTAAGAAATACTACAAAGCATAGAACATATATAGGTTTTCCTTCTACTGGTGAAATGAATAAGCATACATGGAATAGAAGTCATAAATATGTATCCTAATCTTTATCAGCATGTGTAGCAACTGGTACTGCAAAAGGTTGAAGTCATCGACAGACCCTCTAATTTGTCTGTCTATTCTACTTAGACCCTTCAACTGTGTAACGACCCGTTGGGTCGTTTTTTTATTTTTGCTTATTTTCCCGCAAATACCCTTTCCCCTAGCTCTATTGTAGTGTTTTTTTATGTGTGCGGACGGGTGGCGCGGATGCCGAGGCAACCGGATGAGAATGTTGGAAGAAAATCCAAGTTTTAAACTATAGAAGTTCTAAGTTTGGAAGGTTTGACTTTGTGGTTGACTTCGAGTACATGCATCTGGAATCAAATTCTGACGGTTCTGTTAGCTCCGGAATAGGATTTTTGACTTAGGTGGACCATTGGATCGGGTCCCGGGTGTTTAGAACGGATTTCGGGTTAGTTTGTAGAAATTGAAAAGTCTTTAAGAGATAAGATATAGAGGGCTTGAGTGGCTATTGAGGGCGTTTGTGTCTTTTTAGGAGTTTCATCGATTTCACCAAATCCAGAATGTCGAATATGGTTTAGGCGTATCCTTGGTTCGGTTCCAGAGGAACTCGGGAGCATTTTGGGCTTTGAGTTGGGATTTTAAAGCTTTATGAAATCCTTGGGGGTTTTGAACGAACTTTTTGTTAAGATGACCTCGTATGACGATTCCGAGTGCGCGGGTGAGTTCGTAGCGTGTTTTTTGTTTTTATGGTAGGATTCATATTTGGTCCGGATGAGTTTCGGGGTTTTGGGAGGATGTTGTGGAAACTAAATGTTCTGGTTTCATCTGTCTGTTGATGTCCTTCTTTGCGATCGCGGAGAAGGCATCGCTATCGCGATCCTCTAATCTACCCGTAGAAGAATAACATATTATTTCCTTCTATCTTTATAGCTCCGAATCACCCTAGGATATGGTTCAACTATCGTATCCTAATAGGTGACCAACTATGCTTGCATGTCAGATATAACTAACTATTGAATGATCTAAGAAACTCTTTTCTTCTTTCATTCGACTGCCCGAGCCAAGGTCTCGAATTAGTCATTTATAATTCATGACAACATAGAGCTTCAACTCATTACCAAGAGTTGACTGATTCCATTTCGATCAATCACTAATTCTACAAGTGTTTGATCATACCCAATATCCTTTCGACTATCGCCCTAGGGCCATAGGCATCCGGTATCAAAGTAACAATAAACATGTCAATTACTATGATGATCTCAGGTCAAAGAAAAAACTAGTACATTACATTCTTCAAGAAAATATCCTATTGACAATTTATGGTAATTCTAACCACTAGCAATTATTCAATGAGTTGGTTCAACGATCATATCTTTTTATGCATCACCTATGTATGTAATTTAGTTAATGAGATCAACTAATCTTTATTCAATAAAGACCATCACATACATATTGATCTAACCGGGTTACTAATATCCTAATTAGTAATCCTACAATCAAAAACAACTTCATGTTAAGTTATAAGAGACGTGACTCTCTCATTATCATAATCTCCATTATGATGTCAAGTCCCAAAACTTTAATCAAGGATCTTATCATATTTAATCAAATAATTGCTAATAACTATGTATGATAAAAGAATATCAAATGCCATAAATTTATTTTAAATAATGTTCACAAAAATATGTTCGAATCATCAAACGTGAGATTGGAACTAGGTCATATCAACTATATTCCTAACAACATCTAGCTGCCAACTTGCGTTTTTTGGGGCCAAATTTCTCATTTTTTGTCATTTTTTATTTTATGTGAAATATAGGCATAGTTGAATTGTTTTCTATTACAAACAGTTGTTTCACTACTTCAGTGTAATAAACTATATATTAGATAACTATCCGTGAAAGTACTGCTTCTTTCAAATTGGTAGCAACTTGTACAAATAGAAACATAATGAATGAAGTCGACAATATAGACCCAGTTTGTGGTGCATGCATTACACTGATTTTTAACATTTAAAAAATCAACACAGAAAATATGATTGATTACTTATTAATTATAATGAAAAGTGTTCAAGAAAAAGTACAAGCACGTAGATAACACGGTTTAAGTGTTTGCCGGTACAATCAACATATCAAATGAATAAAAGATTAATATTATGAAATAGATTATTAAGAAAGATATGATTGCCTAACGCGGACCTTTTTCGTTCCAAACATTTGTCCGCTATTGAATGCCTCGTTACCAGGAAAGTTACGACATGAAATAGTTAGTAACGTGTACAATATATTATACTCAAAATATTATGTAATATTTAGTAATGTATAATTATGATAAATTTATGATTTTTATTATATTAGAGTTCCACATTCTATAATATATATATATATATATATATATATTATATTTGTATTAATAAAAAAGACTCTTTAGAAAGATTAATATTACAATAGTAATAAATTGCAAAAAACACATTATTTTAAAACTTAAGATTAGGTACGAATAATTCTTCTAAGCAAACTCAACTAATGGAATATTCCACTAGTAATGCAATTCCATTTCACCTAAAACACAGATACAAAGCATTTTTAGTTATATAAAAGAGTTTAACTTAATTATATACATCGAAGTCTAAGTAAATTCTTACACTATCAAATAATTCAAAAATTATCTATCGGTAACTCTTCATAAAAAAGTGTGAAATTTAATATTAAAAATAAAAAATAACATGATATTCCTGTTATTTCCTTTTCCGAACCACTTTGAACTACTTTTTCTCGAGCCGAGAGCTTATCAAAAATAGTCTCTCTACCTTCGAAGTTGGGATAAGTTCTGTGTACACCTACCTTCCCAGACCCCCCACTTTATAGCATTATACTATATATATTGTTGTTGTTGTAAAATAAAAGAACAGTACTAGATACGCGTATGGCTACATGCAATGAAAAGAGGCCACTTGTCTCGTAACATTGCAAATGCCACATTGGCCAATTAGTTTCATATTTTAATTGCCATGCAATAAATGAATAAGGTTGCCAACAATACCAGCAAAGTGTCTCATTCACAAGTTGAAACTTGAAACCATTACCACTCTTTCAAACAATGTCTTTGCGGTCCCCAACATAGCTGAATAACAAAGAAGGAAAATTTAAAATTCAGTCGGAGGTTGATAGCGTGTGTTCGAATCTTGATGAAAGTAATTTATTCTTTTTGGGGTAGAATTTTGAAAGTGATATCAGTTGCTCTGTTTTTAAATTCTGGTCATTCATTTACATCCCGCGATTTACATGTAATAGTGCTGAGGGACCAGAATTACTATCTTTAGGAATAGTCTGACGTAAGCCAGGAAAGCGGGAGATTAAAAAAAATGTCTCGGCATTATTATTTGAGAGAGAAACAAAGACTACTATTATTATTATTTTTGCGTCCTTTGGGATATTCCAAAGGCCGTATTTAACTAAAGCTTCTTTATGTTATGACAATGGTGGAGTTTCTCTAACTATATATATTAAGAGAGAAGTCTGCTTATTACAAAGAGAAATAAGCGGAAAATAGAAAAAAGAAACTGAGAGATTTTATCTTTATAATTAGTATTGTGGTTATTATTATTCGTTATGGTGATTCAAAAGTTAGAGATATGCATCGAGATGGTGAAAATGGCGATAGAGATTGTGGCAGTGTTTGTAGATGCAGTGGGTACTGTTGTCTCTAAAGAGAATTCTTCATCATCAACAAGAGTACAGTCCAATATTCTTCCAACGCCCTATGTTGGTTTTTAACATATGGATTAACCACATAGTCCGCCCAATTTGCTTTGGATCGAGATGTAGTTGCTATTATTCTTTTTAAATTTAATTTTTGTAGATGCATTAGTTGGTATTTGGGAGATTAAGTTTTGGTAGTCGTTGAGATCTCCATTATAGAGAGCTAGTTAAGATTTGTTGTTTAAGTTTGTGTATACTTTGAAGAATAGGTAACGAAATTCAGCACATAGTAATTATGAAAGAGTATAATCCCTTTATTATTTTTATTAATGTAAAGAGTTTATATACATGATATATAATAGTAAATCTAGTCTATAATTACGAAAATCAAATATACATTTTACCTAATATAAGAATTAGCACTCAGCTTCGGTTTGGTGTCAACCGGAGTAGAAGATGACTTACAGGATGACATGTCAGCCTGTTTAATAATCTCATTTGCATACTTCCTCTAGGATAGAAATAGACCACATGCATGATGAGTTACATATATACCAAAAAAATAACTCAAAGGCCCCAAGTCTTTCATAGCAAATTCAGAGCTGAGAAGAGATATGATAGACTTGCACAGTTTATTAGAGGAGGCAGTCAATATAATATTATCCACATATAGTAGAATGTATGCCAGAGAAGTACCGCGACGGTAGATGAACAGAGAATGATCAGGCCTGCTGTGAGAAAATTCAATAGTAGACACATAATCTGCAAACCTTTTATACCATGCTTGAGAGGCCTGTTTTAGCCCATACAATGACTTCTTCAACAAGAACACATGATTAGGATGATCGGGGTCCCTGAAATTCAAGGGTTAATGCATGTATACAGTCTCCTTGAGATCACCGTGTAAGAATGCATTTTTCACATCCAGTTTATGAATGGGTCATGCTTTTGAGAGAGCCAAACTGAGAATAGTGTGAATAGTTGCTTGTTTGACCACTGGACTAAATGTCTCTCCACAATCCACACCAACCTATTGAGTTTTGCCATAACCGACAAGACGGGTCTTATGCCTCTTAAAACAACCATCATATTTTTCATTATAAGTAAAAATCCACATAGAATGAATCATATTAACACCAGGCGGACCGGGCACCAACTCCCACGTCTTATTTTCAATAAGAGCATTATATTCATCATATATGTCCATTTTCCAATTTGGGTCACGAAGGACAGACACTGGGTTATGTGGTACGGGTGATTTAGTGACATTAGAGTTGAGATTAAAATGTTGTTTTGGTCTAAAGATACCCCGTTAGCTTCGAGTAACGGACCCTTGACTTGAAATAGAAGTATGCCAGACCTGGGTCGGTGTATGGACGTCGGAACTGATTGGATCGAGAGACGGGTCACGGGTTTGGCCAGCAGACAGTGGGCTACTGGCTGAGACTCAATGGACGAGAAAAATAGGCCAGCAGGCAGTGGGCCTGCGGGGAGAATTGGATGACGGAGGGATTTTGGTCCAGTAGGCAGTGGGCCTGCTTGCAGAAATTGATCACGGGAAGGGTTTGGGCCAATAGGCATTGGGCATGCCGGTGTATGCTGGTCCAAATCCCGAGACATGGGCCAGACCAAATTATAGACCACATACGGTGAGAGCCTATCATCGAGAAAATTATAAGAATTAGACACGGAATCATGCAACTTAGCAAATAGAAATTGAGTTTCATAAAAAATGACATGGAGACTAAAGATGATTTTATTAGAGGATAAATCATAATATTTGTAACCACGATGGTTAGACGAATAACCCAAAAATATATAAGTGGTAGAGCTGGATTGTAGTTTATTTATTATAGTGGAGGGAAAGAGAGGATATCATAAGCACAGAAACACCCTAAGAAGAGAATACGACGGATCTTTGTGATAAAGAATTTTTGAGTGGAGATTGGTATGCTAATCCTTTGCTAAGGAGTATGTTAAGAAGGTAAGTGGTCATTTGTAATGCATGATACCAAAATGAAGGTAGTAATGAAGCATGGGCTAGTAATGTGAGAACAATATTATTAATGATGCGTGTTTTTTGTTCGGCTTTCTCATTTTGTGAGGATGTATGTGTGGACAAGAAAACCGAAAAGATATACCATTAACCTTCCAAAATTCTCTAACATCCCATTATCCAATTCACATCCATTATCACATTGAATGATTTTAATTTTTCGTTCAAATTGGGTACAAATGAATGCTCTAAATGATAGAAATGTGGAATAAACTTGATACTTTTTAGATAACGGAAAGGTCCACAAAAAAATAGAATAATCATTCAAATATAACACATAATAATGGTGGCCCAAAGAGCTCAAAACGGGAGATGTCCACAAATCACTATGAATAATATAAAATGGAAACACAGTACTAGAATTGGAGGCAACAAACGGTAATTTAACATGTTTCCCAAGCAGACAAAAAGGACAAACATTAGTACTACGCATACTATTACACTCAATAAAATTATTGTTTTTAAGAGAGGAAAGAACAGACGCCCCCTGATGACTCAAACGCGCACGCCATAAGGAAGGTGCTAATGCGGTAAATGTTTATGGTGTGTCTTGTTTAGTGGTGGTGGTGGTGGTGATAGAATAGAGCTCGCCCCGACTATCACATCTCATTGGAGATATCCCAGTCAAAAAATCCTTCATAGGAAATCCAAAAGGGTCAAAGTCAACAGAAACACAATTATCAGTAGTTAACTTCCAAACATACACCAAATTTTTAATTAATTTAGGAGCATGAAGGACATTTTTCAAGGATAAATGTGGGTTCGGGGGAGGTAAATTTGTGTGATCATAACCGCAAAATTGGAATTGAATGACCATTACCAACAATTATGCCACGATTTTTATTCAAATTGAAATAAGACTAGAGATTACTTGGTGCTGATGTCATGTGAGAAGTAGCACCGGTATTCATGTATCAATTTACATCTGTAGGATTTAATCTAAGTGTATGCATCACTTCCCCGATATCCATGTGGGTCGGGGCTGCTGCTGGGCCCGCAGCAACGAAGGCCTGCTAAAGCTGAGGCCCAAGCAGGCAAGGTTGTTGCCAAGCTTAGTTCTGCCGAGCATGTTGTTGGTTGCTATTGGGCCTGGCCTAAAATTGAGGAATTAGATAAGGTGGAGTGGTCCACTGCCCATTGGCCCAGCCTCACGGCCATGGTCCACTAGCCTAAGGTTGCGGCCAGTGGTGCTGCGGCCTAGGCCCTTGCTGGCCACTGCCACCACCCCGTCCTCCGCCATTGCCACCACCGCCGCTGCCACTGCCATGGTTGCCGCCGCGGTTTTTGCCACTATTTTTCTGATTTTGGCCCTTTTTACCACCACCATTGTTACGATTTTGACTAGAATATTCTGAAAATGAGTAAGGGTCATCGGTGTTATCCACCATTATGGCAGAATTGGCTCCGGTTGCCGCCTTTTTAGCCAACCTTGCTTCTTCTAAGGTGGGCATGAAACGTTCTTGGTAGAACAGCGAGAGAGGATTGCTTTGACGAAGAAGAGTTCCAACTCCATTATACACTTCAAAAAGGCCTGCAACCATCTGAAGAACGAGACGATCATTTGTGACGGGTGCGCTGACGTTCTTGATTTGATCTGATAACTCATTGAGCCTTTGACAATAGGCGGAGGCATTCGGAAAATCCTTCATATTGATGTGAGATAATTCTTGCTCAAGGGTTACGGCACGAGAATTTTTGTTATCTTGGAATATACCACGCAACCTATTGGAGGACCGTAGCATCAAGAGTTGCCCACAACTCGATTTCATCATTTGTGGAAGGCACATTCTCCTTGCCTTTTTTCGGCTTGACAATGTGATGAAGGACTCTATTAGACCTTGCGTAAACTTTAAATAGTTCTGCCCACATTGCGTATTGGACATTTTCCATCTCAAGAACGATAGGGATATTGTTCTTGATATTGGAGATTGCAAGAGCAGGATGAAAGATATTCTTTGTGGTAGACATGATAGAAGAACAAGATGAGAATTAGGGATTCGGAAAAAATTGAAGGGATAGGAGGGGTCGGCCGTCGGCCGAGAATTAGGGTTCGAGTAGGGCGGCGGAAGGAGTATATTTTTGGAGAAGGAAAAGTTTGTCCTAGACTGCTGATACCATAAAAGAGAATAATCCCTTGATTATTTTCATTAATGTAAATGGTTTATATACATGATATACAATAGTAAACCTAGCCTATAATTAAGGAAATCAAATATACATTTTCCTAATACAAGACTACTACCATAATTACACAGGTACAAAATCTCTAATAATATCAGGGAATATACTACGTATATTCTATCAACTTATTGTGTTCTTCGATTTATTGTTGTTGTTATTGTTATTATTCCCCCAATTATTCAGTTGAATTTTCTCGATGTAAGTACGCTAAGGAGTTGTATATTGGACGATAAAGATCCAAATAAGTTATTATAGATTAAAAAAACTTGATGAGAAAATACTATTTTATTAAGTATCAAATCAAGTAATTGCACGGTTTTCCCTTCAAATGGAGTGGTCTTTAATTTTTCTCGTTCAAAATCGAATTTAATTTAAAGAAACTGGCATAACTTGTGAATATTATGATGCATGATTTATGCCCCTATAGACATAAGTTTAATTCTGGAAGGAAAAAATTAAAGATTATTTCGATTTGTATATTTCTTAAAATATTTTATGATCTAGGTACGTGTAACATAAAATTAAGAATTCGCAAGTTCTTTTAAAATTTTGAAAATGAATGTGCATCAAAAGGGAATATGAAAATAGAGTGGGCAAGAAGTGTGTTCTTTCTATTTTGCACCCTTAATATATTTATTTTTTAAAAAAAATTGCACACTATTCTATAATTTTTGTACAATATGCACGCCGATCTCATTATTTTCTTACAAACACATAAATTTTTATTTTTTAATTACTTGAGAGGGTAGAAAACACACGATTAAGGAATCTAGGAATTGCTTACTTTGTAAATTGTGGGATATGAAGATGAAATATTTCTTTCCAAATTCTTATAAGTTGAAGTTTTTTGTTCTCGTTGACCAAGAGATTTTCACGAATAAAAAAATTGTAATGTTATGCTTCTCGTTTTACTTCTCTGAAGTGAGAACTTTTAAATTAAGAAGGTAGAGCACATAATGAGTCAATAGTATCAACGGTGGAAGAGAACTTGATGTGTGTGTTTCTCTATAGTAATAGCAGAAAATGTGTATTACACATTCAAATATACTTTAGTTTTTCCCATATGAAATTGAATGAATACACAATTTATACAACCAACCGTTCTTAGTTTGGAGGTGAGGCATAGTTGTAACTAGTCAATGTATCCGTTCATGGCGCGGTCAAAAAAGTAAATATTGTTAGAAGATATTAGTTGTATTAGGAATAACGGGATATAGAAGAAAATTATATAATTATGTATGTTGTTAAATAATATTATTAGTTATTGTAAATAGTGATACTTATTATTAATTATATTTAGCGCCTTTGGGAATTTATTAATCGAAGATTACTAATTTTCTTATTTTGTACAATAACATTTTAAATAATTTTAATTAGAAATGTTTGGGACTTATATGCATCATCTTAACTTCCTAATTTCCATAATGATGATAAAGAACTATTAGTTAATTCAAATTATATTTTTCTTAGTAATTGCATTTGGACTCTTTCATAGAAATAAAAATAAGTGAGACGTTCTTATTTAGTTCATGTTTAAAAGTTTTCCATAAAATAAATTAAATATCATAAATATATGAGTTTATCATTACTCATATTTAGACGGACTTTAATGAAAAAATAAAAAAAATAGAAACCAATAAATATGTCTTTTGGTCTAAGATGTTTTACTTCAATTCTCCAAAATGAATAATTTCCATTGTGAATTATTTTTTTCAAGAAATATTTTTTGTTTTTTCAAAAACACAATCCTATTTCATAGTATATTTTTGACAAATTATTTGAAAGTTTTTCGTTTGACGTCTAATTTTTAATTTTCATACCCTTATTTGTATCTTCAATTTTAAAAGAGAATGTGGGTAGGCAAATTGTGTTAGTGAGTAATAAAACTCGATAATTCCAATTCTTATTACGATTCTCAATATGGGACTTATTAATAAAATTATTACAATTTACTTAATTATCATTACAAGAAAGTATAGAATTGGCAACAAAATTTTGGCAACAATAAATATATTGTTGCAAAAAAATGTAAATGACAATAAAAAATTAATATATTATTGCTAAAAAGTAAATGGCAACAAATTTCAGATGTTGTTGTTGCGAAAACTTTTCGCATCGGAGGTTATTGCAATGTCATGCAATAATTTTTGTTGTTGCAAAAAATATTTTTGGCAACATCCAATATATAGCAATAAAAATATTATTGGCAAATACCTTTCTTTTTGTGGTGTATCTTTTAGTTTCAATTGAACCTTTTTAGTGAGCAAGATTAGTACTCCTTTTTTTAAAAAAAAAACAATGGTTAAGCACTCCAAAAAAGTACTAACAAAGCATAAATATTTCTGCCAGTCATCAGGCAAATAACCTTCGTCAAGGGATTTTCTAAAAGCAATAATAAAGTGTTTCACTAAAG
The DNA here is from genome assembly GCA_029783415.1 of Anisodus acutangulus. Lineage (NCBI taxonomy): Eukaryota > Viridiplantae > Streptophyta > Magnoliopsida > Solanales > Solanaceae > Anisodus > Anisodus acutangulus. Next base: position 16,402,263 of record CM056507.1, on the reverse strand, counting down.
TGTAAGTTTCTAAATTTAAAAGGATCAAAATATGATCGAGAACTATTGATTGTGTTCTCGTAGGATATGCCACCAATAATAAAGAATATTAGTGTCTGGTAAACTCAGAAAGTATTGATTTATTGATATTTTTGTACTATATCAACCCTATGATATATGTCTTTGATGGATATTGATATGTTAGTTAGTGAAATTTTCACATAACTTGTTTCGCCTTGGTAAGTGTAGTTGATCAAAATACTCATTTGATAGGTGATCATATGTCTTTGCATTAAAGGTGGGAGCTTTAATTTCGTGCAAGGAAGTCACTTAAAAAGTTGTGATATTTCATGATAAGATGTATTTGTTGAAAGAGAATCCGTTGTAAACATAAGACGATCCATTGACTGTATAAGTTCATTGATCCATAAATCGAAGGACTAATGATAATGATAAAAATTGACAATAGCATGGATTTTGTAACACCCCGTACTTTCGGACGATAGTTTGAGCGTCTAGACATATGCAAGTAGACCCGAGTTTTTGGAAATCTATGTCATATTCACATATGTAAATAAAGATATTAGTATATAAAAGGATGTGGTCCCGAACTAATTTAGGACTTACTAAGTGGGACAACAACGATCGGCTAACGGATAAATTATAGTGTGGGACAACAACAATCGGCTAACGGATAAACGATAGTGAGGGACAAGTTTAAGTGGGGATATTTACGTGTAACATTTTAATGAATTACCTAAGTGACTATTTGTTAGGGTGTTTAGGTGGTGACACATGGTAAAGTGAAATTAGGTGGATGGCATGCATGTTAAGTGGGGGGTTACACATTAGGGGGGAGCATTATCTCATTTCCTAAATAATTAATGGGATAAAACCATCTGCTGCAAAACGTAATCCTATCATATACCAAACATTCACCTCACTGACTTAGTTAGGATATCGTCGACCATTTTCTCTCAATATTGGCTACCAAATAATATCCAATAGTAGAAGATCCTTCAAGCACTTGTAGGTGTTGATACCAAAATATTCGGCAAATGTTCTTTCTGTTTCACAGAAGTTAAAGTCAAATTAGAGAAACTTTCTCATCAATTTTATGCATAGCACAAGTCAAGGTATATCTGCAACAACGTGTTTATTCCACCTTTAAGCGTGGAGTTGGGATTAAGATTTAAAGGAAGATTAAACCGTCATAGTTATTTCTAAAAATCGTAAATCAAGGTATGTTAAGGAAAATTATTTCTTTCTTTTGGCATATTCCATGTAACGAAACGCGAACGCAATATTGTTTCATAAAATATTCTGCTCTTAGTAGTTAAGGATGTTCCGATTATTTGTTCCTATGTTAAAAGCATGTATAAATATGTTCCCAAATCCTTATTGAGGGGTATGGGAAAGATGTTGATGTTTTCAATGTTAGGCGAAGGTACAAAGATATTATGTCACCCGATAAACTCATAATATTTTATTGTCATTCATGCATTTTATTCATGTATTACCCTGGACCATATATTGGGGATGGGAAATGGGATACGCAGACCACCTGATCAGCTGGGATATGATGATGTCTATGCCCACAGAGGCCGATATGATATGATTCCCACAGAGAATGTTATGGAAAGGAAGATGCCCAATGAGGCCAATGGCGTTATATACGCATATTTATATGTATACAACAATGTGCATGACACTTAGGCATATTAGGGCCCTCAGAGGCATTCACTACTGGTCGACTGCTTCTGTCAGCTGTTTCTGTTGGCTGTTGCTATCGGTTATTTTGTCGACTGTTTCTATTTCAGTCTATTTTTTTATCTCTGTTATGCTATTTTCATGCCTGACATACTCAGTACATCAGTCGTATTGACGTTTCTTTTGTCTGGGGATGTTGCGTTTCATGCCCGCAGGCTTAGGTAGACAGAGTGACGGTCCGCACTAGTAGGTTGTTGGTTCAGCTGATATTGGAGCACTCTATTTGTTCCAGAGTTGCAGTCTAGTCGTGGTACAATATTTTGGATATGCATAGGGGTATGGCGTGGCCCTGTCCCGACCTTATGATGTTACGTACTCTTTAGAGGCTTGTAGACAGTTGTCCTGTGTATAGTAGTTGTGTATGGCCTGGTCGGCCTTAGTATGTATATATATATAGGTTGAACTCTTCTGTTTGTAAAGAGGTTTCATAGCACCTTTATCATTTCTATGTGTCAACATGGTACTTTGTGACGGCCCTCGAGGCCTATGATTAAGTATGGTTAGATATTAAAGATATGATTAGTGGTACTTGGCAAGTAAGGTCCGGGTGTCTGTCACGGCCCTCCGGTTTGGGTCATGACAAACTTGGTATCAGAGCATGTTTGTCCTAGGGAGTCTACAAGTCGTGTCTAGTAGAGTCTTGTTTATGAGTATGCTATGCACCATACTTGTAAGCAGTAGGCTACCTAACATTTAGGGATGGTTTCCACTCTTTCATCTCATAGATCGTAAAGTAAAGCTGGGTTTTAAGCATTCCACTCTTAATCTGTCTCGTGTCTATGATTACAGCAATGCCTTCCTCCAATGGGGCTATGATTAGCAGGGTGATTGAAGTTGAATTGAGTGTAAATGCGAGCAGTATGCTCTCTATTGAAACAGATCCGTCAGAGAGTATGCGTAAGTTGCTTTCCCAGGCATGACTTCAGCCTAGAGCATCTGATAGAGATAGGCCCCTTGAAGGGTCAGGAGCTCATAACCCAGAGAGTTTATTAGTATTGGATCACTGATATTTAAAGGGTTCAAGGATGCCAATATCTCAGGGTCAAAGTTGTAAAGGTCGAGTGAGACCACCCCGACCACCTTGTAGTCAGTATGTTTGAACGTATGTCGGAATATGCCGCAAAAGTACATAGGGTTGGTTTAGTATGTCAGTCATGGCGACAACACTTCGAAGTGTCCCAAGTTGATGCGCAAATGTAAGGATAAGATGATTATGAATTGTACAGATGAAAAACATAAGACATTATTGAAAGGTTTAGTAGGTTATGAAAATCTACACGTTTTACAATGACTCTTGTTAATTAAAATGAGGGAATATGTTATGTACGTGCGACCTAAATTGTAATGTCTTACCTAGAATAGATTGGGAATTATCCCAGGATATCATTAACGAGAATGGATTGCCACAATCGAATCATATGAAGAGTGACCATCAGTAAATTTAAGAAGATCACATAAAGTGACGTACCCAGAATAGTAAGCCCAAGTCATACATATAAGAATCGAGTTATCCACGGTAGTGGAAGGGGACATAAGCCTCTCGTCCGTGCGTAAAGGGTCATACCTCGTATTATTGAGAATTACATGTATCAATGTTGGTAAGCTAAGGCATGTTATAGGTATTGGACTGGTAAGGTTTTCGGCTTCATTGTGCCGTATGTTACAATTCTAATTAACCTCTGGACAACAATAGCTTGTTAGGGGAAATTGAGGATGAGAACTATAGAACAATCGAAAAATGATTGTAAGAAATTTGAAGACAATTAATAAGTATGAATGGAATGGAATGGTATGATCAAGTATCAAGGCAGAAGTGTTTTTTTTTCTTTTTTTTTCATTTAATGACGAGTAGAATAAAGGATTACGACAAAAAAGATAAAGGTGAATGCGATTATAGCTATGCAGGTTTCACAATGGTATGATTACTCCAGAACAACGTAGGGACCAACGTTAGATGATGGACATTAAGAACTCTTCGGCCAAAGGTGACGAACCTCTGATGTTCAGGAAGATTGTATGCGAAATACTTTGAGATAAGAGATCCCCCAAGACAACTTGAAATGGAAATGTAAAGGTAAGACGAATGAGCACTCGGTCGATCGGAAATCTAATAATGATAAGACAAGAAATCTTGACATGTTATTGGATCATGTAACACCGTGAATTGGATCTAAACATACGAATCATCGATTCCACAACATATGCAGTCATACATCTCAGAAAGTATGTAAACGGAAGTAAGAGTGAGTAAAGTTCGAGATTAGCACCTAAACGAGTAAAAAGGGGTCAATGACGCTTATGGATACAAGGTTGACATTAAAGATATATGTCAATAGATAATGACATTATAATGAAGATAAAATTCCAGGCAAATACAGACGTCTATGAGCATTTTTGAACTGACCAAAGGTTCTACGAGATGGATAAAGTAATGGGTTTACAACTTAACGAGATCAAGGAAATATCTTTCCAAAGCGCCATTGACAGACAGTCTTAGCTATGAGGCAAGTGAAGGAATTCGAATCTAAGTATAATGAGGGCTTGGATATAGTAGGCCAACGTCATGTAATGCAAATTCTCCAAAATTTTCCACGTACTAAATAAGGAGAATGAGTTAATAAATCATCCTTTAAGGCATAGTAACGCCAATGATTGGAATCAGGAGAAACGTTGGAGAGTACGTACGTATACCAGAATGTTTTAGAATTAAGATGAGTACGACAAGTAAGAAAATGAGTGAACAAGTGTCAAAAGAAGTAAGAAAGAAAGTTGTTTATAATTACGAGTAGTGAGAAAGTACGAATTACTTTTAGACCATGAATGAGAATTAACTACGATGATACGTACACTTCAGATTTGAATGACATTGTCCATAAAGTGTTCACGATTGAGATACTATAAATATAAGAGTTTACAGTAGACCAATTAGTAAACAAAGCTGAATTGACAATAGAATCACTCACCCACAAACGGCTTGACTAATGTGAGGAATAAGGAGAGAAGTTGACCTGAGGGAATGCATCAGTTGGTTAAGTAGAAGTCCGATTGGAGGATTCAGATAGTGATATCCCTATAACCCAGAATACAGCAGGGTCATCCCACATATTGGAAGAAAATGAATGTCATGATGAGGATCCCATTTTTTTAGAAGATCGAGAAAGATATTTAACAAAAGAGAACCGCAACTTTCGAGCATAATGAGAGAGGGACCCCAGGAGGAAGGTCTATTTGTTTATTCCCAATGTAGTAGGATTACGAGACAAGATTATGACGGAGGTCCATTCCTCACAATATTACATTCACCCTGGATCTACTAAGATGTATCATGATCTCAAAGGTATGTATTGGTGGAACAACATGAAGGGGAACATTGCGGAGTTTGTAGCTCAGTGTCCTAATTGTCATCAAGTAAAAATAGAGCACCAAAAGTCGGCGGCTTAACTCAGAACATTAAAATTCTGACGTGGAAATGGGAAATGATTAATATGGATTTCATTACGGGTTTACCTAGCTCTTATAATAAGTTTGATTCTATTTGGGTGATTGTTGATAGACTGACCAAATTAGCGCAACTCCTGGCGGTCAAAACTACCTACACAGCCGAAGACTATGTAAAGTTATATGTTAAGGATATTGTTTGCCCTCATGGTACACCTAGTTATATTATATCTGACTGAGATGCACAGTCCACAACTAAATTCTGGAGATCATTTCAAAAATGTTTGAGCACTCAAGTTAATCTTAGCACAGCGTTCCACCATTAGACAGATGGGTAGGCCAAGCGTACAATTCAAAGTACATGCTACGAGCTTGTGTATTGGACTTTAAGGGGAAGTTGGAATGATCATTTATCCCTCATTGAATTTGCGTACAATAACAATTATCATGCTAGTATCAAAATGACTCCATACGAGGCTTTGTACGGACAGAAATGTAGATCTCCTATTGGATTGTTCGAGGTAGGCAAATTAGAGTTATTTGGGCCTGACCTAGTACACCAAGCCATAGAGAATGTGAAGCTTATCCAAGAATGACTGTTAACCACTCAGAGTCATCACAAGTCATATTCGGATGTGCGACGGCGGGACTTAGAGTTCCAGGTAGATGATTGGGTCTTTTTGAAGATTTTGCCTATGAAGGGGGTACTGAGATTTGGGGAAAAGGGAAAGCTCAGCCCAAGGTATTGGGCCATATCGCATAATTCGATGGAACGACCAAGTAGCTTACGAATTGGACTTGCCTTCGGAGTTAGAGTTTGTCTATCTGGTTTTCCATGTTTCTATGTTGCGAGCGTGTGTTGGAGATCCTTCCCGAATTATACCAATTGACGATGTGAAGGTTACGGAGGATCTATCATATGAAGAGGTTCCTATTGCTATTTTAGATCGACAAGTTCGCAAGTTGAGGACTAAAGAAGTAGCCTCCATGAAGATACTATGGCGGAATAAGAATGTAGAAGAAATGACATGGGAGACAAAAGAGGAGATAAACACAAGTATCCATACCTATTCCAGACCAACGTTGAAGTTCCGAGAGAAGTATAAGGTGAGTTCTATTTTAGACTATTATAATTAATGCTTAAGGACCATGAGAAGTCTGATGTAGATGTAATGATATATGTTATATTATATGGCCCCGTGGAAAAATAGTTGTATTTTCTGGTTTCGTGACAGGGATTCGATATGTCACCCCAACATTCGATGACGAATGTTTCTAAGGGGGAAAGGATGTAACACCCCGTACTTTTGGGAGATGGTTTGAGCATCTAGACATATGCAAGTAGACCCGAGTTTTGGAGAATTTATGTCATATTCACGTATGCAAATAAAGAGCTTAGTATATAAAAGGATGTGATCCCGAACTAATTTAGGACTTATCAAGTAGGACAACAACAATCGGCTAACATACAAATTATAGTGGGACAACAACGATTGGTTAACGGATAAACGATAGTGGGGGACAAGTTTAAGTGGGGATATTTGCGTGTAACATTTTAATGAATTACCTAAGTGACTATTTGTTAGGGTGTTTAGGTGGTGACACATGGTAAAGTGAAATTAGGTGGATGGCATGCATGTTAAGTGAGGGGTTACACGTTAGGGGGGAGCATTATCTCATTTCCTAAATAATTAATGGGATAAAACCATCTTCTGCAAAACGTAAGATGATGAAGGCATGTTCCTAACCAACTCAATGGCGGAGGAAGCAGAAGAATGACACTAATATAGGAGAAAATGAAATAAGCAGTCTTAGTACACATACTCACTCCAAGGAAACAATTATAGCAAGAAAAAGAGGGTTCAACTTACCTGAAGAAACATATCGTCCAAATGGGACAATGAAGCTTCCATGCAAAGGTCAGGGCTGTCAGAAGGTGCGGTTGAGCTGAAGGGTCAGCGCCTGCATTATTAAGTGAATCATCGCCACCTCCTACTCCCTCAGGCCGATCCTCACTGCCACCTGGGGAAGCAGGCATCGAAAGCCCTCTCGGACCTATAATAACATCAGGGAAAGGGATCCTCGTGCCCCCAGCATTAGCAGCCCCTCTTTCATCATCATCAACGTTCACCACACCTTGCATCACCTCCCTCTAGTAATTGAGAAATTGGCGATGCGTCTTCATATGAGAGCCAATACCCTCTGAGGATGAGGCACCAACATAACCCAAGGGCCCGCACTTCTTGTTATTTCTGGCCTCGGTGGATGAGAGCAATGACATCCTCTCTAGAAGGTGCTTTCCTGGCAGAGGACCCTCGAGCAGGAAAGCCTTGCAGATGTGAAAGAAGTCAAAATCACGTTATAAAAAATATGGCTGACAAAGAAATTACATTGGGAAAAGAAGGACTCACTATGACTTCTGCCCATCCATCGGTCTGCAGAGATGCACCTCTAGGTTCTCCCAACGTTCTGGGACGCGCGTAAAATATACATCACCCAACCAAACCCCTCCAGGTCCTCTCAACATTCTGGGACGCATGCAAAAAATATACATCACCCAACCAAAGATATTGAGCAAAGGTTCTGGTTGAACCGGGGTCACTGTAAAATCATGGAAAACAAAATTAGAAATAATGCTCAAAAAAGAAAAAAAAGATTATGTAGAAAGAAAGAAGACGGATGCGTACAGGCACTGTTCCATTTCTTCAAGAAATAGTCAGAAGCAACATTATGGAGTCGGCTGGTGTGAACCGTCACAAACTGGTCACACCACCGCCGGTCATGGTCATCTTCAGCGCTGGTAATGAGACCCCGGGAACCCCAAAATGCCAAATTAATCATCCCACCATGGAACACGCGTGGGGAGTAGATATGAATCAAGTGATCAAGGATAAAAGAAAACTTTGCAAGGTCTACTAAAAACTGCAGGCAACGAACAACTCTTCAAGTTTGAGGCACATGTTGTCCGAAATAGACGTCGTAGCCACGACAAAGTGCATCTATCACCTCGTGAACAGGGAGGCCAAAACCGATGGTAAATGGGTAAATGTATACCATAGACATGCTCAGGACATGACCAGAGATACCGGCGTTGGTAATGGGGAGTAGAACCTCGATCTCAGGTCTCTATTGGCAATCAATGCGCACTTGAGAAATTAGGGATTCATCGGTCAAGAAAGTTATCCCCTCAATAGACTCATACTAATGACTGGCACGAAAGTCTCTGTCATAGTTGGAATAATATCAGCGGCCGTAGAACCCAGGTCTATCTCCTGGGTAGCAGATGAGGCAGTGGCCCGATGACAAGAAGAGATAGCGACGGCACTGCCCAATTGTTCCCTGAGATAGGAAATGGGTTGATCCCCAGATGAGGAGTAAGACGAAGAATACATTGGTTGGAGATTTTATAGCAGAAAGGAAATCTGGTGTACTTAAGGAGAGATACTCGAAGGATGAGAGAAAATATGGAAAGAGAATGAGTGGATTTCCCGCTTAAATAGCTAGAAGGGGCAATCATTAGCCTCGGATAGTAGAGCGGTGTGCCTGATCTGAAAATGACAATAGTTGCCTCTAAAGAGGCGTCATCGAATGGATGAAAGGGTGCATGAAATGTGTCCATACAGAACGTCTAATTGTGGAAAGAGTGGCGACATTTCGACTAAGTTCCCACGTAAAGTTAAAAAAAAAAGATAGATTTTTCCACTTCACGGGCTCATGACTTGAAGGTCACAGAAAATGAGGGACTATCTGTATTAGGTGTAAAGTGCACCCGGATGAGTTCATGTGTTCGGGGGTTAAGAGGATCCTGAAAAGGCCTACAACTGTTCCCACTCCCAGTAACCCGGTCACATACGTCAGACTCGATCAGAGTGTCGCAACATACATGAACGTTAAGACGTCAGCTAGGTTACGTCACCCATATTTTAGGGGTAGAAAGGTCCAACCTAGGCTTATATATGGATAACTTAGGAGGGAAGGAAGAAGCATCTTATTCATTCTTGTAAACCTAGCATCCTTGTTCTCTCTAAGTAATATTTTCCTCTCAAAGCAGTATACATGAAGATCCATTATTTACTTAGCTTGAATCATAACTTACTTTTCACCTTGCATTATTTATCAGTCATATTTGTCAGTCTAATCGGACTAGTTAAGGAATTTTCCGGATCGGATACAACTTATTTGTCTTCAAACCTTATAAAAATAAATCTCTAATTGATTTCTGTTTAGAATCATTTTCACCAGAAAACATTTGGGATGAAGAAAAAAAGGTAAGTAATGAACGAATTAATCATCATTTATTGTTTGTGTCGGGTGAATGGAAACTAATGAACAAATTATCAATCATTTATTGATTTAATTATACTTATTCGCTCCGAAGTTTATTAGTTCCTTTTTTTTAAGGGAAAAGGGTCATATTTGTCATTATACTTTTGAAAAGGGGTCATATTTGCCCTCCGTTAAAGTTTGGGATCAAATGTACCCTCAACGTTAGCAAAGTTGTCAAATATGCTCTCTGGTGGACGGAAATCCCATGTGGACGCCACGTGGAACCCACATCACCACCCCCACTACTTTTACTCCCTCTGTTCACCGCTCCACCGCCATCATCGATGAGCCGCAACTCTGACCAAACATTCCGGCGAACACCAGATCTGCCACAACAACCACAACCACCACTGCTTTGCAACCATCGGTAAACACCAAATCTGCCAACCACCACCACCACCACAACGTCGACCACCCACGCATGTCCTCCGACCAACCCATCACCCAAACCCAGATACCACCCCGCGACAACCCCATCACTGTAACCCAACTTCGTTCCCAACACCATCACCGTCACCGTCACCATCACCACCCCCAAACCCGACACCGACCCACCCCCAACCCATCGACCTTAATTTCTACCTTAATTTGATACCATTTGAGTTCATTTCTTGTTTCGAAATTCGCCAAAATCCATCAAAATGGGTCTTGGTGGTGGTCGTCGACAAAGAAACAGAGCAAGATACAATCGAGAAAGCAACACAGCACATGATAGCAAAATAGGGATAGCATATAGAAAAGGCAGGGTTTGTGTGAGGAGAAAGAAGAAGATGTGTTGTGGCGTTGTGGTGGTGGTGGTCGACGTTAAACCACTGCTCTGCCACACTACCATCATACACCACCGCTGCACACCACCGCAACCGACGCCCATATCTGGCTTGTCCGGTGTTGCTCCGGCGTCTCGCTGTTGAAACAAAGTCGGCTAGCCTTTCACCCATTTCGTTATCACCGTGAAAGACTCTGACGACCTTTTAGCCATTGCTCGAATTTCCATACCGTCGAAACACTGTGCTTTCTTGTTTTCTTTTTATTAGCCGGAATCCGGCGAAAATCACCATGGCTATGCCGAAAAAAATCATTTTGGCAACTGTTCGATCTCTTTATGCCGAAAAAAATCATTTTGTCTTCCACATGGATCCAGTCATTTGCACTGTCGCTCCGGTGCTTGCCACTGTCGAAGTGGCGATTTGGTATGGCTCGTCGCTGAACAGAGGGAGTAGAAGTGGGTGTGGTTTGGTGTGGGTCCCATCTGTGTTTAATGTCGCCCACGTGGATCCCACGTGGCGTCCACATGGGATTTCCGTCCACCAAAGGGCATATTTGACAACTTTGCTAACGTTGAGGGTATATTTGATCCCAAACTTTAACGGAGGACAAATATGACCCTTTTTCGAAAGTATGATGGCAAATATGACCCTTTTCCCTTTTTTTAATTTGGTTCAAAGGCTAAACTAACATAGAACAGCTGCAAACATTTAAAATTGGAGACAATGTGATTAAATCAAATGTTACTACGAATATGAAATTTTGCTTTTTGTGCTTTCCTTCTGCTTCTTTTTTTTTTTTTTTAAATCCTTGTGTTTGTTGGCTACTTATTACAATAATCTGAATCTCTTTCGACAGTTATTACTTTAAATTCTCACTGGACTGAAATGTAAATAAGAAAAACTCATACGCCAAAGAGTAAAATGGTTATAGCCCGTTTACCTATTGACTAATTTTAAAATTCTTATAATCATTCATCAATAAAATAGAAAAAGTTAGAGGTGATATTTTTTGACACCCAAACATATTAAAGATTGTTTTGGTCATACCAAATATATAACGCGTTTGGCTAACACAATCAACATATCAAATGAAGCAAAGATTAATTTAAAATAGAGGAAGGTACAATGATACACAACTAAATTAAATATATAGTCATGCAAAATGTAAAGCCTAACGCGGACCTTTTCAGTTCCAAGAAATAAAAAAAACTCGTTTTGTTTGTACGTAGTTTCGATTTTGAAGATTCTAGAGGTTGTTATTTCCTTTATGTGCTTCCAACAGGATAGTTTGAAAGATCGTTGTATACCTTTGAACGAAACATTGGTACACCATATAATTTGTGGCTAACTTTCCTACAACACGTCTCTTTCTAATGTACTACTTCCGTTTGAGTAAATTAAAAATTTATGATTTTAAATGTATTACAGCATTTGTGTGGCTGTAAACTTTTGAAACATGTACTACTTTCGCATTTTAATTTATGTCATATAGTTTGAGTACACTAAAAATTATGATTTTAAATGTATTATAACATTTGTATGGCTATAAACTTTTGCAACATATACTCTTTAAATATGCGATAACATTTCGAGGGTTATAAAAGATTCTTATTAAGACTAAAATTGAAAATGTGTTAATTATTTTCAAATTTAAAATGATATCTCCCTTTTAGAACATATTAAAAAACACGTCACATAAATTAAAATATAAAAAATACGTAGCATTTTTTACCTCCCCTCCCTCCCTGTCAATTTTTCTTTCAGACTTGTCGACTCGTGTTTTATTTATTGAGAGCGAACCTTCCCCCTGCCCCAAAATCCCACCAAAAAAACAACAATTATTTTTTAACGTCCGTTGGGGTTTTCCAAAGGCCATATTTAGCTTAAAGATTCTTTATTTTCTATGATAATGGAGGAGTTTCTCCTAACTATATATAGAGAGAAGTCTAGAAAAATACGCGGAGACTAGACAAAAGAAACTGAAAGATTTTGTCATTATAATTGTTGTTATTATTTTCATTATGGTGATTCAGAGGTTGGAGATATGCATAGAGATGGTGAAAATGGTGATAGAATTTGTGGCAGTGTGTGTAGATGCAGTGGATACTGTAATCTCTAAAGATAATTCTTCATCAACACAGTCCAATGTTCTTCCAACACCTTATGCTGGTTTTTAATTTTTGGTAGCCTTGAGATCTATACTATTATATATTAATCGTGGCGGATTAGGAATTAGACGTCTGTAAGAGTCGAGAGAGTGAATTCTGAAATGTATAGTCGGAAACAAAGGGAGTAGCATTTTTATATATATAGATTTCCATTCCAAAAACACTGAGTTTGGCAGTAAACTTAAAATTTGTTGTTAAATTAAGTTTGTACTTTTTGTAGCACATATAGTGTCGGTGTTACAAAGGAGTGCAGGAACGGAAATTACAAGTAACTGCTAATGTAATAATTGAAAATTACAATTCAACTAGAAAATTAAAAATTACAACGATGAACAAGAAAAACTGAAAAACTGTTTTTGCTGAGTCGAGTGTGACACTCTGTCCTTAAGACAATATTGCCCCGTATGTATCCTTTATACGTCCTGGACAATTTGTCTCCTAAGATAAAACAGCAATGGAACACTTGAGCAAAGGAAACTCAAGAGTTACCTTGAAGAATATTGAGCAAGAAATGATGCAAGGAAGGTGTAGGAAGAAACTGTTTTGCTTGTGTATTTTCGTGTATATTGCAAGTATATTTTTCTGTGCCTCAACAATGGTGTAAGGGGTGTTTATATAGGTGAGGTAGGGCTGTTTAACTGCTCCCATAACAGCCATTATTGGCCAAATAATGGTCATTATGGAGGTAGTAAAACCACCAAAATAAATGGTGAAAGACCAACGGATTTGGCCATTATAGGAGGAGTAATTCAGCCAAAATAAATGGCTGAATTGAGTGCTTGGGCGTTTCTGTTTTGACCGTCGAAATTCTGACTTTCTGAAAACTTCAGGGACCAAACTGTACATCTTGAAACTTCAGGGACCAAACTGTACATCTGAAAGAATTCTGGTCCAAACTGTACTTCTGGCAAAGTTCTCTGGCCCAAAAAGATAATATCAGAAGGCCCACGACCCACGACCCACGACCCGTGAACCCGGAACCGGAACCGGAACCGGACCGGACGGGCTGGCGGCGGCGGCGCGCGTGTGGTCTTTCCTTGAACCGAAGCACATCTAGGTCCTCCCTCCTTTAAACACATGGGATACCCCTTGGGGTCCCAAACCCCAAACCAATTTCGAGTCTTATATACACAACAATTCTTTCTTCCTCTACCGATGAGGGAGAATTGAACACAACACCATACTTTTCATGCTTCAAACACCTCACTTCGTGGACCAATATCTCTTTCATTTCTCAATGAAATTTGACGATTCTTGGCCCTACGGTTATCTACGTACTTAGTAGATCATGCATGTGTGAAGAACCGAATTCTCCAACATACGTAACACTAGTGTTTAAGCCGTTAAAGTTGGTTGGTCGCAACTCCCGCCAAAGGCAAATTTCCAACAATCCCCTCTTGAAAGAGATTTTGGCGTACTCACATGGTGTCTTTTCCATTTCCAGCAATATTTCAGCTGACCGATGTTGCATAAGGAGAGGTAGCTTCAGCTTTGAACCTTCCATAGTTGAATACCATCGGACTTACTTACTGCGCGGTGAATGTGATGTCTTGAACCGTCAGTGTTTAGTGTAAGCCAAGTCAATGGTACCAACACAACAAATTCTCTTACTCTCTTCTTCGTAATGTTTTGTCCGTTTTGGCCATGGACAACGTCTTGGATTCTTAAGTGTGTTCATTTTGAGGCGGCCCGTCCTCGTACTTAAATAGGTGGTCTCCTACAAGGTATCCTGCTATACCCCACTTCACAAGTGTTAGGAACCATTAAAAGTTTTCCAAAACCTAACCTCAACTGTTGAGGAGCATTACAGGTTTTGAAAACTTAACCTTTACCCATACTGCAGATAGCACTTAAAATCTATCGCGGGAACGGCTTTGGAGTCGGTGTTTCTGTTCAGAAATCACTATCTGAAGTGCTCATACTTCCACCGAAGCGATCAACTGAACCTTTACAACTTAGTTTTCCCATTGAACCAAATTACTGGGATCTCCAGTTAGTAAGGTTGAGTTACCGCTGTATTGGTCCTTATATTTTGGGTTTTAAGCCCATTCCCCTAGACAGGCAAGCCATTTGATCTTTGGGTAAGCTCTTTGTCAATGGGTCTGCTATATTATCCTTTGACTTAATATAATCAATGGATATTATACCCGTGGTGATCAGTTGCCTAACGGTCTTATGCCTCCGTCGAATATGACGAGACTTGCCATTGTACATAACATTCCGTGTTCTTCCTGTGAGCCGATCGACCGTCAAAGGGATCATTACCGAAGGTACGGGTTTGTTCCAACACGGAACATCCTCTAAAAAGTCATGAAGCCACTCAACTTTTTCTCCTGCTTTGTCTAAAGCGATAAACTCTGATTCCATCAGGATCGGGCGATGCAAGTTTGCTTAGAGGATTTCCAAGACACACCACCACCAATTGTAAATACATACCCACCGTGGACTTGGTGTTCTATATCGATATCCAGTTTGCATCATTGTACCCTCTAGCACATTTGGATATCTCGAATAGTGTAACCCGTAATTTAACGTGTATTTCGGGCATTGTAATACCCGATTCAACGCCTTCCGGTGATTATCACTCGGATTACGGGTGAACCTAGCCAACTTATTGACTGCGTAAGCAATATCGGTCGGGTGCGCTTTGTTATATACATCAAACTACCGATCACCAGGCATATCGCTTCCTGGTATACAGTGCACCAAGATTTTTATCAAGCTTTTGATTTGTATCCATTGGTGACTTTATCGGTGAATTGTCTAACATCTCAAACTTTCTCAAAACATCCTCGATGTAGTGAGATCGAGATAAGACCATCCGTCAGGACGCCTTAGAGATTTTAATCCCTAAGATGACACTGCGATACTCATATCCTTCATGTCGAAGCATTGTTTCAACATGTTCTTAGTCTCTAGGATTACCCTAGATCGCTTCCTCGTGATTAACATGTCGCCTACATACAGTATATCATAACAAACGAGTCGAGTTACCTTTCGTGTAAACACATTTATCACACTCATTAATGGCGAACCCCTTCGATAGTAGAGTACTATCAAATTTTTCGTACCATTGCTTCTGGCTTGTTTTCAAATTGGATATTTGATAAGTCGACAGACTTTCTTCTCTTGCCCTTGAACCACGTACCCCTCGGGTTTGTCCATATAAATTTCTTCTTCCAAATCATCGTTTAGGAAGGCTGTCTTAACATCCATCTGGTGTATCTCAAGGTCACGCAAAGCTGCGATCGCAATGAATACCTGTATAGATGTCATCCAGGATACCGGAGAGTATGTGTCAAAGTAGTCAAAGCCTTCTGTCTGTCGATAGCCCTTGACTACCAACCTGGCCTTGTACTTGTCTATAGACCCATCTGCCTTGTATTTCCGTTTGAGTATCCACTTACACCCTAACGGTTTATTTTCCGGAGGAAGATCAACCAACTCCTAAGTATGGTTATGCAGAATGGAGCTTATTTCACTCTCAATAGCTTCTTTCCAGAGCGATGCTTCTGGAGTTGACAACGCCTTAGCAATTGTCCTTGGTTCATCATTAACCATATAAGCTACAAAGTCAGGATCGAAGGATTTATCCTTCCTGGCCCTTTTACTTCGCCTTAGATCCATCTCTGGAGTCTCCAAGTTCTGAGAATCTGGAACACTAGATTTCGGATGTTCAACCACCTCGAGATTCGCTAGATCTGAACCATTCAGATCCGGGCAGTCAAGGACTCCCGGTTCTTGAGAGCTTTGTGCATAACTTCGTTTGAGAGTGGTTATGTCTTTTTCCTTTCTAGGAAATGTACTTTCAAAGAATAGTGCATTCCTTGATTCCATTATTGTACCCTGGTGGATATCTGGAATATCTGACTTATGCACTAAGAAGCGACAAGCACTACTGTTATTTGCATATCCGATGAATATGCAATCTACAGTCTTAGGCCCAATCTTGACCTGTTTTGGCTTGGGTACTTCAACCTTTGCCAAACAACCCCACACCTTAAAGTATTTGTAGGTGGGTTTCTTTCCCTTCCATGATTCATATGGAGTTTTGTCCTTACCCTTATGTGGGACTCTGTTAAGAATCATATTAGCGGTAAGGACGGCTTCTCCCCACATGTTTTGGAGAAGACCGGAATTGATAAGCAAGGCATTCATCATTTCTTTTAATGTGCGGTTCTTACGTTCCGCCACACCGTTTGATTGAGGTGAGTATAGAGCCATCGTTTGATGAATAATGCCTTCTTGGACACAGTATTCCTCAAAAGGCGCTACATATTCTCCCCCTCTATCGCTACGAATGGATTTAATCCGTAGGCTAAGTTGGTTCTCAACTTCTGCTTTGTAACGTCGGAACGCTTCAAAGGCTTCATCCTTACTTCTTAACAAGTAAAGGTAACAATACCTTGTGCTATCGTCAATGAAAGTCACAAAGTACTTATTCCCCCCTCTAGTTTGTGCAAACTTCAAATCACATATATCTGTGTGAATAAGTTCTAGAGGAGCGGTATTCCTTTCGACGGATCGAAAAGGAAGCTTCGTGAGTTTTGCCTCCACGCACACCTCACACTTATGTTGAGGGTTTACGTCGATAGACGGCAACAACTCCATCTTTACCAGCCTTTGAATAGACTTGTAGTTAACGTGTCCTAATCTATGATGCCATAAATTAGAAGACTCAAGCAAATAAGAAGAAGGTTCAACTTTATTTCCTTGACGCAATACAGACATGGAATTCACTTTGAAGAGGCCTTCACAGACGAAGCCTCTCCCTACAAATGTGCCATTTTTAGTGAGTACAAACTTATTGGATTCAAACACTAGCCTAAAACCAGCATTAACCAATAAAGGTCCAGAAACTAAATTTCTTCTAATTTCTAGGACGTGCATCACTTCCTTCAGAGTGAGTTCCTTGCCGGAAGTCATCTTCAGGACCACCTTTCCAACCCCTAGCACGTTCGAGGAAGCGTTGTTGCCCATGAACAGCTTCTTGTGGTGACCGGAGTGTACGTGGAGAAGGCATCTTTGTTGGAACAGATGTGTCTTGTTGCACCTGTGTCCACCCACCACTGCATCGGATTCTCAACCAAGTTGGCTTCTAGCACCACGGCCGATAAATCCTCAATCAAGTCATCCAGGAGCGTGTCCTTGACGACGTTAGCTTGAGCCTTGCCTTTCGACTTGGTTTTCTGTTGTTGCTCAGTCTTGAGCTTGCGACATTCCTTGATCCTATGACCAGGTTTCCCACAGTGATGACAATTACCTTTGAACATCTCCGCTGCAGGGGCTTTGCCGTCTTTCTGGAACTTCCGCTTCTTGTTTGAGTTCCCTTTGGCCTCAGCCAGATTCGCCTTTGCCTCAGCATGTTGTCTACCCTTTGGCAAGGTCTTCTTATTATCTTCCTGAATTTGCAGTTTGATAACAAGCTCTTCAAAGGTCATCTCCTTTGTCTTGAGTTTCAAGTAACTCATAAACTCATTCCATGAAGGAGGTAACTTTTCAATCAGCGATGCAACCAAAAACTGCTCGTTTGGCTTCAGTCCTTCCAAATCCAGGTGATGTAAAATCATTTGGAATTCCTGGACTTGGGACATCACTGTCTTGCTGTCCACCATTTGGAATTTTAGAAATTTTCCAACGATGAACTTCTTAGTACCCGCATCTTGTGCGTTGTACTTCTTTTGCAGTTTTTCCCACAGCTCTTTGGCAGTGCCAATGGTAGAATAGACCGTGTAGAGAGGGTCTGCCAAGCAGTTCAGTATATAGTTCTTGCACATGAAATCGCTATGATTCCACGCATCACGAACCATCTTCATGCCGTTAACGACATGGATACCAAGGCCCCCTTCACTCATTTCAGCAGGCGAAGAGTCCATTTCATCTCCAGCTTGTGGAGGATCTTTCGTAAGGAACCGGGCCATGCCCATAACTGTTAAGTAGAACAGCATCTTTTGCTGCCATCTCTTAAATTCTAATCACATGAACTTTTCAGGGCGATCATGGTGGTGTGAAGAAGAGGGGGAGCTCCAACAATCGGGAAGGCAGCAGTGTTATTGGCTTGAACAGTAGTAGCAGCAGCAGCAGCAGTGAAGGCGACGGGGTTACTGCCTTGGCCAGTAGCGGCAGTGGCGGGGAAGGCAACAACGTTGCCTCGAGAGGCAGCAGCAGTAGCAGCAACATCGATCATATTTCCAGCCATGTTATTGCAGTTATCGTAAGCAAAATATTGTCTTAAGTTGTCGGTGTTACAAAGGATTGCAGGAACGGAAACTACAAGTAACTGCTAATGTAATAATTGAAAATTACAATTCAACTAGAAAATTGAAAATTACAACGATGAACAAGAAAAACTGAAAAATTGTTTTTGCTGAGTCGAGTGTGGCACTCTGTCCTTAAGACAATATTGCCCCGTATGTATCATTTATACGTCCTGGACAATTTGTCTCCCAAGATAAAACAGCAATGAAACACTTGAGCAAAGGAAACTCAAGAGCTACCTTGAAGAATATTGAGCAAGAAATGATGCAAGGAAGGTGTAGGAAGAAACTGTTTTGCTTGTGTATTTTCGTGTATATTGCAAGTATATTTTTCTGTGCCTCAACAATGGTGTAAGGGGTGTTTATATAGGTGAGAGAGGGATGTTTAACTGCTCCCATAACAGCCATTATTGGCCAAATAATGGTCATTATGGAGGTAGTAAAGCCACCAAAATAAATGGTGAAAGACCAACGAATTTGGCCATTATAGGAGGAGTAATTCAGCCAAAATAAATAGCTGAATTGAGTGCTTGGGCGTTTCTGCTTTGACCGTCGAAATTCTGACTTTCTTAAAACTTCAGGGACCAAACTGTACATCTTGAAACTTCATGGACCAAACTGTACATCTGAAAGAATTCTGGTCCAAACTGTACTTCTGGCAAAGTTCTCTGACCCAAAAAGATAATATCAGAAGGCCCGGAGCCCACAAATGAACCTGACAAAGCGGCGGCAAGGCAAGGTGTGGTCTTTCCTTGAACCGAAGCACATCTAGGTCCTCCCTCCTTTAAACACATGGGATACCCCTTGGGGTCCCAAACCCCAAACCAATTTCGAGTCTTATATACACAACAATCCTTTCTTCCTCTACCGATGAGGGAGAATTGAACACAACACCACACTTTCCATACTTCAAACACCTCACTTCGTGGATCAATATCTCTTTCATTTCTCAATGAAATTTGACGATTCTTGGCCCTACGGTTATCTACGTACTTAGTAGATCATGCATGTGTGAAGAACCGAATTCTCCAACATACGTAACACTAGTGTTTAAGCCGTTAAAGTTGGTTGGTCGCACTC
This sequence comes from Anisodus acutangulus, assembly GCA_029783415.1. Classification (NCBI taxonomy): domain Eukaryota; kingdom Viridiplantae; phylum Streptophyta; class Magnoliopsida; order Solanales; family Solanaceae; genus Anisodus; species Anisodus acutangulus. The sequence goes on along the minus strand of CM056507.1, from coordinate 16,382,478 downwards.
TCGCCAAAGGCAAATTTCCAACATATAGTTGCCGAAATTCAACTCATATAGTTCTTAATTAATGGCTTTAGCTTCTTGTTCTTTTTTGTCATTATTATTGTTGTTGAATTGTTTTAGTTGTTCGGTAAAAAATTCCATATCCAAGTTCAGAGAAGAGTTAAATAATGCAAAGATCTAGATGAGTTACTATGAAAAAAGAGTTTAAGGGGAATTTGAAAACAGAGAAGGGAAAAGTACGAGGTAGTTAATGCGATTAGTTAGTTAAATTTGAGATTAGAGACGGGAAGATATAATTCTAGTTTTAAATATGAAATGTATTCCTTACATAAGACAAATTCCCAACTTTCTGGATCTAATTTAGATGTGATTACCTTTAGAAAAAGGATTTTTAATTACAATTTTTTTATTTTCTTTTGTCTATCCCTAATAGTGTTTTAAAAGGCGGGACGTTTTACATACGCATCGGCGACGCTAAGTTCCAAGGCACGGGACGTAAGCTGCGTGGGTATTTAATTTTTAGTACTTCATAAAATAATATAATTATAATAAATATTTTAAATATGTAAAATTACATTAAAAATAAAAAAAATTATAAATAAATGAACTATATATATAGGTGTGCGCGCGCGCTTTATCCTCACAAAAAAAAACTAATCAAAGCAATTCATTATACACCACTTACAATTTGTAAATATATATAACATAATTTTACAAGTATAAGTAATACAATAAAATAAAAGCTATTATGAAATGCAAATCAACTATAACATATTAACTTTGAAACAATGAAAAACTATAACTTCTTAAAACAATATTACTATCATACTATTCATTTTATTTCCTATAATCAATAAACATTATAGTTTTTACTCCCTCCATCCAATTTTATATGAAGATTTTTGACTTGACACAGAGTTTAAGAAATAAATGAGACTTTTGAATCTTGTGGTCTGAAATAAGCCAAAGATATTTGTGTGATTATAGATCATCTCGTTAAGCGTAAAAGAAAAAGTTTAAAGTTAAATTCTTATCAAATAAGGAAAGTTGTCATTCTTTTGGGGACTGACTAAAAAAGAAAGTGTGTCATATAAATTGGTACATAGAGAGTAACTCTTTCATGAATAAAAATAAAATTACTTTCAAATAGCGAAATAATAAAATACGATAATTTTGATACATAGGATAAAAAAACCATTGACAAGTGAAATGTACAATACGGCTATGTATTTTTAAAAGAAATATTAAGTGATATTCACCATCACGATGTTCTCAAATAGTAAATATGCAATACTACGACTTGTTATTTGAGTTACACTCAATCTTCTTATTTTTATAGATGAAAAACTATAAAGTATCATTCATTTGTTAAAGAATTATGAGAGTCAACAATTTTAATTACGGAATTTAACATCTAATTTGTATAAGAATTGTTAAGCGAGCCCGGAGAGTTAAACGTTAGCCTGTTTAGGGCGTACAGTTGGGCGATTAGGACGTAAGCCTCATAGGAACTAAGCCCCGCACGTGAGCCACAAGACATTTTGCCAATGCCCCACTCCGGAGCGATTCCCCGAACAAATCCTGAAAATGGCTTTTACAACACTGGTCCCTAAATAGGGTGAGGGGGAGATACTTTCATTTGCCACCTAAACTACAACATTCTTCTTGTACCACTATTTTCAATTATAAAGTGACATTTTTCCTTTTTCCATCTAAGTATTGTTCTTGTATAAATGGTAGTAACATTTAATTTAATATATAATACTAATTTCCACTAAAATTATACACACCCAGTTTAGATATTACATCATATGAATACTAAATAGTTAGCAAATGTTGAAAAATCAAAATTTAGTAGTATTCATTTATTCAACAGGGAAATAATTGGAACAAGGGTTTACCTCCCTCTTTTTATATTAAGCTTTCCTTCATTCAATGTGTTATATTTGTCAAACGTGTTGTAAGTTTGGCATTGTTAATGAATTAATAATAGCCGCAAAATAGAACCCAACGAGGACCTTTGTATTTCCACACATTTCCCTTATTGAATTGAAACTTAAAAACTTCTTTTTATAGAAATAGAGTTTTTTTTTCACCGATAATCAGTGAAAATTTTATTTGATTTTTTTCATCTCATTCCACCGAATCAGATCATTGAGAAAACGTATGAAAAATAGATTCCTATTGAAACGCTGATAAATTTTTAAATTTTTTCTTATGAAAATATTACTATTTTAATTCTTTCTACCAATATTCAGTAAAAAATAGGCACCGAACATTTTCGGGTGGAAAATTCTATAGGAGAACAGAGAATTTTTTAGTAGTGATTTGTTGCCTCAATTTAGAAGATTCTGGATATTTCCCTTTCCTTTATGTGCTTCCAAGTGGGTAGTTAGTAGGGGTGAGCACGGGTACAGGGTACCCAGATACCCGACCGGAACCGACACTAATGGGTAGGTTCCGGGTAGATATATTATAATAACGGGTAGGGTCCGGGTAGTAAAATTAGGAACCGATCAATGTCGGGTCCGGTTCCGGTTCCGGCAAATAGAGACAGGGTACCCGGATCTGGAACCGATACCTGGAACCTATAAAATATTAAATATTTTTTTTAAACATTTGGACCACTTTTAACTTTCTCCAAAATTATTTGTTGCACGCCTGCACATTGATTTTCCCCACCCCAAAACTCTCTCAATAACAATGACGTTTTAGCTACACCACCGAGCTTCATCGTCGTCGTTGTTGAAGCTTTCTCACAGGTACTTTCATCGTTGTCATCATTGAAGCTTCACCTTTGCCTCTTTCTCTCCTTTGGTTGTGTTCACGTCATTCCTAAAATGCATATGGGTTCATATTTAACTCTTCAATTTCTTTTTAATATCATATGCTTATGTTCTATTTCAAAGTGATACTCATCTTCAATTTGTATTATTTTTTATTTGAAATGTAAATCTATTTTTAAAATTTGTGTATATTTTTGTAGTTGTGAAGATGAAATTTAGGGATTTCCTAGTATAATAAAGCTTTTCTTTTGTATCGAAGAGCTTATGAACACGAAAATAAGTTTAATTCAGATATTTTCAAATTTATTTTGAAATCAACACGCTCAATTAATTGAGTGTCAAATTTGACTTGCAATTTTAGGTTTTGATAATGTAATTAGCTTTTCTACAATGAATAAGTTTTCTAAAACTTCTTATAAGGGTACTAAAAACTCCGATTGTGCTAAAAACTACTTGATGAAATTATTTTAGAACTCTTTTTTATTCTCATAGGCTTAAAAATTGTTGCTTAATTTGTGTTTTTTATTTATAGAGTGCAGGAACCTACCCTGACTCATGGTCGGTTAGGTTCCGGGTAATGATTGCTACGGGTAGGTTCTGGGTAGTAAATTTAGGAACCGATCTTTTACCGGGTAGGGTCCGGGTAGTTAAAAAATATTAGGGTACCCGGACCCGCTCACCCCTAGTAGTTAGGAGTTGTATACCTTTGAATGAAATATTTATGACCCACTTTTCTACAAACAAAATAACAACAATTTGTTTGCGTCCCTTGGGGTCATCCAAAGGTCAGATTAATTTCCATAATCAGTGGAGGAGTTTTTTTTCACTATATAATACCCAAATTTGTTTATTATTATCAATATTCAGTAGAAATACGCGGGGACTAGGGAAAAAATGCCGAGAGAATTATTATTATGTAGTAAGTATTAATGTAGAATTGTTATTTATACATTATGATTATTCAAACGTTGGAAACATGCATAAAGATAGCGAAAGAAAGAAAATGAGCTACTTTAATTTGTCACTTAACTCCAATATTTGACTTTTAGCATTTTCATCTATAAAGATATTTTTCATTTTCCCAGCTACTAAATTCATATAAAAAGAAACATTTAATTTTAAATATGTATAGCTTTTGACTAAGACACATTAAAGTTATATATCTCTCGTTTGAGGATTATAAAGTCTTATGATTACTCCCTCGTCTAAATTATTTGTTGTTTTCTCTTTTACACGTCCTTAAAAAATATTAATTGGTTCAAAATAATTGATGTTTTACAAAATTAAGAAGGTAATTTTTTTTTCTCAAATTTGCCCTTGATATAGTTCTAATTCAATGTACAAATTTAATGATAATTATGTCAACCTAAAAGGAAAGAAGATCATAATAAGGGTACTTTAGTCAAATTTCTCTTAATTTTTAATAGTAAGTAATTCCTTAATACCTGCATCCAAGCAGAAAACATCTATTATTTTGGACCGGAGGGAGTAAGAAGTAATCTCTCCTCATTGAATATTACTCTATTTATGTGGCATCTCCCCAAAATTGAGGTGTTTGTCGTCTCCAAGAACAATTACTACAAAAGTAAAATGAGAAAAAAAATATTAATTTTGTCTTGAACTTCTAAAATGACAAATAATTTGAGATAACTATTCATAGAAATCATTGAGAAATAATTTGGGAGGGGAGGACCATATAGTCATGCCAAAATTGTTGATGCCTAATCAAATTCTGATAACTTTGAATACACAAAAGTTAGAAATTTTCAAAAATTTACATTCATTATAAATCTTCAAATTTGTCTGGTAAAAAGCAGAATGATTTATAAGCTGAAAGCCTTTGTTAAAAATTATCGGATCCAATACTTGGCGCTGGTGATACAAAAGCTGCTTGTCGTTTTTTTCATTTATATTTTTGAACTAAATACAAATATATATACTAGTAAAAATAAAATCAAAGTAAAGTGAAACTTAACATGCAAAAAACTTTATGAGAAAATACGATAACTTTAATTATTTAATTAACGTTAATTACAGCATTCAAAGTAAGTTTAATTTGTTTTCATTTTTCCTAAATAAAAGAGAGTAAAACTAAACAAAAGATTAGAAAGAGTTGAACACGTGCTGGCAAGTTGTTAGAAAGCAGTCCAAAATTGTTCAAGTAATTTGTTATAAAGATTTAGTAAATTAAAAAACACTTAAATGCAATCTCGAATCCCCAAATTTGGTATTCACTCCGTTTCAAAATACTTATCATATTTTATTTTTCGAAAGTCAAACTATATGAACATCGATCAATATTTTAAGATGTAATTTTTATCATATTATTATGAGAAAAATTGTAATTTATAATATTTTTTTATATGATTTTTTCACAGTCTCAAAAAATTAATCAAATTAATTCTCAAGAAGCCAAATGTAATAACTATTTTAAGACGGAGAGAATATTACAAAGAAGAAACGTCAAAAGTGTATAATTTTCAACAAGAAAATGATTGGAACAAAATGTAGCTCTATAGTTTGCATTATGCAAGTAATTATTAGTGCGTTATTTTACTCCATATATGAATATAGACTATAGTAATATATAAATTAATATGTTGCGTTGGCTTGAACCCATTGAACATATGCTCCATCCACCTCTAATAATAATATTATTATCATCCTCTTTTGTTTATTATATCTTTCTTTACTTAATTTTATTGTATTAGGCAAAAACTTGAACATGTGATTATGACTTCTTGCTGCCGTCCAACCAATCAGATGCTGGTGAGATTCATTTTAATTAATTACACGTTTATTTCTTCTTAATGTTAAAATCAGCATAATGGCTGAACTTGGCCTAAATACTCCTTTTCTAGTTCTATTTGTACAAGTTGCTACATAGATATAGAATACCTTGGGACCCTCTAATTTTGACACATTATATTCAGTATACGGCTAAACTATTTTTGATCCTTTCTAGATGTTGATGTGGCAAAGAGTATGCACATGAAACATGCTCGTTTACGTGGACCATGTTTCAACCGTTAATTATCATGTAGTTGTATACAATGATTTATTTGTTTCAGCTTCGTATTTATTTTTATTTTTTCTTAATATATCATTCTTTGGATCCTGCGTATAGCGGGAGCTTAGTGCATCGAGCTGCCTTTTTTATTTTTTTTATAATGTCTTATTTCAACTTTGTAATTTTTTTTGTTTTTTCTTTAGATGCAAAGATTATTTTTTGCCCGGATCTTCTTTCATAGTAGTATGGATAGAAACAATAGTATCATTGGGAGATACATAAATTACCTTAATTTCAACTTTGTATTTTTCTTTTTCGGGCCAAATCTATAAATCCCTTAGATGGATCCCTATTTTTTAGGCAAATGAAAGTAGATCAGTCAGAGTATTAGGGTTCCAATTGTGTATTTCTTTTTATTTTCTTTAGATATAATGACTATTTTTCTTCTTTCTCTATTATGCTTAGATGAATAAAAAATTATCAAAATAATGAAATTCAACTGTGTTTCTTTTTATTTATGTTTTAGATGCAATGGCTTGTTATTATAACTATGTACATTTTTCTTTTTCCGACCCAAATCTATAAAAAGAAAAGTTGCTAGAGGTCCATGATTTAGCTAAATTAAAATATTTTATCCAAAATAATGAAGTTTAGCTGTGTATCTTGTTTAGATACAACGATAAGTTGTTTCAATTGTATTTTTTTTTTGGGCCATATCCATAACATATTTTGCTGAAACTTCATTACTTTTAGCAACAAAAAAAATCAGCCTAAATAATGGAGTTAATTTGACCTGAAAAGATGATCCAAAAAAATAACAAATTTTAAAAAGGTAATAAAATAAATTTTATTTTAAGAAAATATCACGGACAAAAAATTTAACATTTGAGCATGCGCCTCACCCTCATCAAGTGAGATCATTTAAGGAAGTTAAGGTGATACAATAAAGGATAGGGAATAAATAAATTAATTAGGAATTTAAAAAGATAAGGAAACTAAAAGATAGATAGGTGGACACAAAATGAAATATCAATCGATAATCAAGATTTTACAATAACCAAGACATGAGTAATCACAAGCACCAAATCTTCTATTAGAGTAATTTCAGGAGAAACAAAGTCCCCCAAACAACCAACTCTCTCAACAAATCATTCAACACAAAAACTTCAATAACTCACAGACTCTCAAAAACTTATCAAATAGGCAGAATACATAGGTTGCACTTGAACTATACTCGTAATGTCGTTTCACACTTCAACTAATCGGACGACCTATCACCCTAACCATCTAAATAGTGTATTTAATGTCTCCTGAAAGCTGATATGACATAAAATATAGAAAAATTAAAAAAGAGGCGCGTTTTGTTCATAATTACAGCATAAAAAATAATTTTTAAATTAAAGAAATTGATTTTTACCCCCACCCGCCAACCTCACCCCACCTCCACGCTCCTTCTTCTTCTTCACGCCCCTCTCCCCCTTCTCTTCTCCACCATTTTCATTTCTTCAATACCAAAGTCTCCTTTCTTCTTCCCATCTTTATTCCTTTTCTCATTCACTTCTCAATACTGCAAAACACTGGAAAATTTCTCCGGTGAAACCATTTATATTTTTCCATTTAACCCTAAGATTGCATACACAAATTTGGGGGAAGAAATTATAAGCCTTAGCTTTAAAATGTAAAACTCATATAATAAAAATCACAATTTACACTAGTATAATATTATTTCTTAAACAAATTTCAATAGTAGAACTACGGGTATGAAGCTACAGCTTCAAAGCATAAAAAATGGCTGCCAAAATAGTTGGAGAAGATGAGATTTATGTAAAGTGGGTCAAACATAAGCTTATTTTGTCTCCACGTGGTCAACAAAGAGCACTGATCTCCGGTCCAAAACTGAGAAACTTTCCGTCCGAGGTTGTAATGTCCGGCGATTAGGTGGTGGTCAGATGGTTGTTAGAGAAGAAAATAAAGAAAAAAAGAAGAATAGTGAAAAAATATATAAAATAATATAAGCTTATTATATTTTTGACATTGGTGATGATGTGTCGGCCACCTCTGAAGTTTGAGAACCAGCTGAAACTTGGATTGCTGACTAATCTAATATTCTATCAGAGAAGATGAACTTGCGGGTAATATACTATCAAAGAAGATGAACCTGCGGGTAATATACTTAATGTAAGACTCACAAGCTTCGAATGCTTTGAAGAAAGAGATAGAGGTTCTCAAGAGCGGATCTTTAAGAGCAAAGACCGGAGAACAGTAAGAGCTGATTTGCGCTGAAGGGCTTGTGTGGAACACTTTCATATTTGAGACTGGTGTTTTACATCATAGGGGTAATAAGTCGTCCAATTAGTTGGAGTGTGAAATCAATTTTTCGGATGTAGTTCAGGGTGTAATTAATGTATTTTTCTTATCAAATATCCTTCATCAAAATAGTCTACCTAATAAAACAAACTAAAGTAGTATTTATACTAACTACTACTATGACTATTATAATAATACCCTTAATGAAGTAAGTGTCCTGTTTAGTTGTTTTCCTTTGTACATGAAAGCTTGCATTTTTAAGAATTAGTCATTTTTACATGCATAACCTTCTTTCTCCACAATTTTGTCATCTTGATACCCTTCCTCCTCCCATGCGATCTTCCACGCTTGGGATCCCTAAAATGGAGCCAAGTCATGCTCTCGGGTTCCCATCTTCATGCATGCTCTTTTGTGGCTTGGGGTTCATAAATTTGAATTGCATCATAAGGCTATCAAAATGCCAAATACGTGAAAATTATTAGGACTAGGCAAATTTTGAGTATATACTAATAAATCGTGTCAAGCTTAAGAGTATCCCGAGATATTCTACTTAAAAAGAAGGATTCCTCAAAACCCCAAAAAGGTGTGACATGAATCTGATAGGTACTTGATAAATTAGTAAAGGTACATGCAAAGTGATTCGTACACTATTTAATTTTGAAAAATAACAAAGAACTCTTCATAGGACCTCATACATTTGCACTTAATAGATGTCTAAATCTGAATGGTTCAGACCTTAATCATTAAGTGTGTTTATTTACATTAAAATCTAAACAGTTATTAGGTCTTAATCATTAAGATCTTGAACAAAGTCTATCATTAAGAGGTAATTTTCGTATGAATAATTTTTATCACAATTGTGTCTACAACCACCATCCTCCCAACCCCCACCCCTCCCTTCCAACCCCACCCACTTCCCCTACCACTCTCCACCCCCACCCCCATCTGTATCATCACAATCACTACGCCACCCTCCCAACTCCCACCTTACCCCCTCCAACCCACTCATAACCACCCACCCCTACCCTCCTAACCCTAAACCCCACCACTACCACCCACTTCTACACCCCTACCCATTCACCACTAACCACATCCGTCATCACAACCCCCCCTCCCTCCCCAACCCCACCCTTACCCACTCTCCAACCCTACCTCATCACCACTAATCACCTCTGTCATCACAACCACCCTCACTCCTTCACCCGCCCCACATACTCTCCACCCATCACCCTACCCCACGCATCACCACCCACCCCCACTCCACCACCACTAACCACCTCTGTCATTACAACCACCACCATCACTGTCAACAACCACCACCGTCGCCAACCACATCTACAATCACAACTATCATCATCACCATCATTACTAGCCAGTGACACTAACCATCACCACCACTACAAAGCATCTCTACCACCACTAGCGAACATAAATATTTTTATCAAATAATATTTTTTTACTAAATTTATATTTATTTTCTAATATTTAATTACTTTTTAATTTGAATTGTATATTTATTATGTTTAAATAAATGCAATATGCACATTCAGATATTTAAAAACAAACAGTCTTAATTATTTAGTGCTCAGATCTAAAGACAATATCTTAATCATCCAGATATGCGTTCAAATTCAGACGTCTTAATCTTAATGTCTAAGAGTAGTTCCGGAATGTTAATCAATACTAGATATCATATTTTCTTTTTCATTAATGATATTTGAAAATGTAAGAAAAATTCTAGTCTAAGAAAAAGCTGTGCAACTCTAGAGAAAAGTAGGTCACAAGATGAAACAGGAGTAGAAAGCTAGTCATTTTCTGTTTCAATGCTTTGTATGAATAGCATTGCATTCTCTTCTTTTTGGCTTTTGAAATAAATAAAGATTACGTTCATTGAATTACATCTGATATTGCTCTAAAATGGAGGGAATCTCTTAAGCATGTAATGATTCTGATTTGTAACTTCTTCTTAGATAACAACTATTACTTCTCTTTTAATTAGTAGAATTTCTGTTTTACATTAACTTCTTTCTGATTTTCTTACTTTAAGACATTGATACCTATCCGTGAAAATTATTGCACCAAGATCCTAAACTAGTACAATATCAAATGCTTGTCACTAGTCGTCACAAAGTCCAACTTCAATGAAAACTATTCAAATACAATGCAATAAATTCATAATCCGGAAAGCAATAATTTCCAGCACACTATGAACAAAATTCTCAATCTAGCTAGACAGTAGAAAAAGTAACCACCAGAACAATTTTTTATCATGTCTCTCAGGCTAACTACTTTACATCATTTAACTTCTGCGAAAACAGTATCTCATTATTGTAAAAAATATCGGACTTGTATACACCTAGCTCCATTGTTGGGCTAGAGGGCAACTTTCTGACTCAGGAAATTGTCCACTACTTTGACTGATGTGGATGTGGTTCTCTTGTCGTGACCGGGGAACTCGGAGTCAAATAATGTTCGTTGTTACATGTATAGCTCTCTTGAACGGGGATCTGTTCTTTATAGTGTTGCAACAGAGGGAATTGAACATCATAAAATTGAAATTAAACCCCCACCCCAGTTATACTGACATGTTAACTGTTAATATTACATCTTTGCAAATAGAGTGCACCACAGAATGACCAGAAGCAAATGGCAGAGTTTTGGAATGTACGTCGGCTTATCTGCCAGTCGCGTCGAGTCTACCGCTCAATGAAAACTATGAAACAAGTCTGCAGTCAACCAGTGCTTCCCGAGAGGTCTCCGGAAAGGGCACTTCCATATGATGCTGAACCAGTGTATGAACTAGTAACTCGAGACAAATTACCAACACGGGTTTTTTGTAATTGGCGAATCTTGAAAACATCTCTAGGAAGGGGCTGGCTTTGTATGGTCGTAGACTCATCATCCTCTTGCCCTGCAACAAATTAACTAGGCCTTAGAATGATATAAACAAAGAAACATTATATTTAGCATCAAGATGCCAAGGCATAGATTGACATGGCCACATATTGCAGGCTAAGAGAACAGTAATAGCAGGGAGTGAATAGTTCCTGTATTGCCGGAACGAAATCATAGGAATTAACAAGGCCTACATGCCAAGAGTGAAGGTAAAACAAACTATGAGTTGGTGCAACAATGAGCAGTGAAGAGACATATTGCTGGGTGTCTGTGTTGCATGAGTAAGAAGAACATAAACATCTCAATAGGTAAAGATTCACGTACTGCCCATGTTTCTCCTCTTTCCAGGCTGTTTGTCTCTCGACCTGAATTTGCTTGAATCAGAGAGGTCACTTGTAGATGGTGCAGGGCCTGACTGCGATGGCAGAGAGGCGATTCCGGATTTTCCAGTTGCTGAAGGAATGTTGCTTTGCAAACATACAGATATCACAAAATCGGCGTCAGGAGACGGACCTGCTAGGATCCAGAGAAAAACTCAAGTTATTACGGAGCAACATATATTTTCGATAGAGGATGCAATTGCCAGCCTTATCCTCCAGGAGAGTTAAATTGCTGTTTGTGAGAGTTTACTATAGGGGTGGCCAGTGGTCCCGCGTAAAAAAAAAAAAAGGGCGGGGCTCGAACTCGGGATGGGACCTGGGCTCGTCCCGCCCGGGCCCATCTCGTCCCGCCCCGGTCCCGCCCGATCCCGCCCCGCCCGATCCCCTCCCCTTTGCATAAAATTCCGTTGCACAACGGCCATTTTATATTTTGGCCGTTGTGCAACGACCATTTTTGGCCTCCCCCTACCCCCTTAATATTTATTTTTAACCCCTAAGTTAATATATTTACATTTTAACTCAATTTCCCAACTATAAATAACTCATTTTCTCTTCATCTTTCTCACAAATCTTCCTACAATCTCTCTAATCTCAATCTATCTCTTTACAAGTCTACATTGTCTACTAAATATTAAATTTTATTTGTTCATTTGTATAACTATATCAAAGTTCAAAAATTGGGAGTGAAGTTAGGCAACTAGCTTGAGGATCATCTATCGAGCAAAGTTTCAATTTTCAACCTCGATTACACGTCGACGTTATGTTGATGTTTGGTACCTTCGTTCCTTCTTTAAATTATTATTGTTACATTATTTTAATTAGCGCATTTAATTTTATTATCTTTAATTATTTATTAGCATACTTAAAATGGAAGGAATAAGAGGAATGTTTAAGGGTAATGGTAAGGGTGCTTCGGGGTAACAAGGGTAGGGGTACTTCTTCTGGTCATCCTATTCCTAGACATGATGATTTGATTGATTACACACATATAGATGAAACAAATTTTTTTAATGATATACCATTAGACGATGAGCTATTTTCTGCAACTCAACCAGACTTTAATTTAGAAGATAATCTAGATGACACACCAACTAATCTAGATGACACCCACCAGTGCACCTCAAACTGAAACTGGAACGCGTCCTATTCCCCCTAGTATGAGACTAGGCCCAACACAACGAAAATTAAAATCAGATGTATGAGCTTTTTTTTATAGGGACCCAGAGAATCAAGTAGTTAGATGTCAAATTTGTAAAAATATTCATAAATTTAAAATAAGAAAAGGTCAGGGTGAGACGAGAGGTTTATTGAGACATGTACAAAACCTTCACAAAGCTAGGTGGGATGAATACGAGGCTACAAAGTCGGGTGCGCCAATGCGCTCTCAGTCAGGACAAGGTTCACATACTGTCCCGTACCAACTACAGGGTCAAATTAACCCGATGGCGGGGGGAATTGTAGGCCCTAAATATGATAAACATAGAGATATGAAAGCAATAGCAAAATTAGTTGCGGTGGTGGGTTTGCCTTTTTCATTTCCTTCCTCCCCTGATTTTATTCATTTCAATTTTTGTTTTGCAGGGTGTTGTACCGTACCAAGCTATAAAGAAGGACGTGAAGACTTGTTAAAATACTGGAGGGAGAATGAGAAGATATTTTCGACATTGTCAAAGATGGTCCGAGATGTGTTGAACATTTAAGCGTCTGAAAGCGTTTTTTCTGCTGGAAGATTTCAAATAGGAGAGCACAGACACTCATTAGCGAGAGACAACTTGGAGAATGCAGTATTATTTAGAGATTGGATACGAGCGGAGTATAGAAGGTGCGGTCAACCGAAGATCAACGAAGAAGACGAAAACTACAACGAAGAAGACGAAAACTACAACGAAATCTTATCCGACGGAGGTGGAAGCGACGTCGAGCAATTTGACCAACAAATTCCAATTCCAACCGAAGAACCACAAGACATTGTGAAGAAACTAGAAAAGGTGTTTTTAAATATGTAATTTTTTTTAATTATAATTTTATTATGTTATTTGCAACTTTCAACACCACAAAGTTGCAATTTTGAAATTGTATTACAAAAAAATCATATTTCTATTAAATAATATAAAAGGCACAAAAACAGCCTTGGGATATTTTTATTACACTATCTTCTTCAATTATTGAGTTGTTTATATATGTTATTTTTTAAAATTAAGTGGGAAAAAAATGGAAAATCCCGTAACCGACCCGACCCCGCCCCGGCCCGATAAAACCGGTCCCCTTTTCCGACAAGACCGGGAACGGGACATCGGCGGATCCCGCCAGTCCCAGCCCACCAGTCCCGCCGGAGGACCGGTCCCGCCTCACCCCGTTGGCCACCCTTTAATATAAAGAAAGTATTGTAGGATAATTTGCAGTGTGGGTCATTCTGTAAAAAACACCTTCTAAAAGAAATCTACCCAAGTTGTAAATTCCCTTCTGCAGCTTCTCGGGACATCTAAGAAAAGCCTAGGTACAAATAGATGATTGTTTAAAAGCAAATTAGTTCTTGTTTCACCTCTTACCGTCCTTCAAACGTTTTAGGTATAATCTCCTTATTAGAACACCACCACCAAGATCACCTTCTGCAACCAATTTAGCTTCCATCGACTCATTTTAAAATGCTATGTTCTTATTTCATTTGACTGCTGACTTTCACTTGAACTTTGTTATAAAAACACTTGAAAACATTCAGATAATCACTAAGGGAAAAAAAACTCCTTTCCAGATGTATGCCTAGCCGCAGCAGATTCAATTGACAACCTATTGGATCACACAAAGCTAGAAGCAGACATGGTTATAATAAGAGCACACATGCTTATTCCTACGTTAAAAAATGGCAACTCTAGAGTCTTTCCAGGAAAGGTGTTTCACCTTCTTCAATTGGTAGACCATCATTGACATGAGAATGTAAAGGAGTAATCTGATAAATAAAAAAAAGCTAACAGACTAGAGCGACTTATAAATCTTTACAGAGCACCTGATCAAGATTTCACGGGGTAAGTGACTGGTACATTTGATAGAAAGAAGAAATTCAGAACTATACCTTCAACAGCTGGCAAATTAGCAACGAACGCTGCAAATGCAGGGGGCAACGATTTCAAAATATCATTAAGGGAATTTGGAGGTCCACTGCTGCTAAATGGACCAGAAAAGGGCAAGGTGCCTGAAGCAGATGGAACTGCAAGTGGAGCAGGGCCTGGAAAATCCAGCACAGGTAAAGACACGCAACTAATAGTTCCTCATATAACAGACACACATATTACAAGACCATAGAGTTTATGATAAAATTTTGAATGGTTCTCACTGAAACTTGAAGAAAAGTTGTCTACCATATCCTACTTTTCAGATCTGTATGTAGTTTAGTCTGAATCTAGAGACCTCATTGAAGTAAGTGTTCATTAGTGTTTAGTCATTGTTATATGACTCCAAGGATGTGTTTAGTCATTGTTACATGACTCCAAGGGTGTATTTGGTATAGGCAGGAGGGTTTCCAATTTTCTCATGTTTGGTTGGTCAAAATTTTTGGAAAGAATTGTCTCTAGGAAAATAAGTTCCTTAAAATGAGAAAATGACTTTCCTAGTCAAAGTAGGGAAAACAAGTTCCATGAGTAGCATTCCACATTAATCGTCTCCTCCCCACAATCCAATGCACCCCAATTCATTCCTAAGTTTGTTAATCGCACCTCAAACTTCAGAGACAAACATCTGTTGAAGGGACTTGAAACAACAGTATATTTGTTTAGGAGCTTGTTAAGAAAGAACTGACAATAGAATAAGAAGCTACAAAGGCATACCTGGCATTTGCCTCGGGTCATAAACCGTCATTTTTGAAGTATCTGGACGCAATACCTTGGCAGGCGGATTTGTGTTGGATGAAACACCAGAAGAAGTCTTATCTAAGCTCAAGAGACCAGGAGTTAGAGAGTACAGTTCAAAATCTGAGTTCAATTCAGTATTAAACCAAGCCAACAATAATACCTGCAGACCCTGCCTCAATACCAACAGTAGGCTTGTCGGGTTTTTTATTGATATTCCTCGCGAGCCACTGAAAGGGAGGTAAACCGCAAATAGGCAAAAAGTACATGCAAGTTAAGATAAACGATAATTGTGCCCTTGTTAGGATAATTGAATATCAGACTCTTCAGCTTGCTAAATCAAAATCTGGAAAGCAAAAAATAAGACACGCATACATATATATATATATATATATATATATATATATATATACACACATGCTCACAACCTCTTGGCGTGCTAAATGATCCAAGTCATTTGAAGAGCAAGGCCAAAGATCCATGAAACTGTAGCGTGATACAACATCTTGCAATGAACTCTCTAACTCTGATGTTCCATCATCACCTGTTCTGGAAAGAGCTTCTTTCCTTCTCTGCTCAACCTGTCAATACAAGCAATAAGCAGTAAGCACAAATCAAATGTAATCACTGTATCAAAATTTTCGCCCTCCAAAGAGGGATATATCTGAATATAATTTACCATCAGCTTTTGATTGAACAAATGAATCTGATTCTAAGTTCATTTCATTTGCATATTACTTTAATGGACAAAGAAAGCAATCACGTAGTTATCAATATTCTTATGTTGGTCAGTACAAGCAAATCACATTGTGAACAAAGTTAAATTGTTTAATGAAAGTGGCTAATTGAAATTAGTGAGATATATAATGAATCTTCTTTCATTTAGAAGTTGAAAATAAGTAGGGCCATCCATGAAATAGGAAGTCCAAGAGAACAATAGGCATGTCTGGAAAGTGGAAAACACATTCAACTCTGAATAGTAGGTCAACTGTAACCAATACTTGTTAAATGAAAAAAGGCCAGAGAATATGCTATTCGAGATATACCAATGGTTCAAAAATCACTAGCTAAATTTGTATTTGCACTTGAAAATAGTCCACAAAGTTCAAAAGAAAAAACAAGAGAGCATACAGCAGCATCAAAAACACAAAATTACCTTCAACATGCTGGCAAGGTCTCCATACGTTTGCTCAAATTGAGTGAACTTTTTCCAAACCTAAATTAAGAGTAGGCAGTTCATTATGATGCCATTTAAGCAAGAGTTATCACAGGAATGGTTAGATTGCGAAAATAGCAAGAAGAGAAGTAGTGTATTAATTATCTGAATTAGAATTTTCAATTTCCCAACTTTAGGAAACCTTTTGATATTAGTGGTCAATTTTCCAACTCTAGGAAACCTTTTGATATTAGTGGTCAATTTTCCAACTCTAGGAATCCTCACACTACATAAACAGAAAGCATCCGAAAAACCTAAGAACCAGGGAAAAGTCACACATCAGCATAAGAACAGAAATTCACAAATTTTAAACAGGCAGGACTCGTCCAAAGGCACCCTGAAACAAGTAAGAACCACAAAATTAGACAATGAAACAAACAATAAAAAAACACCTCAACAGATTCCTCTGGCGGCAGTGAGCTCAATGCACGTTCAAATAATGCCCTGATGTTTCTATCGTCGTTCAAACGATGAAGGAAATCAGCATACCTGCAATGTTTTAATTAGCTCATGGTTATTTTTCCTCAGAGCAGAACAGAAAGCAAACCCCGCTACTTGTTCCCAGGCAGAAGAGTAATCAATGCCAGTTGCATGTTTTAGAACTACAAAGTTATGATGCTTGAAATTGTACAATTGTTTTTTTCATTCCCTCTCATTTACCAGATGTTTCCACAAGTCTTACCCCATGCATTACATCTAGGCCTATGCTAGCAAACCAACAACATTGTAGGACACAAATCCTAACTTCCTGATTCCACTGGAACTCGTGCAATCACTCACCCAAAGTAGCATTCCTTTTGTAAATAAGAAGAAAAGGAGACTCACTCAAGGATGTATCCAGGCTCATGCATAAAGCGTTTTAACCCTGCTTCAAAAACATTGTGCGCCATCTGCATGAATGCACAAAAATGATTGCATATCATCCAAAGATACTACAGGTAAAAGAAAAACACAGTAACGTCAAGAAATAAAAGAGAGTCAACAAGCATATACCAACTAATCAGAAAAGAAACTGTTAGGACGAGTAATTTGGTTAGAAATTTCAAATAATTCAACATGTAAAGATCCAACGATTATGAAAGGCCAAATACATAGACAGTCCCTTAAACTTGTCCCAATTTTCACTTTTTTGGGATTTCTTTTTTGGGAAATTGTCCCATTTTTCACCTAGACGCCTAAACTAAGCATATTACCTATTGGACACCAAAACTATGTCCAAACTGTGCCAATTAAACACTTGAGCCACTATCAGTTAACATTTTCAAGACTTTAATCACGGGTAACATGGCAGAAGAACCAATAAAAACTGAAACACATTAGTAAAGATTAAAAGAAAAAACACGTAACAAAATAGGACATCTTCATCTTCTTCTTTGAACTAGCAGGACCGAACAAAAAATGAAGTCCAGAAACGAGCACCATCTTTTTCCTTCCTTTCGCTGGAAGATGTATAATGTAAAATAAAGAGAAAGTGGGAAAGAACAATATGACACCAACGGAATTTTCTTTGGAAATATATCTACCCAGTTTGGAAATGCAGAGTTTCAATATATTATAGACCCACTTTGTGTTTTAACACAAAAGTTGCAAAATGGCTAAAAATAATAATAGAAACTGGCAGGTAAAATTCTTCCGGTGCCGAAGAAATGGAAAATGGTTCTCAGCAAACACCGGCCACCATAACGTCGCCATCACCTCCGATGTTAGTTAAACATTGATGCCCTATTTTTGTAATGGCCAGTGATTCTAGATTGTTGCTAAAAGAAAACGGCAGAGATTCTTTTGTGGGGAACGACAGGAAAATAACTGGAAAATGTGTTTTGTTCAAGAAGAAGAAAGAACGGAGAAGAAATGGTTTGAATATGTTGCTAAAGAAAATGGCAGGAAAAATAAATTTAGAAGAACGAGAGGAAACAGAACAGAATGGTCCAAAAAATTGTTTTTAGAGTGAGTTTTACGTTTTCTGGCAAACACTTCGTTGTAGCTCGGCATACAACCATTCCACGCACTTAATTTTGAGTATGAAGCACGCACCTGCCATGCAAGAGTTTCGTGTCTAATAAGTACAGTTTGAGCATAGTTTAAGTGTCCAATAGGTCATATGCTTAGTTTAGGTTTCTAAGTGAAAAATTGAGACAAGTTTAAATGGCCGTATATGTATTTGGCCTAATTTCAAATCATACACCAATTTGTGAGTGACGGCTTTATAATTCTAGACATATTCTTTGAGGTATGCAATTCCCTATCAGGATCCATGCACCAAATCCCATGCTTGAAACATTTGAAATTAAGATAGTCCTAATCACCTTTGCATCCTTGTCAAGACAAAAGGCCATCATTGCATAAGCTACATAAACATGGTAAGTGCAACTTGGGGATTTGCGTGCATCAACGAAGTATTTGCGAGATGCTTCAACTCCTTCACTTCTTCTTAAAAACCTTATAAACTGCAGTATCAAAGATCAAAATATCTCAAAAATTAGAATGAGCAGCTAAATCCAACATGAAGTTAGATTGTGATAATTCAGATAATGACTGAAAGAAATCTTACATGGTTAACGAGATAAAAACCAACAGTTGAGATATAGATAAGTTCCATGAAAAACCCAAAGGAATTAATAGAAGAAATTGGGGAACTTATGTGAGTAGTCACTATAACAAAATAAATCAAGAACAGGATACTCCAGTTACAATAAATAAACAAGCAAAGAGTATTAACTCAAACTGAAAGTAGGCAATTCATGTTTCCAAGAGAATTTCGCAGCTACCAGTTTATCTTCATTTTTTATATGCAACAAAAACCTTTTAGTAGCGTGGTTTCCAATACAGAGGTATTCCAAGACAGCTCTAAATAAATTAGCATTCATCTAAGGACCCGTTTGGCCATGAGAATTGTTCACTTTTTTCTGGATTTTTTTACACTTTATTTGAAAATATCAATAGGTATGATTGATCAACATTCACTATAACTCAAAAGAAGTTATCTTGGGTGATATCTAGATTTAACATGAATTTGTCATTCCCAAATCCAAAAGAGTGCCTATCCTGTACCCAACTTTTCCAGTGGAGGACAATTAAATGAAAACTTAATGCTAGTTCACCCCGCAAATTGCAAATCGATAGAGAGTCTACTGACAAGTTAACTAGTATGGGTGTAAAACAACCAATTCAAATAGTAAATATTTTGCAATATTTATTAACATAGTAGTTCCACAGTAGTTCAAAAGAATTTCTTGCGCTGAACTTTTAAACACATTCCAAACAAATAATTTCTTCTGAAATATTTTAAAATTTACTCTCTATAAAAGTGGTGGGATTGCACTGGGTATGTTGTTGTTGTTGTTGTACTCTCTATAAAAGTGCTCCATAATCTAAAAAGACTACTGTCTTGGTCAAGAACTTTTGTGTGATCTAACAGAAAACTGTCCTATCTAAAAGGTAGGTGCCAAATTGCTTTGTTTGTTCCACTTCCCATTGCACATAATCCACATATAAAGTAACATAACTCTTGATCCATCACAAACTTGAACTCTCGTACAAGTTTCTTGTACTATTGTTTTGACTAAACCGTGCATTTCATGCTTGAACTTCATCTTGCCTTCTGTTTCTCCAAAGGAAGAAGGGAGAAGATGCTTTGGTTTACCCAGCCTTCAGGAATAGCTTATAGAAATACTTGTCCATCCATTCAATTTTATTTCAAAGTGAAGATGGTATGACCATTTGTTGTTCCTCTAATTTCTCAGTTTATTAAGATTAATATGTTCAGAGGCACATCTAAAAGTTCATACTGTATACATCCCAAAAGAATTCTACTTCGCAAAATGATTTCTTTGAGGACTTGTACGTGTTCTAGTTGTTTACTGTTCAAGTTTTCTACTAGAAGTAAGGCTAACGCAAAGACTGACAACCAGATGAGCTTTTTTTAATGGGATAAACTGACAGCGATAAAAGATATAAAGACCAGCAAGATGATCCTCAGTGGTAATGATAGCAGAGACCTGGGGATCATCCAGATGGGAATAGTATGATGCCTCATAGCACATTAGAACCATGCTGAACATAGGATTGTGATTTCCTCTGAAACGTGTTTTCCTATGAACATGGTCTTGATTTTCTCCCGGTCCCGGGAACAAGAAAATTTAAACATTAACTAATCATTATTTCCCACATTTTTGGTGCTATCAGCATAAGAAAAGAACTCAACCTCTAGGACTTACATTCTCAATCATGTTTACACTGAATATGAGTGCATTTCATCTTTATGAGAACCAAAGATAGTACATTTCAGCTCTTAAAAGAGAGAAGTAACTATGTATATGATTTTTAGAGGAGATTGTTATGGTCTTACCTGGATATGTGACAGCGCTGAGGCATTGGATCCATCCCCCAAAAGACTTTCATATACCTTTTTAGCAGCCTGCATCAGATCGTGTAGGAAAATTGAATTACGAAAAATTGTTTATTGAGGGAAAGTAAATAGATGCATAACCTGAATGGCTCCACGTGATTCCTCAAGTTCAGCATAAGCATATCTCAGCATTTCCGAGTCTAATCACAAGAGTCAAAGAATTATCTAAAAATCAGGAGAAAACAACATCAAACAGAAACCGCTAGTATCATCTTGTCATCTAAGCATGACAAGAAATAAGAAAAATACCAGGAAGTGCTTTCAGAGCTCGCTGGAAAACCTTGATAGCGGAGTCTATTGAGCCAGCTTTTGCATGGGTTGTGGCATATTCATACCATATGTCAGGATAATGATACAAGTACATGAGGCACTGTCATTGAACATCTAGATCAGTAATCTACTTTGGTTTTATACCAAAAATAGAGAAAATCAAAAGCACAGCAATTTTTAAATTAATATAAAGGAAGCAGGATAGGCACCAAATCCCAAAACCACCCCAAAAAGAGAAAACGACAAGAATATGTTATGTATCAATCAACTATGCCTCAATCCTAAATTAAGTAGGGTCGACTGTACGAAAAATGTACGTATCCATTCCACTCTATTCAGGTCTATTTCCTTCCAATACTAAATAATTTGACTTTTACGACAAATTTAGGAGCTCTCTAAATCTAGCGTTTCTCTAATTCACTTATTACTGCACCACATGCAAATCTTTAATCCGACTACAAAGACTCCTAAAAACATTTTTTTATGAGGCTAATCGCCATTCTAAAAAAAACTAAATAAAACTAACTTGATGACATAGCTACGAAATACAAAATAGTCCAGCAGCTCCTATGAAACTGGGTCTGAATGCTGAACCAACAATTTACTAACACAATCCACTGTATCAAGGTTATCTTTTGTCTGATAGCTAATGATAATCTTCAATATGATACAGTATCTCACTTCAGCACATCAAGGTGATTTCCAACTGCTAGACTCAAAGGAAAATGCTTGGGAGCCGATTATCTAATTCAAGTGGCTATGGAGGTACATCCAAACAGAAGCAGGTTTACTGGAAAGATATTTAGCCAAATATGGTTGGGTCACAGGTTCAAGCCGTGGAAACAGCCTCTTGCATAAATGCAAGGCTGCATACAATAGACCCTTGTGGTCCGGCCCTTCCCCGGACCCGCGCATAGCAGGAGCTTAGTGCACCGGGCTGCCCTTTATGGTTCTTTGGTCCACTGGAGCACCAAAAGATATACAGGGACACATGGGGTAAGTCTTTGGAAGCACATCAGCAGCCTGCACAATGACTTCTTCCAAAATCTCTCTTTCAAAGCTCGTAATGGTCACACGTAAGATTCTAGGAAGATAAATGGCTTGGGAACACAACTTTAAAGGAAGCATTCCCAGGGATGTACCTATTTGCCAGGAACAAGGACTCTAGCATTGCCGAAATAGAGAGAACAATATTTGGAGTCCTTGTATTAAGAGGAATCCCCAGGACTGGAAAGTTGATGATTTGATTGCTTTACTAGCTACACTAGCTGATACCAACATTGCTGAGCAACAACAGGACAATCTCGGTTTCTTCTAAAGAAGGGATGTACACAGTCAAAGAAGGCTATGATTTAATGAGCTCACAGGGCGGAATTTTGGAAGATTGGCCTTGGAAGCATGTCTGGAGGACAAAAGTACCATTCAAGGTCTCATGCCTGGACTGGACAGCACTCAATGATGCATGCCTGACTCAAGACAATTTCAACAGAAGAAAGATTCCTCTTTTCAATAGATCCTTTCTTCGCAAACAGAATTTAGAAAGAGTGAATCATCTATTTTTGCACTGCCCTATGACAGCTGATATCTGGGATTTCTTCTTTTCTCTCTATGGTCTTTCCTAGCATGCCAAGTCTATAAAGGTGTCTTACACAGGTGATTTTTTGGAAAGTTGACACATCCATCAAGAACATCTGGAGGATGATTTCAAGAGTCATTTTTTGGGTAATCTGGAATGAAAGGAGTCGCAGATTCTTTGATGGAATCTCAACTCCTATTTACTCTCTTAAGGATAAATGTCTAGTTAGTTTGTTCAGTTGGAACTTTCTCACACCAGTTAATAGTGTTGACTTATTTTTAGACTTCGTTAGCTCCCTCGTTGTCACTGGGTATGTTGTTGTTGTTGTTAGGTCCCTAGTTCTAGCTTAGACTATATGTACTGGTGCTACAAATGTATTTTTTGTCCTTGTACTGGAGCTAACAGCCTTTTTTTTTTTGTAATTTGGCATCTTCCTGATGCCCCTGCAATGATGATTTCTTACTTTTTTTTAAAAACGTATGCATGTAAAGACATAAAAGAAAGTTACATTATCATGAACTTTTAGACAAGTCCAAAAAATATCTCCCAACTTTTAGAAGTTTTTTTTACCCTAACAATAAATGTTTAGAGGATTTATATTGATAGGTAACAAATGTTAAAGGTTGTGCTACTACCAGTCCAAATTGTTACAGATCCTTTTGCCAGGTGCGTATGTCACTACTAAACATGTGTGCACAAACACATAGCTGACGTGCATCAAAATAAGAATTTCACAGCTAGGAACCCTCAAGCTGCAACAATCGAGCTTCCCAACATTGGACTAACAGGAAGCGATTTGCTGAACAAAAATAAGGTCCAGTAGCTGAGTGAAAGGTCTCTCAATTGTATAATAAAAGCGCATATTGAAAAGGAAAGTACATCAAGATACTATATATGTCTTATAACAATAGGACATATGGAAACCACACACATAAAAATCCACATTACCATCATTCCAAAAAAAAATGACAATCTAAGCAAAGAGGCAACAATATTTTAACATTTATGCCTCCCATACCTGCTCATATGTGAACACAATTCTTTTATTGGCAGAAGCACTGTCTATCCTCTGCGGGTTTGTTCTGACATGAATACCAGAATAATCAGATGAGATTATCTTCGATTTTACTTTCAAAAGAAAAGAAACCATGAGGGAGATGATCAAAGCAGTGACTTTCGTGAAAAAAGAGTATATGCTTTTATAACAAAATATTGGAAGTATCTACACTTGGAAATCAGGTAGGTCTTAAGGCCAAACAAGTACATTTGTTCCAGAAAAGAAAGATATAATACGTGCATTCAGCAATTGCAAATGTGAACATCGGGAATAAGGAAGAACACAAAACCTATGATGGGCCTCTGTTGTAACTTCATCTGACATGGTTAGAGCATTAGCAAGTGAAATATCAATGTAAGCAAAAACAATTACAGACGTATGCCTTATGCTAGGGGCTAAGAGATCAATTAGAGAGGAACCAACTAATATCAAGTAAACTAAATATCTTTAACTAGCCATAAGGCCACAATCACATTCTAGCTGACTGAATGATGTTAAAGGACTGTCCCTTACTTCTCAAAGGCTAGAAGCTTTTTCCATGCCATCCATTGCATTTCCTCCTGCAGATCCATGAAAAGTGATTAATGTAAGAAAAACGTAGTAGTATTGCAACTTGCAGAGCCACAGAACCATCATCTAAAACCTCTATGTCATCACTTTCATAATTGCACAAGAGTCTCCACATGAAACAAGTTGAGGTGATACCGTGATAGTACAGCACATTTAAACATGTCTCACATACATTAAGTTGTTGAACATGCCCCCAAAACTGGGTACTGAAAGTGAAATGTGCAATCTAATTGGCCTGCTTCAAGTGTAAAAGCTATGAAAGTTACTGAAGGAATTGCCTTGGAAGAGCCGGAAGGTGGAATCGCTAGCATATTCCAATCAATTTCATCAATGTACTTTTTCCTTTCTCTATATACAGCCCTCGCACTGTTATATTTTGGTTGATATTCAGACACCAGCCCTTTTGCCTGCAATTTAATCAACAGAGAATATCTCAAAAAAACCAGCTACTATCAACATACATGATAAACAATTGTACCAGCCACATTTTTGAAAGAATCTAAAGAAGATATACGTAATGTTACTTCCACTTTCTGAAAGTTAATATGAGCACGTAGATGACTTCTACAGATAACCAAGTAGAATATGCCTAAACAAAAAGTAGATATGTCCTCTTGAAAAGGACAAAGCGCAGAAACTTAAAGCATTATTCTAAATATAATACAACATTAACCACATTAAATACCATCCTAATGGACTTCTATTATTTTAATAAATCATTATATTTAGATTCTATTCTCATGGTATCTGGGTTGCTTGCAGCTTGATTTACTAAAAAAGTCACTTTTAGATGGCTCTATTAGAAAGTCTACATGGTCATTTCCTAAGACATCTGCAATTCTTCTAGCTAATTTAGAAAATAATACTGGAGAATGCATCATGGTAGTGACAAAGCAAGAGAAAGTACAATCCAAGTGATAATCAAGGTCTTCAGCACATCAACTCAAGCATCAACCTCCCTAGACTTTGAGAACCTCTAAAATATGTTATGTTAAACCATTTCCATGGCTACTTCATTAGTTATTTCTAGCAAGTCAATAAATATAAGAAATCCAAAAATGTTCATTATACAGAGCAACATGTTCTGAAATGAGAACCCTTTAGGATCTTACATTAACACACATATAGAGTAGATAAAATCACCTAAAAGGACAAATGAATCTGCTCTAGGGGTAAGAGCATTAATTTTCAATCAAATGATTGTGAGTTCAAGTCACCAAGGATTGAAAGTGGGCAAAATACTATTGGCCCCTGGCAAGACGGGTTTGGGGGGTTTGGATTTTACCAAAATGAAGAAAAATGTAAATGGCGTAGGGAACTGATCATAAAGTACCAGAAAGAAAACTATAATCAGCCCATGAGTTTTAAGGTAAGTCCATTTTATTTTGGAAAAAAAAAAACGAACAGCAAAAATTATGGAATACATTCAACTGGTTTTTTGTTCTTTTCTTTGATAAGAAGCAAAACATTTCATTACTATTAACAGTCAAGCCATTAAGATAGTGCTAGGCATTATGATCAAAGATTTCAATGTCTCGTTGTTCTGTAAGCACTAATGAACTCTAAATATTTTCCGCATCAGACTTATTACACCAGAATGCTAGATTACATAAACATCTATGTTTTAGGACATGTATTGATGATGTCTTTCCTGAAACATCTCTGGGTTCTCTTCTTCCAGATAATCCAAAAAACATATGCTGAAATGGTTCTCCTCCTCCAGATCTGGTTTCTTCTCCTTTCTTTTATGGCTTTTTCTTTTTGTTTTCTTTTTCGGTATCAACCAGTAACACACCTTAAATAGCACATAGATAAGATTAACTAATCACAACAGTCCAATAAATTTTTCACTGGAGTTTAAACAAAACAACTTTCACAAACACATACATGTAGTTTTATAACTGAATATAAAATGATGTGCTTTTAATACTTTATTTTTGTGTTTTCTTCTGAAATTAATAATAATATGTGGGACCCCTAAAGAAGATTTAGTTGGTAGAACCGCTTCCCTTACATTGCTGACCAAACAATATAAAATCAACTGATATAAGTTTGAGAACTTTTGTTTAGAGAGAGAAGCCTACCAAGGCCCGACTAATAGAATTTTCAAAAGTCTCATAGTCCCTCCAAAGCTGTTCCACATGATGGGTTGGGGTGACAATAGCTCTTTGGTACGTTTTCCTCACAGAGGTCATTCGTTGTGATTCTTCTTGCGTGGTTTGAGCCTACATCATCATATAATGCAGCATTAACCTTAAGACTATATAACTAACAGAACTTCTTTTATAAATTTTGCTTGCATGTGTGTGCGTATATGTGTTTAGCGTATTGTTTGTTGGAGAAGTGTGTCCCATACAGGCAAAGACCTTAAAAATGCAATGTACTCCATCCACACCGGACCCGATGCAATGTCTGCTCCTGTTAAAAACATGAGTAAGGAAAATGTACTTTGCAAGAACAGTAGAAATATTAAAAAGGCGTAATATCATGCATGTGCTAGCAGGAAAAGCTTCTAGAGACATCATGCTATAGGAAACACCAAGTGTACAAGTAGCAAATAACTAAAAACGAAATTACAAATCGCAAACCCATATCACACTATTTGTAACCTCTATATCCAAATGCAACATTTCATACTTTAATTGCCAATGAAATACTCAGTTAAATAAGCAAACATCAAATTAATCAACAAGATATCGTCTAAAGATGCTTTTATAGAATCAAAAATTGTGTGGTCATTAAGTCCAAGATATTTGAAGCTGTAGAGAGGAAGGCTAATCGAGGTACATGTAATGACATTAGCAATGCTTCTCCTTCGGAATGCAAACAATAGCACAAGCTGCCATGCCTTGTTTCTTGAGGATGAGCAACAATTAAGGTCAACGTTTGATCTTGCTAATACCATCCTTTATTGTTATCAAGTCATACACTTAACCTAAAGGGCTGTTTCTTTCTCTAGGGGGCTGTTTGGAAACTATAGAAACAGAAAGGGAAAAAAAAAGTGAAGAGGAAATATAGGGGAAAGTGAAAGAAAGCTTACACCCATGGTTGGTTGGAGAGAAAAAAGATAGGAAAGAAAACTATACTCCTTTTATTGACTTTTCTTCTCTTTGTAAACTAAACAATGCATTTTAACTTTCTTTCATGTCAATTCCTTCCCACAACATTCAGGACAACATTAAACAAATTGGAGCGCACCTAGTTTCATTCAAATTGATGAAATATAATCACGGTAAGTCTAATATTAAAAGGAAAATTTCATACTAGCAGTCTAATTATTGGGATGGAAAAAGAAGAGGGTAAAGGAAAAGCATGTCCATGGTACTTAGCATAATGGATTAGATACGAATGAAAAATTAGATGCACCAAGTAGGTCTTTTCATTCTTGGATTAAATCTTAAGGATAACATACCAACATAGTTAAGCATGAAATCATAAGCTTTTCTTGTCTCTTCTTGAGCCTCATTCCCCCTCTTGTCATTGACTTTCCTGATAAAGCGGATGTAACAGCGCCTGAAATCCACATAATCACCAAGAGAAATTTCTGAGTCAATGTATAACAAAGAAAACTTAACAAAAGAAGAACTCTTAAAAACATAACTAGGACAATAAGAACCATTAACTCCGCTTATACTTTGCTAAAAGAACAAATGAAACACATCAAATTCCACCAAAAGAATTATTAAAACTCGATTGCATGGCCTTCCATAAGTCATCTCCCTAGCCCTTTCTAGCACCTCTAAATCACAAGCTCTTTTCCCCTATTTTTCTTTTTGTCCCCTTTCTTTTTTCTACAGTGAGGGAAAAAATGTTTTGTTTAAATCTTCAAAGAAATGGAGGGCCTTAGGGTGAACTACCTCCGAGTTTCAATAAGGCCCTACAATAGAAATGGCTATGGATATGGGCTGATGAGCACGTTCTATGGAGGCGAGGATAGCGGAAAAGTATACAATTGTACAAGCAAGATAAGAGGACTAAACATATCAAAGTTCCAATTAGGTGCGGAGTTTGGAGGAATACTATGAAATGATGGAGAGATTTCGTGGCAATATCACCTTCAGCGTAGGGGTGAGAAGCAGGATCAATTTTTTGAGTCATCGATGGTGTGGGAAAGATTAGTTGAGACTCACATTCCCGAATATTTATAATATTTCGTGCCAAAAGGATATAACAGTACAACAAATCCATATGCTACAAGAGGAGGGAGATCATAGGGACGTAAGGTTTAGGAGGAACCTTCAAGACTGAGAAGTAGCTCCAAGGTGACGACAACATACTCATGGGCTTGCACCATTTAAGAAACCGAAGGGAATATACAAAGAGTTGACCAAGTCTGACTCAAGCTTGACCAGAGTTGACGACGTTTTACCAAGACGTTGACTAAGTACTAGCATTTGAACTTCCGCAAATATTATTCCCATGACGGAATCACTTGAAGTCACGTGGTCATCCCAACTAAGCCAGGAGGCTTACCTAGTTATTTAGGATCATCTTTAGTTTGTGATTGGGCTTAGCCCATTAGCCTAGCCTATAATTTTGATAAATTATCTTGTGAGACCCTTTTGGGGATTGACCTTTACCTCTTCTAAAAAGGTATCTTGCTTCTTAGTAAGTGGTCTTGTATGGTTTCAATTCTCTTTCTCCCTTATATCTTGTACTTGAATGTTAATTTAGTTGGTATCAAGTCCTTTTACTTGTTGTTCACTAATCTACACCAATTACTTGATTTTTCCCTTCTTTCTTGACAATCTTGAATTAAGATTATCAGATAATAATTTCAAAATGAATCAATTTCATTACTTGATTTTGTGTCATTAATTATCTAAGTGTCCTATCCCATTTATCATTGATAATTGTAAATCGTTCTACATCGTATCTCATAAAGAAAGACTCAGTGTCTTATCCCATTTATCCTTAGGTTTCTTTCACCATTTCATGTGTGTTCATGAGGATTGTTGGATTTTTCATCAATTTGCTTCGATTTTTGTTGGTACAGGGGCTGTTGAAATGTTTTACAAGCGCCGTACATCGCATGCGAGTCAGAGCACATGGATGGAGGTAGGGAGTGGGAGAGATGAATTGTTTACAGTGAAGTCATAACAAATGGGAGAGAAAATAGGGGAGCATAACACATGTTAAGGAAAAATAGGCAAAAGCACAACTTGATGAAGACGGGTTCAGTAAGAGGTATGCTTCCAAATAATGATCCCACATGTGTGAAAAAGGAGACTTCAGAATTCAAAAAGATTGAAAGATCCAATGATCTCGTTATCATGGTAAATAAATAACAGGATCTTCAACTTAACTGTGGAGAATCAAGTAACTAAAATACATAAATATGCAAACACTTAGACATTGTAGTCCGTGCTTTTCTTGGCAAAGAGAAAAGGTACAAAACAGTTAGTATAGGTTGGAATAATTTTTAGAACTTCAGCAATAAAAAACCAGAAAAACTGCTTTTAAACCTCCAAAGCAGTTTTCCCGCACCATCAGAATCATTCATGTTACTTTCAATCCATACCATGACGGTGCAAAGGGTTGAACATCCCAAGAAACTCCAAGGTGCCAACCCCATCCCACACCAAAATGTGAGAGCTAGAAAAGATCCACTGACGAGAAGAAACATGGACAACAAAAACAAATCTAAACCAGGAAAATATCATCAAAATAAACATACCAAAGTGGAATCTGCAGACAGTTTAAGAGGCAGCGACTAAATATTTGCTTCGTCGCATCATCATTATTTACAGCCATGTATGCTTCAACATATTGCTTCCAGTATTTTGCCTAAATAAAAGTAAAGATAACATCAGCAAGAAAAGGTGTCTTCAAGGGTCCAAAAAACCTTCGTGTCTTCAAGGCCCCAAAAAACCTCTTCCTAATCATAGATTTGGCATAGCATATTTTCCTTTTAAAGCACTTTGGAGGAAAATCAACTTCACATGAATATGCAAATTGTGAACTTAAAGCTTGAGCATTTTATCAGGTAAGGCAAAGTTTTACTTCATCAGAAGGCACCAAGATGCTGCAAATAGCTGTGCAGTTACAAAAAAACAAAAAACTCAGTTCATCACCTAACAAGTAACGAAACTGAGAAAGTCAATTAGTCTATATTCTTCATTAAAGCTTGAGCAATGATGACACGTACTTCCTTCTAAACATAGATACAGAACGAGAGAAAAAAATACTACATAAATGCAATATTTGGACCTCATCCGAGTTGTTTAACATTCTAACACCACTGCACTACCTAAATATAGTTTGGCACATCCAGCTCCTAGAGTACAAGCACACTCTTTTCACTCTCAAATCAAAATAGGTGACACACTTAACTCACATGCTTTATATTGAGCGAAATATTCTTCATCCTAGTTTCTTGAATAAATTACTAAAATTGATTCCTAATGTATGTGATGTGTACCGATATAGTTCTTAATTTTCATGTGCTTCTTAAGGTATCCCCAGTCTTCAGCATCCATTATGAAATGGTCATTGACCTAGCAGACTGCGAGGGTAAAATTGGGAAATTAAGAGAACCTACCAAACATTCTACAATCTTCTTATGGTTCTAAGTTAATCCTAATTCTGTCACTGGAGCTTGTTCAAAAAATGCCCAAATTTCAGCAACAGTTGAGGTTGAAAACTATTTTTTAAAAATAAATGTCAAACATTAAGGATATCAACAGAAATGAAAAACAAACAGTGTGGATAAACAGTGAATTAGAGATCATTTTAATAATATATTCCAGTAAAGATATCCTAGTACACAGGGGACTGAAGTTTAACAAACATTGTTGACAAGATACAAGCAGGTATGTCATAGACCATGGATACATATGGATTGAATAAATCCAGCCTTCTATATGCTACAGAAAAAGAAACAGAACATTCATATGGAATGAAGAAATATTTCACTTGAAGACATGTTAGATTTTCGGAAAAAGTTGGCAATATAACTCTCACTTCAAAGAGAATTAATAGCCGTGTTTCTAGCTGATCCATCTCGATAATCATTACCATATGAATGAGTGTAGCAATCGCTCGAACAGGTGAAGTGGGGTTAATTTACCTTTCTTTTTTCATTTTCTTTCTCTTTTTTTCCCCTTTTAGGGTGTGTTTGGAATGGAGAAAACGTTTTCCAGTTTTTCCATGTTTGGTTGGTCAAAATTTTTGGAAGACATTTTCTCTGGGAAAATAAGTTAATTAAAAAATGAGAAAAATGACTTCCCTAGTGGAAGTAGGAAAAACGAGTTCCACAAGTGACATTCCACATTGATTGTCTCCTCCCCTCCAACACACCCATCTCCACCCCCACCCCCATAACCACCACCCCTACCCCTCCACTTCCACCTCCCATAGTACTTTCCTAGATTATATACAAATGTTTTTGAGATAATATTCCTTGCTTACGTAACAAACACAAGAAAATAAGTAAGAAACTGACTTATTCCAAACACACCCTTAATCAATATTTGCATCAAGATCAAATGTTGATTAGCTTCGGTTTCTACATCAGTGAACTAACTAGCAACTGAACTCCACCCCCGACAAAGATTAAAACTACTAATAATAACTTTAATAGAATTAACAGATGGTGAGAGATTACTGGCTCTCTTCTAACAGTACTTGGATTAGGGTACTCACCGCAGTGGGAAAGGTGGATAGGAGTTGCTCATATATAGGCACTGCTTCTGAAATTGGCAAGCGCTATACAAACAACACAGCCAAAATGTAATAAGAACGCATATAATCCCTTTCCTAAACCTAATTCATTAAGTTAATTAAACTAAACCTATAACTCATAAGTTAACTACAGCAAGAAACATTTACCAGTGTCTCGTTGGCAAGAATTTCAGCAGCTTCAACATTGTATTTGTCCGTCATATTGTGGGAAACAGCCTCTCTACTTAATGTAGAGGTCTCCAACATTTCACTGGGTATATAACACACGTTGCGGGATTTCACTGGTTCAGATCCACGTTGCAGGATTTCACTGGCTTGTTGTTGTTACTGTCATCATCCAAAAATCCATCATTTGATAAAATTGAAAAGTATCTTTGAATCTACAAATAAAAAATTATCCATATATAAACACGTTACAATCCTGCAAGAACTACTGATTGTTACATTCCCTATTGGTAAAATTTATAATTAGGCAGTTCAAAACCCAGAAGAATGTACAAATAAAACAAAACCTCACAAATTGAAATTGGAGGAGACTGTAGGCTTTGGTCCCTTTTAAAAGTGAACGGAGGGAACATATAATTTAGAGTAAATATTTCCTTGATTTAAAAAGTGGCTCATTTATACTTCTACTGTTATATAAATGGCTAAAGTGAAAAATCAATTATAAATTATTATATTTTATTAAAATAAAAGCATATTTAATCCTTCTTGTAAAGGGTATATTTGATCCTTCTAGCAAACTTCACAATATATTTAGTCCATCTCACACATAAAAAAAATTATCCTCTTTAATTCAACGTCTAATTTAAATTTATTGCCTTGATGATCAAATTTATTTTGTCACTCATCGTCTTATTAAATATATCTTTATGTGACTTTTATTTTAATTAAAAATATTCAAATTAATTCTTTCACTTTCATCAGCAGAAAAAGATATATCTGCATTATTTATGTAACGACAAGGTATAAATGAAACATTTTTTAACGGATGGTGAATTTTACTCTAAATCATACTATAATTTAGGGGTATATTTGGACATTTACCCTTATGAAATTACGTTCTTAATTTCAAAAGAGAAGTAAGACATTAAACCTGGCTCCTTTTTACTATGATATTTTTTTTTTTTTGCAAACTATCTAATGAGACAACTGAATCAAGTATTTATAAATTAAGAAATAAGACTCTTAAATTTTCAAGGCTCAACAAAAGATATTAACAAAATCAGAAACTTGATTTTGAAAGGTACGAACTTAGATAATTGGATGAACTGGTTGAACTCTGCAGTAAGGCTGGCCGGTGGGCCGGGACGGTCCGACCCCAACCCGACCCCGTCCCGAGCCCGACCCGACCCCGCTTAGTAAAAAAAAAATCGGTAGCGGGACTCGAACCGGGACGGGACAATGTCTCATCCCGAGCCCGCCCCAGGCCCGCCAGACCCGAGCCCGCCCCGAGCCCACCTCGATCCTGCCCTTAGTCCCCCCTTTGCAAATATAACCGTTGCACCAACGACCATTTTAAATTTTGGCCGTTGGGCAACGGCCATTTTTGGCCTCCCCTACCCCTTAATATTTATTTTTAACCCATAAGTTATTATATTTATACTTTAACCCAATTTTTCAACTATAAATAACTCATTTTCTCTTCATCTTTCTCACAAATCTTCCTACAATCTCTCAATATATCTCTCTACAAGTCTACATTGTTTACTAAATATTCAATTTTATTTATTCATTTGGGAATTGGGAGTGAAGTTGGCAACTAGCTTGAGGATCTTCCATCGAGCAAAGTTTCAATTTTCATCCTCTCGATTACACGTCGACGTTACGTCGGCGTTTGGTAAATTCGTTCCTTCATTAAATTATTATTGTCTGTTTATTTTATTTAGCGCACTTAATTTTATTATCTTTAATTATTTATTATCATAATTAAAATGAAAAGATTAAGAGGTATGTTTAAGGGTAAGGGTTCTTCTAGTAGGGGCAACCAGGACAAGGGTACTTCTTCTAGTCATCTTATTCCTACACATGATGATTTTGTTGATACTCAACATTTTCCTACAATACCATTAGATTTAGACGCGAAGCTATTTTCTGGAACTCAAGAAGACTTTAATTTAGACGATGATCTAGATGATACACCCACTAATGTTGATGGCAACACACCCACTAGTGCACCTTCAACTGAAATGCCTCATATTCCCCCTAGTATGAGACGAGGTCCAGCAAAAAGACCATTAAAATCAGATGCATGGACATTTTTTGATAGGGACGTAGAGAATCAAGTAGCTATATGTAAATTTTATAAAAATATTTTAAAATTTAAAACTGAAAAAGGTCACGGTGGGACGGGGGGTTTAATTAGACGCGTAGTAAGTGCTCATTCAGCTAGGTATGCCCAATATCATGCTTCAAAATAGGGTGCGCAAACGCCCGCTCCATCGAGACAAGGTTCACATACTGATACTGTTCCGGACCAAGTACAGAATCAAATTAACCCTATGACGGGGGAATTGTAGACCCTAAATACAATAAACATAGAGACATGAAAGCAATATCAAAATTAGTTGCTGTGGAGGGTTTGCCTTTTTCATTTCCTTCATCTCCCGGTTTTATTCATTACATTAGAGATATATATAATCCTACTTTTAACGATTTTCCTAGATCAACTGTTAAGAGAGATGTATTTAAATTCGCACATGAATATCAACAATATTTACGTTATTCATTATATCATTTTAATGGCAAAGTATCTATCACGTCTGATATAGGTCGTAGTACTAACGGCCATGATTATTTAACGGTAACTTGTCATTGTATAGATTATAAATGGTCTATGCAAAAACGTATCTTAGCGTATAGATATATAGATGATAGGTACACTGGTACTTTTATTGCAGATAATATTTATCAAGTGTGTCATTATTATGGAATAACAGATAAAATTATGACTATTACATTAGATAACGCTTCTTCTAACAATTACGCTATTACAATTTTAAAAAATAGTTTAACTCCATCTTTTTCAGATCATTTTCATATAAAATGCGCGTGCCATATATATAACTTTATTGTAAATGATGGTCTATCACTTTTTCAAGACATTCTTAGTAAAATACAATTTGCTATAAACTTTATTTTTAAAAGTAATAGAGTACAACGAAGAAAAGAATATAAAAAAATTTGTCACGATTGTGGACTACCTTATAGAAAAATTTCAGAAGAAGTATCCACTAGGTGAAATTCTTTATACGAGCAACTACTTGTTGCTTATGACTATAGAAAACCTATAACTTTATTTTTTAACTCTCATAATCAAAATCGAGCTGATATGGTTGTAGATAGTGATTGGGTAAAAATTTCCGAACTTATTGTATTTTTAGAGAAATTTTTTCAAGCAACAAAAGAATTTTCCGATATATATTATCATACTATTTCAACTATGTTGTTTTATATAACTCTAATATTTTTATTACTTAGTGAATATATGAAAAAATCAGTTTATATGGCAGCTATTAAAAAATATTTTATTTCTATTCCCATAATTTATATTATTGGTGTTGTATTAAATCCGACTATTAAAATAGACGGTACTAAATCACTAATTGAAACTATTTACGATTGTATAGAAGTACTACCACCTCCAAGTCCCAAAAATCTAAATCACCCACCACCTATTGAACAAACTAAAGAAGAAGTGTTGTCTAGCGTAGAAGACCAATGCAAAAAAAAATATAGGTTTTACCAACAAGAAAATGCTAGTAACTTACCGGCTTCCATACCATCTTCTTCATCTTCAACACAACCTCACAAAAGACATGCTATTTATGCGGCTAGTATTGAAAGCCTCAGAAATAGAATGTGCGGTCGTACCGCTACTAACCAAATTAGCGAGTTGGATATTTTTATTTTGCAGGGTTCTGTACCGTACCAAGAAGTTATCAATGAAGATGGACATGAAGACTTGTTGAAATACTGGAGGGGGAATGAGAAGACATTTCCGACACTTTCAATGATGGCCCGAGATGTTTTGAACATTCAAGCGTCATCAACTGCATCTGAAAGCGCTTTTTCTGCCGGCAGATATCAAATAGGAGACCACAGACACTCATTAGCCAGAGACAGCTTGGAAATTGCAGTATTATTCAGAGATTGTATACAATCGGAGCGGAGAAGGTGCGGTCAACCGGAGATCAACGAAGAAGAAGACGAAAACTACAACGAAATCTTATCAGAAGGTAGTGGAAGCGACATGGATCAATTTGACCAACAAATACCAATTCCAACCGAAGAACCACAGGAAATTATCAAGCAATTAGAACAGGGTTTTTTGAGAATGTAATTTTTTTAATTGCAATTTTATTATGTAATTTGCAACTTTTGGACAACACCACAAAGTTGCAATTTAGACAATTGTATTTGTATTACAAAAAAATCATATGTATATTAAATAATATAAGAAACACAAAAACAGCCTTGAGATGTTTTTATTACACTATCTTGTCTTGTTTATTGAGTTTTTTTTATACATATGTTATTAAAAAAAAAAGGAAAACCCGTCGGACCCCGCCCCGATCCGGACCCCCACCCGACCCGATTCCGACGGGATCGGGATTGGGACGGGACTGGAGCAAGTCCCGCCAAACCCGACCCCGCCAGACCCCGTCAGACCCGACCTCGACCCCGCCAAACTCGGCCCGCCAGACCTGTGCCCGTCCCACTGGCCAGGCCTATCCTGCAGTAAGTGAAGCGGTGAACACAACACCAGCAATCTTAGATTCTAATTTATGTAAGACTTAGGATTTTGAGAGTCAAACGAATTTGTTTTTACCATGATTTTTTAATATGCCTTAAAAATAGTTTAAGTCATCGCGACTTATGTATTCTTTTTTTAATAGTTTTCAAGTATGTAAATATTAGTTTTTTAAAAATTTACTCTCTTTGTCCACTTTTACTTGTTCATTTCTTATTTTGCATGCGCTTTAGAAATTAATAAATGAAGTGAGCATTTTATCATAGTATTTATATTAATTGGTGTATAATTTTAAGATTTGAAAAATAATTTATTTTTAAGATAGTAAACAAATAAAAGTGAACGGATAGAATAACCTTTGATACACGTGGCTTGTAGTAATGACTTTTGTGGGTCAAAATTCAAAGGTAACTTCACTAGTTTGGTACGCGGAATGATAGTAAACCATTCATTCAGAAATACAGTTACTAAACTTTAGGAGTGACTCAAGCAACTTCCTTGGCTCCACCATTAGACAAAATAAACACAAGTTATGAAATGATAACAGAAGTGGTGCATGTTCAAGAACATTCACTCTAATTAAGGCACAAATGCAACATGAGAAAGTTGGTTCTAGTGTTCAAGAATCTACTCCAGAATTTGTTGATAATAATATTAATGGTGGTTCTTTCAAGTTTAATGTTCAAGCCCCTGCATTCGTTTCAAGAAGATCACATGCCACAATCCCCATTTCAGGAGGATATATTTACCCATGTTTCCAATATGTTAATACTGGGGCTAATAATACAACAACATATGGGGGTGTGATCAAGATACTACTTCCTGATGAGCTCAAGCTAAAAGTCCTCAAACAGGTCATTCCTTTTCTCTTTTCTCTTTGTCTTTTTCTGTCTACTGAGGTTTAGCAGATGGAAAAGAATCTCCTAGCATATTTCTGTTGGGATTAAATGATAGATTGAATGGGAAATGGAGGGAGTTCCCTCTTGCTCTATAAAATAATCATTTGTCCCACATCGGTAGTGGAAATAAAAGTGGGAGTTGTCCCACATCGGTAGTGGAAATAAAAGTGGGAGTTGTCCCACATCGGTAGTGGAAAGAAAAGTGGGAGTTGTCCCACATCGGTAGGGGAAAGGAAAGTTCTTCTACTTATAAGTAGAATTACTCCTTCTTGTCAGTAAAAGGGTTGAGGGGGCAAGGACCCCTCGCGCCGTCGTCGTCGCTCGCTCGCTCGGCTTCGGCTCGGCTCGGCTTCGGCTTCGGCTTCGGATTGGGATTCGGATTCGGATTCGGATTCGGATTCGGATTCGGATGGATTCGATTGGATTGGATTGGATTGGATTGGATTGGATTGGATTGGATTGGATTTGATTGGATTTGATTGGATTTGATTTGGATTTGGTCAAATGATCTGATTGATTGATAATCTTTTTGGACCAAATTTTCTTTAATTTTTAATTATTTAATTAATTATTATTTAATTAAATTAATTAACTTATCCAATCCTACCCGTTAGTGACCACGACCGCGACCCTACGGATCCGCTTCAATTCGCGAACCGGTTTCTTTCCCGCATTTAAATTTCCCACCGCTTTAGTGATTGTTCGGAAGGGTTGCAAACCTTCGTAAACAAGATTTCCATGGTCAGAAATTCACTTGATTCTTCGTAATTTTACTTACGAATTTTCTGAACTACAAAATCATCTTCTTCTTTGCACGAATAAATTACGTGTGATATACTACTGTTGAGTGGTTCGCCGCTACCAGTTTGGAGTACTACTATTACGGTAAGATAATCGTTCTATCCTGGGAGGATATTCCATCAACCTCGAGTATCGTGAGGGGAATAATTTCCTTAAGGACACACTTTGAACTAAGTGGGCTCGATTATATTCTGAAAATTATTCTTATTTTTGCAACACTGATTCTCGCTTATTTTCGTGTTTATTATTTATCGATTTTTGGAATACAGTTAATAACAATCTTAAGGAAATTATATTTTTGATTAATCAGATTTTGTTTTGGAGACTAAAACCTGTGTGGTTTTCTACTCCGTGTGAAATTTCATATTCTGACTTGAAGACATACAAACTTCGTTGGAATATTAAAGTTCATACTTGTACAACGATTTGAAGAACATAAAAACTTCATCGTTGTTGTATTCCGGTTTGGAGATTAAAACTTGTGCAGTTTTCTACTCCATATGAATATTAGTATTCTGACTTGAAGATATAAAAACTTCGTTGGAATACTAAAGCTTCATAATTATACTGCAATTTGAAGAAATAAAATCTTCATCGTTTAAGTCTGTGATTGAATTGCTATTCTGGTTTTATTAACTAAAACAGTTTGTCAATTTGACTGTGACAAACAATGGCAATTGAGACTGGAACTACCTCTGCAATTACTGCACCAGCGGTTACTCCTACGACTCGTACCGCTGTGCCACCGGCTGAGAAACCTGCAAAGTTCACCGGTGCCAACTTTAAAGGATGGCAGCAAAGAATGTTCTTTTGGCTTACCACCCTTGGTATGCAAAAGTTCACCAATGAGGACCCTCCCGTGCCTGCAGCCGACATGCCTGACAACCAAAAGTTCATGGTTACTGAGGCTTGGAAACAGGCTGACTTTTTGTGCAAAGGCTACATTTTGAGTGCCTTAGAAGATGACTTGTACAACGTCTACAGTGCAGTAGAGACTTCCAAAGAACTATGGAGTGCACTTGAAAAGAAGTACAAAACTGAAGATGCTTGCTTGAAGAAGTTTGTGGTTGCCAAATTCCTAGACTACAAAATGGTGGATGGAAAAACCGTTGGAACCCAAGTTCAAGAGCTTCAACTTATCTTCCATGACCTTATTGCTGAAGGTATGGTAGTAAATGAAGCGTTTCAAGTGGCTGCAATGATTGAGAAGTTGCCGCCCTCATGGAAAGATTTCAAGAATTATCTTAAGCACAAAAGAAAGGAAATGAAGTTGGAAGATCTTGTGATTCGTCTCAAGATCGAAGAAGATAACAAAACCGCTGAGAAGAGGTACCGTAAGACTTCACCAATTGAAGGGGCAAACATCGTTGAAGATGCTGCTCTGAAAAAGAACAAGAAAAGGAAGAGGCCTTCTGGAAAGGAGAAGGATTCCAACAAGAAAAAGTTCAAGGAAACCGCTTTAATTGTGGGAAAGGCGCCACAAAGCCCCGGATTGACGTCTCCCGAAAAAGAACAAGGGAAAAGGACAAGCCAATATGGTGGAAAAGAATGATGATATAGATGATCTGTGTGCAATGCTATCGGAGTGCAATTTGGTTGGAAACCCAAAGGAGTGGTGGCTTGATTTTGGTGCCACTCGACATGTTTGCGCTACAAAAGAAGCATTTGCAACCTATGCTCCCATTGGACCAAGAGGTACTGTTTATGGGAAATACCGCAACAGCCAAGGTTGAAGGATATGGGAAGATACTTCAAGATGACTTAGGCAAGGTCGACTCTCAACAATGTTATGCACGTTCCAACAATTCGTAAGAATTTAGTTTCAGTCGGACTACTCGTCAAGAACGGGTTTAAATGTGTGTTGGTTAGTGAGAAAATTGTAATAAGTAAGAATGATTTGTTCATAGGAAAGGGCTACCTCACCGAGGGCCTCTTCAAACTCAATGTAATGGTTGTTGACAGATTAATAAGAATTCACTTCGTCTTACTTATTGGAGTCAAATAATTTATGGCATGTTCGTTTAGGACATGTCAACTACAAAACCTTGCGAAAATTGATTAATTTAGAAGTATTGCCTAAATTCGAGTGTAATAAATCTAAATGTGAAATCTATGTCGAATCTAAGTTTGTTAAACATCCATATAAGTCTATTGATAGGAATTCAAATCCTTTAGACTTAATTCACACAGATATATGTGATATGAAGTCAATACCATCTCGCGGTGGGAAAAAGTATTTTATAACTTTTATTGATGATTGCACTCGATATTGTTATGTGTATTTGCTTAATAGTAAGGATGAAGCAATTGATGCATTTAAGCAATACAAAAATGAAGTGGAAAATCAATTGAATAAAAAGATAAAAATGATTAGAAGTGATAGGGGAGGAGAGTACGAATCTCCTTTTGCAGAGATATGTTTAGAATATGGAATTATTCATCAAACTACTGCCCCTTACACACCACAATCAAATGGAATTGCGGAAAGGAAAAACCGAACATTAAAGGAAATGATGAATGCCTTACTAATAAGTTCCGGTTTACCGCAAAGCTTGTGGGGGGAAGCTATCCTTACAGCTAACCGAATACTCAACAGGGTGCCCCACAGCAAAACACAATCTATTCCATATGAATTATGGAAAGGAAGAAAACCCAACTTGAAATATTTCAAAGTGTGGGGGTGTTTAGCAAAGGTCCAAGTTCCTTTGCCCAAAAGGGTAAAAATCGGACCAAAAACTGTGGATTGTGTTTTTATTGGTTATGCTACAAACAGCAAAGCTTGTCGGTTTTTGGTTCACAAATCGGACAATCCCGAAATTCATGTAAATACGGTAATTGAATCAGATAATGCTGAATTCTTTG
This sequence comes from Anisodus acutangulus, assembly GCA_029783415.1. Taxonomy (NCBI): domain Eukaryota; kingdom Viridiplantae; phylum Streptophyta; class Magnoliopsida; order Solanales; family Solanaceae; genus Anisodus; species Anisodus acutangulus. Next base: position 16,341,166 of record CM056507.1, on the reverse strand, counting down.
AAAATATTTATCCGTATAAAACTGAACGTGAGTCGTCAAGTGAAAGAGCTAAACGACCGCGGGAAGAACCAAAGGAAAATACACCAAGTAAAGCGGATGCAAGGCGTAGCAAACGTCAAAGGACATCTACTTCCTTTGGACTGATTTTGTGACATTCTTGCTTGAAAATGAGCCTCAAACATTTAAAGCAGCGATGTCTTCTTCTGATTCAGCATTTTGGAAAGAGGCAGTCAATAGTGAGATTGAATCAATTTTGAACAACCATACATGGGAATTGGTTGATCTTCCTCCTGGAAATAAACCTTTAGGATCAAAATGGATTTTTAAAAGGAAAATGAAAGTTGATGGCACTATTGACAAATATAAGGCAAGACTTGTGGTCAAAGGTTATAGACAAAAAGAAGGCCTTGATTACTTTGACACATACTCGCCAGTAACAAGAATAACATCTATTCGGGTGTTAGTAGCACTCAAGTGTCAGATATGGTCTTGAAATCCATCAAATGGATGTCAAGACAGCTTTCTTAAATGGAGAATTGGAGGAAGAAATTTACATGGAACAACCTGAGGGCTTTGTGGTTCCTGGTAAAGAAAGGAAAGTGTGCAAACTTGTTAAGTCACTTTATGGACTTAAACAAGCACCCAAACAATGGCATGCGAAATTTGACCAAACAATGTTGGCAAATGGATTTAAGATTAATGAGTGTGACAAATGTGTTTACATTAAAAATACTCCAAATCATGAAGTCATTGTTTGTTTATATGTTGATGACATGTTGATAATGAGTAGAGATATTACCAATATAAATGCTACACGTATCTTTGGCTAGCAAATTTGATATGAAAGACTTAGGAGTTCTTGATTTGATCTTAGGCATCGAATTCATAAAACTCCACAAGGTCTAGCATTATCGCAGTCTCATTATATTGAAAGAGTACTTGACAAGTTTAAGTATTTAAATTTCAATGTTGTAAAAACTCCAATTGATGTAAGTTTTGCACTTCAAAAGAATAAAGGTGAAAGTGACTCACAATTGGACTATGCACGAGTTTTGGGAAGTTTGATGTATATTATGAATTGTACACGACCGGATATAGCATGTGCTATAAGCAAGTCGAGTCAATTCACGAGTAATCCCAATCAAACTCATTGGATGGCAATGAAACGAGTCTTGGGGTATTTAAAACACACCCAAGACTATGCTTTGCATTATAACAAATATCCCGCCGTGATCGAAGGATATAGTGATGCAAATTGGATCACCGGGTCATTTGAAGTTAAATCCACGAGTGGTTATGTTTTCACAATTGGGGGTGGATCAGTGTCTTGGAAATCATCAAAACAGACATGCATCGCCCGCTCTACAATGGAATCTGAATTTATAGCTTTAGACAAGGCCGGTGAAGAAGCTGAGTGGCTCCGGCATTTCTTAGAAGATATTCCATTACGCCCAAACCTTTGGCTCCTATATGTATACATTGTGACAGTCAGCGGCAATAGGTAGAGGCGGGAGCATAATGTATAACGGAAAATCTCGTCACATACGCCGAAGCCACAATACCGTTAGACAACTCCTCTCTAGTGGCGTTATCACGATTGACTATGTAAAGTCAAGAGATAACGTGGCGGATCCGCTTACAAAAGGCTTATCTAGAGAGGGAGTTAGTAGATCATCAATGGGAATGGGGTTAAGGCCGAGGACAAGTCATCATGGCGGTAACTCCACCTAGCGCACTGGAGATCCCAAGAGCTAGGTTCAAGGAGATCAAACAAAGTTGTGGATCGACGGTTCAACATTGTCAAATAACTCAACCCATTTTCGGATGAAGACAATGTTCGAAATAAGGATAAAACCTTATGGCTTGTTAATGAGTTAATAAAGCATTAAGGTTCTTTAATGATTATCTAAATCCGTTGTATGACCGAGATAATGTGGATATAGGACCACATGTTTAGAAATCACCTATGTGAGTGTTAAGTGTAAGCCGCTTTAAAGGGGAATGACAGTAAAGACCCATTCTCTACACACTCATGAAACCAGGAGGTGTTCATGGCTGAAACGAACACAACCGTGAGAATCATAAACGGTTGAGGGTTGATTGTGTGACTTATGTTGTCTAGGTATACAACAAAGTTCGACGGTTCAAAGATATCAAATCTACCGATTGATCGAGTATATCCGATATAAGTTCACTACGGAAAGTTCAAAGGGAAACCTACTTATCCAGATGCAGTCAATTCTCGGTTGTATATCACACTTGTCAGCGCATTCCTTTATCTTATAGCCATTCCCCATTCATGTGGGGGATTGTTGGGATTAAATGATAGATTGAATGGGAAATGGAGGGAGTTCCCTCTTGCTCTATAAAATAATCATTTGTCCCACATCGGTAGTGGAAATAAAAGTGGGAGTTGTCCCACATCGGTAGTGGAAATAAAAGTGGGAGTTGTCCCACATCGGTAGTGGAAAGAAAAGTGGGAGTTGTCCCACATCGGTAGGGGAAAGGAAAGTTCTTCTACTTATAAGTAGAATTACTCCTTCTTGTCAGTAAAAGGGTTGAGGGGGCAAGGACCCCTCGCGTCGTCGTCGCTCGCTCGCTCGGCTCGGCTTCGGCTCGGCTCGGCTTCGGCTTCGGCTTCGGCTTCGGATTCGGATTCGGATTCGGATTTGGATTTGGTCAAATGATCTGATTGATTGATAATCTTTTTGGACCAAATTTTCTTTAATTTTTAATTATTTAATTAAATTAATTAACTTATCCAATCCTACCCGTTAGTGACCCTGACCCGCGACCCGGCCGGATCCGCTTCTGACCCGCGACCCGGTTTCTTTCCCGCATTTAAATTTCCCACCAGTTTTAGTGATTGTTCAGAAGGGTTGCAAACCTTCAGAAACAGTACTTCCATGGCTATAAATTCACTTGATTCTTCAGAATTTTACTTACTAATTTTCTGAACTACAAAATCTTCTTCTTCTTCTGCACGAATAAATTCTGTGTGATATACTACTGTTGAGTGGTTCGCCGCTACCAGAGTTTGGAGTACTACTATTCTGGTAAGATAATCGTTCTATCCTGGGAGGGGATATTCCATCAACCTCGAGTACTGTGAGGGGAATAATTTCCTTAAGGACACACTTTGAACTAAGTGGGCTCGATTATATTCTGAAAATTATTCTTATTTTTGCAACACTGATTCTGTTTATTTTCAGTGTTTATTATTTACTGATTTTTTGGAATACAGATTAATAACAATTTCGTCCAGATATTTGAACCCGGTCTCCCATATCATTGACACTTGGTCACATCGTTGGGTGCCTTTTTCTCTTTGCTTTTTTGAGTTTAGCGATTTGATCTTGCTTACCTTCTTTTTAATACAAATTTGGATCAAATTGCCAAAGAGTTCAAGTCATCAGGTGTAATTCTTAGTTTAATCCGGATTTTTTACCTGTCTTGCCTTGCCCTACCCTATTAAAAAAAAAAAAAATTAAGCGGTGTATTCAATTAGGATTTTAAAAGACTATTTTGGGATAAATAAGTCAAGTGAATTTTAAAAGACTATTTAGGATTGTAATGAATTAACAGATTTTAAAAGACAATAAAAAAAATTTATGTTTGGATTTTAAAAGATTTATCAAAAGATTTATAATGATTTGAAAGGACCACATGGATTTTCCATGTCAATTTCTCTAACAGGTATTTCAGCGAACAACTTGCATGTATAGATTTCTGAGACCTCTTCTAACATTCCATCGTCCGTACAATCTCAAACGTCCAGAGTGTTTAGGTCCCATAACGGATGCAAATGCATTAATTGACTCCAAAGATGACCTTCTAATTATTATTGTTATTCAATTTTATATCTGAAACATGATGTCAATATTTTAAAATAAAATCTAACTGTTCTCGCCTTCTTCACCGCATTGTTTATTTCCTGTACGAGTAGTAGAATCCAATTTCACTTGTTCCTCTAATGATTGTGTTGCAGGGGTGTTTTGAAAGTATGTATGTCCTAGAGACAATCATTATTAGGGATAGGGGTGAGCACGGGTACAGGGTACCCAGATACCCGACCGGAACCGACACTAACGGGTAGGTTTCGGGTAGATATATTATAATAACAGGTAGGGTCCGGGTAGTAAAATTAGGAACCGATCAATGTCGGGTCCGGTTCCGATTCCGGCAAATAGAGACAGGGTACCCGGAACCTATAAAATATTAAATATTTTTAGTTTTTTGAGAAACATTTGGACCACTTTTAACTTTCTCCAAAATTGTTTGTTGCACGCCTGCACATTGATTTTCCCCACCCCAAGACGCAAATATTTTAGCTTTTTCACCAATTTATTCTAGAATGCTCTTTGTGCCCTAAGAGAAAACACTCAAAACTTAGTCAATAACAATGGAACTTTAGCTACACCACCGAGCTTCATCGTCGTCGTCGTTGAAGCTTTCTCTCAGGTACTTTCATCGTTGTCGTCGTTGAAGCTTCACCTTTGCCTCTTTCTCTCCTTTGGTTGTGTTCACGTCGTTCATAAAATGCATCTGGTTCATATCTAACTCTTCAATTTTTTTTAATATCCTTTGCTTCTGTTCTATTTCAAGCAATACTCATCTTCAATTTGTATTACTTTTTTATTTGAAATGTAAATCTATTTTTAAAATTTGTGTATATTTTTGCAGCTGTGAAGATGAAATTTAGGGATTTACTAGTATAATAAAGCTTTTCTTTTGTATCGAAGAGCTTATGAACACGAAAATAAATTTAATTCAGATATTTCCAAATTTATTTTGAAATCAACACGTTCAATTAATTGAGTGTCAAATTTGGCTTGCAATTTTAGGTTTTGGTTACATAATTAGCTTTTCTACGATGAATAAGTTTTCTAAAACTTCTTATAAGGGTACTAAAAACTCCGATTGCAGGCTAAAAAACTACTGGATGAAATTATTTTATAACTCTTTTTGATTCTCATAGGCTAAAAAACTGTTGTTTAATATGTGTTTTTTTATTTACAGGGTACCCGGGAACCTACCCGGAACCGCAGGGTCCGGGTAATGATTGCTACGGGTAGGTTCCGGGTAGTAAATTGAGGAACCGATCTTTTATCAGGTAGGGTCCGGGTAGTTCAAAAATGTTAGGGAACCCGGACCCGCTCACCCCTAATTAGGGACAAAGGTACTTGAACACATTCGTATTATTAATAAGATTAATATATTTATGGCATTTGCAATTGTTGAATTATTATTTGATTGTTTGTAATTATTCATTAATGTGCATCCCTTAAACTTACGTTGTCAATAATAGAGTGGGATATTGATGATAGAGCGCAACTCTAAAATAGCCTCGACTAATGATCATCGAGAATGGGATATCGATGATATGTTATAAGTCGACATGTGGTCTGCATCACATTCTTAGAGAATATAGTATGTCTCACCTGCAACTAATAATGGTTACTAGTGATGGACACATGTATACTTTTGGAAAATATTGATATACCCTGCTGATAAACTATTTGTTAGACATGTCTAGAGTGTTATTAGCGTGTGGGAGATAAAGATCCTATGACTTGAGGTCAATAATGTCACGACCCGACCCGACGGGCCGCGACTAACCGCCCTAATGACGTCATTATACTAACCTGTCACATATAGTCCAACTAACAGTTAATGAGTCTGAAATCCGGCAGTATAACGCCGCAATAGCAACATATGCCAGGGTAGGCAAGCCGACAAGGCTGTCTTTACCCCCGAATACACTTGTCTCCTGAGGAGTCACAACTAGCCAACACAATATAACAGACAAGCCGACAAGGCTGCCAATAGATAATATAACAGGCAAGCCGACAAGGCTGCCAACCGATACTAACGTATATACATGGAAACACCCCAAATCAGAATACAATAGCATGACTGACCAAAACAGAGTCATAACCCTTACACAAGTACAACCCACCACTGTCTACAGACCTCTATAATAAGAATAACGACATATGACGGGACAGGGCCCCGTCGTGCCCCGAAATACGAACATAAGTCTAAAAGAGATTCGGTACCAAAATGACAAAGCCCTGGATCAAAGGAGCTTTCCAACCTGTGAGTAGGAACCTAGGCCTGAGGTTCACCAAACTGAAAACATGTACCTGCGGGCATGAAATGCAGCCCCCCGAGGAAAGGGGGGTCAGTAGGAAATAATGTACTGAGTATGTAAAACATGAAGCTGTAAAAGAGGTCATAATTAGCCAACAGAAACAGAAGATCAGTATAAAAATAAGGATCCAAATCCAACTGTGCCATAAACCATAAAAGTCAGCTGTGCCTTATAAAAATGAGAGTCAAGGCAAGAAAACATGAATGCTTATCCATATACATATATACCTGTGACGTAACCCGGCCCACTAATGCGGGACTCGGTGGAATCATATCATAACCCGGCCCATGTTGGGACTCGGTAAAGTCATATTTCATCTATGGATCCATCCTATGTAACCCGGCCCTCTAGTGAGGGTCTCGGGGAACAATGCAAGGTTGTGCAAGAGTCGTAACCCGGCCCGGGACTCGGTGAGGTGAAGTAGTAACACTTAGCACGAGTAGATATCATGAGTAACCATATGTAAGTAAAACTTATCATTTGACTCTCAATCAAATCATTGTAATAAAGTCATAATAACTCTTTGCTGAAAAATCATAGGCACTTCTCATAACAATCCACTTTAGGAATTAAACTGTATAAGAATTAAGCACGTCCGCCGTACTTTCATTAAATCATGCCAAAAAGAAAGAAGTAAGAGTTTCACATACCTCTTAGACGAACTAATCAACTCAATATTAGAGTATGCCTCGTTTTAGAACTTCAACATTGTCGTCGAATTTATCTAAGTTTTGTGGGTCCTTGTAAGCTCTATGAATGATTATCTACCTCATATGGACGAATTACATCACAATCGAATCAACACATTAAAACAGATTCTTAGGGACATTCTACGAACACCTTGAACGCGTATAACCTATATTCCTTCTATATCGAAATCTATGTAAGTAGTGAAACATCCAACTCTCTTAATCCTCCTTCTTATACTACTACAATCTCCAAAATAGTACCACAATTTCACATGCAATCCCAGTAACTCCCAATTACAGCAGTCCTAACGATACCCAAACCCAAATTCGCATTTTCGACAATCATCTTTAGAACTAATAGCAAGAATGACTTCAGAAAATTGTACAAACTATTAAGAACAATGAAGGTTACCTCATTAAACACATCGACGAGAATCACAGGGAAACCCTTTTGCTCGACACAGCCCTCGACAACAGAAACAGACCCCAACATCGATTCGCGCCAGAATCCGATTGTATTCAAGGTTCCCTGTTTAGCTTCTGAGTTTCTAGGCTCGTTCTTGGCTTCGATTCTATTTGAATCAAAGCCCAGAACACCTTGAATTCTCTCTCGTTTTGGTTATATGGAAGCTCCCAAAAATCCCCAATTTTTGGTCAAAATTTCAGAAAACCATCAACTTAGCTTACTCTATCCGCTAGAAATGTGACCATTAATTCCTCACAGATTCTTGATGAAGAAGAAGGTTGAAGAGATGGAGAAAAAAAATGGAGAAGGAAGGCTTATGGTTGCCGTCGGTCAATCGGTTTGGGGGCTTGGTCACCCCAAATCGTTTTAAACACATACACGATAAAATCCCACTATATATTTTCCCCCCTCCTTAATTAATTAATCCCACAATTAATTAATTATACACACAGTTAAATTTCCGGTCTCCAATTATTTAAATCCCGACGATTACTAAAATCCTCATATGTCAATATCATAATTCATGTAATAAAATACCAGTCTATACTCTCTTCGGGGATACACAATTTATTATTAAACTCCGTCGTCACACTTACTAAATCCCAAAATTATTTCGGGATCATGCCCTTTTATATACTAATCCTCTTATTAATATACACAAGTACAACGAAAAATTTCCCGGGTCCGGGTCTACTCACCTACGTTATGAGTTCAACCGCTACCCGAAAATACGGGGCGTTACAAATACGCACCTTGTATACATAGTAATGTACTTTGACCCTGTCCTAAGCTTAAACTCCTTATAGAATAAGATAAGGCTTGTGTTGGGTGCATTATGATGTAAACTAAGGTGGTAATTGGGCCAATAATATGATTCATTCCTCGATTGGATATTCGAGAGAACACTAAACTTCTCAGTGATGTTAGGTCGACCAAGTCATTGGTCAATGCAAGAGACATATTTAGAATATGGTCCAGTTATCGACTAATATAAATGAGATAAAGTGATCAAGCCATTTGGATAGACACATGGAAAATCCTAAGCTTGATCGAGTGTGTCGCGAATGAAAGGAATTTATCATCTCACATAAAGGTTATGTTTGCTGGATTCATGTAAACGTACTTCACATATTGAGGTCATCGTACGACGCAGTGTAGGAGTTCCGTATGGACCTTAATTGAATTAATGTCAATATATGAAGGCATATAGGGTCACACTATGTCGATTGTCTCTTCAATCTAAGGGTGTATTGAGAAAGTATTAAATATTCAATTTGGAATCGAGATATTTAAATTGATAATAACTATGGGATAATTTCTATTAGATGGAAATTATTTAATTGAGTCAAAATTGGATTTTGGATTTTATTAAATGTGTTGAATATATATTAAAGAAAATGAGGGGCGTTATTGGACGTAAGGCGCCACGGTGCCGACCCGGCAGTGGGCCCAGTCCAACTGGCCCACTGCACTTCAGTTTTTGGGCCAGGCTTGGAGCTTAACCCTAATAAGATTTTGACCTAAAATTTACTATATATACAGCACTACCCCATTGTTAATGATAAGCTCATTCTATTAAACAATTCTAGACTTAGAGTCTAAGATAAAACTCTCTCAAACCTCTGCCAAGATTTTCTGGCTTTCTTGACAGAGGAATACACCGTAGCAAGGTGCTTGCAGGCGAAGGGGCAATCGTGTGTTCACCCTTTAGTAAAGACTCCAGATTTTTATAACTTGTAAGTGTTAAGTTCAAGTTTACTTTACAAGTTTGATTGTCATATAACCATACCAGAAGGATTTGTTGGGGTAAGAAATAAAATTTTAAACTTCCGCTGTGCTTTACTTATATGTTTTGAATCCAACAAAAACCAACATGTTTGACTCAGTTTGTATATGGGCTCCTACCTCTGGATGTTGTGGCACCAGTAGCTAATGTTCTTCTATCTATTTTTTCAGAAGCTGACATTTTTCAGTTGACCGCATAGAACTAGCTAGAACAGTTGTTCCTCTAGCAGACAAAAAAAACTCACCTGAAAAGTCTGATGGGTTAAGGTGAGATTTTTTTTATAGGATTTAGTATTTATACCTCCCACTAAAAAGTCACACAAAATCCTAATTAAAAAAAATCTTTCAAAATTAGCAAGTTTTTGAATACCAAAAGACTTTTTGTTACTTGTTTAAAATCCTGATTGAATACTACAAGATTTGGACACCCTCTTTAAAAAATCCTAATAGTCTTGATTAAATACCACAATACTTGTTTAGATTATTTAAAAGTCTCAATTAAATACCACAAGACTTATTTATCCCAAAATAATCTTTTAAAATCCTAATTGAATATATCCTCTAAGGTTTGCCCTGCCCTATTAAGTTTTTTTTTAAAACTAAGGTTTGCCCTGCCCTACCCTACCATGTACCATTTAAATGTTCCTCTGACCCACCCCATTAAGTTGTTTGATAGGAGGAATAAGTTATACCATTTAGATATGATTGAGTTAGATAAGATGGGATAATTGATCCCACCCTTTATGTGGGATAACTTATCCCACCTTTTATCCATGAAGATGGGATTTGGTGGGATATCAAAGGAGTTATCCCACCAACCAAACATGAGATTAATCTCAATCCCATGAGACTATTAATCTTATCCGTCCTACCAAACGAATGGTAAGAGTTTGCCCTACCCCATCCCCGCTTTGTCCTGATTGTCATCCCTATGTTTGATTCAAATGGACTCTTTAACAAAAAAGGAAAACAAGTTTAAAATCACAAAGATGGGATTTTTAGCTAGATTTTTTTGTGGGGAGAAAAAGGTGTTGGAAATTTACTAAATGTGAAAATAAGTATATCTCATTAATTTATGACTCGAACTATTGGGCCCGCATATCGAAAACGTCGTTTCCACACACATAGTGCCAAGTATCGTAAATTTCATTAGTGAAAGAGATATTGGTACGTAAGTAATACGTTTGAGACATAGAATTATGGATGATTATTGGACAAATGACAATGTATTCCACGTTGGTAAATGAAGGAAGAAGTGTACAAAGTATAAAATGAAACGAGTTAGAAATCACCGCGGAGCCGTGAAGGGCCGCGGCGCCACACCGTCTGAGCTGCGGCACCAGAGCGCCGCGACGCCTCCCAGGCTGCGCCTCAGCGCAAAATGGTTGGTCAACTTTTGGAGCCGCGGCGCTTCGGAGGAAGAATCCTGCGACGGGAAGTTGAAAAAATCTGATGTTTGGGCTGGTTTTGGAGCATTGATTCTCCATTACTTACCACATGAATTCAGCCATTATTTGGCTGAATGTAACCCCTTAATCAAGTGCAATTACATGGCTATTGAAGGCCATTAGTTGGCTAGTTGAAGGGTCTTCTACTTACACTATAAATTGAGGCATTTGGCTCAATTGAAACACACTACACTCAACACTTAGAAAATACTCCAGAATTTTCAGAGTTCATATTCTTCCTCTCTAGCAAAGTCACTATACTCAAAGTTCTTCATGAGTAACACTTGAGTTTCCTTTGCTCACTTGTTAAAGTTGTTGTTGTATCTTGGGAGACTATTGCTCAATACTGTAAAAGGAGATATACGGGGCAATCTTATCTTAAAGACAGAGTGTCATCACTCGACTCAGCAAATCACACAAGTAGTTTGTAAGGATTTGATTTCCAGTTTTATTGTAATAGGTTGTTTATCCTTTCTACTATTGTAATAGTTATTTACTTCCCGTTCCCTACAACAATTGTATACCAACAATTTTAAGACAAGATTTTGTTGTAAGTAACTAAGTTATAAAGATGACTGGTATAAATCAAACTGCTTCTGCTGCTGCTGCTGCTCAAGGCAATACCTTTGCCTTCCCCACTGCTCAAGGCACTCCTAATGTCTTTCCGGTTGCTCAAGGCTTATCCAATGCCTTTGCTGTCGCTCAAGGGAATGTTGCCACTCCTCCACCTGCTGGATTTCACCATGAACGCCCTGAAAAGTTCATGGGGACAAACTTCAAAAGATGCTATTCTATCTGACTGTTATGGGAATGACACATTTCCTAACAGAAGATCCTCCACAAGCTGGAGATTAAAAGGACCTTTCGCCTTCTGAAATGGGTGAATGGGGCCTAGGTATCCATGTTATTAATGGCATGAAGATGGTTCTTGATGCATGGAGTCATAGTGATTTCATGTGTAAGAATTACATATTGAACTGCTTGTCAGACCCTCTCTACACGGTGTATTGCACTGTTGGAACTGCCAAAGAGTTGTGGGAGAACCTACAAAAGAAGTACAACGCACAAGATGCAGGTACTAAGATATTTATCATTGGGAAATTTCTGAAATTTCAAATGGTGGATAGTAAGACAGTGATGTCCCAAGTCCAGGAATTCCAAATGATTTTACATTACCTGGATTTGGAAGGTATGAAGCCAAACGAGCAGTTTTTGGTTGCATCACTGATTAAAAATTTACCTCCTTCGTGGAATGCGTTTATGAGCTACTTAAAGCTCAAGACAAAGGAGGTGACCTTTGAAGAACTTATTATCAAACTCCAAATTCAGGAAGATAATAAGAAGGCCTTACTTAGGGGTAAACAACCCGCTGAGGCAAAGGAAAATCTGGCTGAGGCAAAAGGGAACCAAAGCAAGAAGTGCAAGTTCCAGAAAGACGGCAAGACCCAAGCAGAGGAGAAGTTCAAAGGAAACTGTCACCACTGTGGGAAACCTTGTCATATGATCAAGGACTGCCGCAAGCTCAAGATTGAGCAACAAGAGAAGGCTAAGGCTAAGGGCAAGGCTCAGGTTAACGTTGTCAATGATCAGTTTCTGGACGACATAATTGAGGAGTTCTCAGCGGTGGTGCTAGAAGCAAACCTTGCTGAGAATCCTATGCAATGGTGGATGGACACAGGTAATACAAGACACATCTGTTCCAATAGAGATGCCTTCTCCACTTATACACCGGTTACAAACAAGAAGCTGTTCATGGGCAACAACGCTTCCTCTAACGTACTGGGGGTAGGAAAGGTAGTCCTGAAGATGACTTCTGGAAAGGAGCTCACTCTGAAGAAAGTGATGCATGTTCTTGAGATTAGAAGAAATTTAATTTCAGGTCCTTTATTGGTTAATGCTGGTTTTAGGCTAGTGTCTGAGTCCAATAAATTTGTAGTCACTAAGAATAGAACGTTTGTGGGAAGAGGATTCATCTGTGAAGGCCTCTACAAAGTGAACACAATGTCTGTATTAGGTAAAAGCAATAATATTGAAGCCTCTTCATCTTACTTGCTTGAGTCCTCTAATTTATGGCATCATAGATTAGGACAAGTCAACTACAAGTCCATCCAAAGGTTGGTAAAGATGGAGTTGTTGCCGTCTATCGACGTAAACCCTCAACATAAGTGTGAGGTGTGCGTAGAGGCAAAACTCACAAAGCTTCCTTTTCGATCCGTCGAAAGGAATACCGCTCCTCTAGAACTTATTCACACAGGGTCCGGGTGCCCGTCGCGGTCCTCCGGTTTGGGTTGTGACACAAACTATGTTACTCTTCTATTTGAATTTAGTGCTCTTGTATTATTGACCAAATTTTGGGGATGTATAGCTTATTCTCAGATTTATTTCCACATTTATGCTATTGTGAGACAAGTCTTATATAGTATTTGTTAATTCTGCATTTCTTATTATAATTGTGTTGGTTAATTGGGAAATGGTTCCCCTACCGGTGGAAAAAGTGTAGGTGCCACCACGAACCCTAAAAGGGGTCGTGACATACATGCCCCTGAAAGTATATTTATGTCTTATAGACAATCTGTATTAGGACAAATGTGCTTTATATACATTCGTATTATTATTAATGGAGATTAATATTTTGGCATTTGCAATTATTGAATTATTAGTTGATTATTTATAATATTATTTAATATGCATCCCTAGAGGTTACGTTGTTATTAATAATGTGAGATATTAATATTATAACGTAACTCTTAAAATAGCCTCGACTAATGATTATCGAGAATGGGATATCGATGATATGTGATAAGTCGACATGTGGTCTGTATCACATCCTTAGAGGATGTAGTATGTCTCACCTGCTACGAGTAATGGCTACTCGTGATGGACACATAAATAATTTGGAAGTATTGGTATACCCTGCTGATAGCCTGTTTGTTATACTTGTCTAAAGTATGATCAGCGTGTAGGAGATAGAAGTCCTTAGACTTGAGGTCAATGCGCACCTTGTCTACAAAGTAATATACTTTGATCCTGTCCTAAGCTCAAATGCCTTATAGGTTGAGATACAACTTGTATTGGGTACATTACAATGTGGATTAAAGGTGGTAGTTGAGCCAAGATTAGAATTCATTCCTCGAATATATATTCGAGAAAACACTCAGTTTCTCAGTGATATTAGGTTGACTTAGGTCGTTGGCCAACGCAATAGACATATTTAGAATATGGTCTAGTTATCAACTATTATAGATGAGATACAATGATTAAGCCATTTGGATAGACACTTGACAAATCCTAAGCTTGATAGAGTGTGTCGTGAATGAAAGAATTTTATCTTACCACATAGCGGTTAAGTTTACTGGATTCGTGTAAACGTACTTCACATATTGAGTTCGTCTTGCGGCGCCGTATAAGAGTTCCGCGTAGACCTTAATTTGATTAATGTCGATATGTGAAGGCCTGTAGGGTCACACTATGTCGATTGTCTTTTCGATCTAAGGATGTATTGAAAGAGTATTAAATATTCGATTTAGAATCGAGATATTTAAATGAATGATGATTGTTTTAGTTAAGTCAAAATTAGATTTTGGATTTAATTAAGAATGTGTTGAATTTTTTTGGGCCAGGCTCAAGGTCAAACCCTAATTCGGGTTGACCTAATTTTTCACCTATAAATATAGACCTACACTTCATTATTCATTACATTTGATTTTTATATCATTATTCTAAGTCTTAGAGGCTCAGAATCAAAACACTCTCTCAAACATCTGCCGGATTTCCTAGCTTTCCAAAAGAGGAATACATTGAAGCTTGGAGCTTGCAATCAAAAGGGCATTCGCGTGCGCACCCACAATTGATAAAGATTCCAGATATTGTAAACATGTAAGTACCATTCAAGTCTTATGTTTACTGTTTTAAATTACCCTACAGTCAAACAGTTCTACGTTTGTTGGGTTTGAAATAAGTTTTCAATATCCGCTGCGTACAATAACCCAACAAACACCCTACAGTGGTATCAAGAGCCAGGGCTGTTTTGTATGATAAGGTAATTAGTTAATAATAATATGGGTTAGAATTTGTTTAAATCTAAAATTTATGTCGTTTAAAGCTTGAAAATCTAATATCTTAAAAGCACATCATCCTTGTCTCCCAAACTATTAAACAATGATGTAATCGAGGAAGTCATTCCGATCTAACTCATCTAAGTCAATGTGCGTAACCGGTTCATTGCGAATATGGTGCACTGAAGCGAATAACGAGAAGGGATTGGATGATGGTCGATGAACATGTTGTTTGATAGTGAAGGGTAACGAAGATGAATCTGTAAATCTAATCCTGAACCAGTTTTATGGTTTCGGAAATGCGGATTTTGTGCTTTTGAGACGGAGGCGCCGCAACTCTACGATGGAGCGCCGCGGCACCGAGGCTCAAATAAAAAAAATATTTTTTTCTGGACAGTGAACAGTAACCGAACACTGTTCTAGCCTTTTAAAAAAATAAATATTTATACATATTTTTTTCAGAACAGTGAACAATACCGAACACTGTTCCGATGTGAACAGTGGCGGCAGTCACTATTTCGGTGGGGCAGTGGCGGTTTCCGAAATTGCAATTTAGCTCTTGTGGCAAATCTGAAAATTTTAGAAGTTTCTGGAATTGCAATCTGGTCGCTGGAAAAGTTTTTAAAATCACCAGATTTGGTCCTTGGGGAAAATCTGTAAATTTCAGAAAAGCAGATTTGGTCCCTTGGGCCAAATATGTAATTTATTTAAAATTTTGGAAATTACAGACAGGTCCCTGAAATCTGAAAATATTTTTGAAAATTAAAATTGGATTTTTTGAATTTAAAGGGGTTCAAAATTGAAAGTTTAAATTTTTGAGGGACTAAACTGTAAATTCAAAAAATCTGGAACTTACAAAAATATCCTAAAAATTAGTTTTTATAATCGGAAAATGTTTAAGGAACTGTTTGGATTAGACTTAAATTTTAGAGTTTAGACAAGTTAACCCATGATTATTATTAATTATATGTTATTGAATAATATACGAACTATATGATAAGTGTTTAAATATTTTTATTTAATAATTAGTATAGTGTCCGATATAACTGTCTGGGCAGGCGGCGCCCAGTATTTGATTAAACCATCTTATATCATGCATATTGGGTTGACGGTTCCTAACTATATGTGTCATTAGTTTTGCATGATATTGAGATGTCATATTGGATATGGAGTAAAAAAGTTGATCTTGGTTAAAACCCTGAATTAAAATGTTCCCCAAAATTTTAAATACAAGTCTAAATTAAAACGCGCCGTCCATTATAATTGTTAGAGTGCAAAATCCTTTTCGGTGATACGAGTATTTATGCCAAAGCATTTGCTCTAAGTCTACGAGGACCCAGACTCTTTCATAGATGTGTTTTAAATGTAAAGGTAAACAATAAACTTTTGCGGGTATTTACACCAAAGTGTTTTCTCACAAAGACTAAATTTACTTAGATACATAAACGCAGTCGTGTAATAGGGTTGACTTGCTTAGACAAATCTTGGCACCAAAGTGTCGGACTAATCTAAGGACGCAAGATACAATATAATATTTGATCAACCAAGAGCTGCAAATAAGTTTTGTAATTGGTTTAGAACCTACCAAGATGTGTTATTGAAGTTATCAACCAAAGCAAACGCAGAGATAGCATAGGCTTGGATCTTGGCCCATTATGACCTCAATTAATATAGGTCTGTATTCTACCATGGGGTCGTAGAAGTATGTTAAAATAGTGGGAGCTAATTAAACAAAAGACCATATTGATTAGCCTAAACGAATGTGTATAATAGAAAATAAATTTTGAGTTTGATTTCCAGTCTGTCTAATTCTTCAGATTATCAAAGATGTCGAGCTTATCATTGAAAATGTTGATTAAAATGAACAAACTTACTGGACCTAACTACCTTGTCTGGCTAAGAAATTTGCGAATAGTGCTGAGACAAGAGAAATTAGTATACGTGTTGGACACAGTGTTCCCAACAGTCCCTGCGACAGACTCTGCTGAATATGACTCTTTTGATAAGGATGCTTACCAAAAACACCTAGATGATGCCACTTCAGCACAGTGCGTGATGTTGTCTTCCATGTCTATGGAACTTCAGAGACAACATGAGAACATGGGTCCCAATGAGATGCTCGAACACTTGAAGAGCCTCTATGACTCACAATCCCAGACTATGGAATATGAGTTACTGATAGAACTTTTTAAGTGTAAGCTCAATGAAGGGGGCCAGGTCTCGCAGCATGTGTTGAAGATGATAGGGCTGATAGAGAGACTTGTTTCAATTGGAACAAAGATGCAAAAGAATGTCACTACCACCCTCATCCTGAACTTTCTCCCTCGTTCCTTTGAAAACTTCATAGTGAATTACAATATGAATGGAACGAAGGCGAGTCTGCCGGAGCTGCACAACATGCTCAAAACCTTTGAGTCTTTCACTTCCAAAGGCAAAGATGTGCTCATGGTGAGCTCTACTATCCGACCCAAGCCGAAAGGTAAGGAATGGCAGAAGAAGAAGGGCAAAGCAGTCGCTGCGCCCTCAGCTATGAAGCCTAAGGGAGGTGTGAAAAAGAAGAAGGTGAATTCGGCTAAGGATGTATGCCTTAACTGCAACAAGAAGGGGCATTAGAAGAAGAACTGCACTGCACCAGGAGAAGGAAAAGCACCAGGTGTTTCTACCTCTGGTGGACAAGGTATGTACGTCATTGAAATAAATATGTCTATAAATAACTCTCATTCCTGGGTATTGGATACCGCTTGTGGCTCACACATTTGTACCAATGTGAAGGGGCTAACTGATAGCAGGAAGGTTGGACCAAGAGAGGTAGACCTACGCGTTGGAAATGGAGCACGAGTGGATGCTGAGCGCGTAGGAACTTATAGATTAAATTTGTCTTCTGGCTATTGTCTAGTGTTAAATAATTGTTACTATGTACCCTCGTTAACGAGGAATATCATTTCTATCCCTGTTTTGGACATGGAGGGTTTTCCTCATATATTTATAATGGCAGTCAAGTACTGTCTTTTGATAATGTTATATATGGAACTGCTCCTCTTGTGGATGGATTATATACACTTAACTGTAGTCGAGAAATATTCAATGTACAAAATAAATGAGCTAAGATAAGTAATAGAAACTCTACCTACCTATGGCATTGCAGACTTGGTCATATCAACGAATCAAGGATAGCAAGGTTGAGAAAGTTAGATTACCTCGAATCATTTGACTTGGAGTCTTATGGTAACTGCAAATCTTGCTTGAGAGGAAAAATGACCAATAAGCCACTTTCTGGGAAAGGTATGGGTGCCAAGGAGGTGCTTGAGTTGGTCCATACTGATGTATGTGGACCATTTTCGACTCAAGCTAAAGGAGGTTTCCCATGCTTCATCACTTTTACTGACGACTTCACAAGGTATGCATATGTGTATCTTATGAGACATAAATTCGAGGCTTTTGAGAAGTTCAAAGAGTACAAGTCAGAAGTAGAGAAACAACTTGCAACAAGTATCAAGACCCTTTGATCGGATTGAGGAGGTGAATACTTGAGAAAAGATTTTCTAGATTACTTAAAGCTACATGAAGTCCAATCAGAGTGGACACCTCCTGGAACACCACAGATGAATGGTATTGCCGAAAGGAGAAACCGAACCTTATTCGATATGGTTCGATCCATGATGAGCTTCTCAGCTCTACCGACATACATTTGGGGACATGCTATACAAACCTCAATATATGTTCTGAACATGGTTCCTTTCAAGTCTGTAGAAAAGACATCCTATGAGATATGATGTGGCAAGAAGCCAGCTCTTAAACATATGAGACCCTGGGGGTGCCCTGCATATGTTAAGAAGATGCTCACTGACAAGTTGGAATCCAAAAGTAAGAAATGTTACTTATGGGGTATCCAAAGGAAACTAAGGGATACTACTTCTATCTTCCTGGAGAACGTAAGGTCATTGTTTTCAGGAACACAACTTTCCTTGAAGAAGAATATGTCTACAAGGAACATAGTTGCACAAAGATAGAACTTGAAGAAATTCAAGAACCGCAAGATAACATAGATGTTGAATCCTTGCCGAATGACCAAGGCAAAAATTCATCAGGAGTATTTGACGAAGATTGGGAACTTCAAGTACGCCATTCGGCCAGTGGAAGTGTTACGAGGAACAATGCAGATGCAAGATCCTCATACACAGCCTTTGGGAGTAGATGCAATGGTTGCACCTCTTCTCATACAGGAAATACATGAAAATGATATTCTTGAAATCTCTCAAGTTAGTGGATTATCCAACACATAAGAACCATCTCACAGTCAGAACATACCAAGCACTGAACTGCAAAACAATCAACTCCGTAGGTCCACTAGGACTCATCGTCCTCCTGAAAAACTAAATCTACTTGTGGAAACACACAGTGAGATAGATATTCGGGATAACGATGAGCCAACAACCTACAGCGAAGCAATGTTGGACATTGATTCGAAGAGATGGCAAAACGCCATAAAATTCGAGATGGAATCTATGTACATCAATCAAGTGTGGAACTTGGTTGATTTGCCAGCTGAGGTTAAACCCATATGATGCAAATGGGTCTTCAAGAAGAAGACCGATGCATTTGGAAATGTACAGACTTATAAAGAAAGGTTGGTGGCTAAAGGTTATAATCAATGGCCTGTAGTCGATTATGATGAAACCTTTTCACTTGTTGCTAAGATTAAGTCTATTCGGATTTTACATGCAATAGCTGCATATTATGACTATGACATTTGGCAGATGGACGTCAAAATTGCTTTCCTCAATGGTAATCTAGTTGAGGAGGTGTATATGAAACAACTTGAGGGTTTTTCGCTTGAGTGCAAACCAAATGTTGTATGCAAGCTACAAAAGTTCATTTATGGGCTTAAGCAAGCTCGAGAAGTTGGAACATTTGCTTTGACAGGGCTATCAAGTAATTTGATTTCGTCTGAAGCAAAGAGGATCCCTGTGTTTATAGTAAACACAAGGATGTGAGTATTGCCTTCATTATTATATATGTAGATGACATGTTGATAATGGGAGACAATAAGACTCTCCTATAGTCAGTCAAGGAGTGGTTGTCCAGTACCTTCACGATGAATGATTTAGGTGAAGCCTGCTACATTTTGGGAATTAGGATCTATAGAGATAGACCTAATAGATTATTGAGGCTGTCACAGTCAGTCTACATAGACAAAGTGCTTAGACGTTTTTCTATGAAAAATTCCAAGAAAGGCGGTCTGCCTATGTGACAAGGCATCAAGTTATCTAAGAAGGACAATCCTTCTAATACTATAGAACTTGAACGCATGAAGAGGATCCCATATGCTTCGGCTATAGGATCGATCATGTATGTCATGACCTATACTAGGACAGATGTGGTCTTTGCACTTAGTATGACTTGCAAATTCCAGCAGAATCCTGGAGAAGAACACTGGAAAGCAGTCAAGAGTATTCTTACGTATCTTAGACGAACTAAAGATTACTTCTTAGTCTATGGTGGAGAAGAAAAGCTAGCTGCTACTGGGTACACTGATGCTAGCTTCCAGACGGATCTTGATGACTTCAAATCTCAATCTGGGTAGACATTCATTTTCAATGGTGGAGCAGTGAGCTGGAAAAGTTCCAAACAAGCTATAACTGCTGATTCGACAACAAAAGCTGAGTACATTGCTGAATCGGAAGCTGGTAAAGAAGTTGTCGCGATTTCTGAGTTCCTAAAGGAACTAAGGGTAGTTCTGAGTGTCAGTTGTCCAATAACTATTTATTGTGACAATACTGGTGCGATTGCACAGGCTAAGGAACCAAGATCAACAAACAGAAACAAGCATGTACTAAGGAAGTACCACATACTCAGAGAGATGGTGGAAACTGAAGAGATTAGATTAGGCTATGTTTTCACAGACGATAATCTAGCTGACCCATTCACTAAACCATTAAGCTTAGTCAAGCATAATGGTCATTTTGAGAATATGGGCATCAGATATGTTGGAGATTGGCTCTAGGCCAAGTGGGAGATTGAAAGTATATTTATGTCCTAGAGACAATCTGTATTAGGACAAATGTGCTTTATATACATTCGTATTATTATTAATGGAGATTAATATTTTGGCATTTGTAATTATTGAATTATTAGTTGATTGTTTATAATATTATATAATATGCATCCCTAGAGGTTACATTGTTATTAATAATGTGAGATATTAATATTATAACGTAACTCTTAAAATAGTCTCGGCTAATGATCATCGAGAATGGGATATCGATGATATGTGATAAGTCGACATGTGGTCTGAATCACATCCTTAGAGGATGTAGTATGTCTCACCTGCTACGAGTAATGGCTACTCGTGATGGACACATGGATAATTTGGAACTATTGGTATACCCTGCTGATATATTGTTTGTTATACTTGTCTAAAGTATGATCAACGTGCGGGAGATAGAAGTCCTTAGACTTGAGGTCAATGCGCACCTTGTCTACAAAGTAATATACTTTGATCCTGTCCTAAGCTCAAATACCTTATAGGTTGAGATACGGCTTGTATTGGGTACATTACAATGTGGATTAAAGGTGGTAGTTGAGCCAAGATTAGGATTCATTCCTCGAATGTATATTCGAGAAAACACTCAGGTTCTCAGTGATATTAGGTTGACTAAGTCGTTGACCAACGCAATAGACATATTTAGAATTTGGTCTAGTTATCAACTAATATAGATGAGATACAATGATTAAGCCATTTGGATAGACACTTGACAAATGCTAAGCTTGATCGGGTGTGCCGTGAATGAAAGGATTTTATCTTACCACATAGAGGTTAAGTTTACTGGATTCGTGTAAATGTACTTCACATACTGAGTTCGTCTTGCGGCGCCGTCTAGGAGTTCCGCGTAGACCTTAATTTGATTAATGTCGATATGTGAAGGCTTATAGGGTCGCATTATGCCGATTGTCTTTTCGATCTAAGGATGTATTGAGAGAGTATTAAATATTCGATTTAGAATCGAGATATTTAAATGAATGATGATTGTTTTAATTAAGTTAAAATTGGATTTTGGATTTAATTAAGAATGTGCTGAATTTTTTTGGGCCAGGCCAAAGGTCAAACCCTAATCCGATTTGACCTAATTTTTCATCTATAAATACAGACCTACACTTCATTATTCATTACACTTGATTTTCATATCATTATTCTAAGTCTTAGAGACTCATAATCAAAACACTCTCTCGAACCTCTGCCGGATTTCCTAACTTTCCAAAAGAGGAATACATTGAAGCTTGGAGCTTGCAATTGAAATGGCATTCGCGTGCGCACCCACAGTTGATAAAGATTCATGATATTGTAAACATGTAAGTACCATTCAAGTCTTATATTTACGATTTTAAATTACACTATAGCCAAACAATTCTACGTTTGTTGGGTTTGAAACAAGTTTTCAACATTCGCTGCGTACAATAACCCAACAAAAACCCTACAGCCCCTTCATTCCCACACCGGATTATGCTTTTACCAAGTTGCCTCCTACCACTCAGCTTCATATGTGTAGTGGTACTCCAACAACTACTCCCAATCCGACTGGATTATCTACTTCACCATTTAGGCTTTGAGTGTTCGCCTCCGAGACAGTAGCGCTAAGCCCGACACTCCTACCACGCATCACTCAGCTGCACGTCGTCAGGATTCCATAGCCTAGCCAGACGGACATATACCAGAGGCTCATCATCGAGCTTGAGGAATTCAGTTATAGTTTTTATTTTTGTATACATCTTATGTTTATCTCCTAATTTTTGAATTTAACCTTTGAATGTTTTAATTGTTGTATTGCAATTTCGATCTGCATCACGACTACAAGATCATTGTGAAATCCGTTAGAGATTTTTATCAGGATGCGTGCCCGACTTGGGGCAAGATGCCAGTGCTGTTCCGACGACAAATCTTTAATGAACTTAAGGTATATATGAATTTATTATTTTAATTCAAATATTATACTTATTTTGAATGATTCCTTTATGATAAAGTAATTTACTTTTCATTGCCGAAAAAGTGTGCGGCTTCCGGAACATGACGAAAAGATTTGTTTCAACTTCGAGAAGAAAGGCAGACATAAACTGTCTAACTTGTTCTTGGCTGCTCATAATATAAACAAGACAGAATGAATTGGAACCCCACTGAAATTAACAATTTTTATTGTTGACACCTAAATTTTACATTGGCGTAATTACCCTCAACTTGACAATATGATATGCATGACCCTTCTGAACGCTGACAACCTATGAAAGTGTGACACATGCACTACCTTTGTCCATGTGAATTTTTTTAAAGGATAATATATATATATATATATATATATATATATATATATATATATATATATATATATATATATATATATATACCAAACTTAGGCCGATGATCTAAAGGGGATAACAGACATAGAAGGAATCGAGATATAAGGTATTGAAAAATTAAAAGATAATTTAAATATGCAGAAAGTAAATAAAGCTTAACTTACAATTTAAGGTTCCAATTATAGAAACCATAAATCAAAGATCTGCAGGAATTTAAATCAAATAGGCAGTTGAACCGATCAAGTATTTAATGCAGGAATTTAAAGAATTTAAAAGCATGAAGTATTTAAAAGATTAGGAGGTAGTACCGTCCATAATCATATTCATTTAAAATATTAGAATTTACAAGGTATTTTATCAAAGAGATATACCTTGAGAATTTTTAAGGTATTTTGGATCATATGATATGAGTCATATGATATGGGTCATATGAACTGAATAATATGAGGGAATTTGAGGAATTTTGCTTCTAACCTAAAGGGGAATTTAGTAAGAGCTCTTACTTCTCTCTAGAATCTGAATTTTAGAAGGAGAAATGTGAAAAGAAAAACTTCCAAAGAAAAAGCTTATTCAACTAAGGGAGAGGGAGTCTCCTTTTATAGGAGTTTTACATGGCATTTTGATAATTAAAAAGGAATCTAATTATTCATCTAAGTGGATAATAACTATTCATCCGAGTGAATAATGACTATTCATCCTTTTGGCATTTTCTTGAATTATTGTTGGCATCTTTGCTTTTTTGAAAGTAGCTTTTTCGAGCACTTTTTGTCGGAATTTTGTCTGAACTCTTCTCCGGGTATTTTGAATTCTTTTGGCATCTTCCTTCAGAATCCACTGTTGCCAAAAATCGGACTGTCTTCAAGATCAATCTCTGGTTCTTCTTCCTCTGATGAAGAGCCTTGTTTTGATGAAGACGGTGTAAATTTCAGAATTATGGCTTGCATTTCTTCTGGATTTTTGGCTGCTGCAAGCATTGAGGCCATCTGGGATTTCCGTAAAAGGAACTGGGTGTGCTCTGGTGTTTGTAGTGGTGCTGGTGGTGTTTATGGAGGCGCTGTTGACACCCAATTTTGTCCCATCTTTTATGATTTTATTCATAATTTTTAATATTTTGACACTTTTAAAATAATTTTAAAATATAGGCATATATGTGTATATCCTCTTATTATTATTATTCGCATTTTTTATATCATTTGCATTTTTATCATAATCATAAGTTTTATCCGAAAATTCTATGTTATTTTAGTTTCGCAAAATTGCATCGCGTTCCCATTCTATGTTGGTTATCTGGAATTGATGGAATTATTTGATGTCGGGTTGAATCTCCGATTCGGGTCGGGTTACTGACCCGGGTCGGGTCGACCCGGTTTGAATTTCCAAACTTCTTGCATTGTTGCTGTTGTTATTATTGGTTATCTGAAATTGATGAAATCAGTTGATTCCGGGTTGAACACATGATATGGGTCGGGTCGCTGACCCGGGTCGGGTCGACCCGGTTTGGATTTCCCAAATTTCTTGCATTTCATATCTTGTATATTGGTTATCTGAAAAAATGAAAAATCGATTCAGTCGGCCTCTGATTGAATTAGTCATCGAGCCGGGTCAGGTCGACCGATCTTGGTATATTTCAGTTATGGCATTTTTTCATTTTTGTTGTTGGTTATCTAAAAACTCTGATTTTTTGATTTCATTCCGGGTCTGTTTTTTTTCCAGAATTAACTCACTGTTCACTTTTCCGGGTCTGTTTTTCAGAATTAACTCACTATTTCATCTGCCTTTATTTATTTCTTTCATTTCTCTGTTTTTCTGTTCGCTGGGTTAAACATCCGGGTAACGGATATCTTACTGTTCTTAATGCTTTACTGTTTTATTAATACCGCATTTAGGCCGACGAAATTGAATTCGAGGCCGCGCTTTTCTTTCGTTTCATTTCTCTATTTTTCAGCACTGTTTTAAGTATCCGGGCAATGGATATTTTTATCGCTTTTTATCGCTTTAAACTAAACACCGCGTCTTTTCGGAAATTATTTTCTCGCTTCTTTGTTTTACCGTCTGCTGCCATTTCTTGTTTCATTTTAATTTTACTGATTTGAACACGATACTACACTGGCCGATGAGAAATATCCATCGATTTTGAGGCCTCCACAGTTGAAAAGACGGAAATATAACTTCTGGGCAATGATGAAGACTTAAACCTTTTATTTCATCCGAGATCAACATGTTTAGTAGGCGAGGTGACTAAAATAACCAACAAGTTATATATTCGCAGCCTACGACGTGATTATAGTGATCTTTTCTATATCACCCGAGAGACCAACACGTTTAGTAGGCGAGGCAATCAAAAATAAACCACGTTAGTCATATGTTTGCAGCCACGACGTGATTGGAATGTTCTTTTCAAAATTTAAGTTCGAGCCCTCCGTGATCAAAACATTCACCGCTTTGAATACAGATATGAAGTTATTTGTATTTAACTGTTTCTAACCGTTTGTTCTTGACAGCTTGCAGGGATTAAAGTAAATAACGGCGAATTATTCCTCGGAGTTTATTTATTTTATTTCTTTCTTTAATTCAGCTTTTATCCCGCTTTGTATTGTAATATTATTTATCGCACTTATGTAACTATTGAAATGCTTAGAATAGGCAAACTTAGGATTAATTCATAGGGTAGTTTAAGATTTGAAACCTGTCGCTAGCTTATTTATTTGTAGTCTCGGTTGAATTCAAACTTAGAAATCCTTCGCTAGTTTATTTATTTTAGGCTCGTCACGCGTATTCAAGATTTTCAAAACAACTTTTGTCATTTTTTATTTGCTTTATTAATCATACCGAATAAGTTTATCTTTTTAATTATTATTTTTGCAACTCGATGATTTTCGAAAGATTCGCTTCTTTGGCGTTATAAATAATTTTGTTTCTACTCTCAATTGACAAATGCATATTTTTTCCAACTCTACATGTATTTCTCTTTAAATACCATACAAATGCACATTTATTCTCTACATGTATCTCTCTTTTAAAATGCATCATTTACTAATTATTTGCAAACATCTTTAAATCTGTTATACTTGTAAAAACATATATTTTTAGTAATAATTAACCTGAGTTTGACTGGATAACCGCAAGTTAGCGGATCTTAAAGGATGCCTAACCCCTTCCCTTTAGGATAATAAAGAACCCTTACCTAGAATCTCGCTAGTTTTGCAGACCTTAAAAACGGAGTTTACATTGCAGCATTTAGTTTAATATTTAGGTGTCCTAATTCACCGTAAAAAATAATTAGGTGGCGACTCCTCAATCCTTTTTACCCAGGAATCACCGTACACGTCCGCGCTCCGCTTTGACCCGAGCAGGTCGAAAAACGGGCGCGACAGCATGGCGACTCCACTGGGGAATTTCAGGTTCTTAACCATAGCAAAATTCAGGTTAATTATTTGTGCTTTACTTTCACTCTTTGTTTGATGTATGCTTTGATTTGTTTCCTTTGTGAAATTTTGCGTGCATAAACTGCTTTAATTATTATATTCTCTTACTGCTTTCCTTAAATTGGCATTTCTCTCATATTTCTTTCACTCTGGAAAATTGACACTATCACACACTACACGCGAGGTGTGTTTTGCGCACTCGAAAATTTCTTTCAATCTACCAAATTTTAGGAGAGTTGGCGTATGCGCGGAGTGACCGGATCCGGTGGCCGCGTAGCCTTCTCACTCGAGTAGTCCGCTCGGGAACCTTGTGTCTAGTCAGCCAATTCTTAGAAAATTTAAGATAGAGCTATACCACCCTTTATTTTTAGTCATGCATGCATACACCTTAGGTGGGTCGATCCTTGGTATCGACTCCACAATTAAGGAATCCGCCAAAGATGTCTACGGGTCTCACAACCCAACGACCAATCATCATATTATGTGTAGCGTGATAAGGATAGACTAATCCAAGACTAATCATGACATGCTGAAATTGGAAAATGTACATTCATTTTGTCTCATTTCCGACAAAGCATTGCAGTTTAGAAGCTTGGATCAAATCTGTCGTAATCCCGCATATCTAGGCGTTGAGGCCCACCTCCGGCATAAGGGAGGCCCCATGCATATTAGGATGCGCATTTAATTGCCTTACAATCATTTTGTTGTTTTCTCCTGCTTTTTCACTATGTGCACATTATTTAAAGCAATAATTACTCGCCTTATACTAACTTGGTTTTCTTCATTTTTTTAGAAGGTTTATTTTGTCAAGATTATTTTCCCAAAGGTTGATTTGCGTTGATTAAAACTGGCGGATCATCCCTACTTCACAAGGTCAAAGGCACAATCCTTCAGCAAAATGACTGATTCAGATGCATCCGAACAGACTGGCCTGGAACTTACCACTCTTTCCAGAGATGAACCAGAGACTTCTGAAAATAGAGATACTACAGTCCAAGAAAAATACATCGCCCAACTGTTACAACAGATGGCAGCCATGCAGACTGAGATAGAGCGGCTCCAAAATCTCACCAACCTGTCCATTAGCGCCAATACCCCACTCCCTGAACAAGGGACGAATGCAACTGCACCACAAATTTTCTCATCTCCTGAATCGCCATTTCCCCAAAACCTCCCCGATAATTCGCCACTATGCAAAACCAATCCACAACACACTAACCTGCAAGAAAGTCCACAACAAAGCCCGCTACAAAATGATCCGGCCTCATTCACAACTCCACCTACCCAAATTACCACACTCATCCAAAACACCCATTCCACGCAAAATCACCCGGCAGACCAACACATATTGATGGCACACATCGCTGATCACAGCAAGCCGTATGTGCCGCCAATATATGTAATGGAAGCCCAACCTTTTACTACCGCAACACCAAACATGACTCTTCAGGAAATTGGCCAGTGTGA
Source organism: Anisodus acutangulus (assembly GCA_029783415.1). NCBI lineage: Eukaryota > Viridiplantae > Streptophyta > Magnoliopsida > Solanales > Solanaceae > Anisodus > Anisodus acutangulus. The sequence goes on along the minus strand of CM056507.1, from coordinate 16,313,328 downwards.
AGAGATGGACAGGCGAGTAAGAATCAGAACCGATGAAAGTGTGGCGAGAGAGATTTACAGCCTAAAAGAGGCATTCAAGAATATCCAAACCAGCAAGGGACATGAAGGACTTGAGTACGAAGATCTGTGTATGCATCCCGACATTGAATTGCCTGTAGGATATAAGGTGCCAAAATTTGGTTTGTTTGATGGGAAAGGAAATCCTCACGCTCATTTAAGATCATACTGTGACAAACTGATTGGGGTAGGTAAAGACCAGGCCATCATAATGAAATTGTTCGTAAGGAGTTTAACAGGAGAAGCACTCGACTGGTACACGAGCCAAAACCCGCAAAAATGGCGTAATTGGGGCACGATGGCACAAGATTTTGTGGACAGATTTAAATTCAACACTGACACAGTCTTGGACAGATTTTATCTGATGAAGTTGGAAAAGAAGTCCACAGAGACCTTCAGAGAATACGCCATGAAGTGGAGGGCAGAAGCAGCGAAAGTTCAACCCCCGATAGAAGAAAGTGAGATGACCACTCTCTTTGTACAATCTTTGAAAGATGCAACATACTATGAGAGAATGATAAGCGTCATAGGACGAAGTTTCTCTGAAGTTATAAGAATGGGAGATTTCATAGAAGAGGGAATCAGAACAGGAAGAATTACAAACTTTGTAGCATTGCAAGCAACAAGTGAGACAATCCAGTCGGACTCATTTGAGGTAGCAGTAAAGAGGAAGAGAGACTGAGTGTCTTCTGTGGTGACAGTTCAGAACCATAGGCCAAATCAAATGTCAACCTACCAAATGCCATCACCCCAGCCTCCCTACTACAATCAAAACAACCAAAGTCCTCAGCCTTCCTATTATTACCCATACGCCCAAAGCCCTCAGCCTTACTATCAATACCCACCTGGTCCCTACCCTGTCTACCATACCCATCCAATATATAGCCTGCCTCGAGCGCCTGTCTATCCGAATCCCCCACAATATCAGCCCGCATACTTACCTCATCCACAAGTCCATGCACCAAATGCACCTGCACTCAAGAAATACGAAAGAAAGCCAGCCAAAACCTATACACCTTTAGCCGAACCTCGAGCCCAATTATATGAAAGACTGAAAACCGCAGGAATACTCCAGCCCATCCCAGGAAATGTCCCCAATCCTGTTCCCAAATGGCACGATAAGACTAAGCATTGTGCATACCACTCGGGAATCCCTGGACACGACACTGAAAATTGCTATGCCCTCAGAAACAAAATTGAGACATTGATCAAAGAAGGAGTTATCCAACTGAAAGGACCTTCCTTTAATGTAAATAATAACCCTTTGCCAAATCATGACGATGCCAAAGTAAATATGATTACTGTTGATGAAGAACACAACTTGGAAGGAACCATTGTGCCAGTCCAGAGAGAGGAAAATGTTGAATCATCGACCTTTACTACCCCTATGATTACAGTCCAAGTGAAGGCACCGTTCGGAGTAGAAGCACTTCCTCCAAAGTCGCGGGTCATGGCATCATCTTTTCTTGGAAAAGTCTTATCAACCAATCTCCGAAGGAAGGGAGATGCTTCTTTACCAAAGCATGTTCTGCCTCTGAGTCAGTCATTCGTCAAAGCATGCGCCACTCAGGAATCAAAGGAGGACAATGCAGCCAACCTCGTGAAGGGATTCAAAAGATTTTTCATTGCTGAAAAAGAAGCGAAAAGCAATATGATTCTCGGTGATTACGCTAGAGACTCAACTAGTTGGGATGCAGAGCAAGGAGATGTTTTGGGAAAATTGGACATGTGCCCTGGCCTTGTTTCTCCCAGAAACTAGTTAACTGCATTAATATTTAATGAAACAATGCGATTCAGATTGAGGCCTGAATCACATATATGCATTTAATGTGTTTTGCCTCTACCTTTTGAAAGCTTAAAATGATAAATCTGCATTGCTTTTGCTATTTTAAAATATGTTTTGTTCAATAATTTTCTTTTCTTTTTTCATCATGCAAACTAATTTGTCAGCAGTATGTGACATATAATGAAACAAGCAAACAAGGTCCCAAACAAGCAATGCTTCGAAGAATATAAGGAAGACTCACAAGCGGAAGAATTGAGGCATTTTGGAATAAGTCAAAGCCAGATTTGGATGAAACATCGAGATGGTTGATAGTTACAAGCATTGACACGGACGTTTGCCATTTGTACTCTTGGGCTACCACACTACGATCAGGACTTCTACTGGGGCAATGTTATTTCTTTCGCAGCCAAGTGGATACATAATCATTTACTAAGAGACTGGTTGATGAAAAGCAGATGGATGCAGTTGTCCGGGGCAACCTTATCAGAATAGAATGGCCAAAAACCATCAATGCAGATGCAGTGAAGAGATACCATATCTAAGATTAGTTATTCTCTATGTAATACTTTTTCTATGTTGTAAAAGTTGCGCTCCCTCGTCGGGATACGCATAGAACCCACGTAGGGTTCCGTTTCTTAGATCACAAATTTCCCCAAGTTCCTTTTTACTTGTAAACATGAACTACGTTATGAACTAATTCCCTCGGCGGGATACGTAGGCGGCCACATCGGCTTCGGTCCCATCTTTAGAAAAACCCTTACAAATCTCCTTCGCTTGTAATGAACTACGTCATGACCTGATTCCCTCATGGGGATACGTAGGCGGCCTAAATCAGCTTCGGTCCCACCATTAGGAAATATTTTCTCCTTTATATCACATATGACAAAATGCACCCATCTGATCACCCTGATAGGACATGCAAGCAATTCAGACAAGACTCAGTTGTCCGTTCGAAAGTTCATCATCCTCACATATCACATATCGGAAACTGGGGCATTTTTAAGGGATTACTGCCGGAGGACGCCGATAAACATGGAAAAGCATCGGCAAACTAAGTCTTCAGCCTAAGAGGATTTTGGATAAGACGTTAGCTTTGTTTCACCGCATGTCGCTGCTAGACAGACATTTACATATATGCATACTTTCTTATAAGCAATTTATTTTCAACAAATACTTTCATTAGAGTTTTGACAAGATTTTTATTACTAATATGCATATTTTCTTATACACAATTTATTTTCACCAAATATTTTCATTAGAGTTTGACAAGAGTTTTTACTAATATGCATACTTTCTTATAAGCAAATCATTTTCAACAAATATTTTCATTAGAGTTCGACAAGAACTTTTTAATGATAAGCATACTTTCTTATAAACAAATTATTTTCAACAAATGTTTTCATTAACGGTTAGCCAAGACTGGGAACCAGATAGGGGCTACAGGTCCGAATCAGCAGGACATGCAGCTATCAAGAGCCAAAGCTACCAAGTCAACGCGAATCAACCGCCCCTCCCCAAACTCACAAATTTTCTTTGAGTACAGGTTCTTTAGGTTGAAAAAGCAGGGAAGCCACATCAGTTATGATCAATTTCCCAAAGAATTTCGACACCACAACTCACTACAAGGATTACGTTCTTGTTCTGCATTTATACGAAGACATCATCTTGACCTACAGGGTCCCGACTATTATGTCTGCACAAAGATGTTATTTCGAATCACAAAGAACGACAACAAGGCAAACCCGACGGCAAAGACGTCGCATCACATTTTCGCCCGTGCTAGGACGACATTTCAATTCACATGAGTTTGGATCGGCAGAAGATTCAGCACAACGTGGAACCCTATTATAGCAAACTGACGGCAAGGACGTCACTTACATCTCTTACAACAGGACAACATTTCAATAACGTCATCGACGTTATGGCAGCACGACAATCATTTTTACAGCATTACAACGACGTCAACAGCATTACAATGACGTCTTCAACGCAACAACTATCTTTTACCGCATCTCAACGACGTCAACAGCATTACAATGACGTCTTTAGCGCAGCAGCTATCTTTTACGGCAACACAATAACTATCTTTTACAGCATCTCAACGACGTCAACAGCATTACAATGACGTCTTCAAAACAGCAGCTATCTTTTACGGCAATGCAGCAACTATCTTTTACAGCATCTCAACGACGTCAACAACATTACAATGACGTCTTCAAAATAGCAGCTATCTTTTACGGCAATGCAGCAACTATCTTTTACCGCATCTCAACGACGTCAACAGTATTACAATGACGTCTTCAACGCAGCAGCTATCTTTTACGGCAACACAACAACTATCTTTTACCGCATCTCAACGACGTCAACAAAGATTACAATGGCGTCTTGGTATAACGACTATCTTTTACGACAACACAACAACTATCTTCTACAGCATCTCAACGACGTCAACAGCATTACAATGACGTCTTCAAAATAGCAGCTATCTTTTACGGCAATGCAGCAACTATCTTTTACCGCATCTCAATGACGTCAACATCATTACAATGACGTCTTCAACGCAGCAACTATCTTTTACGGCATTATAACAACGTCATTGACGTTACTGCAGCACAACAAATATCTTTTACCGCATCTCAACGACGTCAACAGCATTACAATGACGTCTTCAACGCAACATCTATCTTTACAAAGATTACAACAACGTCATTGGCGTTCTTGCAAAGACATCAACTATCTTCAACCGCATTACAACGACGCCTTCAAAGATACACTATCCGCAATAAAGAAACATCATTACAACAAATACATCGATGTTATCGCAAAGACAACAAATATCTTTACAAAGATTACAACGACGTCAACATCATTACAATGACGTCTTCAACGCATTAGCTATCTTTTACAGCATTACAACAATGTCATTGACGCGTTCTTTGCAAAGACATCAACTACCTTCAACAAAGATTACAACACCGCCCACGACGTTACGGCAGCACGACAATTATTTTTTACGACAACGACAACATCAGCAACGTCTATACAACGACGACATCAGCAAAGTCTATACAACAGCGACGTCAACAATATTACAATGACGTCTTCAACACAACACGTCGATCCAATGACGTCATTTCAGGCGCCCACCTTATAATGAGGGTATTTTAATTTCAGTCAGGCGCCCACCTTATAATGAGGGTATTTTAATTTCAGTCAGGCGCCCACCTCCTAATGCGGGTATTTCTAAGTTATTTTCTCTACAATTTTTCTCAGCAGTTATACACTAATTATATCTTAAGCTTTAGTTTGCAGGAGTTTTTAATTTGCAGGAATTTCATCACAGCGTGGAACTATCTCTTACGGCGAACCGAGGCAAATTGGTCAACGACCTACTTCGAACGTCGATCCGCTTTTCCCATTAGTTTCTCGCATCTGCGACCAGTGTCATCCTAAGTCGACACTGGGGCATTGTTTCTTAAATGTGCACTATCTTTTTGCAACTTCTATACCCCTCGGGATTCTATTTCTTACCATGCAGTCCCGATGATCAGGACAAAATTGGCTACTCAGTCAACTTCTTTGGCCGAAAACTCTTTCATCGTCTCCGTCCAAAGAGGGGTATCTGTTGACACCCAATTTTGTCCCATCTTTTATGATTTTATTCATAATTTTTAATATTTTGACACTTTTAAAATAATTTTAAAATATAGGCATATATGTGTATATCCTCTTATTATTATTATTATTCACATTTTTTATATCATTTGCATTTTTATCATAATCATAAGTTTTATCCGAAAATTCTATGTTATTTTATTTTCGCAAAATTGCATCGCGTTCCCATTTTTTTATTAAGCATTAAACATTTCGCAAATATTATATTTTTTATTATTATCACATCGTTATGTTATTTTAAATAATTCACATCTTTTACAAAAAAAAATATATTTTTTAATATTAAACCCCTCTTTTATATTTTTAAATCCATAACCCATTTTTATTTCCTAACCCAAAACAATTTCTACCCAAAACATTCTATCAACCCCAAATTTTTGGCCCAAAACCGAAGCCCAATCGGCCACCCCATCTTCCAAGCCCAACCCTCCACAACCTTTTATCCCATTTAAAAACCAAACCCACAAAATAAAATCCCAAAACCCAACACCCTTAAACCAAAGCCCACTCCCCCAGGCCCAACTGCCACCAGTAGGCCTGGCCCAACACCCAAACCCGACCCATCCCTCTCCTCTTTAACCCATCCCTTACCCCCATTTCACAAGAAAAAAAAATCAAATCAGAAAACCTAAAAAAAAAACCCAAACCCTATCCCCCCAAACTCGATCGCACCCGACCCCACACCGGCGACCCCACGTCGCCGGTCACCTCACCCGACACCACCACCAAACCCGTCTGCCCCTGACACCGACACATCCCATACCCATACCCACAAAATCTGCGACCCATACCCCTCAAATCCGCAATTTTCTTTACCCTTAATTCAAATTTCAAACTCGTTCTTGGGGAGGAAATCCACCTATAAATACCCCATGTTGTTCTTCATTTTAGAGGGGAGAAAAAAAACAGATTTTTGGAGGATTTTCGGAAGATTATTCCATATATACATAAATATTTTGTTGTGTTCTTGATTGTAAGCATTTGCCTTCCTTGTTATTCAAGAATCAAGTCCGAAAAGGTTTGTTCTCCCCTTTTGATTCTCTGATTTTCTTCATTGATTTCGGGTCGGGTCGACCCGAACCGGGTCAACCCGATTTGGGTATTATTTCCAGAATTCTTGCATTTTCATATTTCTGTATGTTGGTTATCTGAATTTGGTGAATATTTGATTTTAGGTTGAGTTTCCGATTCGGGTCGGGTCACTGACCCGGGTCGGGTCGACCCAGCTTGGGTAATATTTTCAGAATTCTTGCATTTCATATTTTCTGTATGTTGGTTATCTGGAATTGATGGAATTATTTGATGTCGGGTTGAATCTCCGATTCGGGTCGGGTTACTGACCCGGGTCGGATCGACCCGATTTGAATTTCCAAATTTCTTGCATTGTTGTTGTTGTTATTATTGGTTATCTGAAATTGATGAAATCAGTTGATTCCGGGTTGAACACATGATATGGGTCGGGTCGCTGACCCGGGTCGGGTCGACCCGGTTTGGATTTCCCAAATTTCTTGCATTTTATATCTTGTATATTGGTTATCTGAAAAGATGAAAAAAAATCTGATTCGGGTCGGCCTCTGATTCGGGTCGGGTCACTGACCCGGGTCGGGTCGACCCGGTCTTGGTATATTTCCAGATTATGGCATTTTTTCATATCATTCTTTGGTTATCTAAAAATCAATTTCGATTTCATTCCGGTCTGCTTTTTCGTAATTAACTCACTGTTCACTTTTCCGAAGTCCTGTTTTTAATTAACTCACTATTTCATCTGCCTTTATTTATTTCTTTCGTTTCTCTATTTTTCTGTCATTTGGGTTAAACATCCGGGTAACGGATATCTTACTGTTCTTAATGCTTTACTGTTTTATTAATACCGCATTTAGGCCGACGGAATTGAATTCGAGGCCGCGCTTTTCTTTCGTTTCATTTCTCTATTTTTCAGCACTGTTTAAGTATCCGGGCAACGAATATTTTTATCTTTTTATCGCTTTAAACTAAACACCGTCTTTTTCGTAAATTATTTTTACGCTTCGCTTTTACCGTCTGCTGCTGCTGTTTACTGTTTCATTTTAATTTTACTGATTTGAACACGATACTACACTGGCCGATGAGAAATATCCGTCGATTTTGAGGCCTCCAAAGTTGAAAAGACGGAAATATAACTTCTGGGCAATGATGAAGACTTAAACCTTTTATTTCATCCGAGATCAACATGTTTAGTAGGCGAGGTGACTAAAATAACCAACAAGTTATATATTCGCAGCCACGACGTGATTATAGTGATCTTTTCTATTTCACCCGAGAGACCAACACGTTTAGTAGGCGAGGCAATAAAAAATAAACCACGTTAGTCATATGTTTGCAGCCACGACGTGATTGGAATGTTCTTTTCAAAATTTAAGTCTGAGCCTTCCGTGATCAAAACATTCCTTTGTTTTGAATCTGAGATATGAAGTTATTTGTATTTAACTGTTTCTAACCGTTTGTTCTTGACAGCTTGCAGGGATTAAAGTAAATAACGACGAATTATTCCTCGGAGTTTATTTATTTTATTTCTTTCTTTAATTCAGCTTTTATCCCGCTTTGTATTGTAATATTATTTATCGCACTCATGTAACTATTGAAATGCTTAGAATATGCAAACTAGGATTAATTCATAGGGTAGTTTAAGATTTGAAACCCGTCGCTAGCTTATTTATTTGTAGTCTCGGTTGAATTCAAACTTAGAAATCCTTCGCTAGTTTATTTATTTTAGGCTCGTCACGCGTATTCAAGATTTTCAAAACAACTTTTGTCATTTTTTATTTGCTTTATTAATCATACCGAATAAGTTTATCTTTTTAATTATTATTTTTGCAACTCGATGATTTTCGAAAGATTCGCTTCTTTGGCGTTATAAATAATTTTGTTTCTACTCTCAATTGACAAATGCATATTTTTTCCAACTCTACATGTATTTCTCTTTAAATACCATACAAATGCACATTTATTCTCCACATGTATCTCTCTTTTAAAATGCATCATTTACTAATTATTTGCAAACATCTTTAAATCTGTTATACTTGTAAAAACATATATTTTTAGTAATAATTAACCTGAGTTTGACCGGATAACCGCAAGTTAGCGGATCTTAAAGGATGCCTAACCCCTTCCCTTTAGGATAATAAAGAACCCTTACCTAGAATCTCGCTAGTTTTGCAGACCTTAAAAACGGAGTTTACATTGTAGCATTTAGTTTAATATTTAGGTGTCCTAATTCACCGTAAAAAATAATTAGGTGGCGACTCCTCAATCCTTTTTACCCAGGAATCACCGAACACGTCCGCGCTCCGCTTTGACCCGAGCAGGTTGAAAAATGGGCGCGACAGGCGCCTGTACCGAAATGAATCTTCGGGCATTTAACCATTTCTAGACTTTTTGTGGTGTGAGACTTAATAGTATTTTAAAGCTGTCCCACCATCTGATTTTGAATCTTCTTCGGATTGTTGGGATTTTATTGTCTGAATAATATACGAACCATGTAAATACCCATGGTAAGTGGAATTTTGTGTGAAAAAGGTGTAGTGGCACAAATTTTTTTTCTTCCTTAAAGGGTTTATATTAGGATTTGAAGAGGCTGAAAGATTTAGTGACTTCTGGTTTTTGTATTTCTAGGGTGGATCCGAATTGCTCCCACCATGAATTTCACCATGTTGAAAATTGTGATGGATTACATGAGGTATCAAAATGGAAAAGCCAGGTGTAGCGTTGGTCTGTGTTTTGAATAAAGAAAAAATTGAACCAAGCTTGTTGGTAATCCCAGTAATTAAAAGGAATATCAAAAAATGGTTCATTTTTAGGTATCTGGGAAATTTAGGAGTTGAGGAAGATCATTTTCCCAATCACATGGAGCAATTACGTTAAGCATTTTGCAAATGGAATAAGAGGGAACTGAGTTATTTTTAAAATAATTATTTTTTATTGTTGCTGATCCTGATATTTCAAGGATAGTCTGGTAAAAATATGGGGTTTTTAAAATATCCCATGATTTGTAAAACCATTGTGATCCAAAATAATTTTGTAATGCTAAAAAAGTGTCTTCATTAAAAAATCATTTTTCAAGAGTCACAATATTTTGAAAAAATAGTTTTATGAAGAATTTAGGAGCAGGTTTTTTGGGGACTTGTGGTATCACGAGTTGATTTTTTGAAAATAGTTTTTGAGAAAGGATTTTTGAAGATTCTTTTTCCTCAAGTTGGAGTTTTGAAAATTGTTGTTGAGAAAGGGTTTTTGAAGATTCTCCTTACTCAATTTTTGTAAAATTTTGAGAGGTTTTTTCCTTTCATGAGCTTTGAGCAACTTCTTGTTTGAGATTTTGAAGTTGTATCAATGCCTGTTGTAATTCTGGGGATTTCGCAAGGAGTTGTAGACGATTTTCAGTAGTTATCTCCCGTGCTGGTGTTTCTTGCACAGATGCTGCGGCATTTTCATTTTCTTATTTCATTACTGCATCATACCATGTCAGGGTTTTTTTAGTGGGAGATTTGGCAGGGAATTTCTCTTTTTCTTCTTTTATTGGTTTGATGTTTGTGGGTTTTTTGGGGGCCATGAAATTTGTTTGTTGTTGTGGTGCAACAACTGATGTATTTATTGATGGAGGTATCTCATCTTTTCTCTTTTGGAGCAAGGCTCCACACATTGCATGGACACAGTATTGCCCGGATTCCCGCATGTCCTTCCTGGATATTTTTTTCTTGTAGCTCAGACAGTGGGGCAAGGGGCAGTGATAAGACATTTCTGCGTTGTAACCAGTATCAGAAATCTGTGGGTTTTCTCTCATGTTTTTGAGTAAACCACTGGTTAAAAAAATTTTAAAGTAAAGAATGTCAGGAATTAATTTGCAGAAAATATTTTTTAATGCAATATTTTGAAACTGTTTTTGATATTGTAAATTATGCTTAAAATTTTTTGTGTATGCAAAGGAATCAATTAATTTGATGGAACAGACATCATAGTTTCTAGGGGACTCTGATCTAAAAAACTATTTCATAATTCGCCTAGATGACAAGAATAAGTTTTAATCAGATTGAGGTCTCTAGCTTTTGGTTTTGTCAGAAAAGAGAATTTTAAATTCTTATTATTGGAATCAAAAGAGATGAAATCATTATCTACCTTATACGGGGTGATACGATTTATAAATGGTGTTCCTAAGATAACGGAGTTGTGAATATCTTTTACTAAGACAAACGATGTTGCTATAGAAACTCCATTAATAATAACGGACGCACTGGTTTGAGAACTGATTTCTAGCTTTGTGTTATTAGCCGCCGCTAGAGTTTCCTGGGTATTTTCATGAAAATTATTAGGAATTAGACCCGTTTTTATGCAATTCAGATCAGCACCAGTGTAAAAATGAGCAATAGTAGTAATTCTAAAATTGCTTGAGAATTTAAGGGTTATCTGAACAAGGTATTTCTTAGATGTGATCTGTCTTAAGACAGTAAGGAATTCTTGTGGGACCTCTTCAAGAAAAGGGTTGTTAGGAGGTTCTTCTGGATTTTCAGAGTCGGAGTTGTCGGACTCAGAACTGGATTCAGAATTATCCTGGGTTTTTGAAAGGACTGTTTTTAGTAGAAGAGAGTCTTGTTCTTGTTTTTTCTCGTAGATCTTTGATCTCTACTTTGATTTGTTTCACCTCCCTCTGGAGTTCTAGAACTGCGGTTTCTTTGGATTCTTTTATCCTTTTACCCTTTTTCAGGATTTTGGTCAAGTCGTAGGTATTTTTGGAGGTGTTTGGCAAAATCGTATTTTTGAAATCTTTTTCTCGTCTGTAAAGGATTTGAGGAGTTTATTCAAATAATCTTTTTGGTGTTCGACATCTATGTGTTGAACCATATCTAACATGAATTCTTGATCTTTGGTTAAAACACAAACAAGTTTTTCCTTTCCCTTGTCAGAATTTTTAGAAGAACTGGTTGTAAGCAATTCATCTATTTGAAGGGCTTTGTTGTTTTCAGAAGACAGAGAAAAGTAGTCAGGTTTTGACTCGACATTTGAATCGGAGGAATCAATAAGAAGATTGGAGATTTTTAGGTGACTTCATCTTCGAGCTTCAATTCTTGTAATTTTTTATTCATTTTGCAGTATTTCGATGTATGACCCTTTTTGTGACATTTGTAACACGTAACGTCCTTGTATTTGAAATCAGCTTTTTTGATATTTGTTTTTTTGGAATGATGAGTATTTTTGTAGGGTTTTTTGTAATACTCTTCGTTGATTTTGCTGAAATCTCTCATTTTGTAACCTCTTGAAGTACTCTTAAGGGATTTATGAGTCTTGCTACAGTTTTCTGTACAACTAGAAGAGGGTTTTGAAAAATTCGTATAAAACTGTTTGCAAAAAGTTTCAAGTTCGCACTTAGTTCTCTTTAGCTCCAGTTTGAGGTGTTTTTGTAATTTCAGGTCATGACAGATCTTTAGACCTTCCTGTTGAGTTATACTGACAAGCTGTCCGTATGTAAACTCACTGTAGGGTATAATCTGTTTACCACAATTCTCTTTAATTTTTTTCCTAACCTTTTCTCCTAAAAGGGTAGGTAGTCCGGCCAGGAATTTCTCTTTTCAAAATGGCTGGTTGGAATCTTCCCTGAGCATAACTCTGGTTAAGAAGGTATTTTTGTACCATTGGAAATCACTGGGTTTTTTGCATTTGAGGTTGGAAAGTAACTCGACATTTTTATCTTTCAAATGTGAAGAATCTCATATGAAGTTTAAAGAGATTGTGAGAATCAAGGTTGCTACGACATCTTGTAAGGGTTCACATTGTTCATCAAGTATTGGTATTCATTCTTCATCTGTTTTGATGGAATTGAGGATATCTTCCTTTTGTTTATCAGTGAGATAATTATCCCACCAACCTTTCAATTGACCAGAGAATCCTGCGATGAGCAGTTCTGCAATGGTCTTGTCTTGCGTACCATTTTGGGTTTTGTAGGCATTGCAACCATGGTCATTTGTTGAAGAAAACTGAGAATATTGTATTCGGTCATCCCATCTATGTTCCAATCATAAATGAAAGAGGCATTGAAATGGGATTGAGTTAGGGGTTTCACTATTCCCAGATCTGGGGCAGGAATAATATGTAATTGTTGTTGTTGTACCTGTTGTATTGGTCTTTGCCAATCCATATGGTTAACAAAAGCTTTTTTTTTTGGAATTGTTTTGGAGTATCACTGTCGTCGGAGTCATATGTTAGAGTAGTGATTTTATTGGAAGATTGTGGAGTATCCGGAACAACGTGTTCTATGTTAGAACTGTTGGATGTCCCAATTCTACTCAATTGATCCTGGATAGCCTGAATAAATTCAGACTTATTTTGCTGGATATTCTTAGTATTTGTTTTTTCATCCTCTGCTGGATTCTTAAGAGGAATCACGTCTACATGGTAGCCATGAATATTAAGCTTGATACCTTGTAAATGAGGGTGGTTGGACTGGATTTTTCTAGAATCAGCTAGGGTTTCCTACTCCAGTGATTTATTCCTGGTCGTAACGGGATTTACTGTACTGGAAAAGGGATAATCAATGAAATTTTTGGAGGAATAATAATCGAACCAGTCAAAGAAAAGGATATTTATCCTATGTTCATTAACAAACTCGTAAAAAATTTCCTGTATTTGCGTCTTAGTTTTTGAAAAGGTTTTGAAGAACCAAATTCATTTTTCTAGGTTGTATTTTTCATAAAAATCATTTTGTAGGAATTTTTTTGTCTATTTTGAAATCTTTTTCTAAAACACCAATTTCGTTTACTATGTTTTCTGTAATCGAGGAAAAAGTCAGACTAGTAGGTTCTTGGTCCTCTATCTTTTTTCTAACAGTGTAATTTTTATAAACGGGTCTCGGTATTTCGTTGGAGTAGTCTATGTTTCGTAGATTGGGTAAATCTGACGTAGAATGTCTCGGTTTTGTTTTGTAAGGAGTATTAATGACTGAGAGAATCTGTGAGACTCTTCCTAAGTCAAGAGTTTCTATGGAACTAGAATCATCGTATCTACTACTCGTAGATTTTCTATGGAATGATAGACTAACTCTACCATCCTGGTATTGGGTTATTTCTCTGAGACGGGTATTTGGTTGGGAAGTCTCTAGAGGTTCATGTTTAACAACACCTTCTAAGATCCATTCGTCTGGTAGAGTAATATCCTTCCATCTAATATGTCTCGGTATAGCGGTGTTAGATCTAGAAAGATCTGTTTGTAAAAGAAGGGTTTCACCTTTCTTACTATGGTATCTGACTTTTGTAGCAAAAGCTGAAGTCATAGCTTTGTAATTGATTCTATAAATTATAGCTACAAGAATCGATCCTTCAAGCATTTGGTAATTGTGAGTCTTGATTTGTTAGACAAGGGATTTTTGGATATTTTTGTCATTTAAAGAAACTGAGAAATTTGGGCCCTCAGCTGCTGCTGGCTGCCGCCACTACCACCACCTCCGCCACATCAGTGGCCGCCACCGCGGTCACCGCCGTAGTTTTTACCTCAATTATTTCCATTTCGTCCCCTTTGACAACGATTTGGCGGCAAAGTTTCAAATTGTGAAGAGTTATTATTGGACGGAGCGGCAACCATGGCGAAATTCGACACGGTGGCTGTCTTTTTGGCAAAACCCACTTCTTCTAGTATGATCATAGAACGAGCTTGGTAAAATAGCGGAAGAGGGTTGCTTTGGCGGATGAGTGTACCAACTCCACTATATGTGTCAGTAAGGCCGGCAATCATTTGTAAAATGAGCCGATTGTTAGTTATCGGTGCCCCGACGTTCTTGAGTTGGTCTGACAAAACCTTGAGTTGTTGACAATATGCAGATGCATTGGGAAAATCCACCATGTCAGTGGTGGAGAATTCTTTCTCAAGTGTGACGGCCCGGGAATTTTATTATCTTGGAATATGTCACGTAATCGATTCAAAGCCTCCATTGCCGTGGAGTCGGGTTCAAGAATCGTATACAACAAATCACTTGAAATTGTGGCATAAATCCACTGGAGAACGATAGCATCGAGGGTCAACCATAATTCCTTTTCATTATCGGTTTTCGGCACCTTTCCTTGGCTTTTTCCAGCTGAATTATATGATGGATAACCCGGCGTGACCGACGGTGAATTTTGAAGAGCTCCGCCCACGTCGCATAATGGACATTTTACATCTCAAGAGTGATGGAGATATGAGATTTAATGTTTGAAACTGCGAGGGCTGGATGAAAATTTGATTTCGAGTCAGACATGGCTGACGGAAGAGGAAGGAAGTTGGCGGCACGGGGGGGGGGGACGGTGAAGGAGAAGTTTTTAGGGTTTAGGAACTTTCCCTAGAATCTGATACCATGTAAGAAATATCTTCCTTGATTATTTCATTTCAAATGGGTAGTAAATATACACATAATACAAGCATCATCCTAGGCTAGAATTAATGTATTAAATAACTAAATATACACCAACCATATACAAAATATACTATGTACCAATAATTATGACAAAATATTCTATTAATTCTATCACTTGCATTCTTCGGTCATGATTCTATAATAATCTTCAGCCTTGCTTTGGTATGGGTGGAATTAGGGGATCATGAAGGGCATTGTGATATTGAGAATTGTTTTGGTTGTTCTATGAGGGAGGGTTCGTATCTGGTGTGGGATCTTTTGGCTGGTTGATACGTACCAGTAATATGAAAGTTAGAGAGACCTTCTCTCTCTAAAGCAAAAATTGAATTATTTGTACCAACACCCTGTTAGCAGCAGGGTTAATCCAAGTTCTGTGGCTTCTGTGTATGCATTCTTGTTAACCCTAATGTTATAGATAGATAGACATTAGGAAAACTTTAATAAGCAAGCAAGAATTTCAAAAGATTCTTGTGAGCAATATTAAACCTGTTAATTAATAATTCAAACAAATAGTTTAATTAATGTAAGTTGATAACTTAACATGATTGGTAGTCGACTCATAACTCTAGAATATTATCTCTCATTGAATTCAACCTAAGCTTGCCTCCTTCATTTCTTCAGATTGCTTACTTTACTGTTTTTCATTAGTTTTGATTAATCACAATCGACGATTTTTCAAAATAACTTGAAAATAATTACCATTAATTTAATTTAGTTAGTTAATAGTTGATAACAAGTTTATGTAGGTTGATACTCGTTCTCATTATTTTATTACTCATCGATCATGTATATTTGTCTGAGTGTGTGTGTTTGAAAGCAATAACTACAAAATCATTGTTTGAAATAAATCCTCAAAAAATGTTTATCTCAGCAAGCATGTGAAAACTCTTTTACACCGTGGGTGGTTTTCTTTGTGTACATTTGATAGTATAAATGCTTGCAGCATTTTTATCAAAACTACATTGAAATAAAAGGAATGTTTAAGAGGAAGAAAAGAGCCAAAAGAGAGAAAATAATATACCCAAAACCTTAATTATAAGAAAATATAAGCCAATGTTCATTGAGTTTTTAACATGTAAGCGAGGCATGAGTCGAGCACGAATAATTTTCATTAGACTTAATTACATTTTATCTTAATTAGGGTAAAAATGCTATCAAAATTAACCCACTTTTTAAAATTTTACAAAAAGTGACCCAACCTCCTATCTATCTCTGCGGCGCCGCTCCCACACCACTGCACATTTGCCATTGCCACCGGAGAAATCCTCCTCCTCTCTCTGTGTCGCACCGCTCCCTAACCATTGCACATCCGTCGCCGCTTCCGAAAAAATCCTCCTCTCTTTCACTCCCTCTCCTCTGCCTCATGTTGCTACCGAAATCCTAGATCTAGTTCACCGGCGGTGGCCAAAATGCCGGCAAAACCCTAGATCTAGTTCACCTCCTCTCTCTCCTCTGCGTTTGCCTTCTACCGAAACCCTAGATCTATTTCACCGGCAGTGGCGAGACACTGTTAGCAGCCTCTCTTTGTCATCTCCACTGCTCCGGCAAATAGGAGCAACCTCTAACCACCACCACGTCACTGGCAAACAACCATTGACGGTGAACGAGAACCATGAAGTCGATATCTCTTTCCCCTTCCAACCCCGGCGAAACCAAAACCAAACACCATCGCCAACACTCAATCTCAGACCATCCACAACTTTAAGTGAACTGGTGATTCCAAGCGGCGGCGCCAATGCCGGCGATGGCAAAAAATTGTGTATAAGTGCATATTTTCGTATATAATATTGTATATTTATTTTTTATAGTGTATATACCTACACATTATACACTTTTATACACCTATATACATAATATAACTATTTTTATATAATTTTATAAT
Organism: Anisodus acutangulus; assembly: GCA_029783415.1. Lineage (NCBI taxonomy): Eukaryota > Viridiplantae > Streptophyta > Magnoliopsida > Solanales > Solanaceae > Anisodus > Anisodus acutangulus. The sequence continues at coordinate 16,296,519 of CM056507.1, read as the reverse complement.
ATTATATAAAAGTGGTTTTGGGATAAAGTTTTGCAATGTAAGTTATGAGCTATATTTTTGCAATGTAAGTCACCAAATTGTATATTACTGAAATTTCTCCTTTTCATTATGTGCGCGTGTGTGTTAACAGAATCAGAAGAAGGGAAAGAAACTTTCGTCCCTTGACATCCTATGTATGCTTGTCTATAACCCATCAGGAGTAAACATTTCACCATTGAAATAATTTGAAGCATTAAAAGTCTATTTATAAAAATTATCTCTCTTTAAAAATCCAGCTTGAAATTATTTCTGTTTATTCAAGCAAAACAGAAAAGGCATAAAAAGAAAAGTGTAATCAGTATGCATCTTCCAAATTCCAATGCACAACACAGCGTGCTAATTTCTCTTTATTTAGAAACGCCGATGTTTGAGTGGTATCACAAAAACTTCATGTTCCCAGTCTTGCAATGGATGCTCAGATTAACCTGATGGGGGTGTTGGGGTCCTGGAGCTCCTCGTGGCCCCTCTGGGACTTGTGGAATCGGGGGAACCTGAAAGGCCGACTCATTCTGAGCCTCAGTCTGATTCTCGTCTACCAGGGGTGGCCTATTACTCGGCCCCTCATCTACGACTCAAGGACTTTCTGTTTCCTTCCTACCTATCGACATCTCTGTAAACATGAGTTATAATCAAACTCCTATGACAACTCTATGGCAGGACTTGGAGATGAAATAAGTGCAACCAATCCTAAATGTCACGTAGCTTCCTGTTTATAAAATGTGGTGCACAACACATTTATAAATAAGACTCTACTAGACACAGCTTCTTAGACTCCATGGGACACATGCCTGCTCTAATACCACTTTGTCATAACCCAACCAAGGTGAGGTGGACAGACATATTAATTATGCGAGCTACCCATCATGTAAACAGATAACTTACTGCATTCAAAACCTGTAAATAGAAAATCCCAAATATATATATATATATATATATATATATATATATATATATATATATATATATATATATATATATATAACCCCATCAGCATGGGCCTAAAGGCCTCTACTTGTACATACATCGGACCAACATACGGAACCTGACCACATGCATACATACGTCTACAAAAGCCTTTAAGAATATCTTAATGACATAACATAGTTGGGACAGGGTCCCGACCTACCCATAAGTCTATATGCATAATAAAATCAGATAACATCTAGACTTGACTGTACTTCGAATGAAATAGAGTCTCGCCAATCAACTGTTGGACCTGTGACTCTATTTTGGAGGCTTGTCATACTGATTATATGAACCTACAACATGAAATGCAACATCCCCCACAAAAGGACATCTGTACAAAATAATGTAATGAGTATGTAAGGCAACTGAACAATCGTAAACAAGTACTATAACCAAATAAAAATATAACTGAAGAAATGGTTATGTTCAATGTGAATCAAGAGAAATCTGTAACATCATATAACATACTCTTACCAACTGGAATACATGGCACTTCTCTGTAGCTTGTCTTTCTGTAACAACATCTCACAGCTCATAGCATATTTAGTCTATAATACGCAAGTCACGTGAATACATGAAAAGTTGTAAGGCAAACTAGTTATATCGTCTCGTATGTATGTACTAGCTACCAGACTTATGTGTCTGTATTTTCTCGATTCACATGTCGGTACCCTCATATCTTATAAGCCGGTACTTCTGAACTAACGTATCCGTCATCTACTAAGTTATCATGCCCGTATCTACAAGGCTAGCACTCCTGTACTATAAGATTTTGTAGACCTGTTCATTATACGTATCTATCATTTCAAGAAACAAACTTCAAACAAATAGAAATATTATTTCATCATTACTAGCAATCGTCGATCCGTAAAACCATCATAGTGCCCGATGCTTAATCGTCACAAAACTTAATTTTCCATAAGGGAGTCACTCTAGCTCATAACTATCTTCCAAATAGGACAAGGAGCTACTATTAGCATACAAAACACGACTCATCAGGGCATTGTATGTTTCAGTATCACAAAGAAGAATATAATACAATGAAAGATAGCTCTTATGACATGAAAAGTACTCCCAACAAGGGACAAATAAGATTCAACAAACATTTCATGGAATACAAAACAAGAACATTTCTAACATTCAAGAATAGAGTCATTTTTGGCGGGACGTTCATTCACTTTTCGTTGTAACTGGATTATTGCCAAAAGAAGGAAATGATAGCTTTAACATACCTTTAAGTCGACCTTCTAACGGAGGTGACAGAATCAACTTCCTTTGTCATTCAATCTAAAACCATTGATACAACACTATTATTAACAACGAGAAGCACAACATTTAGCCAACGAATGACAAACTATTCTATACAAGCTTCTATAACACATATCTTCACCTAGCTACCTTCTAATCCCTGCAACTTCATCAATCAATACAAAACATATATATAAAAATCTCTAACCCATTCATATAGAACATACAACCCAACTTACCATAACATCAGTTCCAACACCTTATACAACACAACTAACATTTCACTACATCATCTAGCCATTCAACTTACAATTTTCATCTCCTAAGAATATTTACATCACCGGTTAACTCATATAATACATGTTCATACTTCCAGCACCTAAACATGACACGAACAACTTCTACACACCACACAACCCCCAACAAACCAAGGACAACTTTCAACCATGAACTTGTATCATCTAGACATATCTAAGGCTCAATTTAGTTTATTTACATATGAAAGGGAACGATTCTTACCTCAATTACCAAACAAACTCTAGCTCCACTTTACTTCCACCAAAGGTAAGCTTCAACTTATAGCACATGAAGAACAACAAGAACATCCCCTCAAAATGTCACACAACAACACCCTTAACCTAACTTCAAGATAGCCACATCTATTTTCAATTTCATCGCTATCCAACCCATCTAAAGTTGTATGAAGCTCAAATACATGGAGAATAATGATAATATTACCTTGGATACAATAATAAGTCCACTTGTATGTTACTTCTACTTGAAGTAACTTCAATTCCACAACACCAAAGGGAATAACAAGCTAAACTAACATCACAAGAACTTTAAAGGAGAAATCACTTCCTAACCTTGGAGAACTTCACTTGAATGGTAGGGAACTGCCTTGGGAATGTTTGGAGAGGGTGAGGATCAGGTTTGGTCTCAAAATGAGATTAAATGGGGTCTCCACGTTCATATAGAATTGGATAAGTTTCCACCGCCTATGTGGGTCCCAAATGGGGCTGCCTGTGCAGTCTCACAAAAATGTAAATATCTCTCTACTCTGATGTTGTATCGACAAATGGTTTTATGGGTTTGAAACAAGAATCATAGACCTTTGATATGGTGGGTGGATCATCCCGTAAATTCAAGTAAATTTATAGAAAAGCTCAGTGACATCTAACCTAAACTTCAGTACATTTATGAACGTAAGTTGTGATAATTTTTACCGACTTTTTTTTTAGAACTTGCTTAACTTCAACACTTCACATACGACTATCATATGATTAAAATACCTTATAACATGACCTTCTTATCATAATAAGCATTCCTAGTCTTATCCCAAAAAGTACGGGTTATAACATTTCCAATTTTCTGGCTTTCGATGAAACTTATTTTCTTCGATTCGTTTACCGTCTAAACCTTCCACATGTGTTATACATGGTTTTAAACACATAAAATTGAGAATGGTATTTCTCTCCAATCTTATATCGACTAACTTACGATGTACTTCAATGTACGAAAGTAGGGAATGTAACATTTATGCCGCTGATTGAATTCCTCTATCAGTTTGGGAACTAGAAACTCAAAATTGACAGTGAAGGCATACGTGTAAATCAAAGAAAAACCATCAATATGATAGGTAATCCGAGTGCGTTCACGCACAACGCTGATATTCACATTGTCACTCCAACCACATTCCAGTCTGACAGGAAGAAGATCTTTCTGTCGTATTAAAGATTCATACCCCTCCAACCACTTGCCATGACCATCACCTAGACAATAGCCGGAGAAATTAGGAGTCAAAGGAATGATGTCGGAAGAAAGAACCACTTCATCAACCTCAATTGAAAGCTCGCCTATGGGGGCCTTTCCCCTTTAACATGCCGACATTAGGGTTCCCTCCTCAACCTGCTCCTCATAAGATGGAGCGACAATGGACCATTCAGCAATGATTTGGAAGTAGAATGATGGGAAGAAGATATAGTTTACTCGCTACAACAAGGAGGGATATGGATTAGAGAAAAATGATTCAAAAACTTTTTGGAAAACAAATAGTTGATTGAGGGATGCATGAGTTTAAATAGGAAGAGAACTCATCATTGTGATGGGAAATCGTTTGATGTGTGCCTGGGCGAGGAATGGAAAGGCGTCGTCAAAATGATATTCGAGGGTGGCAATTCTGGTTTCGAAGCATACGTCATTTCAAAACCGTCAGAAGACTTTTTGTGTCCTTTGCCACCAAAGAAATATGAACTCTTCCACTTTCTGAGCATAATTGATTGAGTGCCCGAAAAGTGGGGGACTATCTGTATGGAGTAAAATACGATCCAAATCTGTGGGCAAATTAGGATATGACACGTCTGAAACATTGGCCTGATAAGCCTGACTCAGGAGTAGTAACTACAGTCCTAACACGTAAGCACCTTTGAATTAGTCGATCTTATCATTTGAAAATATGGAACCTGTATAGAAGCCCACCTAGCTCGAAATATGCAACACTAGGAATATGATGTTTACTTTGCAGCCGTTTCTGAGAAATACAAGATTGACTCCTGAAGAATCTCAATCATTGTGTAACTGCTGAAACATGCAGATACTGATCATTAAAAGCAGCATAGAATATGGAGTATGTTACTTAGGGTTAGGTTATAAAAAACCCTCTTCCTCACTTGTATTCCATCTGATTTTTCATCACTAAAGGTATTATTTCACTCTATTATTTATCAAGCTCTTAAATTCTTCAGTTTACATGTTTGTTACTTCCCGAAGATGTTGCCAGTCAACAATCCTGAAGACACTTGAATAAGAATCTCTTACCTTACCTTATATACTTTGCTTATTAATCTATTTTCTTATCCTTTACTATTACTCCTATTATCTAGAAAATTAGCATTAATAATATCATTATTTGGTCATTTTAATCTGCGTGTTCTTGAACCATTAAACAAATTCAATGATTTCTCTGAGTCGCATATTTAGGGGTAAACATTTCTTGGGATGTATGCTTGGAAGGTATAATTAGTTCTCACCGCAAATTTAGTATTGTCCTCTAGTGAAAAGAAGGCACTTGTATGATGTTTAATTTCAAAAGTAGCAGATAATTGTGTATATTTAATTGGCTAAACAAATGATATTTTGAGAAGCTTTTTGAAAATTTAAAACCCCTCTTGATTGGTGCACTGGAATGTCACAATCAAGTTTCAAAATTTACAGCAAGATCTTATTTTGTCTTACTCTTATCTACAGACTGATCTGGAATTCGTTCTATATCTAAAAACTTGATATTGGTAACATATTAAAACTCCCCATTTCTAAACATTTGAGAATTGCAATTTGAACGTAAGTAATTATCCATTTTAAAACTCTCCAATTCCCACCAATTCATTGTGTTTCAATTAAGGGTGTCTAACGGGGCGGGTTCGGGACGGGACCCGATGGGACGGGGGAGGTCGGGACCGGCGGGCCTGGACTGGCCAACGTCCCGTCCCGTCCCTCATCCCGTCGGAAAGGGGGACTGGTCTTGGCTGGGGGCGGGGCGGGGTCGGGATCGGGTATTTTTTTGACACTTAATTTAGAAAAATAATATATATAAACACTTAAATATTTGAACAAGATAGTGTAATAAAAATATTCCAAGACTATTTTTGTGCCTCTTATATTATTTAATAAAAAAATATATTTTTTGTAATACAATTTCAAAATTGCAACTTTGTGGTGTTGAAAGTTGCAAATCGCATAGGAAAATTCGCAATTAAAAAAATTACATATTTATAAACACCTTTTCTAATTTTTCTGACGTCTTGTGGTTCTTCGGTTGGAATTGGAATTTGGTGGTCAAATTGGTCGACGTCGCTTCCAGTTCCGTCGGATAAGATTTTGTTGTAGTTTTCGTCGTCTTCTTCGTTGATCTCCGGTTGACCGCACCTTCTACGCTCCACTCGTATCCAATCTCTAAATAAAACTACAATCTCCAAGCTGTCTCCCGCTAATGAGTGTCTGTGCTCTCCTATTTGAAATCTTCCGGCAGAAAAAACGCTTTCAGATGCTATTGATGACGCTTGAATGTTCAACACATCTCGGACCATCTTTGCTAGTGTCGGAAATGTCTTCTCATTTTCCCTCCAGTATTTAAGAAAGTCTTCACGTCCTTCTTCATTGAGAACTGCTTGGTACGGTACAACACCCTGCAAAACAAAAACATCAAACTCGCTAACTTGATTAGTAGTGGAGCCACTAAATATTCTATTTCTAAGGCTTTCAATACTAGCCGCAGAAACATGTCTTTTATAAAGTTGTATTGAAGAAGAAGAAGATGGTATAGAAGTCAGTTGGTGGCTAGCACTTTCTTGTTGGTAATGCGTATATTTTTTTTTGCATTCATCGTATATGCTAGACAAAACTTCTTCTTTAGTTGGTTCCTTAGGTGGTTGTTCATTTAGATTTTTTGGAGTTGGATGTGGAAGTACTGCTATACAATGATAAATAGTTTCAATAAGTGTTTTACAACCGTCTATTTTAATAGTCGGATTTAATACAACACCAATAATATAAATAGTGGGAATAGAAAAAAATATTTTTAATTTGAGAAACATTTTTTAATAGGTTGCCTTATAAGATGGTTGTTCCATATATTCATTAAGTAACAAAAATATTAGAGTTATATAGAATAACATAGTTGAAATAGTAGGATAATATATACTAGAAAATTCTTTAGTTTCTTGAAAAATTTCTCTAAAAATCCAATAAGTTCTGAATTTTCCCCCAATCATTATCTATAAGCATATCAGTTAGATTTCAATTATGGACATTAAAAAATAAAGTTATAGGTCTTCTATAATCGTAAGTAACAAGTAGTTGTTCATATAGAGAATTTCACATAGTCGCTACTTCTTCAGAAATTTTTCTAAAAGGTAATCCACAATCGTGACAATTTTTTTATATTCTTTTTTTCTTTGTATTCTATTACTTCTAAAAATAATGTTTATAGCAAATTGTACTTTATTAAGAATGTCTTCAAAAAGTGATAGACCATCCTTTACAACTAAGTTATAATTACGACACACACATTTTATATGAAAATGATTATGAAAAGATGGAGTTAATAGATCTTTTAAAAGTCTCACAACATAATTATTAGAAGAAGCATTACGTAACGTAACAATCATTATTTTGTCAGTTATACCATAATAATCGCAAACTTGATGAATATTTTCTGCAATAAAATTTTCAGTGTGTCTATCATCAATATATCTATATGCTAAAATACGTTTTTGCATAGACCAATTATGATCTATCCAATGACATGTTACAGTCGGTAAGCCTAAATAACATCACCAAGAACTCGTGATGACCATAACGAGTTTGGAAAGATGTTTTGAGAACATCCTCAGCCTTGATCTTCAACTGATGGTACCCAAACATCAAATTAATCTTTGAGAACATAGAAGCGCTCTGAAGCTGGTCAAATAGATCATCAATATGAGGAATCATATACTTATTTCTTATGGTGACACTGTTCAACTGCCTATAGTCAGTGCACATACGCATGGTGCCATCCTTCTTCTTCACGAACAACACAAGAGCACCCCAAGGAGACACACTAGGTCGAATAAACCTCTTACTCAATAAATCCTGAAGTTATTCCTTCAAATCTCTCAGCTCCACTGTAGTCATATAGTACGGAGGAATAGAAATGGGTCGAGTACTTGACTCTAGATTAATGTAAAAATTAATATCTCTATTCGGTGGCATGCTCGAAAAATCCGATGGAAAGACCTCGACAAACTCACTCACTACAGGACCTGACTCAAGGGAAGGAGTCTCTACACTCGTATCCCAAATATGAGCTAGGTACGCCAAACAACCCTTATCTACTAACTTCTTAGCCTGGGAGTAGGGCTAGGAACGCCATTCCACAGTCTAGAATTGCGTGGTACATTGATAACCAATCCATCCCAAAGATAATATCAAAATCAACCTTGTCTAATATGACCTAGTCTACCCAGGTATCATAACCCATAAAAGTAATCACACCAAGCTGATAGACTCGATCTACAATCACATAATCACTAAGTGGTGTAGGTACACGAATATGGATATCAAGAATATTACACCACATATCCAAATTAGTAGAAAAGTACGCATAGAATAACCTATACCCCAGATTAAATAACATTGAAGCAGACCGATGACAGACTAAGATGATACCTGTGATAACTACATCTAATGCCTCAGCCTTTGGCCTACCAAAGAAAGCATAACAATGAGTGCATCCTATCTCGAACTGAGTACCCTAATAGCCTCCTCAACCTGAATGAGCCCCATTTTTACTCATTTGGGATCCACATCAACTAGTGTGATGGCCACTACGACCTGATTGGAAACCCCCTTTACTAGACTGCCACCACCCCTAGAAGGATGTGCTAGGGTCTTGGGTACCTAGGATCCACCTAATCTAAGTCTTGGACATTCTCTCCTAAAATGTCTAACCTCACTACAATTGTAACAAGTCATGTCCACTAGGGCTACTGAATAGTGATAAAAGAACTTGAGTGACCACCACAGTCAAAGTACCAAGACTGAGTACCTCTAGAAGACCGGCACCTACTATAACTGCTCTGCCTCACAAAAGCAACATATGTAATCTGAAGGGCTTTCTGAATTGGTCGAGTAGACTGTGAATGCAGGAGTCTACCTTATTGTCCATACCAATGAGAAGTAGACCTACTATGAATACCCATATAGTTGCATCCTCTTGTCAGACTCATGAATAGGCAACTTGCCCTTCACGTACTCCACCATCCTAGCATGCTCTGCCACTACCCCAAAAAAAGCCCAGAGACCACCAACTATAACGTAGCCAACTCAAGGGTAACACTCAACCCTCTCATAAAGTATCTAACTCTCTCAGCCTCTGTAGGTAGCAACATCACTGCAAAGTGCAACAAGGCATGAAAATGAGTCTCGTACTTAGCAACTAACAAACCCCTTTGCTCGAACCTGGCGAACTTTTCACTCTTGTTCACACGCAAGCTCAGGGGCACATACTTCTCTAGAAAGATCCAATGAAATATGGTCCATGATAGTGGAGGCGACCTTGCTAGTCGATAATTAACATAAGCCTCCACTATTGCTTTGCATTACCCATACGCTGAAGAGTAACAAAATAGACCCCATGCGACTCGACGATACCCAATGTATGGAGCCTCTCATGGTTACTCACAATAAACTCATAGGCATTCTCTTCTGGCTGGCCATAGAATATGGGAGGATTCATGTTAGAGAGATTCTCTCATATCTTTCGCTCATTGTGGGTCATAGTAGCCCTTGTAACCGATTGGGGACCAAACTCTAGTGCCGAAATCTTATCAACACATGGTGCTGAAATAACAACTGGTTGAACCCCTGAAGTATAGAACTCGGGAGTCTGTCTTTCTCCCACTCGAGTGTGTGACCCAACTAGAGTATTTGGATGAATACTCGCCTGGGCAAAACCATCAAACACACTCAACAGCCTGACCAAAGTGTCCTGAAGAACTGTAGTAGCTATAAACCCAGACTGATCCTGGGCTGGCCCCATCTCTTCATCATAATGTTCATCTTGAGGCTTAATATACAGCTCGGGGGATACAAACATAGCATGAGCCTAATAGGCTCCCTGTTCTTCACCCCTCGCTGGTGAAGCTCCTCGGGCTCTACCTCAGTCCATACCATGACCTCTATCACAGCCATACATTGCAGGTGCAGGTGCAGGTGTCGGTGTCTCCTCTCTCACTGAGTGGTCCTGAGTCCTCACCATCCATGAGAGAATATGAAACAAACGTCAAACACCAAATTGATTTACCTTAGCATGAAATGAATGAAAAAAGTGAAATTTCCTATATGTTCCCTAGCCTCTCAAAGATAAGTACAGACATCTTCGCATTGATCCGCAAGACTCTACTAGATATTTCTCTTTTATTTAAGACCTTTTAAGTTAAAGCTATGATACCAACTTTGTCACAACCCCTTTTATGGCTCATGGTGGAACCTACACTTTTCCCACTGATAGACGAACCACTCCCAATTAACAACATGATTAAAAATATGAAATGTGGAAGTAACACCAGAATTAATAAGATTGTCTAATCATAACATAAATATGGAAATAAGTTTGATAATCATCAATACAACCCCCAAGAATTGGGTCAATGATACAAGAGTTCTAAAACCAAATACATGAATCAAATGGAAAAGCAACATAGTCTGAATATGTCTCTCAAGTAATTAAAAGACAATAGTAAAGGTAGGAGCATCCAATGGTATGTTGGAAAGAAGAATCCTCACCCTGAACACTGAAAGACCGTCGGCTCAAACTCAACCACGAGGTCCTGAACTAGTAGAAGACGATGAATCTTAATCCAAAAAAATGCAACAAGTGTAGCATGAGTATATAACATACCCCCGTAGGCATTATACACTGACAATGACAGAAAATACGTAATAGCCATAAATATCAAGTTGACACTTAAATAATTGTATACAAAGAAGGTTAAATAATCATTTAAGTCACCCTGTACACCTAAGATTACATTGACTTACTCAATTCACCTTGTTCACATAAGAGTTCAATAACCATATAAGTCACCTTATTTACGAAGAGTTACATAATCAAGAATTCGAGTATTATAAGATAAATATCAATGTCTTTATTAAGAAATCATTCAAGTTCCATTAACTATTCCAAGTACTTCACCAATAAATAGGTAATCAATATAATAATGTATGAATGAAATGAATGTAATGCACATGCCAGGTACCTTTCATCTCCAGTATACATGCGTTCAAATTCTATGACCGGCATATCCATAGGGGATCCCCGACGTCCATATGCTCATCCATTTCTCAATGGATCCCAATTCTAGGCAGAATGTTAATATCAATCATTTCCATCATATCAGTGATTCTAACCATCTCATAGAAACAACTTACCTTTTCCGGTCTCATTAGACCCATAGCATCTTCATACCAATCTCATTGTAGTATCATTAGAGCCATGAGTGTCTGAATACAAATGATAATACAATGCAAGTAATCAAGAGTATGAGATGCAATCAAGTATAAGAGATGAATACAACATGCTTTCAGGAAGTCATTAACACATAATCAATGTAAATCAGAATATCATATTGAAAGCATTTATGATGAGTAAACACAACAATATCAACAATGGCGAAAAGCCCAAACAACATCAAACATAACTAGCTAAAGATTGATTTCCCAAAATACCTATCATTACAGTTCAACACAGCACCCGGTTCCACACTAGCCCGAGTGTACCACTCAGATAACCAGGTCCATGTACGAATAGAACTTATGGCTGATGAGGCCGTACTAGAACATAACATGAATAAGAATACCATAAGAGGGTTGACAAGGCCACACTCTGTAATGTAAAGATAAAACTCAATCTGTGAGGGTAACAAGAGGGGATCAACCCGATATATATACATAAGCAGTGCCGACTAGGCCGCAACACAAGTCACAAAAAGATAGTCAGTTCAACAAGGCCATACATCAGCACATGTACATACTAGATAAGTTTGTGAGCCTCTACAAGTACCTCTAATGTCATATGGTAAGGACAGGGCCTCAACATACCCATACTATACATAAATATATCTAACATACTCGACACCTAACCAAGACAGCTCCGGAAATGATTAAGCTTATCCACTATTAGTTGAACTCAACCGCTCCAACTCAGATGGTCTATCAAGGCCCTTATTAGAACCTGCGGCATGAAACATAGCACCCCCAATGAAAGGGATGTCAGTACGAAAGAAATGTACCGGTATGTAAAATATGAATAGTAGTATAAAAGTATGAGTTGTAAAGAAGAGCATAAAATAAATTTGATATGTGTTCCACATAGGATGGACAATGAAACTCTGAAACTGAAATGAAACCTTTGTCTATAGACCTTACTATATAATCTGCCCTCGACTTATAGCTCGAGGTGTGTAATATGTCACTACCCTCAGGTAACACTCTTAGGTGTATGTATAGATTCACATATATATTCCTACCCTCCTGTTATAGCTCGGGGTATGTATAATATACATGTACAACTGCCCACCAGCTATTCTCAATGGTGGTATGAATAGTTTATATGTATATATAGGCATAATAGTACTTAAGGCCTCTTTTGGACTCAAAACTCTTTGACTCTATTATGAAATGACTTTCGGTCAACTTGACGACTATTCTTTGAAGTACTCTGTCTCAGAGGTTTATGACACCTTAGATGATCAACAAATAAGCTAGAAATATGGAGAACCATAACAAGAGAACTGTTCCGTAAAAGGATAAATGATATATGAATAGAATGAAGCTTTTGACGTTTCTTTTTGAAAATGATAATCACTTCGGATTTCATGCTTTTGAAAGAAGGGTATGCCTTTGAAGCATTGGATATTCATCTATTATATTTGATTGTATCTCACACATCCTGATTACTTGTCTTGTTATTGTTGCATTCATACACTCATGTTATTTTGATGATATTGAAAGTGGAGTGGTATGGAGATATATGGGTCTGATGTGATCGGAAAGGTAAGGATATTCTTATGAGATGGCTGAAACACTGAGATGATGGAAATAATTGATATGGCTCGAATGAGTCCTGGGTTCTAGCCAGATATGTGTGTTGAATTATGACTAGCTAAGAGCAGTATATGGACGACGTGGATCCCCCATGAGCCACGCTTCATAGAATTTGAATGTGTGTATACCAAGTTGTGAAAAGGTACCTTGCATTTGCATTCATAACATACATTCACATATACATTGATTACTTGATAATTAGTAACGTGATTTTGATTGGTTATTGTTACTTGGGTGATTATCATGAACAATGGATCCTGCTGATTTAACTCTGTAATATATGAGTTGGTTATTGAACTCTTATATGTGAGTAAGTTGACTTATGTGATTCATTGAACTGTTTAGAGTAGGATCTATTTGAGAGTCAACTGGATGTTTATTTCAATTATGTCTCTTCCATCGTTGTCGGCCTATGATTCCTATGGGGGTATGTTGTTTACTCATGCTACACTTTCTGCATTCTTTTTAATGCAGATTTTGTGCCTTCTACCAGTTCTAGACCACGTGGCTGAGTCTGAAGTTGGCGGGATTAAGTGTTCGGAGTGAGCTTTCTGCTTCACGGCATGCCCGAGACATCTTCTACACTTATGTCTTTATTTGCATTCGAGAGACATTCTCAGACTTGTTATTTCTGCTTTTTAGTGCTCTTGTATTACAGACTAGATCTTGGGGGTCGTATAACTAGATTATTGGTTGGATTTGGCTTTATTTATGTTATGATAAGACAACTTTATAACTACTTATTTTATTTTTTATTATTCTTTTATCGTATCTTATTAATGGGGAAGTGGTTCGCCTACTGGTGGGAAATGTGTAGGTGACACCACGATGCTTGAAAGGAGTCGTGACAAGATTTTAGCCTTCTAAATCATGATTTGGATGGAAAATGGAATTTTAAGCTCTAAGTTGAAATTATGTAATTCTTTGAATTGGAATTCCAATTGATGTCGGATGTTATTTTTGAGATTTAGACTCTATGAGCTATGGGTAAACTAATTTTGGGAAGAAATTACAATTTTACCCTCCGAAGCTCGGGGTCGACCTTTTGGATAACCTTTTGGGTTCAAATTAGTAATATATCAATATCAGTATCTACTGACTTGTATGTTTATGTAGATTTCATATTTAAAAAAATTGAAATCATTTGAAATCTTTAAGAAAAGGCATCAAAATAAGGCAAGTTGAGACCTTACTTGAGTTTATTTAAAGCGTTTGGTTGGTAATTATCTAATGATAAGGAAAATGGATAATAAGGGGGTCAGGTACTTGTAAGGTGATGAGAACCTGTACGAGTACCGGTTCCATGATTGAGGAATTTGTGTCTTACTTGAATTATTTATTTCAATTGTAAAGAAATGCCAAAGCATGTGAGCATTAGCTGATAGTTAATTTGATTAATGTGATTGTGACGTGAGATAAAAATATCTTACTTGATTGTTATGTGAAATATGACTCTCTTACTTATTTGGTTATGTGTTCGTGTTACTCCAAAATTCTCATTTATGAATGAAAAAGAGCTAAGTCGAGTCTTTACTTTATAGACTTGTTACTTATTTTGCTCTCATGTCATATTCATGTTTTCATATGGTATCGCATGCATATTGAACTTGAGAATACATATGGTGATGCCCGATAAGAAATGGTTTCGGGCTGAGTGATGCGGATGATAGCCGAAATTGGGCTAAGTACATGTCTTGAGAGCCGAGTTGGATAAATATTAAGCTTGAGAGCCGAATTGGCTAAGTATTGAGATTGAGAGCCATATTGGATGAGAACCCGATGGGAAATTATAATGCCCCGCTTAGTTGTTTTGAGCTTTTGACCTTTTATTCTTGAAATACCCTTCCCATAGCTTCTTTATGGTATTTATGACTTGTGAGGACGGATGACTGATAACATTCAAATCCACTCCTCAAGTGAGAAAGTGTACACAATCATATGCAATAAAATTTACCCAACTATGAGTCAGGGTCGAATCCCACAAGGAATAATATACTATGCGATTAAGCAAGTAAGGAATTAAAACTTACTAAGCTTAGTCAAACACTTGATAATATTTTAATTTTGAGAAAAATTATAACTAATACGGAATATAAACTAAACTGAAAAACAAGTAAAATGCTCAATGATCACAACTATAGATACAAGAAAAATTACTCTCAAATAACGATCCAATGTATTTTATGATGTTACAACTAAGAGCAACGGTATGTTAATAGGTAATTATTTCTAAAATCTCATTGAAAGTCTTTCAATCAAATCAAAGAATTTCACGCTAAGCTCTTTCACACCTTAGAGTGTGATAGTAAACACAATCAATTGAATCTCAAATTAACTTTTCTAGTTTTACATCAAGTTATTAGATGAGTTTTAAAGCCCCAAAATTCTTGCTATTTAAACTTTTCCTCACCTTTAGCTTTATTTTCCAAGAAAAGCAACGGTAATGAGGCACATTTAATGTTTGTAATCACTAAATGATATTAACGCTTAATAATAAATATGGAAACATTAACTCACCTCATAAGAAATAAAAAATATTTAATACATAAGCAAAACAAGAGATTCAATCCAAACTTTAACAATGTATATTCTCATAAACAAGTTTCAAACATTGGAATGAAATACGACATACTTAAATAGTCAATACATAGCAAGAAATTGAATAAATGAGTAAATGATTAAGAAGATTCTCATCAAGGTCTTATAATCTTCAATCCTCAAGGATGGGTGCAAGAACCCTACCTATCCAAGCTTGTAAAAATGAACAAAGATGTGAGAAATTTCCCCTATGTCTTGATTTTTTAGATTCTCAATTTTCCAATAAAAACAAAGAAAATAGCCTTCAGATTTCAAATTTTCATATCTGGCCATTTTTGTGCTTCTAACCAGTTTTGTCAATTTCTTCAATTTGACCTCTTTTTTTTGACATATTTTTCATTTGGTTTCTTCCTGATCACTTCTCAATATCATACAACCTGTAAAATAAAAGTAAACAACATTAAATGTACTATTTTCTCCAAACATAAAAAAAATCTAAGATTACTTGGGCTTCTTTTGTCCTGTCTTATGGGCATGTTCACAAAGGAAAAGGCTCTCCATGGGTAGTGTCTGCTTCGGCTGAAAGAGAATAGGCTGGCAGTCTTGAAGCGAACTCAAATTATTAATGGCGCAATTCTTGAGACAATTAGGTGAGTATCGGATCAGTTTTAGAAAAATTAGAAGTCTTGGGTTAAGGAAATGAAGAATTTTGACCAAAATCAACATTGGGCATAAATGGATCCGTGTCGAAGATTTTTCAATTCCATTACATCCACAATGTGATTTATAACTTAGTCGGGTAGTTGGTTTAGATTCCGAGAGTTTTGGATATATTTTCGATCATTCGTTGAGAATTAGTAAAGTTTAAGGATTTGAGTTAACTACGTTCAACATCGGGTGATGTGCGGTGAAATTGCGCATTTTTGATACCCCCTCCTTAAGCTTTTCTAGCCCTTTAATTATGTTTTAATGTCATTTCTTATGTTTATTTTGTGTGTGTAGGAATTTTGCCTCGAGAAACCAGAAATGAGAAAAAAAGCATAAATATGAACAAAAGTGCCATAAAAAGGAAGAATGCAGCAAAGACCAGATCTGCAGATTGCATAACTAAACTGCGGGCCGTAGATAAGGAAGCTACACCGCAGTTTCAACAGTGATTAGAGTATTTTGGAGCCCTGAAGTGCGACCCATTCTACGGTCCGCACTTCCATTTTACGGACCGTAGTTCGGTCTGTAAACCACTGCTCCACAATAGTCCCACCTCATATTGCAATGCTTCAGAGCATTTCTATGAACCGTAGTTATGTTCTACGGACCGCAGTTTCAGACAGTCCAAAGCAAGACCTACTGCGGTCACAGAGTGAATGGCTGTGGCATTTTTATAATTAAGTGAGTCCAAAATTTTGGGTTCCTATATAAGCCTTGTCTACAGTTCTGAGAAGAAAAACCAATAAAACCAATTCATATTACACAACACACACAACTCTCACAACTCTTTCTCCATTATATTTTGAGAGCTTAGAAGAGGGAGAACAAGCTTTGGAGGCTAGGGTTTCATCACCCATCACCTTGGAAGTGAAGACTTGAAGCCATTAATGAGCAATTCTTACTTCATCTCTTTATTTCCTTGCTTTGTAATGTTATATTTTGTGTGGGTGATGACTTTGGACAACAAAGTCGGAAGACTTGTTGAATAGTAATTAGAATTGACTCATGTTGCTTATGAATGTTTTAGTAATGATTATTTCTTGCTATTTATGAAATAGGTCTCTTACTTATTTAATTAATCTTGTTCTTGAATGTTTCCAAAGGGATTAGCTAACCCTAGGACTTGCACATCTATCCTTAATTAAACTTGAAAGATGAAATTAGGATTTGGGATAGATTGATTATCACGATTTGAGAATTTAACCCTCATCTAATAGGTTTGACCTTTAGATAGGAAAAACCCTAGTGTATCCTAAAATTTGAATATGATTAATGATCTTTAGTTTGATTCGAGAGAATAAGGTAAGATAGACCCGCTAAATAGTCGAGAGACATTAGTGGATAATTATGATTCCTAGGCTAATTTGCTAGACCCATGACTAATTAGTGATAGATAATTACTTGTAATGGATCATTATTGAGTTTAAGTTAAATTACTTTATTTCAAAGCACCGAATTTCCATAGCTTATGTTCTCCATTAGTTAGCTTTATTTTTATTATCTTTCAAATAAAAATCAATTATTAAAAATCATTTGGCTTAGCTAAATTGGTGACAATTCCATAACTAGCATAGTTGCCCAAATATATTGTTCCATGTGGGATCGACCCCGACTATTAGTTGGATAAATTATATTGCCACGACCGTTTACACTCTTTTTAGGAGTGAATTTGGACGTCATCAATTTTGGTATTGTTGTCGGGGGAATAATTGGCGTATTGAGTTAGTTTAGGAAGTAAACCGAAAAGGCTTTGTTCAAATTTTGTGAATATTTGTGACTCTTTTTGAGTATGTGTTTGTGATTTTTCGTGTTTCTTTGTGTTAGCTAGTTTTAGTTTGTGTTACTTGTGTCACTATGGCATCATGGATTAAAAATGGGTTTTATGGTTGCAATCCTTATTTTGATGACCCATGTCCATTTTGTGGAGGACCTCACTTTTGGAAAGATTGTGAAAATGCTCCCGGGAGAGAGATGTGTGTACCGTCCCTCCTATGATGGGAATATTTGTAATATGTGTGGTGGTTTATATGGATATTGGGGTGATTGTCCCTATTATTTTGCTCCCCTCCCCCAAATTATTCTAACGAGAATGCTAGTTGTGCTTTTGAGTTTGATAGGAACAATGACATGGCAAATGAATGATAAAGTGTTGAATTTGAATGCATCCAAGCAATGATACAAACCTACATAGAACGGGAATCTAGATTGGAGGAGGAGAGAAAAATCCTCCTACAATATATCTTGGCAAATGGTGAAGCATTAAAAAGAGAAAATGAACTCATTGAGGAAGCCAACCCATCAAGTGTCATGGATTTGTTTACTCCTCAATATGGATTGGTTGAAGAAGAAACTTCAAGCTCAAGGCATGAGCCCAATTTTTTTATGGCCATAACGGAGGTCGAGGAAATGAAGAAGTGGTTCAAATTGAAGAAGAGAAAAATTGTGAAGAAGAAGTCTCTATCTCTCAAAAGGATGAAATTGAGAAAATATTAAGTAGCATAATGGGGATGAGTGAAAATTTTGGGAAAATCTTGAATAATTGGTGGAAAAAAGTTCAATATGGAAATTATGAAGATATCCACAACATGGATTTCACCATGAATGTATTATTGCAAGCCTTGAACAAACCCCACCACCAAGAAATACTTGACTAAGTAGATATTGTGAGCCAAGATTGGTTATAGAATCAAGCTTAACAACTTATAGTCTATGGGGATCACCGTGAAGGCATTTCACAGATGATGAAAGAATTTCTAAAGATGAAAGTCGAGCAAAGTCAAGGATTGGACCTACTTGGAATTGCTATCCGGGACTTGGACGTCGAATTGAATGCAGAGGTTGAGACATAGAATGTTCAACAACAAATGGTCAATGATAGTGTTCTTGAGTTGGGTTCCATGGAAGATGCAGTCAAGATTGATTTGGAGGAGCTAATGGCGGATTGCAAACCAACCAAGCCAAAATTAGTGAATGACGTAGATGTTGAAGAAATGATACTATAGTTGCAAATAAAAGTTCATGAAATCATTTTTAAAGACTAGTTCATTTGGGGTTGACGATGTCAAAAATTGAGTAAGTTTGGAAATGGAGCATCCTAGATTGCATTCCAACCATTTCTCAACATTGTTCTTGGTTGATGATATGGATGTTGAAATGACCAAGCCTATGGAGAATTTTGGATATGAAGAATAAGGTTCATTCATTTTAAAGTTTTCATGCCAAACCGACAATATGGCATCCATCACTTGAAGGTCAAAAAGTGTAAGATGTGACACTCAAGAGTTGACCTCTTTCCTTTCCTACCACCGCTTCAAGAGCATCACCGGAAATTTGATTTAAAATTGAGGCGACAATTCATATCCTCCAAGTGGAGAGAAAAGTTGTAAAGGTGACATACGTCATGCCGCGACGTCAAATTATGCGCTATTGGGAGGAAACTCATTTTTTTTACTTTTGGTTTTTATTTTATTTTACTCCATTGTGTGCTTTGATCGTTTTTCTAAGTGTGTAGGAACAGAAAAACTGGTACATGGAAGTGGAGATGGAAGTGTTGAAGAAAAAAGAGTTGAAAAGAAGGAGGACCATTATGATAACTCTTCTGCAGATCGTAAACACGATCTGCAGACCGCATTTTGGTACGCAAATTCTTCCAGACGATGTGAAAAATGGAACTTGAAAAAGTTCAAAAATGCAGACCATTCTGCGGTCTTTATTCCTTGTATGTAGCCCACACTTTCGACCGCAAAATCGGTAGACCACTGGGAGGTTGAGCATAATATTACGGAGGGAAGGACCTATTCTGCGGACTGCAGAACAGTTCTGCGACCTATTTTGCGGACTGCAGAACAGTTCTGCAACCTATTCTGCGATCGCATTTTGGGTGTTATGCAGTCGATAAAAAATAGGTGTATCACACACCTCGAATACCTTTGGGCATCACTTCACCTGCTTGTGCTATTAGTCCTACACCACTAGAGTCTGAAAAGGGTAGTTAAGAGTTACCCGCTCCTGTTTCACAGTCCGAGGGCACTGATGCCCAGACAGAGCCAAACTCAGGAGAGGTCTTAATGCGCCACAGGGATCCCCTCAAAGTTTTGTCCTTATATTTTAATTTTATACATTATGGACACTGCATGCTTTTAAAGTTGGGGTGGGGTAACATGTTTAGTCTGCTCTGTAGTTTTTCCTTTGATCACCCTTGGTTTTTCTTTGCCTGGTTCTTTTCCAAAGGTGTATGTTCAGTAACCATGGCCTAATGAGAGTATTTTGACTTGGTTGGTACTTTTATGTAGTTTCTAGCATGTGTAGCTTCTTTTTGGTTTTGACAACACCCCTCAAAAAGTTGTATTTTGAAAAAAAAAGCGTAGTCATACACTTGAATGATCATTTTGTGAAATCATGTCTCATTTTGTGACTCCATGTCTACTTGTGTTTGAATCTTCATAATATGATAGCCTTGTATTCAATAGAGACCTGAAATGTAGCGGTTCTTGTAGTTCATGTGCATTGTGTGGTGAGGATTTGATTGCTCTCTTGTGCTTGCTTGTATTATCTAGAACTTGCCTCATGGATTTCTCACTGTGAAAATAGGAATTGCTTGGTTGAGGAAAGGATCTTAGGCCTTCATATGAGAGTGAACCTTCTTGATTAAGACTTATTTGACCTATCCGTGAGTTGAGAAAACTAGTTGTCCCCTTTTGAGCTTTTTAACTTATTATTTGGCTACCACATTACAAACCAAAACCCTTTTGAAATGAACCATATTTTGAACCAAAATCCCTCCTTGTAATCATGAGAAGTGAGAATTGAGGTCAAAAGCCTAAGTTGGGGGTGGAACAAGAGAGAAAATAAGGGAAGCAGATTGTGATGTGAGTGGTACCAAAAAATATATTTTGAGAAAAAGAAGAAAATGAAATTCAAGAATAATAGAAAATAAAAGAGAAAATGAATCACAAAAAGAGTTAAATAAAATGGTGATACTTGAATAAACCAACTCTGTAAAAATAGAGGGTAATGTTCAAACCCCTAATTCGGTTTACACCCTGATCTTAACTATTTTAGATCATTTTACAGGCAATTATTCTACTAATTATGATAATATCAGGACTCTTCTCCAGAATCATAGATGTCCTACCCTAACCTCTTTCAGATGGTATAAGGATGTCTTTCTTAGCAGGGTTTATAATCTCCCTGAAGCAAGTGATCTCTTTTGGAAAGCCAGATTCATTGATGGCCTCCCTCCACTCTTCGCAGAAAGAGTTAAGAGAACACTGAGGGTTGATTCCTCGGACTCCCAGATACCCTGGGATATATTTTCTATGGCATGCTTATCAGCAAATGCACGGAAGAAGGCCTTGCCTTATGCAATGACATTAAATTGCAACGACAGCTGAAGAAACAAAGACTCACTGAGAAAACTCAGTTAGGAGAATTCTGCCAGCAATTCGCAATGGACGAATCTGCCCCTACCCAGAAAATCGGGAAAAGGAAGAACCACGTGGTCAAACCACACAAAAAGGAGTACTATGAAAAGTACAAGGCGGCCCCATACAAAAAGAAAGCTGCAAAGCGAAGGGCCATAAATCAAAAGAAGGGTTACGTCCCCAAGAAAAGGACAACCAAAACCACTACATGCTATGCGTGTGGAGAAGTGGGCCATTACGCCAATCGGTGTAAGAAAAAGAAGGCCGACAAGATAAAGGCACTCAAGATTGATGACAACATCAAAGATGCCTTGATGAAAATCATGATCCCATCCGACGATTCGGATGAATCGAATAAATCCGTCACTACGGATTCGGAGGATCCATATTCATCCTCCTCTGAGGAAAGTGACTCCTGTATCCGTACTTCCAGTAACTGCCAGAAAAACAAAGAGGAAGTTACAGAGGACGAGTTTTATAAACTCCAAGCCCAATTCTCCAGCTTCAATGTGAGCGTTATCAATAGAGAAGAAATTAATGATCTTCTGAAAGATATTCCAGAAAACGCCCAGAAGGCAAAAATCCTTGATGCTTTACTTAAAGCCCAGGAAAAAGATAGGATGCCTCGAAAGATCAAATCTCGGATTGATCCTCCGTATAATTTATCAGAGATACTAACTGACTTGCAGAAAAGGAGAAGCGGTAGCAATATCCTGACAACTCAGCAGTTAAAGGAAGAGATTCATGATCTCAAAGTAGAGATAACCCATCTCCACAAAAATTATGGTGGACTGGAAAATAGGATTGCTCTATTAGAACAAATCTCTTATGAAGAGAAAGAACCAGAGAACCTCCACACCCCCATTATCGAAGAACCAGGAACTTCATATGATAATGATGGAGAACCTACAGAAGGTGTCAGCGTTATTACACGCCAGAGATGGATCACCCATATCACTTTGCTAATCAAAGGAGGGGCCATCTACAGAGATGTTCCGACATTAATTGATTCCGGAGCAGATGTCAATTGCATCAGAGAAGGATTGATTCCTACAAAATACTTCACCAAAACAAATCGGAAAGTATCTGGAGCAGACGGAAATGATTTCGGTGTCTCCTACAAATTATCTCGGGCATATGTTTGCCACAACAAGGTTTGCATAGAACATTCCTTTACTTTAGTAAAAAATCTTACTAATGATATTATTTTAGGTATACCGTTTATTAACGGATTAATGCCTCTTAACAATGTTACTGAAAAAGGTTTTTCAGGTACATATGAAGGAAAACAGATTACTTTCCCTTGGGTTGATTCTTATAAAACTATCAGCTTTGTTAATCTTGTGCAGAACAAGCAACAACATTTGGACTAACTGCAGCAAGAACTAATGGTCTACAATGTAGAAAACCAGCTTACAAATCCTAAATTGCAGGATAAGATCAAAGGGATAGAAAATAATTTTGCCATTTCTATCTGTGACGATTTACCCACAGCTTTTTGGAACAGGAAAAAGCATATCGTCAAACTCCCCTATGAGGAAGAATTTAAAGAACAGGAAATTCCTACCAAGGCCAGACCTTGCCAGATGAACATGGAATATCTGGAAATTTGCAAAAAGGAGATTGCTTCTCTCATAGAGAAAAAACTCATCAGACCTTCAAACTCTCCATGGAGTTGTACAGCGTTTTATGTTAATAAACATTCAGAACAAGAACGAGGAGTTCCCCGACTGGTTATTAACTATAAACCTCTGAATAAGGTTTTAAAATGGATCATATATCCCATACCCAATAAAAAAGATTTATTGGATAGATTATATCAATCTAACATCTTTTCCAAGTTTGATTTGAAATCATGATTTTGGCAAATACAGGTACATGAACCTGATAGGTACAAGACTGCTTTTACAGTCCCCTTCGGACATTACGAATGGAACGTCATGCCTTTCAGACTCAAGAATGCCCCGTCCGAATTCCAACATATCATGAATGACGTCTTTACCCCCTATAGTGGGTTTATCATTGTTTATATCGATGATATTTTAGTTTATTCAAAAACTGTTCAAGAGCATATTAAGCATCTTGATATTTTCAAAAAGATTATTATCTCTAATGGTTTAGTTATTTCAAAACCAAAAATGAGTATTTTCCAGACTAAGATAAGATTTCTTGGTCATAATATTGAAAAGGGGAATATTATCCCAATTCACAGAAGTGTCGAGTTCGCTCCTAAATTTCCAGACGAACTCCTTGATAGGAGCCAGCTTCAACGGTTCTTAGGCAGCCTTAATTATATCGCTCCCTATTATAAGAATTTATCTACTGACACAGCAGTTTTATATGACAGGCTGAAGAAATCTGCTGGTCCCTGGACCAAGGTTCATACTGAGGCAGTTAAAAAGATCAAAAAGATCGTCCAGGCTTTGCCATGTCTTATGCTTGCTAACCCAAATTGGGGAAAAATAATTGAGACAGATGCTTCTGATATCGGTTATGGAGGAATTCTCAAGCAGATCAATCCCCAGACTAAACAGGATTATCTTGTCAGATATTATTCAGGAAAATAGTCTAGTAGCCAGAAGAATTATGCTACTGTTGCTAAAGAAATTCTAGCAATAGTAAAATGTGTTCTGAAATTTCAGGATGACCTTTATAATTCTAAATTCCTGATAAGAACAGACTGCAATGCATCCAAATTCATGTTTCAAAAAGATTTTAAACATGATGTGTCCAAACAAATGTTTGCTAGGTGGCAGGCCCATTTGGCCCCATTTGATTTTGAAATTCAATATCTAAAAGGTGAAGATAATTCACTACCTGACTTTCTCACTCGTGAATTTTTGCAGGATTAAGCATGTGTCCACAATGGACACCACCCACTCCTAATAGGAGCAGGGGCAGAGGTCGCGGAGATCGCGGCCGAGGTCGAGGAAAGAATGACCCAAGGACTATTCCTAAGGTCAAGCTAGTTGAACAAGCTTCTTCTAGCCAGCAGGGCTCATATGCCCAAAAGCTGTTACAACAAGAGGAAGACAGAAACCAATATTTGGTTCGTCCTCATGAAGAGACAATTCTCTTACTTACTCATGAAGATAAAAATTATCTGAATGACCCTTGGATTCTCATGAATCGATACGTAGAAAATTTCTACCACCCTTTTCAAGAAGGGAAAAACAGGATGTATTATGAATACATTCTCACAGCTACAAGCACAGCTGATATTACCTCCTACCCAGAGCATAAACCTGGAGTAGAGAAGAGTTATTCTAAGCTCTATCTGAAGAAGATTATATCTCCTTATGAATGGGGAATCAGCCCCTTCCGATCCAAGGAATTCATAATTCCAAGAACCGATATTCGGTTGGCTTTCAATTACTATGATTATATTGATGCCTTCACATATGTTTTTTATTATGAAAACAAAAAACATGGTCATACATGGTGGGTTAAATTAAACCCAGACATTTTCTGCATTAATATTTCATATGATAGGCTAATAGCCTATACTGTCTAAGAATGCTCTGAGAATATGATTTAAATAAGTAAAGGTTTTACAAAATTCAAGTTTTAAGGGAGTACATAGCAGTGTGAGTAATGTTAATACTTGGGTAGGCTATTCTTAAAGATGTCCGTACATCTGCTCATACTTAGCCGCAGCCAAGGTCAGGCGTTATGGCGTTTTCTTGAGCTACAGTTCAGGACTGGTGAATAGCTAACGTACTGGTATTTGACATAGTCAAATCTTATATGCATAGTACTACTTAGAACTTGAAGGTTGTTGATTAAATCCTATACTTATGTCTTATTTCACGATAAGATCCTTTACAGACCTATGGATCAGGTCTTATTGTGGTATCAGAGTCATACTTGATGAGTATTCATAGACAGTATTTCTTAAAAATATGAATATTTTCAGAAATTATAAGCATAGTGTTAAGAACGCTAGGACAGAAGAATATGAACTTCCGACTCAGCTTGATGCTTTAAACAAATGGACAATTCCATTTGTTGCCACAAAAGAAATTTATAATTTTGGTATTTTCGAAAACCTTCGAAATCGTCATATTATTAAGACGATAGAAGAATCGGTCCAAATGGATAACCAAGAAAAAACTATTCAGTTATTTTCTGATTCTGATATTGATAGATATCAAAAAATGCATTACAAATTTCTGCATATTGGTTTAGTGCAAATTGCTTTTAAACCGTTAACCTTAGAAGGTTTGCCAGAAAGCTTTATGACTGTTCTAAGAGATGCCAGAAACTTAAACTGGAAACAATCTCTTATGAGTGCTATGCAGTCAAGCTTAGCCTATGGCCCAGTATATTTTAATGTCAGACCCAATCTTACTTTATCTTTGTCTGATCCTAATAAACTGCATGCTTTAACTTTATATGTGAAAGCTAATGGGTATAATTATATGCCTGAAATAGAAGTTATGAGTATATGTTATCGTGTTTATTTCCGTGTGTTAGATACCATGAATCCCAACTGTAGAATCATGGACGACAAGAGAAATAGGCAGACTGTCTTGATTGAGACAAACTTAGCCAAAAGGTCTAAAATTACTACTAGAAGACCTATAAGCTGGGATGAAATTAATTATCCCGAAGATTGGATAATAGAAAAAGCTATCCCGGTTCATCCCAGGATAGATTTCCAGATCGCTCATGTGGTCCAAACTACTGACGGCAGTATTCGCCTTCAGTTTGCAAAACAGCCTAAATTAGGCAGATCTTTGTCATCTCGTTATTATATATCTCCTTTAGATGACATCGCTGGTACATCTGCTAGAGCCTCAACGTCTCAAGTAGATGAAGACCTTTACAAAATCACCACCCCCTCAGAAATTTCTCGGGAGGAAAAGGTTGACAAAATAAAGGTTGAAAACCAGATTCCAGTTGAAATTCCGGCAGAAAATATTAATTCTGATTATACTGATTATTTCCATGAAGGTTGATTATCCTGATGATCCCCTTTATTGCGGTCTGAATTATGCTCCTGATTCTGACTTACGCAAATTGATTAGAAATAATTTTAATAGTTCTGATTACACGCTTTTACGTAATTGGTTTCAAACATTTTTTACAAAAGAAGAGCAGGATGAGATTACAGAACAATTTTATGGTGATCTTCAAACAAAGCAGGATTTTAAATATTTTGCTAATTGGTTTGTTGAAGATTATGCTTTGCCTAATATCAATGTTATAGAAAGGCAATGGCATTTAGACTCAAAAAAAGTTCTTAAGAGTCTTTATCCGC
Source organism: Anisodus acutangulus (assembly GCA_029783415.1). Classification (NCBI taxonomy): domain Eukaryota; kingdom Viridiplantae; phylum Streptophyta; class Magnoliopsida; order Solanales; family Solanaceae; genus Anisodus; species Anisodus acutangulus. The sequence continues at coordinate 16,269,690 of CM056507.1, read as the reverse complement.
CAGATGAACCCTTTTCATTAAAAAGGGATAACAGCAACCATGATTTGCAGGCCCAACCCTATCTTAAGATGTTACAGGGTGCTCTCAATACCGATCACTGGAACAATCTTTACAGACAGGGGAATAGCACAAATGTCTCTCTCAAAGTCCTAGGAGAACAAATGACTTTATTACATAATAAGGTCGACAGGCTCAGCTCCCTTATTGAGGAGCAAAGAACAAAAATAATTGCAGAGGAGAGAGCTAAGAAAGCTCAAAAGCCGCTGGAAACCAGTGCAAATGTCCAACCCCCTGCATCAATGGAAGGGATAAACCTGGCAAAAGATCAAGGGAATCCGTTAGCCAAAGATATCGAAAAATTGATATCTCAACTAAGTGATAAAATGAAATTATCACCTTCTACTTCCAAATCTGTGATTGGAATGGTCAATACCAAAGACACAGGAGAAAGCAGTGACAATCGTATTGCTGCGGTAAAGAGAGGGAGTAATTGGGCTCCCAGAAACGCCTCGGAAAGCTATTACTATCCAAGGCCCACTCCCATGGATGTCCTTATTGAAGAAGGAACCTGGAAGAATGATCCCACAGCCTATACAGGTACCGAGATCATAGAATGGAACATTGACGGTGGCGCTGAGACTCAGATCTACATAACCTGCCACAAAATGCTCATGTATGCCGCAGCTGCTAAAGGTAATAACCAAACAGAGCTGAGCATAACAAAAATGATCTGTGTTGGATTTACAGGTCAACTGAAAGCGTGGTGGGATAATTATCTCTCGCCAGATCAAAAGCACAATAAGACCTGATGCATAGGTCTGTAACGGATCTTATCATGAAATAAGACATAAGTATAGGATTTAATCAACAACCTTCAAGTTCTAAGTAGTACTATGCATATAAGATTTGACTATGTCAAATACCAGTACGTTAGCTATTCACTAGTCCTGAACTGTAGCTCAAGAAAACGCCATAACGCCTGACCTCGGCTGCGGCTAAGTATGAGCAGATGTACGGACATCTTTAAGAATAGCCTACCCAAGTATTAACATTACTCACAGTGCTATGTACTCCCTTAAAACTTGAATTTTGTAAAACCTTTACTTATTTAAATTATATTCTCAGAGCATTCTTAGACAGTATAGGCTATTAGCCTATCATATGAAATATTAATACAGAAAAATAAAGGGAGAGGGAGGTATACCGAAACGAAGCCAAGAACACAAGAGTTGAGCCAATTCCAATCTTATTATTGAAAGGAGAATTTACAAAGCTCATTTTTGGGGTTTTTTCTGATACCTATACAAATGAATGAGAGTCCCCTTTTATAGACGAAGGCGGACTTCAACTAAGATTACAATTTACAGAATTAACAGTAAAAGAATCTAAATTATTACAACAAAACAAAACTACTTTGCGGAAAGTAAATAACTTTACATAAAGTAAGATAAGATTCCCGACACATGTCGCTTTCTTATCTTCAAAAAGAAAAAGTAAAAGAAAACAAACGACTTTTGATAAAGTCGGAATAAACTTTTCATAAAGTTAACAGTGGTCGAATGTGACCTTCACTTGTCTTGACAGGACATGGGTCCCTTCTGCTTTTATTCTTTCATTTTTTCCTTGCCACGTGAAGACTTATCTTCCTGTCGGGCTTTGGCCTTTTCCTTGACAGCTTCAATCAAGCCATCGAACAAATCCGTTGTAGAGGGGTGATAAGAATAGTCTTCCTCTCCTTGGGAATCTTGGAATAGTCCGTCGTCCTGGGTGTCTCTCATTGAGGCAGTTGATATTTCCGAATAAGGACTTTCATCAATCTTTTTAGCAAAGTTTTTAATAAAGTCTGCCTTAATTTTATCAAGATAGGCAGTCATGAGTTCTCCTCTGAAGCATGAGGATTCTTCATTTTAATGGTTTTCTCTAATTTAGAGAAGATGGAGTCATCGTCCTTTGATTCAACCTTAATTTGGTGAATAGTTCTGAGATTTTTTAATAAGGAAGTAATTTCTCCCTCAAGCTCCCATCCATATGTTCGGGTTGGGTTTTCTGGATCCTTGTCTAGTAATTTAGACCAGAATTTGCAGAGAAATTTTTTCTTAAGACATAATATGTCTTGCTGGTTTCTCCCTGCTTCGGGAATTCATTTCCAGATCCATGGGGTTCCGGTCTGCAAGAAAAACATTAGTGATGCCGATCCCTCGACATAGTCAAAAGGGTTTTCCGGCGTGACACATGGTGTCAAATGAATCCATTCCTTATAATAATCCATATAAGGGGCTGGTAGGATCTGAATTTCAGGTCCGATGATATTCCACCAAGGGAAGATCCAGCCTGGTAATAACAAACCATTTTGGTTGTTTTTGAAAATGTCTGGGTTTAATTTAACCCACCATGTATGACCATGTTTTTTATTTTCATAATAAAAAACATATGTGAAGGCATCAATATAATCATAGTAATTGAAAGCCAACCGAATATCGGTTCTTGGAATTATGAATTTCTTGGATCGGGAGGGGCTGATTCCTCATTCATAAGGAGATATAATCTTCTTCAGATAGAGCTTAGAATAACTCTTCTCTGCTCCAGGTTTATGCTCTGGGTAGGAGGTAATATCAGCTGTGCTCGTAGCTGTGAGAATGTATTCTTAATACATCCTGTTTTTCCCTTCTTGAAAAGGGTGGTAGAAATTTTCTACGTATCGATTCATGAGAATCCAAGGGTCATTCAGATAATTTTTATCTTCATGAGTAAGTAAGAGAATTGTCTCTTCATGAGGACGAACCAAATATTGGTTTCTGTCTTCCTCTTGTTGTAACAACTTTTGGGCATATGAGCCCTGCTGGCTAGAAGAAGCTTGTTCAACTAGCTTGACCTTAGGAATAGTCCTTGGGTCATTCTTTCCTCGACCTCGGCCGCGATCTCCGCGACCTCTTCCGCTGCTCCTATTAGGAGTGGGTGGTGTCCATTGTGGACGCATGCTTAATCCTGCAAAAATTCACGAGTGAGAAAGTCAGGTAGTGAATTATCTTCACCTTTTAGATATTGAATTTCAAAATCAAATGGGGCCAAATGGGCCTGCCACCTAGCAAACATTTGTTTGAACACATCATGTTTAAAATCTTTTTGAAACATGAATTTGGCTGCATTGCAGTCTGTTCTTATCAGGAATTTAGAATTATAAAGGTCATCCTAAAATTTCAGAACACATTTTACTATTGCAAGAATTTCTTTAGCAACAGTAGCATAATTCTTCTGGCTACTAGACCATTTTCCTGAATAATATCTGACAAGATAATCCTGTTTTGTCTGGGGATTGATCTGCTTGAGAATTCCTCCATAACCGATATCAGAAGCATCTGTCTCAATTATTTTTCCCCAATTTGGGTTAGCAAGCATAAGACATGGCAAAGCCTGGACGATCTTTTTGATCTTTTTAACTGCCTCAGTATGAACCTTGGTTCAGGGACCAGTAGATTTCTTCAGCCTGTCATATAAAACGGCTGCGTCAGTAGATAAATTCTTATAATAAGAAGCGATATAATTAAGGCTGCCTAAGAACCGTTGAAGCTGGGTTCTATCAAGGAGTTCGTCTGGAAATTTAGAAGCGAACTCGACACTTCTGTGAATTGGGATAATATTCCCCTTTTCAATATTATGACCAATAAATCTTATCTTAGTCTGGAAAATACTCATTTTTGGTTTTGAAATAACTAAACCATTAGAGATAATAATCTTTTTGAAAATATCAAGATGCTTAATATGCTCTTGGACAGTTTTTGAATAAACTAAAATATCATCGATATAAACAATGATAAACCCACTATAGGGGGTAAAGACGTCATTCATGATATGTTGGAATTCAGACGGGGCATTCTTGAGTCCGAAAGGCATGACGTTCCATTCGTAATGTCCGAAGGGGACTGTAAAAGCAGTCTTGTACCTATCAGGTTCATGTACTTGTATTTGCCAAAATACTGATTTCAAATCAAACTTGGAAAAGATGTTAGATTGATATAATCTATCCAATAAATCTTTTTTATTGGGTATGGGATATCTGATCCATTTTAAAACCTTATTCAGAGGTTTATAGTTAATAACCAGTCGGGGAACTCCTCGTTCTTGTTCTGAATGTTTATTAACATAAAACGATGTACAACTCCATGGAGAGTTTGAAGGTCTGATGAGTTTTTTCTCTATGAGAGAAGCAATCTACTTTTTGCAAATTTCCAGATATTCCATGTTCATCTGGCAAGGTCTGGCCTTGGTAGGAATTTCCTATTCTTTAAATTCTTCCTCATAGGGGAGTTTGACGATATGCTTTTTCCTGTTCCAAAAAGCTGTGGGTAAATCGTCACAGATAGAAATGGCAAAATTATTTGCTATCCCTTTGATCTTATCCTGCAATTTAGGATTTGTAAGCTGGTTTTCTACATTGTAGACCATTAGTTCTTGCTGCAGATAGTCCAAATGCTGCTGCTTGTTCTGCACAAGATTAACAAAGCTGATAGTTTTATAAGAATCAACCCAAGGGAAAGTAATCTGTTTTCCTTCATATGTACCTGAAAAACCTTTTTCAGTAACATTGTTAAGAGGCATTAATCCGTTAATAAACGGTATACCTAAAATAATATCATTAGTAAGATTTTTTACTAAAGTAAAGGAATGTTCTATGCAAACCTTGTTGTGGCAAACATATGCCCGAGATAACTTATAGGAGACACCGAAATCATTTTCGTCTGCTCCAGATACTTTCCGATTTGTTTTGGTGAAGTATTTTGTAGGAATCAATCCTTCTCTGATGCAATTGACATCTGCTCCGGAATCAATTAATGTCGGAACATCTCTGTAGATGGCCCCTCCTTTGATTAGCAAAGTGATATGGGTGATCCATCTCTGGCGTGTAATAACGCTGACACCTTCTGTAGGTTCTCCATCATTATCATATGAAGTTCTTGGTTCTTCGATAATGGGGGTGTGGAGGTTCTCTGGTTCTTTCTCTTCATAAGAGATTTGTTCTAATAGGGCAATCCTGTTTTCCAGTCCACCATAATTTTTGTGGAGGTGGGTTATCTCTATTTTGAGATCATGAATCTCTTCCTTTAACTGCTGAGTTGTCAGGATATTGCTATCGCTTCTCCTTTTCTGCAAGTCAGTTAGTATTTCTGAGAAATTATACGGAGGATCAATCCGAGATTTGATCTTTCGAGGCATCCTATCCTTTTCCTAGGCTTTAAGTAAAGCATCAAGGATTTTTGCCTTCTGGGCATCTTCTGGAATATCTTTCAGAAGATCATTAATTTCTTCTCCATTGATAACGCTCACATTGAAGCTGGAGAATTGGGCTTGGAGTTTATAGAACTCGTCCTCTGTATCTTCCTCTTTGTTTTTCTGGCAGTTACTGGAAGTACAGATACAGGAGTCACTTTCCTCAGAGGAGGATGAATATGGATCCTCCGAATCCGTAGTGACGGATTTATCCGATTCATCCGAATCGTCGGATGGGATCATGATTTTCATTAAGGCATCTTTGATGTTGTCATCAATCTTGAGTGCCTTTATCTTGTCGGCCTTCTTTTTTTTACACCGATTGGCGTAATGGCCCACTTCTCCACACGCATAGCATGTAGTGGTTTTGGTTGTCCTTTTCTTGGGGACGTAACCCTTCTGTTGATTTCTGGCCCTTCGCTTTGCAGCTTTCTTTTTGTATGGGTTCGCCTTGTACTTTTCATAGTACTCATTTTTGTGTGGTTTGACCACGTGGTTCTTCCTTTTCCTGGTTTTCTGGGTAGGGGCAGATTCGTCCATTGCGAATTGCTGGCAAAATTCTCCTAACTGAGTTTTCTCAGTGAGTCTCTGTTTCTTCAGCTGTCGTTGTAATTTAATGTCATTGCATAAGGCAAGGCCTTCTTCCGTGCATTTGCTGATAAGCATACCATAGGAAAATATATCCCAAGGTATCTGGGAGTCCGAGGAATCAACCCTCAGTGTTCTCTTAACTCTTTCTGCGAAGAGTGGAAGGAGGCCATCAATGAATCTGGCTTTCTAGAAGCGATCACTTGCTTCAGGAAGATTATAAACCCTGCTAAGAAAGACATCCTTATACCATATGAAAGAGGTTAGGGTAGGACATTTATGATTCTGGAGAAGAGTCCTGATATTATCATAATTAGTAGAATAATTGCCTGTAAAATGATCTAAAATAGTTAAGATCAGGGTGTAAACCGAATTAGGGGTTTGAACATTACCCTCTATTTTTACAGAGTTGGTGATCTGCATCTTTTGATCTGGCGAGAGATAATTATCCCACCACGCTTTCAGTTGACTCAGAATCCAACACAGATCATTTTTGTTATGCTCAGCTCTGTTTGGTTATTACCTTTAGCAGCTGCGGCATACATGAGCATTTTGTGGCAGGTTCTGTAGATCTGAGTCTCAGCGCCACCGTCAATGTTCCATTCTATGATCTCGGTACCTGTATAGGCTGCGAGATCATTCTTCCAGGTTCCTTCTTCAATAAGGACATCCATGGGAGTGGGCCTTGGATAGTAATAGCTTTCCGAGGCGTTTCTGGGAGCCCAATTACTCCCTCTCTTTACCGCAGCAATACGATTGTCACTGCTTTCTCCTGTGTCTTTGGTATTGACCATTCCAATCACAGATTTGGAAGTAGAAGGTGATAATTTCATTTTATCACTTAGTTGAGATATCAATTTTTCGATATCTTTGGCTAACGGATTCCCTTGATCTTTTGCCAGGTTTATCCCTTCCATTGATGCAGGGGGTTGGACATTTGCACTGGTTTCCAGCGGCTTTTGAGCTTTCTTAGCTCTCTCCTCTGCAATTATTTTTGTTCTTTGCTCCTCAATAAGGGAGCTGAGCCTGTCGACCTTATTATGTAATAAAGTCATTTGTTCTCCTAGGACTTTGAGAGAGACATTTGTGCTATTCCCCTGTCTGTAAAGATTGTTCCAGTGATCGGCATTGAGAGCACCCTGTAACATCTTAAGATAGGGCTGGGCCTGCAAATCATGGTTGCTGCTATCCCTTTTTAATGAAAAGGGTTCATCTGGCGGATAAAGACTCTTAAGAACTTTTTTTGAGTCTAAATGTCATTGCCTTTCTATAACATTGATATTAGGCAGAGCATAATCTTCAACAAACCAATTAGCAAAATATTGAATCATATGCTTGTGAAATCATATGTAGAACCAACCATACTCATTCTTACTTTGTATATTAGTCGTAACGTTTAGTTTTGTTTTAGTTGCTTGAAGACAAGCAATATTTTAAGTTGGGGGTGTTGATGTGAGGTGAAATTACTCGTTTTTATACCCTTTTCTTAAGCTTTTCTAGCCCTTTAAGTAAGTTTTAAAATCATTTCTTATATTTGTTTTATGTTTGTAGAAATTTGCCTCGGGACACCAGAAATGAGGAAAAGAGCATAAATATGAACAAAAGTGTCGTAAAAAGGAAGAAATGCAGCAAAGACCAAACATGCGGACCGCAGATTCAGACTACAGACAACAGATGGGGAAAGCTACACCACAGTTTCAAATAGTAATTAGAGGATTTTGGAGCCCTAAAGTGCGACCCATTCTACGGTCCGCACTTCTGTTATGTAGACCACAATCCGGTCTGCGAACCACTACTCCACAACAGTCCCAATTTAGATTGCAATACGTCAGAGCATTTCTGCTGACCACAATTCTGTTCTGCGAATCACACTTCCAATCGCAGTTTCGGACAATCCAAATCAAGACCCACTCTGTGAACTCTAGTCTTGTTTTACAGATCGCAGACCTATCATGCCGTCCCGTTCTGCGGTCGCAGAGTGGATGGTGGTGACATTTTTCTAATTAAGTAAGTCTGAAATTTTGGGTCCCTATATAATCCTTGTCTAGGTTTTCGAGAAGAAAAACTAATTCATAGTACACAACACACACACAACTCATTCTCCATTATATTTTGAGAGCTTAGAAAAGGGAGAACAAGCTTTGGAGGCTAGGTTTTCATAACCTATCACCTTGGAAGTGAAGACTTGAAGTCATTAATGAGCAATTCTTACTTCATCTCTTTATTTCCTTACTTTGTAATGTTATATTTGGTGTGGGTGATGACTTTGGATAACAAAGATGGAAGACTTGTTGAATAGTAATTTGTATTGACTCATGTTGCTTATGAATGTTTTATTACCATTGCTTATGAAGAAATCATGTGTTTCTTTAATTAATCTTGTTCTTGAATATTTCCAAAGGGAGTATCTAACCCTAGGACTTGCCCATTTGTCCTTAATTAAACTTGAGAGAGGAAATTAGCCTTTGGGATAGATTAATTATCACGAATTGGGGCTTTAAACCTCATCTAATGGGTTTAACCTAGAGATAGGAAAAACTCCAGTGTAGCCTAAAATTAGAATGTGATTAACGCTTCTTACTTTGATTCGATAGAATAAGCTAAGATAAACCCGCTAAATAGTCGAGAGGCATTAGTGGATAATTGAGATTCCAAGGCTAAGGACACTTGATTTATAATAATTAGTGGTGGTCTAGCATTGTATTAGATCATATTGAGTGTAAATTAAATTGCTATGTTACAAAGCCTCGAATTTCCTTAGCTTGTGCTCCCCATTAGTTAGTTTTATCTTTATTCTATTTTTAAACAAAATCAAATATTTGAAAATCATTTGGCTTAGCTTAATTTGTGACAATTCGATAACTAGCTTAATTTCCCTAGCATATTATTCCCTGTGGATTCGATACCGATTCCTAGATGGGTAAATTATATTGTGACGACCGTTTAAACTCTCTTTGAGGAGTGGATTTGGACGTCATCAACGAAAAATCGATCTCAATTTGATATTTTGAGAGCGCGAGAAGGTTCATAGCATGTGTTTATGACTGAAATGCATATTTAGTTTGTGTCCAAGAGGTTCCGAGTGAGTTTCGAATGTCAAAACCAAATTTTAGCAATTGCTCATTTTTTAGATGCTAGTGCAGGCTGAATTACCCATCGCGACCGTGTGGTGGTGTCGCAACCGTGGAGGGTGGGGTCTTGGTGAATCGTGATCGCGTAGGTGTTGTCGTGGTCGTGATAGGTGATTTCTGGGATGGGTCTGGGTCGTGAATCACGATCGCGGAGTGAGCCTCACGATCACGATGAAGAACCTGTAGCTGGACAAAATTAATTGTCCAACCTCGAAAATATATTTTTTCATTTTCATAGTTCAAGTTTTAGAGCTCAGATTAAGGTGATTTTAGAGGCATCTCATACAATTTAAGGGGGTAATATTCTAGCTCTTATTTCAATGTTCCTTCTTAATTCCTTCCATTAAATTGAGTTTTAATCCATGATTTGGGTTGGGGGAATGGGGGTTTAGAACTAAGATTAAGATTATGAAATTCTTGAAATTGGAAGTTGACTTGTAGATAGTTTTGGATGATTTTTCTGAATTTATACTATTAAGTCTTAGGTAAAGTAATTTTAAAATAAAATTCTAATTTTTTCCTTGGAGGCTCGGGACTTTTAGGGTGATTTTTGGGGCCCATAATACAAATATAGCAATATGGATTTCTACGAACTTGTATACTTATATAGATTATGTATTTGATAGATTGAGAACGATTTGAGGCTTTAAGGAAAGGGAAGGCGATTTCTTGAGATTCATGAAATTTTTGCTAGACATTTGAGGTATGTTAAGACTTCTGACATCACTTGAGGAACATTTTTTGTTAAGTAAAGATAAAATGGAATATAAGAGGTAAAGGAGTAACATGGGGTCTCCTTTTCGTGATGTGACGGGCATATGTATGAGTACTTTTGTCGTGTTATGGATAGTAGTGTACTGTGTAGTTATGGGTCATGGTATAAGAATGTCAAAGCATATGTACATTAGCTATTATGGGCTACTTGTTATACTTTATTGTTGATTGTGTTTGGCATCCTAAAGAACCTCATACACTCATGATAACATGTTGATATACATACTTAAATTTATTGCCTATTAAGTCTAATTTCTTGATAAACTTACTTGAACATGTCGACTATTAATTCCGGCTTATTGAGATATTTATTCTCTTATGTGATATATTATGCACATGCATTGTCTTGACTTTCTATTATCTGAGAGATAGGAAAGGTAAGTACGGATTGTAGGCCCACAAGGTTGGTTGAAAGATATTTTGACCTCATAAGGTCGCTTGCATGATAAATTGACCTCTTAAGTTCGGGAGCATAATATTGTTCTTGGGAGGCCTGGCCCTGATGTGATCTGGAGGATCTGATATTACGAGTGGTATATGGACATAGCGTTCCCCTATTGGTCACATCTTCCATACAGTTTCAGAGGATATGTGTGAATACGGATCATACTGCATTTCATTATATTTTCTTTATCATTCATTAATTGATTAATTGGTTGGCGTTTTACCTGATTCTGTGACTATTTGATTACCTGTTTACCTGAGCAATTTAATTGATAATTTTATATTATGTACCTGGTTAACGGATCAGTTATGAGATAAGACATCTGGTAAGGTAAAAAGATTTTTTCTATTTACTTTGTCACTACTTCTTTTGTTATATGTATATGAGATATACTTAGTATATGTGCTTCCCGTACTCAGACTATACTTGCTGCACTTTTTTAATGCAGATTCGACTCTGAGTATTAGTGGATATCATAGAGCTGAATGAGCCCGTGGTGAGTTGGCTGGCTATCCTGCAACATCATTCTCCCTCTGTCCTTTTATATTTATGTCTTTCCTTTTTGCATCAGGCAGTTTATTAGCAGATTCAGACTTATACTATTCTATTATTAGAGGCTCATGTACTTATGACAATAATCTTGAATGGATTTAGGTTGTTTTACACATTTCTTATATAAAGACTTAGTATTATGGATATTCGACTTTTCTCTTTACTTCCGCTTATTAATTTATTTTATTGCAAATAGTTGAGTTAGTTTACCTATCGGTTGGAAATAGATGTCACCACGACTTATAATATTTGGGTCCTGACAGAAATGGTTTCGGGTGGTGTATGAAAATCGCGAGTTCGTCATGGGTTATGAATCGTAGTAAAAGAGGGTGATTGATGGTCTTTGCATTGCATTTGCATATCGTCTCATAGTTTTTCATTGATTCTCTATCCATTGCTTAGTAGAAAGATGGGTTGAAATGTACTTATCTGATTTGATTTATTTTTTGGATAATTGTTGAACTGTGTAAGTTACTTAAATTTTACTTGTCGGATTACAATTATGCCTTTATGACCTAATAGTCGTTAAGTGTGGGAGTAAGCATTCAGAAGACCAACCCTCGTCATCATTTTAGTTTAGGGCCGGTCAACTATGTTGTTGAGTACATGTTGTTTTCTCATACTCACTCTACACTTGTAGTACCTTTTTGTGTGCAGAGTTTGTCCCTAGTACCAGTGGAGCACGACAATTCACCAACCGTTAAGGCGACTGCTTGGACGATTCAAGGTGAATTGTTGGCTGATCTGTGGCACCAGATTTCTTTTCTTTTACTTTATTTTTGCCTCTTTCATTCTTAAACAATGTATTCGGGATGATTATTTAGACTTGAGTTCTTATTCTAGTAGTTCTTATATTTTTGACATCAGGTTTTGGGTTGTAGTACTTATTCTGCTTCTTTATGATTATGAGACTTAGTATGACTTTGAATTTTCTTTACCTTATTCTTTCCGCATAATATATTTTTCTTAAACTTGTTTAATCGATTGTGGATGGTTAGCTTACCGGGTGAGGGTAAGTGCCTTCCCGACTTAGAATTTGAGTCGTAACAAGAGAAGTTAACTCAAGCTTTTTATGATAAGCATTTAATTGTTTCCCCCAATTTATTTTAATAAAACTTTTACTTGAGTTAACTTTTCATTAAATTTTTCCTAGTGAATGCTTACTTTTTTTTATTTAGAAAATAGGAAACTTGAGTTAACTTTTTTGGTAATAAAAATAGGAAAAAGTTAATCTACAAAAAAGTAAATTAACTAATTTTTAAATTTTTTCCTTTACTAATTTTGTAATAAAAATTTAACTTGCGTTAAATATTTTGTTAAGTTATTCCTGATAAAAGTTTTACTTTTTTTTAAAGTTAGGAAACTCTTGAGTTAATGTTTTATATTGAAAAGAATAGGAAAAAATTAACCAATGAAAATTTAAGTTAATTTCAATTTCTGTTTAACTTTGTTTTGTAATAAAAAAACTAACTCAAGTTTTTAATGGTAAAATTTTAACCTTTTTCATATTTTTTTAATAAAAATTTAACTTGAGTTAACAATTTTTGTTAAGTTTTTTCCTAGTAATACTTTAGCTTTTTTATTACAGAATTAGGATGGCCTAGTTAACTTTTTTGTAATAAAAAAATAACCTATGAAAAAGTTAAATTAACTTTTTCTTAATTTGTTTTATAATAAAAAAAAGTTAACTCAAGTTTTTCATTGTAAAAGTTATCTTTTTCTTTTTCATAATTTTGTAAATAAAAATTAACTTGAGTGAACAATTTTTATTTAAGTTTGTCCTGGTAAGATTTTAACTTTTTTATTATAAAATTACGAAACTTGAGTTAAATTTGTGTAATAAAGAAATTGAAAATACGTTAACCTATGAAATATATTATCTTTTTTTAATTTAATTCTTTTTTTAATTAAAAAAGTTAACTCAAATTTTTCATGGTAAATTTTTTTATTCCTAATTTTGTAATAATTAACTTGAGTTAACAATTTTTATTGAGTTTTTTCTTGTAAAACTTTATTTTCTTCTATTACAAAATCAGAAAACTTGAGTTAAATTTTTCGTAATAAAAAAATTAGGAAAATGTTATCCTATGAAAGTTCAATTAACTTTTTTTTTTGTAATAGCGTTGATAAAATATGTTTTGAAACATAAGCTATAATTTTTTGAAAAAAAGAACTTTCAAATTACATTATAAATATATATTTTAAGTATAAAATATTCTTAAAAATGTAAATACATATAATATCAGTTTTATTTGACTCTTTTAAGTTAAAATCAAACCAAACCAAGTATTGTATAGCTCTTTCTGATACCAAAGCACTAGTTAATTTTTTTCTCAGTTTAACTCGATTTATCGATATTCTTTGAACACCCTTAGGCATCACAAATCCTTTTCTATTGTCGTTCTTAGTTTTATTTATGCTCATAAAATAAACTCCGAAAAAAGGTTGATTGTCCATTGTTTCTTGTTGTAATGGTCAAATACAACCTTTGAACGAAAAATTCCTCTTTTTATCTTTTGCTATTTAAATTTTAGACTTAATCTATTGCAGGATTAAAACTTGTGAACTGAATATATTACACATTTCAAATTGAACAACAGTTGCTACATGAAGAAAAGGGAGAAATTTGATGAAATTGTTAGGTCTTATTTTGTGAACTTAGCATTTGGTTGAAGTTTTGCAAAAATCAAGACAGTTTTTGTTTCTAAATACTGTTTTCAAAAAAGTTATTTTAGAAAAGGACTTTTGTATGATTCCAAACTATGTTTTCAAATTTCAATCATTCAAAAATAAAAGTAAGTTTCTCAGTCTTTAAAAGTTCTCTTTAAAAAATAACTACGTTTGGAAGCCTTCAGAATAGAAGTTAATTCTTTTTTTTTTTGTAAAAAAAACTCAAATAAATCAGAGTTTGCAAAATTTAAAAGAAACTTTTGCAAATTTTGTTTTTGAAACTTTCAAACAAACGACAATAGTTTTAAAATCAATTTTCTTTATTTTTTTACTAATAAAATAGTATCTGAGCTAATATTAAGATCTCAATTGATTATCTTAAAGTGAGGTTAATTGTTTATACTTTTTATTTGAAGTATCTAAGCTCCTCACCATGGAATCTATTAATTTTTCTTTTACCTTTTGGTACATAAAAGAAAAGTGAATGGAAAGCTTCATAGCTGAATTTATGTTTGTACTCGAGTTTCTATTTTTTTTTGGTAATTAATTAGTTGTATTAATCACCAAGTAGGGAATGGTAAGCACCTCAATTAAGCTACATTACAACTTATTGTACAAAAATAAAATCACCTATACATCAATCCTATTTCAGCTATCTAAAAAAAGAAAACAACATTTAAAATGATAGTCAATACTCTTAAGTTTCACTGAAGCTCTAATATTGCAAATGCAAGCTATTCCCTGGATAGACTGTTTAACCATTGCATCAGCCTGCACCATAGCCTCCTAGCATAGAAAAATTCAGGAACAAATGTTTACTGGTTTCCATTGCATTACTACACAACACACAATTAGCATCTAACATTGACTACCTATTTGGCTAGCCTGACAGTAGTGTTCAAATGTCCATGTAGATGGACCCATCGAGTGAACCTAGCCTCATTTGTAAACATCAAATGCTTCCAAGGTACCTTGGGGTGGTTTCCTATCGATCAGCTGCAGATACATGAAGTTGATCCTGCTTTTTTATTTTGTTGAGCTTCCTTGAATGTGTTGAAGAGTTACTCTTGCATCAAGTATTTTTCTTACCATCTAACTAGCTTGTTGAGGTGTAAGAATATCTTCCAATTGTTTGTCCTTCACATAATATGTCCAACTTGCTTGCCAGATCCTAGGACACTTCAGCCGGTACATCCTTGTTCCGAATCTTAAGGTCAAAGAGATGTAATCCATCAACAGCTTTTGATAAACACATTTTACTGCATGACACCAATGCCTTTTAGGAAATCTTTTGCAATAGGCCTCAATGGTGATCAATTTGGCAGGTAATAAGAAAATTTGTGCCGAACACGATGTTTCCCGAACAGAATTATTTTGACCAATTAAACTCTCTGCATAAGATAATTTTTCGGGGTCCAAGAGGAGATTCTAGCAACAATTTTCTCTATCAAAGGTTCTCACTGGATTATGCTTAGCTTCTTTGTGGCAAGAGGAATGGTTAAGTATTTCAATGGTAACTCACCATGTGCAATACCAAGTTGCTGAACAATTTACTCTCTTTCATCATTAACTACAGCACCAAAATAGATACAGTTCTTAGTGTTAGGATTTGAGTCCCAAATTCTACCTAATCAGAAAACAGTAAATAAGCGAAGAACAAATAACACACACAGATTCATAGTGGTTCACCCTCAATGCGAGAGCTACGTCCACTTTGCCACTACAGATTTTACTATAATCGAATAGAGAGTTTGAGTTTACGATTCTCTCTCTCTCTTGCTCAACCACACAGAAAGAAAACGACGCTCTAGTCTATATATAGCGAAAACTAGGGCGAGCATAAACAAACCTAAAATTCCCAAAATACCCTCAACTAAATAACCTTACATTATAAAAAAAATTCAGGGGGCTCCGCCCCTTACTCCCCCGGGAGGGGGGTTTACCACTCCTTTCAACCCCCAAGTTAATCAGCGGTCCACACTCTGTGTAGGGTCTTCATAGTGTCGGCATTGAATTAGGCTCCACAACTCAACTATCTCCCACTTGGAGACTAATTTCAATCATCTGTCTCCATCTGCAGAGGCGACTCCGATCCTCATCCAAGAAGTCCAATTGATACAACTTCAATTTATCATTTGGCACGGCATTCTGACTCCCTGGGATCTTCTCAAGCACTAATATTCCATCTTCCAAAGCTGATCTGATGAAATGGTACCGGATTTGTATGTGCTTCATGCGAGCATGCTCGGCCCGGCTCTTTTCCAAATGAATGGCACTCTGGCTATCACAGTATAACACACTCCCCTCATGGTCCTGATCTAATTCCCGCATAAAAGATTGTAGCCACATCATCTCCGTCACGGCAACGTACTCAGCCTCACAGCTAGAGAGAGCTACTATCTTCTGCAACTTTGAAACCCAGCAAATCGCAGTACCTCCGAAGGTGTAAACATACCCGGATGTGCTCTTTCTTCTATCACCATCACCATCATTGTCAACATCAACATATCCCTCCAATCTTGTCTATGACTTTCGGAAACACAAAGTTGAACTTGAGCTGCCCTTCAAATACTTGAAAATCCATTACATAACCTCCCAGTGTTGCTTTCCTGAATTGCTCATAAACCTGCTAACTACTCCCACTACATGTATAATGTCTGGCCTCGTACATAAGACTGCCAATAGTAG
This sequence comes from Anisodus acutangulus, assembly GCA_029783415.1. Lineage (NCBI taxonomy): Eukaryota > Viridiplantae > Streptophyta > Magnoliopsida > Solanales > Solanaceae > Anisodus > Anisodus acutangulus. Next base: position 16,253,577 of record CM056507.1, on the reverse strand, counting down.
AGGCATAACGTACCCTGTCCATATGCTCCTTCTCGTCCTCGGTCACAAGAGACTGATCCTTTGACAAACGAAAGTGTCCAGCCAAAGGAGTAGTGACTGGCTTGGCATCATCCATGTTAAACCTCTTGAGAACCTTCTTCACATATTCTTCTTGTAAGAGCTTGAGGACCTCCTTACTTCTGATGATTCTCATCCCGAGGATTTGGTTTGTGGCTCCCAGATCATTCATTGCAAATTCTTCGGACAACTTCTTCTTCAGCCTATCAATCTCATGTAGGTTTGCTTCTACGATCAGCATGTCGTCAACATAAAGGAGAAGTATCTTGTAGGAGTTTTCAAATCTCTTGAAGTAACAACAGTGATCTGCTTCGCACCTTAGGAATTCAGCTTTCTTCATAAAGATATCAAACTTCTTATAACACTGCCTTGGAGCCTGTTATAATCCATACAGGCTCTTTTAAAGCTTTCACACCAGCTTCTCTTTCCCTTTGACCTCAAATCCCTTAGGTTGCTTCATGTAGATTTTCTCTTCTAAGTCACCGTGAAGAAAAGCAGTTTTCACGTCCATCTGTTGAAGATGCAGAACTTTCTTTGCTACCAGCCCAAGAACAGTTCTGATTGTTACCAACTTGACTACGGGAGGGAAGATCTACGTGTAGTCAATGCCTTCTTTCTGTTGAAATCCCTTCACAACCATCCTTGCTTTAGCGCTTATTTCCATCGTGTTCTTCCTTTATCCGGTAGACCCATTTGTTCTGCAATGTCTTCTTCTCCTCTAGTAACTTAGCTAACTCTCATGTATGATTTGACAACAGTGAGTCCATCTCGCATTTCATTACCAGCTCCCACTTGATCGATTCATCAACTTACGTCACTTCTTCGTAACATTCCGGCTCCCCTCTGTCAGTGAGCAGAATGTAGTTGAGGGACAGAGAGAACCTGTGAACGGGCTTACTGATCCTGGATGATCTGCGTAATTGTGAGATCGGCGTCCGCTGATTTGTTTCAGAATTAACATTTTCATCAACCTCGCCATCACTGGCTTGTCGGCCTTCTTCCAGTGTTGCTTGTTCCTCTGCCGCATTAATACCTTGTTGTAGCTCGGGTGCCAAGAAGTCTTTCAAATCAACTGTTTCTGATTCCTTGTTCTTAGATTATGAATCCTCACGCAACTTGTCCTTGTACAACACCTGTTTATTGAAGACGGCGTCCTGCTTCGGATGATCTTCCGATTTTGTTCTTCCTAGAATCGATAACCAAACTCGATGTCACCATAGCCAATAAAATAACACTTCTTAGATTTCGGATAAGCTTACTTCTAGCAGTAGTATCAATATGAACATAGGATAAGCAACCAAACACTTTCAGAAAAGAAAGATTTACCTTTTTTTCCACTCTAAGCCTCTTCTGGAATTCTGAAACCCAAAGGAACAGACAGTCCTCTGTTAATCAATAAGATTGTGGTACTGATTGCATCTACCCAGAATGTCTTGGGCAGTCCAACGTGTATTCTCATGCTCCGTGCATGCTCGTTCAATGTTCGATTCATCATTTCCGCTATTCCATTTTGTTGGGGCGTTCCAGGAATAGTCTTCACCATCTTCATCCCATTATCAGCACAATACTGTTTGAAGTCACCATCAATATATTCTCCACCGTTGTCTGACATCAGGCTCCTCAACTTGAGGTTTGTCTCATTCTCGACCGTGGCTTTCCACCTTTTGAAGACATTGAACACGTTGGATTTATTTTTCATAAAATAGAACCATAGCTTCCTGGTTGAATCATTAATGAAGGTCACGTAATAATGTGATCCTCCGGGTGAGGGGAAAGTAGCAGGTCCCCATACGTCAGTGTGCACCAATTCAAGTTTCTCAACTTTCAATTCTCTACCTACATTTGAAAAACTTACTCGCTTCTGTTTTCCGAGAATGCAACTCTCACACATATGATGATCCACCGACTTCAACTCTGAAATCATGTCATTAGTCACCAGAAGTTTCATCTCTTTCTCGCTCATATGCCCCAACCTATAATGTCACAGCTATGTCTCCTTAGTGTTGTCAACAACAACAATTGTATCACGACAACTCATCGTCATATAAAGAGTACCAATTTTCTTACCACGACCAACCACCATAGCACCCTTTGTCACCTTCCAAGATCCATTACCAAAATTAAGATCATGTCCCTCATCATCAAGCTGACTTACTGAGATCAGATTACGCATCAGCTTCGGCATATGTCTAAACTTTGTAATCTTCCACGCGTTTCTATTTGACATCTTCAAATTAATTTCTCCAATACCAACAACGTCTAAAGGCTTACCATCTTACAAATAGACTTTCCCGTAATTCCCAGCAACGTAATTCATCATTATATCACGATGTGGGGTGGTGTGGAAAGGCGCTTTTGCGTCAAGCACCCAAGAGTCGATCAGGCTATCAACATACAACAACAGCGCATCACCAATATCTTAAGTGACAGCATTGATTCCACCCCCTTTGTTGTCCTTCTTCGGTGCCCTGCAATTCTTCTTGATGTGACATGGTTTCCCACAGTTACAACACTCAAGTGTTCGCCCGGATCTGGATTGAACCATTCCTTGACTTAGACTTGCCCTTATTTCATTTGTAGTCTCTATCATAATTTTTGCCTTTGTTCTCAACATTCAAAGCAGAACTCGTTGATGCCTCACCAGAATCTATCATGCGAACCTCCTCATCAAGGATACGATCTCTAACATCATTGAATTTCAGTTTATCACTGCCAACAGAATTACTAACCGCTGCTCTCATTGGCTCCCAGCTATTCGGTAGAGTCGCCAGTAAAATTAGGCTTTGCACTTCATCGTTAAACTCAATTGCAACAGATGACAATCGTGTTGAATTCATTCATGTGCGTGGTAATAGGAGCACCTTCCTCCATCTTTAGATGAAAGAGTTTCTTTATAAGAAATACCTTATTGTTTACCGAAGGTTTCTCATACATGTCGGACAGAACCTTCATCATGCCAACGGTGGTCTTCTCATTCGCCATGTTGTGAGCAATGTTCTTCGACAACGTCAATCGAATGACTCTCAGAACCTGTCTGTCAAGGAGATTCTACTATGCATCATTCATCTCCTCTGGCTTCAGACTTAGCGATTCATGAAGCTTTCTATCGTACAAATAATCTTCAATCTGCATTCTCCAAAACACAAAATATGTACCATCGAATTTTCCGATGTCGTGCGCTGAACCATCTTCGCCTCCCGTCATTTTCTGAATCGCAACACAATATGTCGCTCTTGATACCAGTTGTTAGGATTTGAATCTCAAATCCTACCTAATCAGAGAACAGTAAATAAGCGAAGAACAAATAACACACAAATTTATAGTGGTTCATCCTCAATACGAGAGCTACATTCATTTTGCCGCTGCAGATTTTACTATAATCAAATAGGGAGTTTGGGTTTACAATTATCTTTTTCTCTTGCATGACCTCCCAGAAAGAAAAGGTCACCCTAGTCTATATATAGCGAAAACTAGGGCGAACATAATACAAGCCTAAAATATCGCTCAGGTCGATCAGCGTTCCATATTCTGCATAGGGTCTTCATAGCATTGGCGTTGAATTAGGCTCCACACCTCAACACTTATCTAGATTAGCTTGAAGTTTAGATGCTTTAGCGAAAAAACAAACTTATCATCTAGCGAATGTATTAAGGCTTTGTCTGCCTGGCAAATAACAATAGAAGATCTACAAAAGAGAAATGATTTAGTTTACTTTGGCATATTTTGGATGAAATTTGTGTTGGTTGTTGGTCCCCAGTTCATTGAGCAGTCTACTAAGGTACTCCATTGATATTGAAAAGAGGTACGGGAAATATGATTTGTTTGCCTCAATCCCCTAGATGTTTGTAAATGGTTGTGGCTACTTCATTGATGATGATTGAATAACTCATTATTTTGACACAACTCATTATCCAGCCAAATCCTTTTGGCTGGAAACTTCAAATATGTCAGCACTCGTTCAATAAAAATCAATTCTACTGATCATAGGCTTTCTGGAGGTCCACTTTTAGCATGATTCTAGGAGAAATGTTTCTTCTAGACTAGCTCTTCACCAACTCATTTGTCATAATTGTATTGTCTGAAATTATCTTTCCTACAACGAACCCAGCATGTGTGTCATTGATAATTGATAGAAGATGATATACACGGACAAACCGTGTATATTAAAGATCGGGTTTTGTATATTCTTTTACCATATGTGTAGAATTCTTGTACAAGTGTAATTATGGTATTAGTCTTGTATTAGGAAAAGCTATTAGAATTATAGTAGAAAAAGATAGAGTTATTTTTCATATTTAGGAATTGTATATTTGTATATATACCACTTTATTAATGAAAATAATCAAGGGATTATTCTCTTTCATGGTATCAGAAGTCTAGGACAAATATTTTCCTTCTCCCCGCAATTCTGATGCCCTACCTGGTCGTCGGCCACCCTTTTTTTTTTTTCTTCCCATATTTTTTTCTCCAAATCCCTAATTCTCCTCTTGTTCTTTCATTATGTCTACCTCAAAGAACACGTTTCATCCGGCCCTTACAGTCTCCAACATCAAGAACCACATCCCTATTATTCTTTAGATGGAAAACATCCAATACGCGACGCGGACGAAATTATTTAAGGTCCATGCATGTTCGCATTAAATCCTTCATCACATCATCCCCTCATCCCCTCGGTAACAGGCAAGGAGAAGGTGCCTACCTCTGAGAATGACCTTGTGTTATGGACAACTCTTGATGTTACTGTTCTCCAGTGGATTTATTCCACTATCTCTATAGACCTCTTGCAGATGATTATTGAACCCGACGCCACGGCGCTGGAAACTTGGAATAGGGTTCGTGATATATTCCAAGATAACAAAAATTCTCGTGCTGTCATTCTTGAGCAAGAATTTTTTTCATGTCAACATGGAGAATTTTCCGAATGTCTCAACCTATTGTAAAAGGCTGACGGAATTGGCGGATTAACTCAAAAACGTTGGTGCGCCCGTTACCAATAATCAACTTCAAATCCTCTCCCACCATTCTACCGTTTCATGCTCACATTAGAAGAGGTCGGCTTGTCTAAAAAGGTGGTTACCGGAGCAAATTCTGTCATGATGATGGCCACATCGGACGACCCTCACTCGTTCTCAAATAATTCTAGCCAAACCCGTAATAACGGTGGCGACAAAAAGGATCAAAATCGTAAAAATGGTGGACAGAACCGCGACGACAGCCGTGGTAGTGGCAGCGGTGGTCGGAATAGTGGCGGCAGTGGTGGTGGAAGAGGCGGTGGTCGGAACAGTGGGCCGCAGACCTACTAGCCACAGCCTTGGGCCAACTGGTCGTGGGGCTAGTGGCCCAACTCACCTTACCCCCATCGAATTTTCCAGGACATTGGGCCCAATTCCATAATACAACCAGGCCTAATTTTCCGATCCAGAATGCATCCACACGACCTACTGGGCCATGGCAGCAGGCTGGCCTGCTTGGACCTCGGCCTCAGCAGGCCTTCGCTGCTGCAGGCCCAGCGGTTGTTCCGACGCCCACGGATATCGAGGCCTCGATGCATACACTTGGATTAAATCCCCCGGATGAAAATTGGTATATGGACACCGGTGCCACTTCTCACATGACATCAGTACCAGGTAATCTCTCATCTTATTTCAATGCAACAATCGTGGTATAACTGTTGGTAATGGTCATTCAATCCCAATTCATGGGTATGGTCACACAAATTTGTCTCCCCTGCATTCATCTCTAGTCTTAAAAAAATATTCTTCATGCCCCCTCACTTAATTAAAAATTTAGTGTATGTCCGAAAATTCACAACTGATAATTGGGTTTCTGTTAATTTTGACCCTTTTGAATTTTCTGTGAAGGATTTCAAGACGGGGATACCTTTAATGAGATGTAATAGTAGGGGGAGCTTTATCCAATCACCACCACCACCATTTCCACGAGTCAAGCCACACCTTCAACATTTGCCTCTCTTGCTCCTTCTTTGTGGCATGCACGTTTAGGTCATCCGGGATCGTCTATTATTTCTTCTATGCAAAATAACAATTTTATTGATTGTAAGGGTAGGGAAACATGTTAGAATACCTTTTGTAGCGTCTACTTCTAGTACGTCAATGTCGTTTGACATTATTCATAGTGATTTATGGACTTCTCTAGTTTTGAGTTCTTTGGGCCATCGTTATTATGTTTTATTCCTGGATGATTATTCTAATTTTTTGTGAACTTTTTCTTTGTCTAAAAAATCTCAAGTTTTTCCACATTCTTAAAATTTTGAGCTTTCATTCGTACCTAATTTGAACGGGAAATTAAAAACATTCAATGTGATAATGGTAGGGAATATGATAATGGGCTATTTCGGGAATTTTGTGACACTCATGTCATATCTTTTCGATTTTCTTGTCCTCAAACGTCCTCACAAAATGGGAAGGCCGAAAGAAAAATTCGTACCATTAATAATATTGCATGTACCTTACTAGCTCATGCTTCCTTACCTCTGTCTTTTTGGCATCATGCATTACAACAGACTACCTATCTCCTTAACATACTCCCTAGGAAAGGTTTAGCATATCAATCCCCACTTAAAATTCTTTACAATAAAGATCTCTCGTATTCTCATCTTAGGGTGTTTGGGTGTTTATGCTATCCGCTTTTTTCATCTATACTTCAATTAACAAATTTCAAGCCTATTCTACCGCTTGTGTCTTTTTGGGTTATCCATCTAATCATCGTGGTTACAAATGTTTTGATTTATCCTCTAACAAAATCATAATTAGTCGCCATATTATTTTTTGATGAAACCCAATTTCCGTTTGCTAAATTGTATAGTTATGTGTCTCGTTCGAATAATTTTTTGGATGATGAGTTATCACCGTATATTATCCACCATTTATTCGAGCTATCCCATAACCCAAATTCGCCAGCAGGCCCACTGCATGCTGGCCCACATACGACCGATCCAATCCCTGAATCTCGGCCAGCAGGCCCACTGCCTGCTGGCCCATATGTTCCCGTGTCTCAGCCCAGTCCCAGTCTCAAGATTGTTCCCGAATCACGGCCCAATGCCTGTCTCGGCCCAGCGTCTGCCTCCGCGTCTCGGTCCGGTCTGGGTCTAATTTCTAGCCTAAATGATTCTTCCCAGCATCCACTTTTCCAGCCACCTCATGTTGGGCCAGCAAGCCCACTGCCAGTCCAATGCCTACCCGAGAAATACCCAAATCCCGTCTAGTTCTATCTCGAGTCAAGGATCCGTTACTCGTAGCCAACGGGTATTTTTAAACCAAAATGATATTTTAGTCTTAATTCTAATGTCAATAAATCACCCCTACCACGAAACCCAGTGTCTGCCCTTCATGACCCGAATTGAAAAATGGCCATGAATGACGAATATAATGCTCTTATTGAAAATAAGATGTGGGAGTTGGTGCCCCGTCCGCCTGGTATCAATATTATTCGCTCTATGTGAATTTTTACTCATAAAGATAATTCTGACGGTTCTTTTGAGAGACATAAGGTCCGTCTTGTAGGTGATAGTAAAACACAACAGGTTGGCGTGGATTGTGGAGAGATATTTAGTCTGATGGTCAAATCGACAACCATTCGCATTGTGCTTAGTCTGGCTCTCTTGAAAGCATAGCTCATTCATCACCTAGATGTGAAAAATACTTTCTTACACGGTGATCTTAAGGAGACAATATACATGCATCAACCCTTGGGTTTTAAGGACCTCAATTATTATCCTCACCATGTCTGATTGCTGAAAAGTCCTTGTATGGGCTTAAGCAGGCCTCATGGACTTGGTATAAGATGTTTGCAGATTATGTGTCTACTATTGAATTTTCTCACAGCATGTCTGATCATTCTATGTTTATCTATCATCGTGGTACTACTCTAGCATACATTTTGTTATATGTGGATGATATAATTTTGACTTCCTCCTCTGATAATTTGCGCAAGTCTATCATGACCCTTATCAGTTCAGAATTTGCTATGAAAGACTTGGGACCCTTGATTTATTTTTTGGGTATAGCTATCACTCGTCATGCAGGTGGTCTATTTTTATCACAAAGAAAGTATGTGACTGAGATTATTGAGAGAGCTGACATGTCGTCTTGCAAGTCCTCTACCCCGGTTGATACCAAACCGAAGATGAGTGCTACTTCTAGCACACCATATGAGGATCCCACCCACTATCGTAGTCTTGCAGGGGCTCTTCAGTAACTTACTTTCACGAGATTAGATATTACTTACGCAGTACAATAGGTGTATAAATAATGTGTTTATTTATGCATGATCCGCGGTTTGAGCACATGCATGCGCTCAAACGCATTATACGATACATACAGGGCACACTTGATTATGGATTGCATTTATATCCCTACTCCGTCTCTACTCTCGTGTCGTATACAGATGTTGATTGGGGTGGATGTTCAGATATCAGACGTTCAACATCTGGTTATTGTATATTTCTTGGTGATAACTTGGTCTCTTGATCGGAAAAACGCCAAACTACTTTATCACAATCCAGTGCGGAGGCCGAGTATTGAGGAGTAGCCAATGTGGTGTCTGAATCATATTGGCTACATAATCTTTTATTAGAGTTTCACTTTCCTATTCATAAAGCTACCTTGGTCTACTGTGATAATGTTAGTGTCGTCTATCTATCTGGGAATCCGGTCCAACATCAGCGCACTAAACATATCGAGATGGATATTGACTTTGTTCGCCAAAAGGTAGTTCGTGGACAAGTACGTGTCTTGCATGTCCCTTCAAGGTATCAAATTGCTGACATCTTTACTAAGGGTCTTCCCTTGGTTCTGTTTGAAGATTTTAGGGATAATCTCAGCGTACGACAACCGCCCGCTATGACTGCGGGGGTGTGATAGAAGACGATATACACGGACAAACAATGTATATCAAAGACCGGATTTTGTATATTCTTTTACCTTATGTGTAGAATTCTTGTACAAGTGTAATTGTGGTATTAGTCTTGTATTAGGAAAAACTATTAGAATTATAGTAGGAAAAGATAGAGTTATTTTCCATATTTAGGAATTGTATATTTGCATATATACCTCTTCATTAATGAAAATAATCAAGGGATTATTCTCTTTGAATAATGTGTGCCATGATGTTCTTCATTCTTGCTGTTAACACCTTTGAGATCAGTTTGTAAAGTATTGTGCAACAGGAAATGAGCCTGTATTCTTTAATTGACTGAGGATTCGGAACCTTAGGCAATAAAGTGAGGACAGTACAATTCACTGCTTCGTAGAGACTGGTGGAATTACAGATGCACATATGTCTCCTTTTATGATTGGCCAAACTTTTATTTTATAGAACATTGCATTGAAATCATCTATACCTGGAGCTTTGTCATCTCCTATAGACTTTAAGCCTTGAAAGATTTCCTGATCAGTGACCTCTTTGTACAAGTCTATTTGCTGTTGATGATTGAGTCAGGCCCTCTGTTTATAAAGAGCCAATCAAGTCTATCTGCTGTTGATGATTGAGTCTGGCTCTCTGTCTAAAATCAAATAACATGAGTGAATGATCAAAGATGAGAGGCTCTCCATAATCAGTGATGACATAATCATATTAGTAAATCCAATCCACATTTCCCAAAGATTTGTATATGAATTTCATTCAGATAAAAGGTGTTTAACATTTTGTGAGTAATACTCCAATTAATTTTTCAAACTTCAAATTCTGATATAATGGATCAAATGATATAATGGACAGTCATACATGGAATACATCTGATTATTCTTGAACTTGAATGGAACTAGTATTCAACTCCCTGTGAGGAAAGTGATAAATAGCGCCGGACACATGTAACAGAGTTAGTTTTGGCATCCATTCAAGTATTAGCTCAAAAGAAAAATTATCAAGCCTAAAATCATTACTTGTTTTTAACCAATAGTCATGGAAGACAGAGATTAGGATCTTCTTCATCTGAGTCAAACTCTACCTGGCAACAAGTCAAAAGGTGCAACCCGAATTAGTTTTATATGGACCTTATCATACCTTCGTTCAACTTAGAAACATTTACTTTAATAGATAGAATTGATAAAACAGCAATCAATGTGATAAACCTCTAGTCATAATTTAGCAGTTCGAGAAAAAATTGTTGCTTTGCTGTAAGAAACAGCAAGAGAAAAGTTTCATCACTGGTTCAGTGCTTCAAATGAAAAACTCACATTTTCATCCTTAAACCACCTCCCATGGCCATCACGCTTCCAGCCAGCAGATGTGAACTTAAGCTCCCTCTCTCGAAGCTCCCAGTTGTATGCTTGAGGCATGATAGATTGATTTGTTGCAACTCCTATCTGAACGCATTGACTATTTCTTTTATTTTCTAGACCACTTGTAGTGTCACCCTTGTTACATTTGATTTCATCCACTTCAGAAGTAGTACTTTGCTTCAAATTCTGATGAAGTATGTCAGAAGCAGCTTTCCTTGTGCGTTCAATCAATGGTTTGCTTGCTGATTTACATAACTGGCTGGATCTCAAGGTTCTTGAGGTGGCAGTACCACATTCTGACAAGGCTATTCTCTTGTTTATCTCATCTTGCCTCCCTAGTTCTCTTTCTCTAAGCCTTGACTCTGCTGCTCGATGGCTTGAACCTTTCACATGTACCTACAGATATTTTCTGATAATCAGGGAATTGTCACAAAAGAGAAGAACTAGCATCCCGAAGTTGAGAACTATAACATGAGAAATTTTTAATCTTTTGGATAAAGTTATAACATGAGAAATGTCTTCATACATCTATCAATGCAAATATAGATACATATTGATCCACATTTTGAAAAACTGTAAACATGGATGCACTGTGTCTGAATAGTTTGTCTATCAATTAAACAGAAAACTTCATTATTGGTCCAAGGAAGTAGATGTCCATCAACTGTGAACATTAAAATCTGAACAGAACCTAGTCATACTTTCTTTCTATCCTCGCAGGAGGAAGCACCTCAGAAGTGTGTGTGGCATGATTAAGATAATCATACTCTACTTACCTTCCATGGCTCACTTGGATCTATTAAAAGTATTTTGTCCAAGGATGTAGAGCTCCTTCTGATAATTAGGGAATCCTCACGGGAAAAGATGGTAGGAGAACAAGCATCGCTGAAGGTGAAGTACTAAAACATGTGAATTATCCTAATACACCTATCAATGCATTGGATACATAGATACATACATGTTGCATCCATGCATTGAGTAATATGCATGCACATTATGTCTGAATGGTTTGTCCGTCAACCGCCCCCCCCCCCCCCCTCAAAACCAAAGGAAGCATAAGTGTTTTCTTGTTTTCTTTGGGAAGTTGATGGTGGAACAGAGATAATTCACATTGTTTGGCTGGCCAAAATGCCTCTGCAATCAAGTGTTTTCTGATGAATCAATCAATCAACTACATCATTCTTTTTAGCATCTTCAACCATTGTTTGTTGCATCTACGGATTGGTAAATAGAGGTCTACATCTGACGTGGCCTAACAATCTCAGACAACCTTTTCTTATTTTATTTCTAAGCACCACTTACACTCTATGTCATACGTGACCAATTTCTAATTTTGTCCAATCTTAAATGATCACACATACATTTTAGCATCAACATGTTTATGACATTCATCTTGGGAATATGTTTGGTCTTACCAGCCAAATATCACTCTCATACAAAATTGTTGGTCTCACAACCAATTTATTATTTTTTCTATTCATGATTCTGGGCCAGCCATTTCAACTTTTCATGAACCTGAATCATGTTGAAAGCCTCCAATTATTCGTCCTATAGAGATGCTATACAGGCAAAGGCAGATCAAGAGTTCAACATTTAAGGTTCTTACTATTGAACCCATCATATCTACTTTTTTAATAAAATTTTAGCAAATTTTTACACATACATTTATTTAGCCAAAAGTACTAGGTTCAGATGAACCCGATACCGAAGGCTACATCCGCCTCCAGGAAATCCAACACCGGAACTTTTAAAGCTAACTTCGCTATTCCGACAAAAATAGATTTCAAAACTTGGCTTACTATTTAGGGGCTTACTCTTGTACTTAAAATCGTACCAAAGATGAATGACATATTAAATTATGTTGTTCATCGGGAATTCTTTATGGCAGAACATACATTGAACAATACCATTTATGCCAAAAAGGTATAAAGTTAAAACAATCTGGTACACAAGTGATTTAATTTCCTACTATTTCATCCCATATTTGGTTCCTAAATTTTTCAAAGTTTTAATATCATGATCAGGAATTTATAATTTTAAAAAGATCATCCACATCAAACTAAAGTTGGTCCATCAAAATTCCAAACACAGGAGGTTAAATTCCGATTGTCTTAAAAAAGTTACTAAATAAACCTAATTCATTCTAATTTCATCCAAGGAGTAATCGTTGTTGTAATTATTGAATATGTATAAACCAGTATTGCACTCATTGTGACAAACGAATGACTGCAGAGATACTTCACCTACCACTCAAAATAACAACAACATAGTCAGTTTAATCCCACACAAAATACTGGATCCAATATCAATTTCTTTTTATTTCTTTTACAACCATGGTATTGAGGCCAACTTGCGCGCAACTCAAAACTAATTTCACGGATGCCTGCCACCTCCCACTAGCAACAAGTACCAGGTTACTCAGTCCACCAAGTCTAGGACATAGTTGAAGAAATTTTAGGGAGTTTGGAGCACGAGGGTCAACACAGTTATACTTTCTATAATGATATTTACATATTTGAAAACTACATAAAATGTACTATAAGTCTGCATAATTATTTAAAAAAAAGCTGGAGAAATTCGTAGTCAAACAAAGTGTTGTTTCATTCCCCAAATAATAGAACACATATATAATTGGGACAGAGTATTTTTATCTCCACCAGGATTTGAACTTGAGACCTCAGTGTTCTCAGTATTAACCACTAGGCCACACTCTGAGAGCTATATAAATTTCTTATATTCAGAAGATATGATAATCAAATAACCAAAATCATTATTAAAAGAGACCACCGAAGCAAAATTAGGGTTATATAAGTACGTACAGAGAGCATGAGGGAGTTATCGAGGACCGGACGGTGAGGGCAAACGAGGCAAGCGAATTTTCCGGTCGAGAGCTTCTTATAAGCAGAGGAATCGATGTTGTCAACCATCAATTCATCAACCCTTCTCTTCCTACATTGCGCTTCCCTGGCCCAGCTATCTCCTCCAAATACACTCATACTTTCTTTATACCTTCGTCGGAATATGCTAATACAGCTCTAATGTGAATGGTGAATATTCGCCGGTGCCGGAATTGAATCGCCGGTGAGAATCGAATTTAAACTGAAATGTGAGACCCCAAACACAGTAGGGTAAAAGCTTGCACTTAGCTTCAGGAAGTTTCCCGGGAGAATTAATTAAAAGTGACAAAAAAGTTCTAATTGAGTGATAACAATTCTAAAGTTATTTTTATTGAATAGAGTAATGAGTTTTTTGACTCATTTTCTTTCAGATTTACCCTTAAGTTTTATTTTTTATTTTTAATTCAACTTATATAAAATTTTAAATTACCTAAAAGGGAAAAAAATAAAACTCAATTTCTCATCACTTCTTCTTAAGCTATTTTTTCTTCGAATTCAACCATTTTTTCTTCAGCAGCTTCTACTACTTCTTCGGCCTCTTCTTCTGTCATTTCATCTTCATTCCATTTTTCCTTGCTTCTTCGTTTAAAAGAAATTGCTCAAGAAAAAAAATGAATACATTCCATTTACATAATTTAGACTGGATTTCGTCCATGTAGCACTGAGCATTACTTCATATGTAATTTTTACTTATTTGATAAGTAAAATAATATTATTATGTATCAATTATTCATCTGGGTGTAGTTGTTGATTTTCCAACAACTTACATTAGTCGTTACAATTATTGCAACAAATGTCAAAGATGTTGTATAAGAGCTTTTGTATTTACTACAATAATTAATAAAGAAGGTGCAACAACGGCTATAGTTGATGCAACAATTACAATGATTTATGAAAATGTTGCTACATTGTATAAATAACTTACTAAGTTATTGCAACAAGCACTATAATTGTTTCATTTTGTTATAGTTTGGTATGTACTATCATGATCAATTTTTTTAAAATGAAATATCTTCATGTTTCTCGAACCCCATTAATGGGGGACTAAAAAACAATAGGAGTTGATTGTCATGGTGGATGGGTCGAGAACAACCATCGATTTATTTGGCGTTGGAAGGTGGTGCCATGATAGAGACGATAGCAATGACTGTCTAAAGAGAGTGAACGGCATGTTGAGCCGGGCAAATCAGAAAGAATACGAACAAAGAGAAGGCGTGGAGTCGAGGAATCATTTCTAATAAGGAAATATAAATGTTCCATATGCAAAACAGTTGGCCACAAAGAACTAGATGCTCAAACTGAAATTCTCGATAGTTGTTAATGTTGCACTATCTTGTAATAATAAGTATTGTTGTTGATGTTTTTGAACTTGGGTTGTATGACATTTTAATGATGTTCTTTCTTGTAATGGTAAATTCTGTTGTTGGTGTTTGTGAACATTATTTATATGATATGTTCATCTTGTTAAAATCACAAATGTACGTAGTAAGAAATTTTCAAACAGTTTCCAAGAAGTAAGAAATTTGTTGCAACAACTTTGTAACTTGTTGAGTTTTTTTCAACAAGTAACAAGACTTGTTGGGGCAACTAGTTACTTGTTGGGGTTTTTTTTACAACGAGTGACCAGACTTGTTGCAACAACTATGTACGTGTTGGATATTTTCAGCAAGTGTCACAACTTGTTGCAACAACTAATAACTCATGTCATATTGAAACTCTAACAAGTAAAAAATATGTTGCAACAACTCTGTTACTTGTTGGGGGTTTTACAACAAGTGATACGATTTGTTACAACAACTAAGTTGGTTGTTTGATTTTTTTTCAACAAGTGGAAAGACTTGTTGTAACAACTAGGTAACGTCTTGTGTTTTTTTCCAACAAGAGATATGATTTGTTCAACAGATACTACAATTGTTGCAACAAATCAAACAATGCTATGTGTAGTCTAGCTAAATCGAGTGATCATTAGAGTGTTTGATGTGTAGTTGAATCAATGATATTTAGTGGTCAAAAAATGATTCAATAATATACACACACACATATATATATACACACATATATATATACATACATATATATATACATATATATATATATATACATACATACATATATATATACATATATATATATATATATATATATATATATATATATATATATATATATATATTTAGCAGAGATGTATGGTGTTCGCAAGTATGCAATTTTATAACAACATAGAAAAATAGAAAAAATAATTACGAAAAATTATTTTAAATGTTCAATAACTTAATAACAATACTATGTATTGGCATGTGGACATATGAAGGTAATAGATAGAATAATTACAAATTCAAATGTTATAGTATAATCACCCGTCTTATTGTTTTTAGCTAAAGACCCTTAATGACCAAATTACCTTTTCCCGTTGACTCTATGTGTGATTTGTGACCCACGGGAATGGATAACACAATTTTCGAGGTGCTTTTAAATGAATTTTAGAAGAAAAACCCAAATTGGATAGTTTTGAAATGATATAGTTGATCCAAAGTTGACTTTTGAATTTATGGATTGTTTTCGGGTTTCATCACTTTTGGTAGGTACGAAGCTTCATTTATGACTTAATCGAGTCCTTGGTTTGATTCCCGAGGCATTCGGATGTGTTTTGTGTCACTATTTGCAAATTTATGAAATTTGTGTACTTTGTGTGGTTTTATAGAAAAGTAGGCCTTAGTTTGGTCGTATGAGAAATCCGAGTGCGCGAGAGAGTTTGTAGCATTATTTACACTTGGGTAGCATGTTTGGTTTGTATCCTGAAGGTTTTGGGAGTGTTTTGGGTGTTTGGTAGAAAGTTGGCAATTTGGCATAGTTGCTGATTTCTGGTGTGTCGCACCAGCGGACTAGTGGCCGCTTCTACGGAGGTTGGTCCGCTGATGTAGGCCTTGATAATATTCGGGAATTCTGCTTCTATAGCTTTGGCTGCGCAGAGGTGATCTGCCTCTGCGGGGTTTTAACCGCCTTTGCGACCCTATATGTCTACATACCTTTCTGCTGATTTGGATATGTGGTGTGATATATTTGATATCATTATTCGTGTATCTACACCCGTCGGTGATTCTGTCATAGTATATTGAGTTTGTCAGTCCTATGTGGTTATTTTCATAGGTTATAATACTTGTGTAGAATTGGTTATATTTGATATGGTAGATTTTGATATCATCTTGGGTATAGACTGGTTATCACCGTATCATGCAATTTTAGACTGTCACACCAAGACAGTCACTCTAGCGATATCGGGTATTCCGAGGTTGGAATGGAAAGATACTTCGAGCTCTACTCTGAAGAAGATTATTTCTTTCCTTCAGGCTAAGAAGTTGGTAGATAAGAGTTGTTTGGTGTACTTAGCGCATATTCATGATACGAGTGTGGATACTCCTTCTATTGAGTCCATTCCTATAGTGAGTGAGTTCACTGAGGTCTTCTCGACTGATTTTTCGAGTATGTAGCCAGATAGAGATATTGATTTGTGTATCGACTTAGAGCCGGGTACTTATTCCATTCCTATCCCACTGTACCATATGTCTCCATCGAAGTTTAGAGAGTTGATGGAGCAGTTACAAGATCTGTTGAGTAAGGGTTTCATTAGACCCAACGTGTCTCTCTGGGGTGCTTCTGTATTATTTGTGAAGAAAAGGGACGGCACCATACATATGTGTATCGACTACAGGAAGTTGAACAAAGTCACCATTAGAAACAAGTATCCCCTACCTCACATAAATGACTTGTTTGACCAGCTTCAAGGTGCTTATGTGTTTTTAAAGATTGATTTGAGGTATAGGTATCACCAGTTGAAGATTAGAGCGGAGGATATTCCCAAGACGGCGTTTCGAACTCGATATGGCCACAATGAATTCTTAGTAATGTCTTTTAGGCTTATTAATGCCCCCGCAACATTCATGGATATGATGAATGAGATATTCAAGTCTTATTTGGATTCGTTTGTGATTGTGTTTATTGATGACATTCTAGTATATTCAAAGAGCTAAGAGGACCATAAGACACATTTGAGAGTGGTTCTTGGGTTGTTGAAAAAGAAGGAGTTGTATGCCAAGTTTTTAAAATGTGAGTTTTGGCTCAGTTTCACAGCATTTTTGGCTTACATGGTGTTAAAAAGGATATCATGGTAGATCCATAGAGGCAGTCAAGAATTAGGTTAGACATACTTTGGTGACAGAGATTCGGAGCTTCGTGGGTCTCGCGAGTTATTATCGTTGGTTCATCAAGGGTTTATCATCTATTGCTTCTCATTCGACTTGGTTGACTCAGAAAGATGAGTCTATTCAGTGGTCCGATGAGTGGGAAGCGAGCTTCCAAAAGTTCAAGTCACTTTTGACCTCAGCCTTGATTTTAGCCCTACATGTGGAAGGTAAGGACTTCACTGTTTATTATGATGCTTTGAGGATTGGCTTGAGTTGTGTTTTTATGTAGAAGGGCAGAGTGATATCATATGCAACGAGGCAGTTCAAGGTGCATGAGAAGAACAACCCCACACATGACTTGGAGTTGGTAATGGTAGTATGTGCGTTGAAGATTTTGAGGAACTATCTGTATGAAGTTTATTGTGAAGTGTACACAAATCACCGCATCCTTCAACATGTGTTCAGTCAGTGTGATTTGATTTCTAGTCAGTGTGATTTGGTGGTCAATGCCTTGAGTCAAAATGTGGTGAGTATGGGGAGTTTGGCGCATTTAATTATTGATGAGCGTCATTTGGCATTAGAGGTTCAGTCCTTAGCCAACAGTTTCGTGAGACTTGACATTTCGAATATAGGTAGGATTTTGGCTTGTGTTGAGGCGATGTCATATCTTTTGGAGCAAATCAAGGCCCAGCAATATAATGATGTGAAATTGTGCAAGATCAGGGACAAGGTGATGCGAGGAGAAGCCAATGAGGCTATGCTTGATAGTGAGGGAGTCTTGAGGATTAAAGAGAGTGTGTGTTCCTTGTGTTGGAGACTTGACAAGATTGATCATGGAGGAGGCTCACAGTTCCAGGTATCCCATTCATCCGGGTGCAACAAAGATGTATCGTGATTTAAAGTAGCACTATTAGTGGGGTAGGATGAAGAGAGACATTTTTGAGTTTGTGTCTTAGTGTCTGAATTGGCAACAGGTTAAGTATGAGCACCACAGACCAGGTGGTTTGACTTAGAGGATGCCTATTCCGAGTGGAAGTGGGAGTAGATTGCTATGAATTTTGTAGTTAGGTCGCTGAAGACTTTGGGCATGTATGATGTCATTTGGGTAATTGTGGATAGGTTGACCAAGTCTTCACACTTCATTTCGGTCCAGACAACCTACAATTCTGAAAAGTTGGCAAAGATTTATGTTTGAGAGATTGTTCGGCTACATGAGTTCCCATTTATATTATTTCAGATCGGGTGCTCAGTTTAATTACCGTTTTTAGAGGACATTACAAAAGGAGTTGGGTACTCGCTTGGATCTCAGCACAACATTTCACCCTCAGACGGACGGTCAGTCCGAGCTGACCATTCAGGTTTTGGAGGATATGTTAATAACTTGTGTGATTTATTTTAGTGGTCATTGGGACCAATTATTTCCTTTGTCATAGTTCGCATACAACAACAGTTATCACTCCAGTATTAATATGGCATCATTTGAAGCTTTATATGGTAGGAGATGTCGTTCTTCGATTGGGTGGTTCAATGCATTTGAGGTAAGGCCTTGGGGCACAAATTTGTTCAGGTGCTCTTTAGAGAAGGTGAAGGTTATCCAGGACAAGCTCCTAGCTGCTCAAAGTAGAAAAAAAGAGTATGCAGACCGGAAGTTCGAGATATGAAATTCATGGTTGGTGACAGAGTTCTATTGAAGGTCTCGCCTATGAAAGGCGTAATGATTTGGCAAGAGAGGGAAGTTGAGTCCGAGGTATATCGGGCCTTTTGAGATTCTTTAGAGGGATGGAGATGTGGCGTATGAGTTGGCTTTTCCACCAGGCCTTTCAGGTATTCATCCGGTATTTCATATTTTTATATTGAAGAAGTACCATACCGATGGGTCCTACATAATTCAATGGGACTCCGAGTTGCTTAATCAAAATTTGGAGTTCGAATAAGAGCATGTGGTCATTCTGGACAGGCATGTTAAAAAATTGAGATTAAAAGAGATTACTTATCTGAAGGTGCAATGGAAGCACTGCCATGTTGAGGAGGCTACTTGGAAGACTGAGGCTGATACGCGGAGTAGATACCCTAACTTGTTTACTGATTTTGATATATTTCTCCTTTCATTTCTCTTTGTTCAAGGACGAACATTTATTTAATTGGTATCTGATGTTACAACCCTCCGATCATTTTTAACTAAAGACTATTATTTGACCAAACTACCCTTTTCGTAGACTTTATGTGGGGTTTGTGACCTGCCGGAATGGGTAGCATGGTTCCCAAGGTGCTTTTAAATGAATTTCGGAAGAAAAACCTAAATTAGATAGTTTTGAAATGATATAGTTGACCCAAAGTTAACTTTTGAATTTATGGGTTCATTTCCTTATTTCATCACTTCCGATAGGTCCTAAGCATCATTTATGACTTAGTCGAGTCTTTGGTTCGCTTTCTGAGGCGTTCGCATATGTTTTGTGTCATTATTTACAAATTTTTGAAATTTGAGTGGTTTCGTAGAAACGAGGGCCTTAGCTTGGTTATATGAGAAATCTGAGTACACGAGTGAGTTTGTAGCATTGTTTACACTTGGGTCGCATGCTTGATTAGTATTCGAAGGTCTCGCGAGTATTTCAGGTGTTTGGTGGAAAATTTGCAATTTGGCATAGTCATTGATTTATGGTGTGTCGCACCAGCGGACCAGTGGCCACTAATGCGAAGGTTGGTCCACAAATGCGAGCCTTGACAATATAGGATGTTCGCTTCTGCGGCCTTGGTTGCATAGAGGCGATCCACCTCTGCAGGGTTTTGTTCGCCTTTGCGACCCTTTGACATTTTAAGTTGGACTGCTTCTGTAGCAGTCCTTCCACAGAAGTGAGCCGCTTCGATGAGGTCGATTCCACCAAAGCGGGATGGCTTTTTCTAGACCTAAAATTAAAATCCTATTTCAAAATCACTTTCCTTACTTTACAAGCTCGGTGGAAAGAAGATTGTAAGAGGTTTTCATCATCATTTTATTTTGGGGTAAGATTTCAATCCATTTCGATTACCTTGTCATGTTTATGTACTAGAATCTAGGTTATATTCCTTGTTTGGGTAGATTAAACCTAGGGTTCGTGCTAGGTAATAAGAAGCTTTAAGCCATGGAATTGGATGGTAAGTTTGATCTTTATGCTATGATATTGCAAATATGAGTTGGGTAATGGTAATGTGATTTAGTACAATGTTCAATTTAGAGATTTGATTCCATATAAAATTGGGGGGAAATCAAGGATTCCTAATTGGGGATTTTGATTAGTTAATGCAATTAGAAGCCTAAAAGTTCTTAGTTGCCTAATTAATTTAAGGATATGGATGATTTTTAGAATCCTAAAGTTTCGACTTTTACTCATATGGACCCGAGGTCGATTTGGGGTTTGGATTCGATTGCTTTAAAAGGCTATGCCTTTGTATGCGTATTAGAATACCTTACTAACGTAGAATCTCTTACTAACGTAGAATCTATGTGATAGACTATGATTATTTGGAGGCGCTTTGCAAGGGCAAGGCCTTGGCTGGGGAGTAGCGTTCGTGGCACTTGTTCAGCTTCGAGGTACACTACAGTTTAATATACTAGACTTCGCTAGAAGCATGTAGTGAATAATATTGAGGGGTATTGGGCGTGTTGGGTGTTGACACCCAATTTTGTCCCATCTTTTATGATTTTATTTGTAATTTTTAATATTTTTACACTTTTAAAATAATTTTAAAATATAGGCATATATGTGTATATCCTCTTATTATTATTATTTCATTTGCATTTTTATAATAATCATAAGTTTTATCCGAAATTCTATGTTATCTTATTCTCGCAAAATTGCATCGCATTTTCCTTTTATTAAGCATTAAATATTTCGCAAAATATTATATTTTATTATTATCACGTCGTTATGTTATTTTAAATAATTCACATCTTTTACAAAACAAAAATAATATTTTAATATTAAAACCCCTTTTATGTTTTAAACCCACAACCCATTTTCATTTTCCAAACCCAATACAAATTCCTACCCAAACTAATTCCCTAACCAAACCAACCCCAAGCCCAATACCCCTTATTTCCCCAAGCCCAATCGCCACCCCCATCTCCCAATCGAACCAGCCCAATTTCCCAAGCCTACCGAGCCCAACAACCATTTTTATTCCCTAAACAACTCAACCCCAAATTTCCCCAATACAAACCCGAGCCCACCGTCGGCCCAACTCCCACTCGACCGCCCATTTTTTTATTTCCTTATACCCAAAACCAAACACCCCTAACCCACAAAACAAAAAAAACCCAAAAATTAAAACCCAATACCCATCACCCATTTAATTCTATTCAACCCATTACAATAAAAACAACCCATTTTCACAACCCAATCCCTGTGCCCAACCGGCCAAATACCCGAGCCCAACACCCAACCCATTATCCCTTTTTTAATCTACCCCCTTTAAACCTAAAACATATATATCACACTCCACAACAACAACAAAGAAAAAAACCAAAACCCTACCCTTTTGCTCCCAGATCAGCCGCCGCACACCCCCATACCCCCTAACCCCGGTCACCTCACCCGACACCACCACCAAACGCCTCTGCCCCTGACACCCGACACATCCCATACCCCTATCCCCAAAAATCCGCAACCCATGCCCCTCAAATCCGCGATTTTTGGCTCTTCATTTTTGAAATTCAAACTCATTCCTTGAACGTTTTAGGGGGGAAATCCACCTATAAATACCCCATGTTGTTCTTCATTTTAGGGGGGGGGGGATTGAACAGATTTTTGAGAGGATTTTGAAAGGAATTTTTGGAGGATTTTTGGAAAACGATTCAATATATAAATATTTGTTGTGTTCTTGATTTCAAACATTTGCCTTCCTTGTTATTCAAGAATCAAGTCCGAAAAGGTTTGTTCCCCACTTTTGATTCTCTGATTTCGACACATAATTGAATTAGATCGACCGACAGATCTTGACCGGGTTTGGGTATTATTTCCAGAATTCTTGCATTTTCATATTTATGTATGTTGGTTATCTGAATTTGGTGTTAAAATCTTATTCGGGTTTGGACCACTGACCCGGGTCGGGTCGACCCGGTTTGGGTATTATTTTCAGAATTCTTGCATTTTCATATTTATGTATGTTGGTTATCTGAATTTGGTGTTAAAATCTGATTCTGGTTTGGACCACTGATTCGGTCATCGATCTGGCCGGATCGACGACTTGGGTAATATTTTCGTAATTCTTGCATTTCGTTTTCTTGTTATTGGTTATCTGAATTTGGTGTTAAAATCGATTCGGGTTTGGACCATCGATTCGGTCGGAACATCGACCGGTCGGGTCGACCCGGTTTGGGTATTATTTTCAGAATTCTTGCATTGTTGCTGTTGTTGTTATTGGTTAACTGAAATTGGTGAAATCAGTTGATTCCGGGTTGAACACATGATTCGGGTCGGGTTACTGACCCGGTTTGAATTCCCAAATTTCTTGCATTTCATGTCTTGTATATTGGTTATCTGAAAAAATGAAAAAAAATCTGATTCGGGTTGGCAACTGATTCGGGTCGCGTCACTGACCCGGGTCGGGTCGACCCGGTTTTTGGCGTATTTCCAGATTATGGCATTTTTCATATCTGTTTGTTGGTTATCTAAAAAGTCTGAATTTCTGATTTCATTCGGGTCACTGTTCATGATCCGGTCGGATTTTTTCATAGATACTTCTTAATCCTGTTTCGGTTCCAACATTTCAGAATTTGGGTCGGATACTTTAATTGCTCACTGCTCGTTCTCTTTTACTGTTTTATTGTTTTATTAATATTGCATTAAGGCCGATGAAATTAACTTCAAAGCCGCGCTTTTCTTTCGTTTCGTTTCTCTATTTTTTTTAGCACTGTTTTAAGTATCCGGGCGACGGATATCTTACTGTTTTACTGTTTTACTATTTTTTTTTTAAAAACAAATATTACTTTGCTAGGTGTCTTTGTTTTTCTGTTGATTCATTGCTCGGTTTCAGACATCGCTTTTTCAATTTATCGCTTTTAAATATCTTTGCCACGGATATCACTGCTTTCTTGTTTTAAACTAAACACCGTGATCTTTTTGAAAATTGTTTTTCTCGCCTGCTTTTCTTGCCATCTGCTGCTGCTTTGGTTCGATTTAATTTTACTGATTTGAACACGATACTACACTGGCCGATGAAAAATATCCGTCGATTTTGAGGCCTCCACAGTTGCAAAAACGGAAATATAACTTCTGGGCAATGATGAGGCTTAAACCTTTTTCCAAGATCAACATGTTTAGTAGGCGAGGTGACTAAAATAACCAACAAGTTATATATTCGCAGCCACGACGTGATTATAGTGATCTTTTCTATTTCACCCGAGAGACCAACACGTTTAGTAGGCGAGACAATCAAAATAAACCACATTAGTCATATGTTTGCAGCCACGACGTGATTGGAATGTTCTTTTCAAAATTTAAGTCTGAGCCCTCCGTGATCAAAACATTCACTGTTTTGAATACGGATATGAAGTTATTTGTATTTAATTGTTTCTAACCGTTTGTTCTTGACAGCTTGCAGGGATTAAAGTAAATAACGACGAATTATTCATCGGAGTTTATTTATTTTTATTTCTTTCTTTAATTCAGCTTTTATCCCGCTCTGTATTGTAATATTATTTATCGCACTTATGTAACTATTGAAATGTTTAGAATAGGCAAACTTAGGATTAATTCATAGGGTAGTTTAAGATTTGAAACCCGTCGCTAGCTTATTTATTTGTAGGCTCGGTTAAATTCAAACTTAGAAATCCTTCGCTAGTTTATTTATTTTTAGGCTCGTCACGCGTATTCAAGATTTTTAAAACAACTTTTGTCATCTTTTATTTGCTTTATTAATCATACCGAATAAGTTTATCTTTTGTCAATTTACAATTCAATGATTCTCAAAATTTTACTTCTTTGATAGTATAAATAATTTATTGTCACAAAATGCATATTTTTCAAAACTTTACATGTATCTTTCTTTTTATCTGAATACGTACTTAAATAAAATGCATCATTTACTAATTATTTGCAAACATCTTTTAATCTATTATACTTGTAAAACATTCATTTTTCTAGTAATAATTAAGCTGAGTTTGACCGGATAACCGCAAGTTAGCGGATCTTAAAGGATGCCTAACCCCTTCCCTTTAGGATAATAAAGAACCCTTACCTAGAATCTCGCTAGTTTAACAGACCTTAAAATTGGAGTTTACATTGCAGCACTTAGTTTAAAATTTAGGTGTCCTAATTCACCGTAAAAGATAATTAGGTGGCGACTCCTCAATCATTTACCCAGGAATCACCCATACGTCTGTGCTCCGCTTTGACCCGAGCAGGTCAAAATAGGGCGCGACAGCATGGCGACTCCGCTGGGGAGCATCAGGTTCTTAAACCATAACAAGTTCGGATTAATTTGCTTTACTTTTTCCTTATTTGATTTAGTGCTTTGATGTGTTTCATTTATGAGATTTTTGCATAAACTGCTTTAATTGCTATATTGTCTTACTGCTTTCCTTAAATTGGCATTCCGCTCATATTTCTTCCACTCTGGAAAATTGACACTATCACACACTACACGCGAGGTGTGTTTCAAGACCCGCAAATTTCTTTCAATCTACCAAATTTTAGGAGAGTTGGCGTATGCGCGGAGTGACCGGACCATCCGGTGGCCGCGTAGCCTTCTCACTCGAGTAGTCCGCTCGGGAACCTTGTGTCTAGTCAGCCAAATCTTAGAAAATTTAAGATAGAGCTATACCACCCTTTATTTTAAGTCATGCATGCATACATCTTAGGTGGGTTGATCCTTGGCATCAACTTCACAATTAAGAAAACCACCAAATTGTCGACGGGTCTCACAACCCAACGACCAATCAAAGATATTATGTGTAGCAGGATATTGATGGGCGGATCCAAGCCTAAACAAGATGCCAAAATCGGAAAATGTATATTCATTTTTATTTATTTTGTTATAGATGGAGTCCTGTGCATAAATCGAGGATGGTGAGTGGGATTCCGAGCAACCGAAAATATGGTGGACAAACTTTGACCTTGGCGACCAAATGGCAATTAGGAGAAGATTAGGTTGCCTCGTTTCGTTGTTCGACATCTTCCCGATCAACATTTGGTCGAGCACTAATCCATTTTTGGGATCCGGATCGGGTTGTCTTCGTGATTCGGAGATTTTGAGATGACTCCTACTTTGGAAGAAATCAACTATTTCACCAACTTGATCTACCAGGGTAGAGGACAAATTATCCCGCACTGTCAATCCGGAAAGAAATTTCTCCGCTACTTAGGGCTAAAGAACACTAAGAAACTCCTATGCTTTGAAAACAACTGGGTCTCGATGGATTATCTTTATGAGAGGTACGGTTGTCGAGACGGTTACAAGACATTCAAAAATGAATTTTCCTGCACCCCCGATCATTGGCGGACCAAATGACCCATTGCATTTACTGTCGCCTTTCTAGGGTCTCTGATATTCCCGCTTGAGTATGGAAAGATCAGTACCTGCATATGTTCCGTAGCACGGGCACTTTTCGAAGGAGCAAACGGAGCACAACTCACTTTGGCCCCTATGATCTTAGCAGAAATATTTCGGGCTTTAGGGAAATGTAAAAGAGGTGAAACAGGTTTCTTCAAGGTCGCAACCTTATTTTGCGGATGTGGGCAATGGAACACTTTTATCGGCGCCGAATATGGTCGACATATGCTTCAAATGAGTCGAACAAAATCGTCGCCTTTACGACAGACGGCGCGATTCGTATCGCTGTCGGCATGAATGATTGGTATGGGTTTTTGGCGTCCCGCACTGTGAAACAGATCCAATGGAAATACCCTCTGCTCCCGAATGCCAAAAAGCCTACATAAGATGCAAAGGCTTTATTATATTGAGCTTATCGGGTTGAAAGGCCTCCAACCTTACGCTCCACTCCGCGTACTCGACAGTTGGGACAAGAGCGTATAATCCCCTCCGAGCAAATATGAGGATTTACGAAATTCCATTCGGGCGAATTTCATTGTCCCCAGAGATAGGCAAGTCTTCGATGAATGGAACGATATTGACACAATAGACATTGGAGGTAGTCGGCGGGAGGTACCCCGAATATCAAGCGTGGCTACGAGAGGATTGCGATGAGTACTGCACCATAGTCCTGATGGCGAGCAAGGTTTTGAAGATATCGGCACGACAATTTGGGTAAGGAATTTCCGGCTCAGAGACACAGTCGTTACCCCCGAAATGTGGCAGCAAATGCAAAATATAGTGCAATATCTAGAGGACGCAGGAGTCGGACCCAGCAATGTTAGGGTTCCATCTTCATCTCAGTGATCAAAAGCAAGATTTAGAACTTGAGCATAAATATCTTATGTTATCAGCTTTATTATTGTACGCATTATTATTTCAGTAAAAGTCAACCTTTATTTCTGACAAAAGGCATCACAATCTTTGGCTTGGATCAATTTATCAGTATTTTGCATATTTTGCGTTTAAGCCCACCTCCGGCATAAAGGAGGCCCCATGCACATTAGGACACGCATTTAATTTCCATATAATCTGTCTGCTACTTGTTTACTGTTTTCCACCCTATACATGTTATTCAAAGCAATAATTATTCGTCTCATACTAACTTGGTTTGTTTCATTTTTAGAGAAGGTTTATTTTGCCTGCTTTATTTTCCAAAAGTTGATTCGCGTTGATTGAAACTAGCGGAACACCATTACTTCACGAGATCCAAGGCACAATCATCCGACAAAATGACTGATTCAGGCGGTAGAACAAACCGGTTTGGGACTTGTCGCTCTTCCGGAGGTGAACCAGAGACATCGGAAAGGATAAATACTTCCGTCCGGATGAATACCTCGCCCAACTACTGCGGAAATGGCAACTATGCAACCGAGATCGAACGGCTCAAAATCTTACCAATATTTCCATCAAGCATCAACACTCCTTTGCTGAACAAGAGACGAGTGCAATCGCACCACACACCTTTCCATCTCACGAACCATCATTCCCCGTAACCTTCCCGAAATCCCTTACCAAACAGAACCAATCCTCAACTCGCCAGCCCACAACGTACCAATCCGCATCCTATCAACCCGCAGGCCAGTCCACAACAAAGCCCGCTACAAAATGACCCAGTATCCTTCACAGCTCCATATATACATCAAGCTCCACTTACCCAAACTACCCCACTTGTCCAAAATATCCCTCCCACACTAAATTACCAGGCAACCCAACAAATACCAATGGCACACATTACTAACAAGCAGTATGTGCCACCGGTATATGCAACGGAAGCCCAACCTTCCACTTCTACCATACCAAACATACATCATCAGGAGATAGACCAATATGAAGAGATGGAAAGGCAAGCAAGGATTAGAAATGATGAAAGTATGGCAAGGAAAATTCATAGCCTAAAAGAAGCATTTAAAAACATTCAGACCAGCAAGGGGCATGAAGGACTCGAGTATGAAGATCTCTGCATGCATCCCGACGTTCAGTTGCCTATCGGGTATAAGGTGCCAAAATTTGACCTATTCGATGGAAAGGGAAATCCTCGCGCTCATTTGAGATCGTATTGTGACAAGCTGGTTGGAGTGGGTAAGGACCAGGCCATAATAATGAAGTTGTTCATAAGAAGTTTGACAGGAGAAGCGCTCGACTGGTACACAAGCCAGGACCCGCGAAAATGGCATAACTGGGGCACAATGGCACAGGATTTTGTGGACAGGTTCAGGTTTAACACCGACACAGTCTTGGATAGATTTTATTTAATGAAATTGGAAAAAAAATCTACAGAAACTTTCAGGGAATATGCCATGAGGTGGAGGGCGGAAGCAGCAAAGGTTCAACCTCCGATGGCAGAAAGTGAAATGACCACGCTCTTTGTGCAATCTATGAAGGATGCAACTTATTATGAAAAAATGATAAGCGTCATTGGGCGAATTTCTCTCAAGTGGTTAGGATGGGAGATTTCATAGAAGAAGGTATCAAGACAGGAGAATCACGAACTTAGCAAAGATTGCGGCGACAAGTAAGGCCATTCATCGGACTCATTCGGAGGAGCAATTAAGAAGAGGAGGGATGGAGCATCCTGTCATGGCGATCCAGAACATAGGTCCAACCAAATGCCAACCTACCAAATCCCATCATCCCCTCCCTACTATAATCAAAACACCCAAAATCATCACCCTCCTACTATAGCCAAAGCACACAAAGCCCTCAGCCTTATTATCAACACTCGCCTACTCCCTACCCTGTCTATCATACCCAACCAATATATAGCCCACCACGAGCACCTACCTATAGAAATTCCCCACAGTATCAACCCACACATCCGCCTCAGCCGCAAACCCATCCACCAAATACTCCCAGACCCCGGGCAAATTACGAAAGAAGGCCAGTCAAAACATATACACCTTTAGCCGAACCTCTAGCCCAACTATACGAAAGATTGAGGACCGCAGGAATCCTCCAACCCATCCCAGGGCATATCCCCAATCCTATTCCCAGATCGTATGATGAAACTAAGCATTGTGCGTACCACTCGGGGATCACCGGACATGACACTGGAGTTTGTTTTGCCCTCAAAGACAAGATCGAGGCTTTGATCAAAGAGGGAATTATCCAACTGAAAGGACCTCCCCCTAATGTAAATAATAACCCTTTGCCAAATCATGACAATGCCAATATAAACATGATTACCGTGGATGAAGAAAACAGTTTGGAAGGGACCATTGTGCCGATCCGAACAGAGGAAAGGGTTGAATCATCGGCTTTGATCACCCCTATAATTATAGTTCAAGTGAGGGCACCGTTTGAAGTGGAAGTACTTCCTCCGAAATCGCGGATGGTGACGTCGTATGTTGATACCAAAACCGCCCCTTGGAGCTATTCGATTGGGGAAAGGAGCAAGGGAAAGGAGAAACAAATTGTAGAAGTTGTAAATCATTTGGTATGACAAGGTCCGGACGATGTTATGCCCCTACAGACAATCCAAAAAGGTTGTAACAGAGACTGAAGTGGAAGAGTTCTGGAGGAAAATGCCAACCAAGGAGTATTCCGTTGTAGAGCAATTGAAGAAAACACCGGCTCAGATTTCTTTGCTATCATTGTTGATGAATTCTCCGGACCACGGACGCGCTTTATTGGAAGTACTCAAAGAAGCTTATGTTCCGAGAGAGACCACGGGCGAGAAACTCTCGGCCTTGGTCGGACAGATTTTAGAGGCCCATAAAGTCTCTTTTCATGACAAAGAATTGCCACTTGAGGGTTTGGGCCACAACAAAGCTTTGAACATAACAGTAAAGTGCATGA
Organism: Anisodus acutangulus; assembly: GCA_029783415.1. Classification (NCBI taxonomy): domain Eukaryota; kingdom Viridiplantae; phylum Streptophyta; class Magnoliopsida; order Solanales; family Solanaceae; genus Anisodus; species Anisodus acutangulus. Next base: position 16,223,835 of record CM056507.1, on the reverse strand, counting down.
ACAAGTTCATTTCTAAGGTATTGATTGATGGAGGCTCAGCCGTCAATATTTGTCCCGCGGCGACTCTCCGAACCTTGGGAATTAGCATTGGAAAGATTCGCGAAAGTCATGTGAGAGTTAAAGGTTTTGATGGAGCCCAAATGAGCGTTATGGGAGAAATGGATTTAACATTACAAGTGGGGCCCATAGAGTTCGTCGTGGAATTCCAAGTGCTAGACATATCTACCGGCTATAACCTACTAATGGGAAGACCTTGGATCCATGTGGCTGGTGCAGTTCCTTCTACCCTACATCAGAGTTTGAAGTTTGTCTGGGATCATCACGAGGTCGTGGTACACGGAGAAGGGAGCAATTCAATATGTCCCGGCGAAGGGCGGATCCTATTTGTTGAAAACGTAGATACCGATGGAGTCTGTCTTCCATGTCAGAGAAATTACATGTGCCTCCAAAGCTGAAATATTGAAGTTACCCCGGGTTCTCACAATAGTGGCCCAGGAAATGTTGAAGAATGGCTTTAAGCCCGGTCGAGGCCTCAGATTGAATTTAGAAGGTATGGTGGAGCCTGTTCACTTGCTCAGTAAGAAGGATACTTTCGGTCTCGGATACAAACCCACTTCTAAAGAAGTCTTATCAGTCAACCTCCGAAAGAAAAGGGACACTCCCTTGCCAAAGCCTGTTCCACCCTTGAATCAGTCATTCGTCAAAGCATATGCCGCTCAGGAGTCGAATGAAGATGATGCAGACGACCTCGCGGAAGGACTCAAAAGCCTTTTCATTGCAGAAGAAGAAATGGAATGCAATGTAATTCTGGATGATTTTGATGAAGGCCCAACTATTTGGGATGCAGAACGTGGAGATATTTTGAAAAATTGGACCTGTGCCCCGGCCCTGTTTCTCCGGAAAGCTTGGTAGAAATTACCTTAGTACTTTTTGAAACAATGCGATTCTAATTGAGGCTTGAATCGCATTTATGCATTTTAATGTGTTTTGCCTCCATCTTTTGAAAGCTTAAATGACAAATCCACATTGCTTTTGCTATTTCAAAATTTGTTTTGTTTACTAATTTTCTTTTCTCTTTCAGCATGCAAACTAATAAATCTGTCGATAATGTGAATGTGACATGTAATGAAACAAACAAACAAAATCCAAACAATGAACAGGACTTCGAAGAGTATGAGGAAGACTCGCAGCCAGAAGAATTGACATAGAAATTAGAACATTTTGAGAATAAACCAAAGCCAAATTTAGAAGAAACTGAGGCAATAAATTTGGGGGATGCAGAAAATGTGAAAGAAACAAGAATCAGCGTCCATCTGAACGCCCCACAAAGGAAAGAACTGACGGATCTTTTGAGACAATATATCGACGTATTTGCTTGGTCTTATGACGAGATGCCAGGGTTGAGCACGGATATTGTTTTGCATAGATTGCCTATCGATCCATCCTACCCTCCGGTGAAACAAAAACCAAGGAAAATCAAGCCTGATTTGAGTTTAAGGGGCAAGGAAGAGGTGTCCAAGCAATTCGATGCAAAGGTCATTCGAGTCACAAGATACCCCACTTGGTTGGCCAACATTGTACCGGTGCCAAAGAAAGATGGAAAGATACGAGTGTGCGTGGATTATCGGGATCTCAACAAGGCCAGTCCGAAGGATGACTTCCCTCTTCCAAATATTCACATACTCATTGACAATTGTGCAAAGCATGAATTACAATCATTTGTTGATTGCTTTGCTGGTTACCACCAAATCTTGATGGATGAGGAAGATGCAGAGAAGACAGCATTCACTACACCTTGGGGAGTATACTGTTATCGGGTAATGCCATTCGGACTCAAGAATGCAGGTGCCACCTACATGAGGGCCATGACTACCATTTTCCATGATATGATCCACAAAGAAATAGAGGTCTACGTGGATGACGTTATTATCAAGTCGCGAAAGACTTCGGATCACTTGACAGATTTAGAAAAGTTCTTTAATCGGCTGAGGCGGTATAACCTAAAATTAAACCCTGCAAAGTGTGCGTTCGGTGTCCCTGCTGGGAAGCTGCTAGGTTTCATCGTGAGTAGAAGAGGTATTGAATTAGACCCCTCGAAGGTAAAAGCTATTCAAGACTTGCCTCCTCCAAAGAGTCGAAAAGACGTGATGAGTTTCCTTGGTCGCCTCAATTACATCAAAGAGTTCATAGCACAATCAACAGTGATATGTGAGCCGATATTCAAGTTCTAAGAAAGACGCCGCTACCAAATGGACGACGGATTGCCAACAAGCTTTTGATAGAATCAAAGAATATCCGTCTAACCCACCTGTTTTGGTACCTCCAGAGCCGGAAGGCCTTTGTTATTATATCATGCGTGTTAGAGAACGGCGTTTGGATGCGTCTTTGGGACAACACGATGAAACAGGAAAGAAGGAGCAAGCCATATACTACTTAAGCAAGAAGTTCACGCCGTATGAAGCTCGGTATACTTTGCTGGAATGCACTTGTTGTGCCTTGACATGGATTGCGCAAAAGTTTAGGCATTATCTATCTGCATATACCACTTATCTCATCTCAAGGATGGACCCGCTCAAATATATTTTTCAGAAGCCCATGCCCACCGGGAAGCTAGCGAAGTGGCAAATCTTGTTAAGTGAATTCGACATCATATATGTCACCCAAAAGGCTATCAAAGGACAAGCACTAGCCGACCATCTTGCGGAAAACCCCGTGGATGAAGAATACATGCCTCTCCGGACTTATTTTCCGGACGATGAGGTACTGTTTGTTGGAGAAGACATCTCAGAAGAGTACCCGGGTTGGAGAATGTTCTTCGACGGAGCCGCAAACTTCAAAGGGGTTGGTATTGGAGCGCTTTGATTTCGTAATCAGTCAACACTCCCCAATTTCGGCAAAACTCCGGTTTCCATGCACCAACAATATGGCGGAATATGAAGCTTGTATACTCGGACGTAGAATGGCCGTTGATATGAACATTCAAGAATTATTGGTTATAGGTGATTCGGACTTATTGATTCATCAGGTGCAAGGCGAATGGGCGACCAAGAACGGGAAGATACTTCCTTACCTGCATTGCGTGAAAGAATTATGCAAAAAATTCAGCAAGATAGAATTCAAGCATATCCCACGAACTCAAAACGAGTTCGGCCGACGCTCTGGCAACACTGTCCTCCATGATTCAACATCCGGATAAGAACTACATTGATCCCATCAAGGTGAGCTTATCGGATCAGCCGGCATATTGTTTCAATATAGATGGAGAGTTGGATGGAAAGCCTTGGTACCACGATATTAAGAGATATCTCAAGATAGGTGAATATCCAGAAGGCATAACCAGTATACAAAAGAGGACACTTAGGAGGTTAGCAAACCATTTCTTCCTAAACGGAGAAATCCTTTATCGGAGGACTCCAGATCTCGGTTTGTTAAGATGTGTTGATGATCGAGAGGCAAGCAGTTTAGTTGAAGAGATACACGAAGGCACGTGCGGGCCTCATATGAATGGCTTCACTTTGGCAAAGAAGATTCTGAGAGCAGGATACTTTTGGATGACCATGGAAACAGATTGCATCCACTTCGTGCAAAGATGCCATCGATGTCAGATTCATGGCGATCTAATCAAGGTGCCTCCTAACGAACTCAATGTGACGAGCTCTCCTTGGCCATTCGCAGCTTGGGGCATGGATGTCATTGGCCCTATTGAACCTGCCGCATCAAATGGACACATATTTATTCTAGTGGCAATTGACTATTTCACAAAGTGGGTAGAAGCATCGTCCCACAAGTCAGTAACAAAGAAAGTGGTAGTTGATTTTGTCCGCAATAACATCATTTGTCGATTTGGAATCCCTGAGTCGATTATAACAGACAATGGAGCTAATCTCAACAGTAATCTGATGAATGAGATATGCGAAAAGTTTAAGATCACTCACCGCAATTCCACTCCATACCGACCTCAGATGAACGGAGCAGTCGAAGCAGCCAACAAAAACATCAAAAGAATACTACGAAAGATGATTGATAATTACAAGCACCGCATGAGCATTTGTCCTTGGAACTTTTGGGATATCGCACTACAATCGGGACTTCTTGGGGCAACGCCGTATCTATTGGTCTATGGAATGCAGTCGTGTTACCAGAAGTGGAAATACCATCTTTGAGAGTTATCCAAGAAGCCGAAATGAAGCGAAATGGATACGTAATCGCACGAACAATTGATCTTTGATTGATGAAAAGCGATTGAACGCAGTCGCCACGGGCAACTTTATCAAAGCGAGAATGGCCAAAGCTTTCAACAGAAAGTAAAACCAAGGACTTTCGAACCGGGGCAATTGGTGCTAAAACGCATATTCCCGCACCAAAATGAAGCTAAAGGAAAATTCGCACCTAACTGGCAAGGGCCTTATATGGTTCACCGGGTGTTGACTGGAGGAGCATTAATTCTAGCTGAAATGGACGGTGAAGTATGGCCAAAAGCTATCAACGCGGATGCAGTGAAAAGATGCTACATTTAGGATTTTTCTATGTAATGCATTTCTTATGTTGTAAAAGTTGCGCTCCCTGGCGGGATACGCAAAGAACCCATGTCGGGTTCCGTTTCCTAGATTGCAAATTTCCCAGAAACACATTTCTTTGTAACATGAACTACGTTATGACCTGATTCCCTCGGCGGGATACGTAGGCGGCCACATCGGCTTCGGTCCCATCTTTAGAAAAATCTTTACAATCCCCTTTTGCTTGTAATGAACTACATCACGACCTGATTCCCTCATGGGGATACGTAGGCGGCCTAAATCGGCTTCGGTCCCACCATTAGGAAATATTTTCTCCTTTATCTCACATATGACAAAATGCACCTATCTGATCCCCCTGATAGGGAAGGCAAGCAATCTACACAAGACTCGGTTGTCCGTTCAAAAGATCGTCATTCTCACATATCGGAAACTGGGGCATTTTTAAGGGATCATTGCCAAGAAAACGCCGATAGACGTGGAAAAGCATCGGCAAACTAAGTCTTCAGCCATAAGAATTTTGGATAGGACGTTTGCTTTGTTTCACCGCATGTCACTGCTCGACAGACATTTATATATATATATATATATATATATGCAGTATTTCTTATAAGCAAATTATTTTCAACAAACATTTTCATCAAAATTCGATAGAATTTTTATGTTACTATTTTTTAAGATGCATTTTCTACGAATTATTTTCGAATGTTTTCATTAACGGCTCGCCAAGACTGGGAAGCAGAGAGGGGCTACGGGTCCGAGTTAGCAGGACATGCAAATACCAAGGCCGAAGCTACAAAGTCAACGCGAATCAACTCCCCCCTCCCAAAACTCATAAATTTATTTGAGTACAGGTTCTTCAGGTCGAAAACAGCAGGGAAGCTGCAACATTTATGAGCAGATTCGCAAGGGCCTCCGTATCACTTTCCTGTTTGGAGATTGTACAAAGACGTCATGCTAAACTACATGTTCCCAACCGTGTTGTGTCCACGCAAAGAACGGTATTTCGACTTACAGGGTCGCATTCTCATCTACTCAACTTTTGCATCGCTTATGTCCACACATTAACTATCATTGGCCTGGCAATAGGGCCACACTTTACATTACGTCAACACAACAACATTAAATCAGGCGCCCACCTTCTAATGTGGGTATGTTTAAATCAGGCGCCCACCTTCTAATGCGGGTATGTTTAAATCAGGCGCCCACCTTCTAATGCGGGTATGTTTTAAATCAGCCGCCCACCTTCTAATGCGGGTATGTTTTAAATCAGGCGCCCACCTTCTAATGCGGGTATGTTTTAAATCAGGCGCCCACCTTCTAATGCGGGTATGTTTAAATCAGGCGCCCACCTTCTAATGCGGGTATGTTTTAAATCAGGCGCCCACCTTCTAATGCGGGTATGTTTTAAATCAGGCGCCCACCTTCTAATCGGGGTATGTTTTAAATCAGGCGCCCACCTTCTAATGCGGGTATGTTTTAAATCAGGCGCCCACCTTCTAATGCGGGTATGTTTAAATCAGGCGCCCACCTTCTAATGCGGGTATGTTTTAAATCAGGCGCCCACCTTCTAATGCGGGTATGTTTTAAATTAGGCGCCCACCTTCTAATGCGGATATGTTTTAAATCAGGCGTCCACCTTCTAATGCGGGTATGTTTTAAATCAGGCGCCCACCTTCTAATGCGGGTATGTTTTAAATCAGGCGCCCACCTTCTAATGCGGGTATGTTTAAATCAGGCGCCCACCTTCTAATGCGGGTATGTTTTAAATCAGGCGCCCACCTCCTAATGCGGGTATGTTTAAATCAGGCGCCCACCTCCTAATGCGGGTATGTTTTAAATCAGGCGCCCACCTTCTAATGCGGGTATGTTTTAAATCAGGCGCCCACCTTCTAATGCGGGTATGTTTTAAATCAGGCGCCCACCTTCTAATGCGGGTATGTTTTAAATCAGGCGCCCACCTCCTAATGCGGGTATGTTTTAAATCAGGCGCCCACCTTCTAATGCGGGTATGTTTTAAATTAGGCGCCCACCTTCTAATGCGGGTATGTTTTAAATCAGGCGCCCACCTTCTAATGCGGGTATGTTTTAAATCAGGCGCCCACCTCCTAATGCGGGTATTTAAATTTCAGTCAGGCGCCCACCTCCTAATGCGGGTATTTAAATTTCAGTCAGGCGCCCACCTCCTAATGCGGGTATTTAAATTTCAGTCAGGCACCCACCTCCTAATGCGGGTATTTTATTTTAAATAAGGTGCCCACCTTCTAATGCGGGTATTTTATTTTAAATCAGGCGCCCACCTTCTAATGCGGGTATTTTATTTTAAGTCAGGCGCCCACCTCCTAATGCGGGTACTTTATTTTAAAGTGTAAACAGGCGCCCGCCAACGGCATCATCTGCACAACATTAAGCAACGACATCATTTCAACTTACAAAGTCATATTCTCACATACATATCTTATGCAACTGTTATACACTAACTTTTATCTTAGCTCTGGTCCACAGGAATTTGAATCGGCGGGAGCTTTCAGCATAACGTGGAACTATATCTCACGGCGAACCAAGGCAATTTGGTCAACGACCTACTTCGAACTTCGATCCGCTCTTTCCCAATAGTTTTGTTACATCTGCGACCAGTGTCATCATAACTCGACACTGGGGCAATATTTCTTGAATCTGCACCAACTTTTTCCATAATTTCTCTCCCCCTGGGATCTTATTTCTACCCATGATCTTCCTTCAAGTCCCGTTGATCAGGACAAAATTGGCTACTCAGTCAACTTTCTTTGGCCGAAAACTCTTTCATCGTCTCCGTCCAAAGAGGGGCATCTGTTGACACCCAATTTTGTCCCATCTTTTATGATTTTATTTGTAATTTTTAATATTTTTACACTTTTAAAATAATTTTAAAATATAGGCATATATGTGTATATCCTCTTATTATTATTATTTCATTTGCATTTTTATAATAATCATAAGTTGTATCCGAAATTCTATGTTATCTTATTCTCGCAAAATTGCATCGCATTTTCCTTTTATTAAGCACTAAATATTTATAAAATATTATATTTTATTATTATCACGTCGTTATGTTATTTTAAATAATTCACATCTTTTACAAAACAAAAATAATATTTTAATATTAAAACCCCTTTTATGTTTTAAACACACAACCCATTTTCATTTTTCAAACCCAATACAAATTCCTACCCAAATTAATTCCCTAACCAAACCAACCCCCAAGCCCAATACCCCTTATTTCCCCAAGCCCAATCGGCCACCCCCATCTCCCAATCGAACCAGCCCAATTTCCCAAGCCTACCGAGCCCAACAACCATTTTTATTCCCCTAAACAACTCAACCCCAAATTTCCCCCAATACAAACCCGAGCCCACCGTCGGCCCAACTCCCACTCGACCCGCCCATTTTTTTTATTTACCTTATACCCAAAACCAAACAACCGTAACCCACAAAACAAAAAAAACCCAAAAATTAAAACCCAATACCCATCACCCATTTAATTCTATTCAACCCATTACAATAAAAACAACCCATTTTCACAACCCAATCCCCAGGCCCAACCGGCCAAATACCCGAGCCCAACACCCAACCCATTATCCCCTTTTTTTTAATCTACCCCCCCTTTAAACCTAAAACATATATATCACACTCCACAACAACAACAAAGAAAAAAAACCAAAACCCTACCCTTTTGCTCCCGGATCGGTAGACACCCCCATACCCCCTAACCCCGGTCACCTCACCCGACACCACCACCAAACGCCTCTGCCCCTGACACCCGACACATCCCATACCCCTATCCCCAAAAATCCGCAACCCATGCCCCTCAAATCCGCGATTTTTGGCTCTTCATTTTTGAAATTCAAACTCATTCCTTGAACGTTTTAGGGGGGAAATCCACCTATAAATACCTCATGTTGTTCTTCATTTTAGGGGGGGATTGAACAGATTTTTGAGAGGATTTTGAAAGGAATTTTCGGAGGATTTTGAAAGGAATTTTCGGAGGATTTTTGGAAAACGATTCAATATATAAATATTTGTTGTGTTCTTGATTTCAAACATTTGCCTTCCTTGTTATTCAAGAATCAAGTCCGAAAAGGTTTGTTCCCCACTTTTGATTCTCTGATTTCGACACATAATTCGGGTCGGGTCGACCCGACCCGGGTCACTGACCCGGGTTTGGGTATTATTTCCAGAATTCTTGCATTTTCATATTTATGTATGTTGGTTATCTGAATTTGGTGTTAAAATCTGATTCGGGTTTGGACCACTGACCCGGGTCGGGTCGACCCGGTTTGGGTATTATTTTCAGAATTCTTGCATTTTCATATTTATATATGTTGGTTATCTGAATTTGGTGTTAAAATCTGATTCTGGTTTGGACCACTGATTCGGTCAGTCATCGACCGGTCAGATCGACCGACTTGGGTAATATTTTCAGAATTCTTGCATTTCGTTTTCTTGTTATTGGTTATCTGAATTTGGTGTTAAAATCTGATTCGGGTTTGGACCACTGATTCTGGTCGGGTCACTGACCCGGGTCGGGTCGACCCGGTTTGAGTATTATTTTCAGAATTCTTGCATTGTTGTTATTGGTTAACTGAAATTGGTGAAATCAGTAGATTCCGGGTTGAACACATGATTCGGGTCGGGTTACTGACCCGGGTCGGGTCGACCCGGTTTGAATTCCCAAATTTCTTGCATTTCATGTCTTGTATATTGGTTATCTGAAAAAATGAAAAAAAAATCTAATTCGGGTTGGCAACTGATTCGGGTCGGGTCACTAACCCGGGTCGGGTCGACCCGGTTTTTGGCGTATTTCCAGATTATGGCATTTTTCATATCTGTTTGCTGGTTATCTAAAAAGTCTGAATTTCTGATTTCATTCGGGTCACTGTTCATGATTCGGGTCGGATTTTTCCATAGATACTTCTTAATCCTGTTTCGGTTCCAACATTTCAGAATTTGGGTCGGATACTTTAATTGCTCACTGCTCGTTCTCTTTTACTGTTTTATTGTTTTATTAATATTGCATTAAGGCCGATGAAATTAACTTCAAAGCCGCGCTTTTCTTTCGTTTCGTTTCTCTGTTTTTTTTAGCACTGTTTTAAGTATCCGGGCGACGGATATCTTACTGTTTTACTGTTTTACTATTTTTTTTTTAAAAACAAATATTGCGCCTGCTCGGGTGCTGTTTTTCTGTTTCAGTTCATTGCTCGGTTTCAGATTACTGTTTTTTCAATTTACTGTTTTAAATATCTTTGCCACGGATATCACTGTTTTACTGTTTTAAACTAAACACCGCGTCTTTTTCGGAAATTGTTTTTCTGCCTCTGTTTTACTGCCTACTGCTGCTGCTGTTCCGATTTAATTTTACTGATTTGAACACGATACTACACTGGCCGATGAAAAATATCCGTCGATTTTGAGGCCTCCACAGTTGCAAAGACGGAAATATAACTTCTGGGCAATGATGAGGCTTAAACCTTTTTCCAAGATCAACATGTTTAGTAGGCGAGGTGACTAAAATAACCAACAAGTTATATATTCGCAGCCACGACGTGATTATAGTGATCTTTTCTATTTCACCCGAGAGACCAACACGTTTAGTAGGCGAGGCAATCAAAATAAACCACATTAGTCAAATGTTTGCAGCCACGACGTGATTGGAATGTTCTTTTCAAAATTTAAGTCTGAGCCCTCCGTGATCAAAACATTCACTGTTTTGAATACGGATATGAAGTTATTTGTATTTAATTGTTTCTAACCGTTTGTTCTTGACAGCTTGCAGGGATTAAAGTAAATAACGACGAATTATTCCTCGGAGTTTATTTATTTTTATTTCTTTCTTTAATTCAGCTTTTATCCCGCTTTGTATTGTAATATTATTTATCGCACTTATGTAACTATTGAAATGTTTAGAATAGGCAAACTTAGGATTAATTCATAGGGTAGTTTAAGATTTGAAACCCGTCGCTAGCTTATTTATTTGTAGGCTCGGTTAAATTCAAACTTAGAAATCCTTCGCTAGTTTATTTATTTTTAGGCTCGTCACGCGTATTCAAGATTTTTAAAACAACTTTTGTCATCTTTTATTTGCTTTATTAATCATACCGAATAAGTTTATCTTTTGTCAATTTACAATTCAATGATTCTCAAAATTTTACTTCTTTGATAGTATAAATAATTTATTGTCACAAAATGCATATTTTTCAAAACTTTACATGTATCTTTCTTTTTATCTGAATACGTACTTGTATAAAATGCATCATTTACTAATTATTTGCAAACATCTTTTAATCTATTATACTTGTAAAACATGCATTTTTCTAGCAATAATTAAACTGAGTTTGACCGGATAACCGCAAGTTAGCGGATCTTAAAGGATGCCTAACCCCTTCCCTTTAGGATAATAAAGAACCCTTACCTAGAATCTCGCTAGTTTAACAGACCTTAAAATTGGAGTTTACATTGCAGCACTTAGTTTAAAATTTAGGTGTCCTAATTCACCGTAAAAGATAATTAGGTGGCGACTCCTCAATCATTTACCCAGGAATCACCCATACGTCTGTGCTCCGCTTTGACCCGAGCAGGTCAAAATAGGGCGCGACATTGGGGCCCCCATCGTAGTGGTTGTGATTAGCACTTGAGTGGGTACCAGTGTTGAACTTTTTTGATGGGTGTTTTTGGGACTCAACCTTAGGGTTGATTTCGACTGCGGTTATTTTGGCTTGTCGTCATTACGTGGGCTTGTCGCCATTGATTGTTTCTTATTGTGTTTACTCATCATATACGATTCTGATTTTAAATTCTGATTATATGGAATTATGTGTTGTTGATAATTCTGAAGCATGTGTTAATCATCTCTTTAATTGATTGCATCTCATATACCATGACTACTTTCCTTATTACCGTTGCATTCATACACTCATGATTGTTGTGATAGTGAAATAGAGTGGTATGAAAATGTTGTGGGTCCAATGATGATCATAAAGGAAAGGTAATGATACTATTATGAGATACCTTGGAAATACTTAGTTGATGATAAAAAATTTGATAAACAACAACAACAACATACCCAGTGTAATCGCATAAGTGGGGTCTTGAGAGGGTAAGATGTACGTAGACCTTACCTCTATCTTTGCAGGGTAGAGATGTTATTTCTGATAGACCCTCGGTTCAAAGTAACGTAAGTCATTACAGGATTGCAGGAAAAACAGGATAGTAAAAAATAAGATACGAAGCAGATGGCGCAACATGGTAATACACACATAGAGATAATGATCTAGGCGATACTAAAAAAATACAACTAAGAAAATGAGAAGAAGAGATGGAAAGGCTAGCCCGTCACCTCTCTCCCGCACAACGCGACAAAACTCAAAAACCTAGTAACCTTCTATCCTAATCCTCGATCTCCACATCTTCCTATCTAAGGTCATGTCCTCTATCAGTTGGAGTTGATCCATATCCTGTCTAATCACCTCCCTCCAGTTTTTTTTTGACCTACCTCTACCTCTCTTAAAGCCTGCGACCGCCAATCTCTCACACTTCCTAACTGGCGCATCCTTACACCTCCTCTTCACTTGCCCAAACCATATCAGTCTCGCTTCCCTCATCTTATCCTCCATGGAGGCCACTCCAACCTTGTCCCGTATATCCTCATTCCTAATCATATCTCTTCTAGTATGGCCACACATCCATCTGAGCATCTACATATCCGCTACCTTCATCTTTTGAATGTAAACGTTCTTGATTGGCCAGAACTTTTCCTTGTACAACAATGGTGGTCTAACCACCACTCTGTAGAACTTACTTTTCAGCCTAGGCGATACCTTCTTATCACAAAGCACCCTGGAGGTAAGCCTCAATTTCGTCTATCCTGCTCCAATATGGTGAACGACATCATTGTCATTCTCCCCGTTTTCTTGAATAATGGACCCAAGATACTTGAAACTCCCTCTTTTGGGTATAACTTATGCATCAAACTTCACTTCCACATCTGTCTCTTGCATCACTTCACTGAACTTGTACTCTCTGTACTCCGTCTTAGTCCTACTTAACTTGAAACCTTTATATTCTAAGCGTTCTCCAAATTTCCAGCCTATCATTAACGCCACTATGCATCTCATCAATCAAAACTATGTTGTCTACAAATAACATACACCATGGCACCTCCTTCTAAATATGTCGCGTCAATTCATCCATCACTAAGATAAATAGAAATGGGCTAAGGGCTGATCACTGGTGCAATCCCATCATGACTGAAAAGTGTTCTGAGTCACCTCTCACTGTCCTAACCCGGGTCTTGGCACCCTTATACATGTCCTTAATTTCCCTTACATAGGCCACATGCACACATTTAGACTCTAAGCATCTCCACAAAAGACCTTCCGAGAGGCTTTATCATATGCCTTCTCCAGGTCAATAAATACCATGTGTCTATCTTTTTGTCCCTATACTACTCCACCAATCTCCTGATAAGATGAATAGCTTCAGTAGTCGATCGGCCTGGCATGAATCCAAACTGACTCTCGGATATCGACACATCATTTCTCATCCTCAACTCTACCACTCTCTCCCAGACTTTCATAGTGTGACTTAGCAACTTGATACCTCTATAGTTATTGCAACTCTAAATATCACCCTTGTTTTGTACAACGGGACCATCGTACTCCACCTCCAATCTTCTGGCATCTTACCCGTCTGAAATATGACATTAAATAATCTAGTCACTCCATACCTGCCTCCCATGCGCTCTTCCAAAAGTCTATCGGAATCTCATTAGGCCCCGTCGCTCTTCCCCTCCTCATCTTATGAATAGCCTCATTAACCTATGAAGCCTTGATACACCTACAGTATCTGAAATTTCTACAACTCTCAGAATTCTATAACTCCTCCAAAACGATATCTTTGTCCGCTTCTCTATTCAAGAGATTATGGAAGTACGTCTGCCATCTTCGTCTAATGCGTGCGTCGTCTACCAACACTTCACCATTCTCATCCTGGATGCACCTCACTTGGTCCAAGTCACGAGACTTCCTCTCTCTCATATTGGCAAGCATATACAACTTCTTGTCTCGCCTTTACACTCGAGCTCTTTATACAAACTCAAAGGCTGATGTTTTAGCCGCCGTGACCGCCAGCTTCGCTTCCTTCTTCACTACCTTATACCTCTCCTTACTCCTCCTCTTATCGTCCTCGTCGACAATTTCCACTAGCATAGCATACACAACTTTCTTGGCTTTTACTTTTTCTTGGACCTCTCCATTCCACCACTAATCCCTTTTACGTCTACTTGGGTTTCCCCTCGCGACTTCTAGTACCTCTCTAGCTACTTCCCTGATGTATCCGGCTATCCTAGCCTACATGCTATCAACGTCCCCACTACTCCCCCAAGCCCCCATAATGCCCAACTTCTCTTTCACCTCTTAAGCTTTAGCCTCAGTGAGGCTTCCTCATCTAATCCTTGTTTGTTCATGCGTAGCCCTCTTCTTCTTCTTTATCTTGATTTCTAATTCCTTAACCACGAGCCTATGCTGGGTTGTAAGGTTCTCGATCGGAATAACCTTGCAGTCCTTGCAAACACCTCTGTCACCCTTCCTAATGAGCAAGTAATCTATCTGGGTCTTAGCCACCACAGTATGGTAGGTTACCAAGTGCTCCTCCCTCTTACAGAAGCTGGAGTTAGCTATGACCAACGCAAAAGTATTCGCGAAGTCTAAGAGAAAAATCCCTCCCTCATTCCTATCCCCATAGCCGAACCCGTCATGTATGTCGCCATATCCCCTGCCCTAGACTCTATGTGACCATTAAAATCTCATGCTAACACTAGTTTCTCGATCTGTGGGATACCCCTCACAACCTCGTCCGACTCCTTTCAAAAATGTCTTTTGTTCTCCTCCGCCAAACTGGCCTGAGGCGCATATGCACTAATTATGTTAATGTTAACCCTCCCAAACTAGATAATGGTAATCATCCTATCATTCACCCTTCTAACCTCTACTACTAGATCTCGGAGTTCCCATTCCACTAAAATTCCTACTACATTCCTACCCCTTGTTCCCCCTGAGTACCACAACTTATACCCATCTACTTCCATCGCCTTAGTTCCTACCCATTTGGTTTCCTGAACACAAGCTATACTAATCTTCCTCTTCTTAAGGATCTTCACTAATTTTATCGACTTCCCCATTAGAGTACCTATATTCCAAGACCCAACTTGCAACCTATGAGCTCCCCTAGTCCCCGTACCATGTCTGCCCCCCGCCCCTGCCCCCGCTCCCACCCCCAACTCTAACCGATGACACGACCTCAAACTACCATCATGCCCAGAAGCCAATAACGCATTAAAAGAATGAAAGGAAATGAGTAATACTAATACTAGTATTCAAGTGTAGAAAACCAGCAAGCAATGTACTACACTATAAGAAACAACTAAAGAGTGAAGAGAGATCAACAAAGAAATCAAGAAACTTCATCTAAGGGCAGAAGTTGAACAAGAATACAAAATAACAGCGATTTACCTAATACAACAAGAATACGAAATTTCGAGAATGAAAAATAAAACCAGATTACAAATAGCCGAGTAAGAATGATATAACCTATAGTGTAGCTGAGTAAGAATGATAGAACATGTAGTGAAGTCGTTGAGAGAAAAAGTACACCGATAATCCGCTGGAAAAGCAAGTGCCGAAAATCTGTCAAAAAACCTTGTCCCGCCGATTAAACTTTGCGCTGCCGAAAAACTTGGTTCTTCCAGAAAAACTTGGTTGTATTGAAAAACCTTGTCCCACCGATAAAACCTCAGAAATACTTGGCTCTGCCAGAAAACATGGCTCCGCCGACAACAAGAACGGAAAACCCAAGACAAGAAGTAGAGAAGAGAAGAAAATAGAAGGAGAAGAAGAAGATGAGGCGGAACCTATCACAAATCCTCGGGGTTGCGATATGGGATGAGGGTTTAGAGAAAAGAGAGTTAAAAGAAGGAGAGATGAGAGATGAGAGATGCGAGATGAGAGGTGACTTACCTAGTCACCGATCGGAGTTGATTCAAGGGCAGTGGGGAGGGGAAGAGTACCGGTTGGTGCATAGACAACAAAGAGAGAGCCTGAAAAAGGAATACAGATAATATGAAGAAACATCCGATCAAGGTACTCTCTCGTCTTATGCAAATTTGAGCAACCCTCGTGGTATAATTATCGGTAATGATAACTCTATTCCAATTCAGGGTTATGGTCATAAAACTCTATCTCCCCCCAATCCTCCCCTTCTCTTGAAAAATACTTTACATGCCCCAAAATTGATTAAAAACTTAGTGTATGTCCGAAAATTCACCACTGACAATTCCATTTCTGTTGAATTTGATCATTTTGGTTTCTCTATGAAGGATTTCAAGACGGGGAGTCCTCTCATGAGGTGTGATAGTAGGGGAGATATTTATCCTATGACACCCAGTTTCGGTACATCGAGTCAAGCCTTGCCATCAGCCTTTGCAGCCATTTCTTCTTCCTTGTGGCATGCTTGCCTTGGTCATCCGTGATCCTCTATTTTATCTTTTTTGAATAAAAATAGTTTTATTTCTTGTAAGGGTACGAGTCGTACTCCACTTTGTCAATCGTGTTTATTAGGAAAAATTATTAAATTGCCATTTGTAGACTCAAATTCTCATACGTCAAAGTCATTTGATATTATTCATAGCGACCTATGGACGTCTCCTGTTCTAAGTTCGTTAGGTCATCGATATTATGTTCTTTTTTTGGATGATTATTCTAAAATTTTTTGGACGTTTTCAATTGCAAATAAATCTTAAGTGTTTTCCGTCTTCATCAAATTTAGAGCATTCATTAGAACACAATTTGAAAGAGCAATAAAAAATATTCAATGTGATAATAGAAAAGAGTATGACAATAGGGTGTTTCGGGAGTTCTGTGCTAATAATGGTATCAATTTTTGTTTTTCGTGTCCTCATACATCTTTACAAAATGGAAAAGCCGAACGCAAAATTCATTCCATAAATAACATTGTCCGCACTCTATTAATTCATGTTGCCGTACGCCCATATTTTTGGCATCATGCTCTTCAAATGGCGACTTATCTCCTTAACATAATTCCTTCCAAAGGTCTGGCATATTCTTCCCCCCTCCAAATTTTATATACTAAGAATCCTTCTTATTCTCATCTTCGGATTTTTGGGTGCCTATGTTATCAGTTATTCCCATCCACCACAATTAACAAATTTCAGGCCCGGTCTACTCCGTGTGTGTTTTTGGGTTATCCGTCTAATCATCGTGGTTACAAATGCTTTGATTTATCCTCCAAGAAAATTATCATTAATCGCCATGTAATTTTTGATGAAACCCAATTTCCATTTACTAAAGTTCATACTCCCGAGCCTAGTTCGTATAATGTTTTGGATGATGGTATATCCCGTATATTACTCACCATTTTTCAGACATATCCCGCACCCAAAATCCTCCAGCGGGCCCACTGCCCGCTGGCCCCACTGTTCCGACGCAAATTCCAGTCGCTGGATCAGTTCCAGTGATTGGGCCAGTCCAGCCCAGTTCTAGAACTGGTCGATTCTGACTTGCTTGCCGATTTGGGTCAAGAGCCCATCGCCTGCTGGGCGATCCGTCCCGAGCCCAGCAAATTCCCAAAATTCACTCAATTCATCCTCGAGTCATAGACCGGTCACTCGTAGTCAGCAGAGTATTTTTACACCTAAAAGACATTTTAATTTACATTCTACTGTCTCTAAATCCCCCTTGCCCCAAAATCCTGTGTCCGCCTTAAATGACCCGAATTGGAAAATTGCAATGACTGATGAATATAATGTTCTTATTGATAATAAGACGTGGGAGTTGGTGCCCCGTCCATCTGGTATTAATGTTATCAGGTCTATGTGGATTTTTTCTCATAAGGAGAATTCAGATGGGTCATTTGCTCGACATAAGGCACGGCTTGTGGGTGATGGTAAGACTCAGCAGATTGGGATAGATTGTGGGGATACATTTAGTCCGATGGTGAAGCCAGCTACTATTTGCATTGTGCTTAGCTTGGCTCTTTCAAAGGCATGGCCTATTCATCAGTTGGATGTCAAGAATGCTTTCCTACATGGTGATCTCAAGGAAACAGTCTATATGCATCAGTCGTTGGCTTTCCGGGATCCCCACCATCCTCATCATGTATGTTTGTTGAAAAAGTCCTTATATGGGCTTAAGCAGTCTCCACGGGCCTGGTATACAAGGTTTGCTGACTATGTTTCGACTATTGGGTTCACTCATAGCAGGTCAGACAATTCTTTGTTCATCTACCGACGTGGTTCATCATTGGCCTACATCCTGTTGTATGTGGATAATATCATTTTGACTGCCTCTTCCGATGCCTTACGCCAGTCTATCATGACCATGCTCAGCTCTGAGTTTGCTATGAAAGACTTAGGGCCCTTGAGTTACTTTTTGGGGATTGCTGTCAAGCGTCATTCAGATAGATTGTTCTTGTCTCAACGAAAGTATGCAACTGAGATCATCGAGAGGGCTGGGATGTCATCCTGTAAGTCCACTTCCACTCCAGTTGATACGAAGCCCAAGCTTAGTGCCGTGGCCGGTGCACCTTACTAGGATCCAACCCGCTATCGCAGTCTTGCAGGGGCCCTTCAGTATCTTACCTTTATCAGACCGGATATTACGTATGCAGTCCAGCAGGTGTGTTTATTCATGCATGATCCCTAAATTGAGCACATGAATGCCCTCAAACGCATCATTCTATATATTCAGGGTACACTGGACTATGGTTTGCATTTGTATCCTTCATCGACATCCACACTTGTCTCCTACACAGATGTTGATTGGGATGGGTGTCCAGATACCAGACGGTCTACGTCTGGCTACTATATGTTCCTTGGCAACAACTTGGTCTCCTGGTCTGTGAAGCGTCAGGCGACCCTATCCCGCTCAAGTGCCGAGGCTGAATACCGAGGGGTCGCCAATGTGGTCTCCGAATCATGTTGGTTATGTAATTTGCTTTTAGAGCTTCATTGTCCAATTCAAAAGGCAACCTTGGTGTATTGCGATAATATTATTGCCATTTACCTTTCTGGTAATCCGGTTCAGCACCAACGCACTAAGCATATAGAGATGGACATCCATTTTGTCCGTGAAAAGGTTGCTCGGGGTCAGGTACGCGTCTGTCATGTCCCGTCAAGATATTAGATTGTAGAGATCTTTACAAAGGGTCTTCCCTCGGTCCTTTTTGAAGATTTTAGGGACAGTTTCAGCATTTGAAGACCGCCCGCTATGACTGCGGGGGTGTGTTAAACAAGGTAATATACCCGTGATATACACTTGGTAGACATAGTGTACATCACGAGTATATTAGGAATCCAGAAGCCCATCCTGGCAGTGGCTGAGGCCCATCACGGCAGTGGCCTGTAGCCCATCAGGGGCAGTGTTGGTTAATGTATATTAGGAAAGTATATTTGTAGTATATTATAGTGTAAAGGTTACCTTAATTAGTATTGTACACTTACCATAATTGTATAGTTAGAATTATGGTAGAATAAGGTTTTAGGAGTAGAATAGGAATAGGATTCTCCTATTTGTAACTTGTATATATACCTTTCAATTAATGAAAATAATCAAGGAAATTATTTCTTTCAGTATAGAAAGCACGATTTCCGTCATTGTTGTGGTACCAAGTCTGGAGTACCTCGAATTATGGGATTTGGTATTTGAGTCGAAAGAGTAGTGCCGCCTTGGAGATATCACGTTCCATAAACTTAAGTTCCTGAAACTGGGGAACTTATCTATCTCAAGGTGGCATACCTCATAGGAAAATTTCCCCTGCTTGAAACACTAGTTATAAAATATTGTTACAACTTTGAGGAGATCCCCCTTAGCTTTGCAAATATTCCAACACTGAGACAGATTAAGCTCGTGTTGTATTTCCCAAATGAATCTCTGGAGGCTTCAGCCCTGAAAATAAAGGAAGAAGTCAAAGATATTAAAGGATGCGACTGTATAGAACTCATTATCGAAGTAAGTAGAAGCTAGACTCCTATTGATGTGTTGTTTTTTAGTATGGACATGCATCTAATGTGGAGCGTCGTGGTCCTAATGCAAGCCCAAGGTTTCTGCCTTCCCAGCATCGCGGCCCCATGGTAGAGCGCTGCGGCGCTAATCCATTGCAGAAGCAAAAATTCGATTTCTGCCTCACTAGCGCCGCGACCCTAATGATTAGCGCCACGGCCCCATCGGTCCGAAAAAAATATATATTTTTGTTCAGAATGTTTAACCCATGATTATTATTATACAGTATATTTGATAAGTATATCGTTTATGTGTTAAATGTCAAATCGTTTGTCATTTAAATTACTAGAATAGCGTCCGCTATAACTGTCTGGGCAGGCGGCGCCCAGTATTTGATTAAACCATCTTATATCATGCATATTGGGTTGACGGTTCCCAACTATATGTGTCATTTATTTTGCATGATATTAAGATGTCATATTGGATATGGCGTAAAAGAGTTGATCTTGGTTAAAACCCTGAATTAAAATGTTCCCTAAAATTTTAATACAAGTCTCATTTGAAATGAACGCATCGTCTGTTATAATTGATTGTAGTGCGAAATCCTTTTCGGTGAGATGAGTATTTATGCCGCAACATTTGCTCTAAGTCTACGAGGACTCAGACTCTTTCATAGATGTATGTTAAATGTAGAAGTGGGTGATAAACATTCATGAGTATTTACACCGCAGTGTTTGCTCTTTAAGGCAAAACTCACTTAGATACATAATTGCAGTCGTATAACGGGGTTGACTTGCTAGGATGTCTTGGCGCCACAGTGTCGGACAAGCCGAGGGACGCAGATCGATTGTTTAGAACATTCGGTCAAACATGAGTTACAAATTGTTTGTAATTGGTTTAGAGACCTACCAGGTTGTGCTGTTGAAGTTATCAGCCACATCAAACGCGGATATAGCATGAACCTGGATCATGGCCCATTATGACCATATTTGATATAAGTCCGTATTTTTCTATGGGGTCGAAGAGTATGTTAAAATAGTAGGAGCTAATTAAACTAAATACAATGTTAATTAGTTAACGAATGTGTTCAATAGAAATTATATTAGAGTTTAATTTCAAGTCTATTTGTTTCTTCAGTCGTATAAAATGTCAAATCTATCACTGAAAATGTTGATCGAGACAAACAAGTTGACCGGATCAAATTACCCTGACTGGTTAAGAAATCTACGATTGGTGTTAAGACTAAAAAGAATTGAGTATGTGTTAGACACAGTATTCCCCACAGTCCCTGCTGAAAACTCTGATGAGTATGCCCTGTTTGACAATGTGACTTATCAGAAACATTTGAACGATGCTACTTTGGCAAAATGTGTAATGGTGTCTTCCATGACTATAGAGTTACAAAGGCAACATGAAAACATGGGCCCCAACGAAATGCTAAAACACTGGAAGAGTCTCTATGAAAAACAGTCTCAAACAATGGAGTATGAACTGTTGAGAGACCCTTTCAAATGTAAGCTGAACGAAGGGGGACAAGTGTCAACGCATGTTCTAAAGAAGGACTACACAGCTCCAAGAGGAAGTAAATAACTAGGTGCTTCTACCTCTACTGGACAAGGTATGTTTGTCATTGAAATAAATATGTCTATAAGTAACTCCCACTGTTGGGTATTGGATATCACTTATGGCTCGCACATTTGTAGTAATGTGCAGGACCTAATTAACATCAGAAAGGTTGGACCTTGGGAGGTAGACCTGCGCGTTGGAAATGGAGCACGAGTAGATGCTGAATACGTGGGAACTTATAAACTAGATTTACCTTCAGGCTTTTGTTTAGAACTAAATGATTGTTATTTTGCTCCCTCATTAACGAGGAATATCATTTCTATCCCAATGTTAGACATTAATGGGTTTTCCTCATTTATTGCCAATGGCAGTTATGTATTGTCTTTTAATGGTTTTGTTTGTGAAAATGCTCCACTTGTGGATGGATTATATATTTTAAATTGTAGTCATAAATTTCTCAATGTGCAAAATAAACGAGCTAAGATAAGTAATCCAATAAATCCCACCTACTTATGGCACTGTAGACTTGGTCACATCAATGAATAAAGGATAGCAAGATTAAGAAAGTTAGACTACCTGGAATCATTTGACTTGGAGCCCTATGGTAACTGTGAATCTTGCTTGAGAGGAAAGATGACCAATAAGCCACTTTCTGGGAAAGGGGTGCGAGCCAAAGAGGTACTTGAGTTGGTCCATACTGATGTATGTGGGCCATTTTCAACTCAAGCTAAGGGAGGCTTCCCTTACTTCATCACTTTTACAGGCGATTTCACAAGGTTTGGGCATATGTATCTTATGAAACATAAGTTCGAAGCCTTTGAGAAATTCAAGGAGTACAAGTCAGAAGTAGAGAAGCAACTTGAAATAAATATCAAGACACTTCGATCAGATCGAGGAGGTGAATACTTAAGTAAAGAATTTCTGAATTATTTGAAGCTTCATGGAGTCCAATCACAATGGACACATCCTGGAATGCCACAGATGAATGGTGTTGCTGAAAGGAGAAATCGAACCCTATTAGATATGGTTAGATCCATGATGAGTTTCTCAACTTTACCAACATACATTTGGGGCTATGCATTGCAAAGCTCAATTTATATTCTGAACATGGTTCCTTCAAAGTCAGTAGAGAAAACACCATACGAGATATGGAATGGCAAGAAGCCAGCACTTAAACACATGTGACCCTGGGGGTGCCCTGCATATGTAAAGAAGATGCTTACTGACAAGTGGAAATCTAAAAGTGAGAAATATTATTTTGTGGGGTATCCGAAGGAAACTAAGGGATACTAATTTTATCTTCCTGGAGAACATAAGGTCATTGTTTTCAGAAATGCAACTTTCCTTGAAGAAGACTATGTCTCCAAGGAACGAAGCTGCAATAAGATAGAACTTGAAGAAATTCAAGAACCACAAAGATAACACAGAAGTTGAACCCTTGTCAAAAGACCTAGACAAGGATTCAGTAGGAGTATTTGGTGAAGACTGGGTACTTAGAGTACGTCCTTCATCCAGTGGGAGTGTTGTGAGAGATATAGCAGAAATGCAAGGCTCTCATACACAACCAATGAAAGATGATACAATGGTTGTACATCATTCCATTCAGGAAATACATGAAAATGACATTCCTGAAAGCTCTCAAGGTGATGGATTGTCCAGCACACAAAGACCTTCTCACAATCAGAATGCAACAAACACTGAAACACAGAATAATCAACTCCGTAGGACCACTAGGACTCATCGTCCGCCTGAAAGACTTAATCTCATTGTTGAAACACACAATGAGATAGATATTTCGGATGATTATGAACCTACAACCTACAGCGAAGCTATGTTAGACAGTGATTCACAGAGATGGCAAGAAGCCATGAAATCTGAGATGGACTCGATGTACATCAATCAAGTTTGGAACTTGGTTGATTTACCAACAGGGGTTAGACCCATAGGATGTAAATGGGTCTTCAAGAAGAAGATTGATACATATGGCAAGGTACAGACTTATAAGGCAAGATTGGTGGCTAAAGGTTATAATCAACGGCCTGGGGTCGATTATGATGAAATTTTTTCACCTGTTGCGAAAATTAAGTCCATTCGGATTTTTCTTGCAATAGCTGCATATTATGACTATGACATTTGGCAGATGGACGTCAAAACTGCTTTCCTCAATGGTAATCTAGTTGAGGAGGTGTATATGAAACAACCTGAGGGTTTTTCGCTTGAGTCCAAACCAAATGATGTATGCAAGCTACAAAAGTCCATTTATGGGCTTAAGCAAGCCTCGAGGAGTTGGAACATTTGCTTTGACAAGGCAATCAAGTCATTTGATTTCGTCAGAAGCAAAGAGGATCCATGTGTTTATAGTAAACGCAAGGATGGGAGTATTGCCTTCATTATCATGTATGTAGATGACATATTGATAATGGGAGACAATAAGACTCTCCTGCAGTTAGTCAAGGAGTGGTTGTCCAGTACCTTTATGATGAAGGATTTAGGTGAAGCCTGCTATATTCTGGGAATTAGGATTTATAGAGATATACCTAATAGATTGTTAGGGCTGTCACAGTCAGTCTACATAGACAAAGTGCTTAGACATTTTTCTATGAAAAATTCCAAGAAATGCGGTCTACCTATGGGACAAGGCATCAAGTTATCTAAGAAGGATAGTCCTTCTAATACTATAGAACTTGAACGCATGAAAAGGATCCCATATGCTTCGGCTATAGGATCGATCATGTATGCCATGACATGTACTAGGCCAGATGTGGCCTTTGCACTTAGTATGACTTGCAAATTCCAGCAGAATCCTGGGGAAGAACACTGGAAGGCAGTCAAGAGTATTCTTAAGTATCTTAGACGAACTAAATATTACTTCTTAGTCTATGGTGGGGAAGAAAAGCTAGCTGCTACTAGGTACACTAATGCTAGCTTTCAGACGGATCTTGATGATTACAAATCTCAGTCTGGGTACACGTTCATTTTCAATGGCGGAGCAATAAGATGGAAAATTTCCAAACAAGCTACAACTGCTGATTCGACAACTGAATTCGAGTACATTGCTGGATCGGAAGCTTGTAAAGAACCTGTCTCAATATCTGAGTTATTAAAAGAACTAAGGGTTGTTCCAAGTGCCAGTCATCCAATAACGATATATTATGATAACACTGGTGTGATTGCTCAACCTAAGGAACCAAGATCAACTAATAGAAATAAGCATGTACCAAGGAAATACCACATTCTCAAGGAGATGGTGGAAACTGAAGAAATAAGATTAGACTATTCCCACATATGATAATCTAGCTGGACCGTTTACTAAACCATTAAGCTTAGTTAAGCATTATGGTCATTTTGAAAATATGGGTATTAGATACATCGGAGATTGGCTCTAGGCCAAGTGGGAGATTGAAAGTATATATATCCTAGAGACAATCATCATTAGGGAAAAATGTACTTGAACACATTTGTATTATTAATAAGATTAATATTTATGGCATTTGCGATTATAGAATTATTATTTGATTATTTGTAATTATTCATTAATGTACATCAATTGAGCTTACGTTGTCATTAATAGAGTGAGTTATTGATGATAGATCGTAACTCTTAAAATAGCCTCAACTAATGATCATCGAGAATGGGATATCCATGATATGTGATAAGTCAACATGTGGTCTGCATCACATCTTTAGAGGATGTAGTATGTCTCACCTGCTACGAGTAATGACTACTCGTGATGGACACATGGATACTTTGGAAGTATTGGTATACCCTGCTGATATACTGTTTGTTATACTTGTCTAAAGTATGATCAGCGTGTGGGAGATAGAAGTCTTTAGACTTGAGGTCAATACGCACCTTGTCTACAAAGTAATATACTTTGATCCTGTCCTAAGCTCAAATGCCTTATAGGTTGAGATACGACTTATATTGGGTACATTATAATGTGGATTAAAGGTGATAGTTGAGCCAAGAGTAGGATTCATTCCTCGAATATATATTCGAGAGAACACTCAGGTTCTCAGTGATATTAGGTTGACTAAGTCGTTGGCCAACGCAATAGACATATTTAGAATATGGTCTAGTTGTCAACTAATATAGATGAGATACAATGATTAAGTCATTTGGATAGACACTTGACAAATCCTAAGCTTGATCGGGTGTGTCGTGAAGGAAAGGATTTTATCTTACCACATAGAGGTTAAGTTTACTGGATTCGTGTAAACGTACTTCACATATTGAGTTCGTCTTGCGGCCCCGTCTAGGAGTTCTGCGTAGACCTTAATTTGATTAATGTCGATATGTGAAGTCCTGTAGGGTCACACTATGTCGATTGTCTTTTCGATCTAAGGATGTATTGAGAGGGTATTAAATATTCGATTTAGAATCGAGATATTTAAATGAAAATGATTGTTTTAATTAAGTCAAAATTGGATTTTGGATTTAATTAAGAATGTACGGAAAATAAATCGAGACGGTGTAGGACCACGTAGAGCGTCGCGGTGCCCACACCATAGGGCCGCGGCGCTAATGACCTAATCTGTCTCGATTTATGGGTCAGGCCCAAGGTCAAACCCTAATCCGGTTTGACCTAATTTTTCACCTATAAATACATACATTCATTTCATTATTCAACACACTAATTTCAGATTATTTTTCTAAGTCTTAGAGACTTAGAATCAAAATACTCTCTCGAACCTCTGCCGGATTTCCTAGCTTTCCGAAAGAGAAATACATTGAAGTTTGGAGCTTGCAATCGAAAGGGTTTTCGCTTGCGAACCCACATTTGATAAAGACTTCAGATAATACAACACGTAAGTGTTCATGTTTCATGTTACAGGTCTTTGATTGTCATATAACCATACCAGAAGTAATTGTTGGGGTAAGTAAGAATAAAATTTTAAACTTTCGTTGTGTCTTACTTATGTGTTTTGAACCCAACAAAACCCTACACTATTATGAAGTACTCTTTAGACCTAAACATATTTTGGTCTCTGTTTTACAATATTTTTTTTCTTTCTTGAAATATTTGTCAATCAACCAAATAAAACAGAAGAGAAAGACTTTAGAAAGAGACTGTTAAAAGTCCATAAATTTCTTGCTTTCATAATTTGTGCTGATTTTTGAGTAATGCACTGATCTAAGGCAGTTATACCTGGTGTCTAACAAGAAGATGATTGTACTTTCAAAGATGTACATCATTAAGAAAATTTCAAATTGTGTCACCTAAAATGGATATGGAATAACTACCACATCAATTATACACTTTCAAGGATTTGATCCTGGGATGATTCTTCCAAAAATACTTGTACTTGGTGTTTATGCCAAGCAAATTTATACATGTTATTTGTCTATGATACACACCTTCAACGCATAAGTTTAAGACACTTTAACTTCTATTCACTGATTACAAACGAAGTAATCACAGGTACATTTTTATCGTTCCAATGTTTTCGCAGCCAGTTTTTGGCTGTTTGTTTTTTGTTACTCCTCAAGTCCTTTCCAACAAGGTGAATGGTAGTAATTAGTAAAATTCCAAGAGAAAAGTCAATGTAATTTTTATAGAGTTAAGGTGAAAAACACACTTCAAGTATCACTTTTTTTTGTGTTTCCTACCTGAACTATTACGTGTGAGAGTTTCCTACCTAAACTATCACCAACTAGTTAGCAAAACGCACTTAAACTATCGTTTGTTCACTTTTTCTTGTAACTCTTTCGGATACTGCAGGAGCAAAAATCAGTCTTTCCTCACATTCTTGGAAAGACTGAAAGAGATTAAGCTGATCTTTTGGGGGAGAAAAGAAAAGTCTCTGGACACTTCAGCTGTGAAAA
The DNA here is from genome assembly GCA_029783415.1 of Anisodus acutangulus. Classification (NCBI taxonomy): domain Eukaryota; kingdom Viridiplantae; phylum Streptophyta; class Magnoliopsida; order Solanales; family Solanaceae; genus Anisodus; species Anisodus acutangulus. The sequence continues at coordinate 16,196,882 of CM056507.1, read as the reverse complement.
TTAAGAAATCGAAGATATTCAAGGAAGAGACCATGCATCTTGACCTCGTTATCGAAGTTAGTAGAAACAAACTCCTATGTGCTGTTTTTGAGTGTTTATGTGTGTCTAATATGCAGAACAATATGTTTAAGAGTGATGCTGATAGACAGGATGATGCTGATAACAAGGATGATGTTGATGGCGAGGATGATGCTAATAGCAAGGATGACGCTGACAGATGTGAGTCAAGTGCCTGCAATCGTTTTAGTTATTTCCTTTACCTTCTTTTTAATTTTTTGTTCCTTGATGAAATGCCAAATTTCTCTTTGTTGCTCCATGTTATCTTAAATTAGCGGAGATGTGTTGAATTTGACAATTGTTTTGACAACAACAGGCAGAGTGGATGGAGTTCATTCCTAGCTAATTGTTGCAGCTGTGCTCTTGCTGGAGTATATTATGCAGCTAGCCGAAGTCAGTGTTCTTCATGCATACCTGCATGGTATAAAAGAGTTGAGCTCAAAGGAAGTGTCAATCTGATTAGGCCATTGATCTAAGATTTTTTTACCAGGAATTTGGAACAGTAAGTTTGTGTTCAACTCGGATGGTAAGAAGAAGGTTAGGGAGCAGCAGTCAGTGTTTCCTTGTAATAGCAAAAACAATAGGAATTACAAAAACCATTATCATAGTAAAAACACCAGGAATTAGACATTTCTACCATTATCGACTCAAATTTTAATGATTTCCTTAATCCTCAAATTTAGGTGAAATCTTAGTTATTCATCTAATGTGGCTAACAAAGGATTCAACAGCTTCATTGTTTACAACTCAAGAGGAGGAGTGAATTGGATCGTGCAAAATTTTTGCCAACTCTTAAAAAATTTGCCTTACCTTCATTTGTCGTGAACCTGGTTCTTAATTATATGTAAATCAAATCAAAACTATAAAGTGCAGATCAATAGGAACACATGATTTTTGTGTAGATAAAATAGGGAACACATGATTTTTAAATGAAAAACTACATCGCTCAAGAGAAGGGGTGAATTAGATCGTGCAAAAATTTTGCGAACTCTTAAAATTTGCTTCCCTTTCATTTGTAATGAACCTGATTCTTATGTGTTTCTTGTTAAATCAACTAGAAACTATAAAGTGCAGATAAATAGGGAACACATGATTTTTATATGAAAAACTATACGACTCGAAAGGTGTAAAAACCACGACCTATTCTGGTAGGATTTAACTTCAAATTCCACTAAAACAAATGAGGCTCAAATTCGGATTACAGCACTTGCCACCCAAGACTTGACCTTAAGTCTTACCCCAACAATCACATGATTGTCGCACCCACCCCCTTCTAGTCAACTCTGACTTGAAGCAAATTATTTTCTTAAAATAAAACATAACTTATTTCTAGGTAAGCAAAATGGTCACAACTCAAAAGCCTACTTCAAATTGAACTAGAACTGGACTTAATGAATTAATCAGTTGAACTCTCCACTCTGGTTCATTAATCACACCTGAAGAGCAATGTTGAACTCCCAGAACAGAGATTTGCGTGAATGCTCTCTCAACTGCCACAATAGCTCTCAATGTTGTGTAAGAAGTTAACCTGTAAAATAACCCTGAACTATATATATATATATATAGCAGGTAAGGAAACAAATCACTTAGTCACTAGAATGTAGGAACTCCTCAGCCAACCTAATATCTTTCCTAACTAAAGTTGACTGGCATGATACTGATAATATTATTTATTTTTCTTAATGGTGGAAGGATAAAGTTGATTTAGCTTAAAATTGTTCAGATTATGCTAAATTCCTGACTTGACTAATATAATTATACGATATATTTGAGAATCTAGAAATTTATGTTACTTTAACAACGAGTTCTTTATTTCTCCAATGTAGTGGCAAATGCTTTATTCGAATATAATCAGCTTCTTGATATTATGCTTAATAATGTTACAAATGAAAATGTCGCTAATTTTGCCCGAAGAAAAAATTTACTTATTTGTTGATTCATGCTTACACACAGAGTCAAAGAAAACAAGTATCAATTTGGCTGCTAAGAATTGGAGGGTGTTGCGCTTCATACCCACGACTCCTATTCATTTCGTTGGGGAAATTGTGACTGCTAAAGCATTCACAATTAGAAAAGCTATGAAAAAAGCAATTCAAAATGGTTGGAAGAAAATCCAAGTCTATCTAATGCGAGTGGACATATTGAAAAAAAATTGTTCTAGACCCATAGAATGTTGATGTTGCATGCCAAGATATATGGGAAATGTCTTTTACCTTAGATCATGTTCTCTTTTTTCCATCGGTTTTTATGAGGGAAAAACTTTTAAAAAGTAATTATCTCAAAAAAATATTTTTCAAAAACTTTTGTATTTAGGTCACGGACATATCAGCTTTTATCTTTGACCCCAAAAATGGATTGGCTCGAAACGGGCTTTCCTGTTGAAGTCCTTTGTGTCTTTATTTATTTCTGACCACACGAAATCTCCATAGCCAATTTTCTAATTTTGATAGTAGGTGTTGTCTTAAGTACTACTATTATTTACACTATCCAGAAACTTCCATAACAGCGTTATCTGGTTTGAGCAACAAATCCTAGCCTGGTACATCCTCATAATGAAAGTAGAGTGGAAACATGAGTTGATCAATAAAATATTAGACTAAAGTTCTCTTAAAGAAGACCGTCAACTCCTATCCCGAACATACAAAGCGCCCGGTCCACAAACCAAATCTCCTTCTTAAAAAAAGGTACAACTTCCCTGAATTCACATCCTCTTTATCTCCTTAGCTACTGTATCTAAAGATATACATAATTAGAGTTTATAAATTTCCTCTAAATATTGTTAATTAGAGATTCTCACTTCTCTTAGAATTTTGGCAGCATCCTCCGGGAAAACAGGATTTATGTAACATCCCGTTGCTATCTCGAATCCGCCAACTCCACTCAAGTGGGGAGCTATTTGTATAAACCAGTGTGTGGAAGGTGCATATGAGTGGTCATCTTGAAATGGGGAGGTATGAATTAGAAGGTTGAATGGTGGATTGTTCAACTGCAAAGACATCTTCAAAAGCATGAGTTTCAACAACCCTCCAAGATCAATTGCCTGCATATTTGGATGGTAAAACATTAGACAAGCTTTTCAACTAAGTGGTTGTTATTTGAAAATTTGTACAACCTATAACATCGTAATTTTTTTCTTGAATCAGTCCCCCCCCCCCCCCGGACAGCCACATATGCTAGGAGATTTCTTTTTCTTTTCACTAATCAGCAATTCTACTTGAAAAAAGTCAATGCCTTCACGGTCAAATTGACAGAAGTCATAACCCGTTAAGGATGTAAGTTTCTGACATAGAATTTGCAGAAAACTGACATTAGTAAGGTTAGACTTGTGGAATTTCACATCATTTTCTCATGAAAACAAACTACAGACATGAAAAACATCCATTACCTTCTCACTATCTATTTCATGAAAATGAGAAGAGTGATCACGAGGAATTATCCAAATCTCAAAAGCAAAAGTTGCAGCAAAGGGAACCAGTGATATGAAATGGGCTGATTCATCAATTAATAATTCATTTGGTTGAATATCACAGAGGCTGCATTTCCCAGTCTGCTGGAAGTATTCCGTCATACTGTCAAGACGGGCAGAAACTGTTGGAGGAACAATGGGAAGAGCAATTATCTGGCTGTGAGAATGGCTCATCGAAGCACCAGCAGAGGCTCCATGGTTCTTGAACACCTTTAAAAGCCAGTGAGTGAATCAATATTATATAGTGCAGTTGCCTTGATGGGACAAACGTGCTGACTATGAACAAACCATTAGTACTCAACAAAAAAGAGGAAAAAACAATACATGCTACTTCACACTTCAGATTCTTTGAACATATAATGATATAAAAGGCAATAGATTAGATAAGGAACTGCCACTAAATCTCCATTGTGCTCATTCATCTCTAGTTTCATGATAATTAATCAGTTCTCTCACATAGATTTAGGATGACTAGCAGTTTATCAATAAAAAACTGCCTTGGGATTGCATATTTTAAAATATACAGCCAACAGGAATAAGTACGTAATAAAAATGAGCAGCTAACAAAGAGAACATATCCAGTCCTCAAAAATGGATTATAGTTTGGATGTTCAACTTGATACCACATATACACCATTTACAAGTTTCAAGTGTTCTTTCACGAAATGATTCAACTTTCAAATTGACAGTCAGATCTGATATTTAGTTATTTACCCTATCAAACAAACTTCATTCAAATGCTGCCTTGCTTTTCTCCTGTCACTTAAATACCAACTCAAAATAATGTACCATGCGAATCAACCATTTAACATGAAGTACTTCACCTAAATACTTATTAAAAAACTGTTAACCGTAGTGATATCCCTCAAAGGATTGACAGTCCATAAAAAATTTAAAACTCGTATGGGAAGTATACAGTAACCAACTATGAATTGCCAAATCCAACAAAAACATATCCCTCATAATTGGCCCAGTATTTTAGCAGGTCAGTCTGGTTAAAGATAAAGTCTACCAGTACAAAACTTGAAAGCAGCAAGATTGAAGCGTTTGGAATAGACTTACATTTGTTTAATAAGACTGAAAGAAACATACATTGTCCAACCTCTCTCCGTTAATGTACACAGTAAAATCGTTTAGTTTGCATACCCAAGACAATGCAGAAAAATGAAAACCAGCCAATTAAATAGATTAACAAAGAGGAGTAACAAATAGGGGTAATCAAAGTTGTAAGGCTAAAAATCAAAATTTAAACAAATGGAATTTCATATGAGAAAGACCAATTAATTCATTACAAAACAGAAAAATGATTCTTAATTCTATTCATTATCAAATCAACAAGGTAATTTTCAAAACTGTTATAGATATGATATCTTCTATCATATTAGTCGATTAATTATTTCCAGTAACCTTTCAAGTAAATAAGAACCTCGAAATTCTTATAATTCCAACACATCAAAGCACAACTATGTTTTCTATTACCAGCACTATTCATATCAATAACTTAGCTATGAAAATGCAATGTTAGATATATATAAAGAAAACATAAATGAAAAAAACGTTGCCAGAATAAGACATGAAAGAAGCCAGATTCGGTTACCCACAATGTCTCAAAAATGGAGATGCCCTACCATTAATGTTCACTCCATATTTCAGTTGTATCCAAAAAAAAAAATGAGCACTTCCAAATCAATGGAAATGAGCACATTAATCACCCAACAGACTAGAACCAAGTATCTTCAAAGATTTCTTTTCACTACAACCAAAGAATTCACATTGCAGTAGACCTTCAAAATACTGTCCAACACATTTCCAATCAAATATTAACCAGCTTCGAATTGAACATGCAATTTTTTACAACAGTTTTCTAAAATTACATTTCGTTAAATATTTTTAGCTTCTAACAACTATGTACTATCTTTATGTAGTTTTGAAATGCATTTATTTTAAATTAAGATAATGGCCAAAACACACCTGAACTATCAATTTTTCGCGAGTTTCGCACCCCAACTATCCGTTGTTTCCTTTTCCTACAAAAACTATCACCGTCTACTCCTTTTCCTACCTGAAATATCACCATCTATGTATTAAAATACACCTAGTTGAGTAGATGCTGATAGTTCCGGGAGGAAAAAAGAACTACTTATCAATTTTAAGATATGTTAACAGCAACAACAATATGTTAACAGCAACAACAACATGTTAACAGCAACAACAACATACCCAGTGAAATCCCAACGTTGGGTCTGGGGAGGGTAGAGTGTACGCAGACCTTACCTCTACCTTGCTGGGTAGAGCGATTGTTTCCGAGAAACCCACGGATCAAGACAGAGCATAAGTACAAGCAAAGCCACAGCAAAAGCAAAGCAAGAGAAAAACAAGAGAAACGGTCAGACCCGGTGAGAAAAAAATTAAAGCAGTATGAAAATGCTGGTATCAAAAAACGAATTAGTCATGATAACTCATTTCAAAAAAATAACCAGTAACTAGTGCAGGTAAATAAGCTAAACAAAGTACACTAAATGACACATAGCAACAAAAATCAAACTATAGGGGACTATAAAGCAATATTGTGTCTATTAGTATGATAGGCTAAGCGGGACTACAATACTAACACTACAACTATCAGTTTGCAAGCGTAAATATGACTACGCTCGACTACCTACTATCCTTCTACCCTAATTTGTGTCCTCCACAACCTCCTATCTAAGGTCATGTCCTCAGTAAGTTACACCTGCGTCATATCCCGTCTAATCACCTCTCCCTAATACTTATTCGGCCTACTTCTGCCCCCTCCTGAACTCGTCCATAGTCAACCCCTCACACCTCCGCACTGACACATCTGCACATTCCCAACCCATCTCAAGCTCGCTTCCCGCATCTTATCCTCCACCGAGGCCACTCCCACTATGTTCCGGATATCATCATTTCTAATCATATCCCTCCTTATATGCCCGCACATCCATCTCAGCATCCTCATCTCCACAACTTTCATATTTTGGATGTGCGAAGTCTTGACTGGCCAAACACTCCGCCCCATACAACATAGTCGGTCTAACCACCGCCCTATAGAACTTGTCTTTAAGTTTTGGTGGAACATTTTTATCGCATAAGACTCCAGATGCGAGCTTCCAATTCATCCACCGTTCCCCAATATAATGTGTGACATTGTCATCAATCTCTCCATCCCCTTGGATAATAGACCCGAGGTACTTGAAGCTTTCTTTCTTTGAAATAACCTAAGTACCAAGCCTCACCTCCACGCCTGTCTCAAGGTCGCTCCCGTTACTGAACTTGCACTCCAAGTATTCTGTCTTGGTCTTACTCAGCCTGAACCCTTTAGATTCCAGAGTCTGTCTCCAAACCTCCAGCTTAGCATTCAGTCCGCTGCGAGTCTCATCAATCAGGACTATGTCGTTTACGAATAACATTCACCATGGCACCTCCCTTTATATTTGTCGCATCAGTCCATCCATCGCCAAGGCAAATAAGAATGGGCTAAGAGTTGATCCTGGTGCAGCCCCATCGTCACTTGAAAGTGCTCCGAGACTCCTCCCACTATTTGTACCCTGATCTTGGCTTCAACATATCCTTGATCGCCCTAGTGTACGCCACAGGTACACCTCTAACCTCCAAACATCTCCATAGAACCTCCTTAGAAACTTTGTCATATGCCTTCTCGAGGTCGATGAAAACCATATGTAAGTCTTTTTTCCTCTCCTTATACTGCTCCACCAACCCCCTAATAAGATGAATGGCTTTTGTGGTTGAACGTCCCGGCATGAATCCAAACTCGTTCAGTTTCGAGATATGTTTTAATACATAAATGGTGATAGTTCATAAGTGAACAACTGATAGTTCAGATCAGTTGATCTGTGAAATTCACGAAAAAATAATAGTTCATATGTGTTTAACTCATACAAAAACAAGAAATGAATATTTCTAATCAACTAAAAGTAGACAAATTGATTTACCTGAACATACTTGATAGAATCACAATTCCGAAGCTGTTCGATCCTCTTCTTAGAAGCTAGCAAAACCTCGCCAACTTGAGCCGGCAAAAGATCGCTCAAATTAACTGAATGAGCCGGCGATTCAATAACCACATCGTGAAACCCGAATCCATTGACTGCTACATCACCGACGACAGTACCTGGAGTATTTTGGAAATCCAATTCTCTACTGACTGCCGGATACAGATTTTGAATAACTCTGATTTTCCAGTCGTTGGTGGAATCTTCTGGCACACGGAATATCTCCGGCGCACACTCGTGCTCGTGGCCGGCGCAAAATGGGCATTCTCTTTGATTGTTTGGTTGTGGGTTCGATTTCGCCTTGAAGTCCGACGGTCGGCGCGATCTCGCCGGCGAAAACAGGACCCACCTGTTGTGGATTCTGTCTTTCCGGATTTCGGGGCTCCGTTTTGGCGTTTCTGCCTCCGCCATTTACCGTTGTTTGGGGTATTCGGTTTGATGTTTAGGGGCACTAATTTGGTGGTGCTCCTTCACTTCAATGAGTTGCTTCAGATTATGCCACCTTATCAAACTTTTGCAATTTATTTTTCGAATAAGAGGCCAAATTTACCCTTCTATTTTAAAATATTAGTTACATTCATCCTCCATTATATTATGTCGTCCAATTTACCCTTATCGTTAGAAAAGTTATCAAAATTGCCCTTAAGTTAACGGATTTCCCCAATTTCACTTCATTAACTCAAAGATCCAGTTGTAAGCCATAACCCATTTAACCTATAACATAATTTTTTATGTATCGGTTCTTTTCCCGAAGGATATAACTTGAATCAGGTAATTTTAATTTTTAGGGTAGTTTAATTCTTTTTAGATAGAAACTAACAAAAATGAAAAAGAAGGGCGAATTGAAATTTCAAAGGGCTTTTTGACTTGTTTGATATCAGCATAGTTAGGCCTAAGCTTGAGAGAAAGCCCTTCAATGAGTTCTTAGTATTAAAATAAAATATCAGATTTTCTGACATCTAGGCTCATGGTAGTAACTCTGTATATAACTGTTTTCTTATTTTGTACTTTGTGATGAGCATGTCCGTCTTAGAGGAAAATGAAATCGTCTTGAGTGAGACTTATGCAATGTTGAGGTGAGATTTTTGCAAATATTTCATGTGTTCAACTCAGTCTAAAACTTGCTCTGCATATTATTGAAGCGAAATAATAAGTGTTGCTCATTTTAGAAGATGATAATAGGATTTCTTTGATTGATTTTGAAAGTTGTAGTCTGTTCAAAATTGGTGACCATTAGATAGCTCCTTGAGTTTGTATCCTTTCATTTGGTAGTTATATATTTGTCTTGACCTACTTGTTTGAATTTCTAGGATTTACACCCTGATTCCTTACGCATTATCGCATAGCTTGAGATAAAAAATGATGAATCTATTGAAAAGGGAAGATCAAGTGTAAAAGATGATCAATGATAGGCGCTTGTGATAAAAAAAAAATGTCCTCTAAGAAAGAATGTGAGAAGAAAAAGAAGAACAAAAATGATTGAGTGAAAAAGAAACGTTGTTGATATGAGGAAACAAAAGAAAGGGAAAAATTTAGAAAATAATTGATGAAAATAGGGAAAAAATAAAGTGAAGTGAAAATAATGGGTATGAAGTTGTAAAAGTGTGAAAGTGCTTAGAGAAGTGTAAGTCACTATTCTATAGTTGTCCTGCCCATCCCTAGCCAACATTACCGCTCGTTGTAAGTCATATTTGCTTGCAGGTGAACATATTTACATTAATCGAGATGTACATAATGAAAAAGCTTAATATAAGGCCAAACTCATTAGCGGTCCTTTGTGATCGTCAATATCTTTCACTTCGACACTTCAACTAAACATTGTTCTATTTAGACAGATGCGGTAGGATCCGACTGTTTCATTTAGACACTTTTCGCTGAATCAACCTAATATGTAATGTGTGTGTAACACAATCGCCGATGAGATGGCAAAATGACAAATTAAAGTATGACATGTGTCATTTAATCCCATAATAATGTAAAAAATAAATTTTGAGTAAAACTAATATTGCAAAAAAGAAAAGAAAACTCTATTTTCTAAACCCTACACATTATTAACACAAGAAAAACACATTTACTAACAAAAGAAAAAAATTGAAATCATGTTCTGGGTGTTCCTTACCATTTTCATGTGTGTTTTTGTTCCAACCACAATGTTTTATCCAAAATTTTAAGAAAAACTCCTCTAAATTTGTTATAAATTCAGCTAAAGATTCCCCACAAAGACCAGAAGACAACACCAACATTAATTTCTCAAATTTTTTATCAAATAAAGTAACTCATTTTAAACCTTCAGGCTTTCTATAGAACCCTTTAATGGAGTTTCGATGAGTTCCTTTGATTTTTTTACTAGGAGAGAGAACAAGAAATTGAGTTGAATTAAAAATGTAATTGATTTTTTTCCCGATAGTGATAACGGCGACAGTGATGTCGATGATGGTCGAAAGATGGTAAAAAAAGAATGAAGAAGAAGAAAAAATAAAAAATATAAAAAAAGAATGAAAAAGAAGAAGGAAATTAACAAAAAAAAGAAAAAAATATGATTTTCGGCCTTTTCACGTGCATGTTTGGTGTGAAATCCACATAACTTGTCAAGTCAACGAAAAATGCTTAAATGACACAATGAAGGTCCAACTCAGGTGTCTAAATGGAAGAAAGTTTAGTTAAAGTATCTAAGTGAAAGATCTTGACGATCATAAGGGGTCGCCGATGGGTTTGGACTTATTATTATTTCTACATGCATGTGAAATTCATTTGCGTGGGCGGGAGTTATTCTTTGATGTTAAATCCCTAAATTATATTCGATATTTTGATTTGAGTGTATGAACTATCTTTTTCTTATGAGGACACTTATTTCATGATGGATAGGTGAAGTCTTAGATTTCTTTGATAGAATAGGTGAGGAGGCTTAAATTTGATGAGTTAGAGTATGTCTTTAAGATTAAGAGTTTGTTGTTTAGTTGGGTTGATTTTTATATTTTGCATGATGATCAGGAAGTGTTGTCGTGATGATTTGAGATTTTGTAGGCTATAACTGTTTGTATCGACCTATTGGTGTGCCGCAAATTTATGATACATTTGATAGAAATTGCATAGACTTTTAATGTCCTCAATACTCATTTAGTATGTGTTTCTTATGTTATTTTGCTATATGTAGGATTTTTGCATCAGGGTATTAGAATTTGAGAAAAGTGCATAAAAGTGGATAAAAATGTTGAAAAACTGAAGAAGTGCAGAAAAGACTCATCATGTCGATGACATAACCAGACTACAGGCTTCATATGGGGAATTAACGCCACAGAAGTGACAGAAGATGAAGAACTTAGGAGCCTAAAATGTGACGACGTATGTGGTCTGTATACTAGTTATGCAGACCGCATTCCGGTCCTGCAACGAAACTGCTCAAGCCAAGTCTCTACCAGAAATATGGAGCACTGAAGTCCTTTTGTTGTCCTATGTCAACATCGCACTTTCAGATAGAAAATCATATCTTAAAACTTGAAGACCACTTTGAGAACCCAAGGTTCATTGTGCGAATTGCAAGCCTGGTCTGCGGTTTGTTCTGTAGTCGCAGAGTTGGATGCGGTGACACTTTTGTAAATTTGTATTTCTCGATTTTTTTACCTTATAAATGTAGTCTCTAGGTTTTTTTGTCAATTATCAAGTCTAAGAACATTCCTAGTATCATTGCAATATCTTGTCAAGCTTCCCGTTGTCCATTGGGTTTTTTAAAAAGACAAGATTTAAAGAATCTTTCATCGTTTTATACAAAAATCATTGTGAGATTCTCTGTCTTTATTTATTTCCTTGCTTTGTTTTCTTTTCTCTAAGAGTAGCTAGTTTTAATGTTGGGGTTATGTGGATTCAAAGTGGGTTTTTGACTTTTTGTGTATGGGTTAAGTTATAAAACTTGAAATAGGTATAGTAGGTGTGAGTATTTAATAACCCCTCATTATTAATGATAAGGTATGGTGGAAAATACTGTTTTTAAGTCTATTGTCTCTAGTAAAATTTGAAAAATGAAACTAGAGTCTAGAAAAGTGGTATATTAATTAGGATTTGGGAATTTAAATCTCGTTTAATGAATCTCAACTAGAAATTGAAGGGATTCAATTAAGGATATAAAGTGGGTGTTTAACAATTTAACACTTTAGGTTTGAGAAAGTCTATTAGTGAAATCAAGTGGTTATATTGAGAAATTCTCATTTGTAATTGAGTCTCCAATACCCATTCCATAGTCTCTACACCAACATTAGCTAAATAACTCATCACAAGACCTATTGCTTAATTCCACAACCCGAACCCTTTACCCAAATAGTTTCAACTAAATTATGTTTCATTAATTGCGAGTAACCAAACATTTCAAAACCAATCTTGAAACAAAAATCTTGGTAACCTTAAAAATTGATAACCCAGTAAAGTAATTACATAAACGAATAGGATATATTTCTTTTCGTATTTTCTGTGGGAATCGGCCCAACCTAGTTGGGTTATATATTAGACAATGACCACTTACATCATTTACGAAGGTGAGATTTGGGAGACATCAAATTTTGGCGCCATTGCCGAAGAATGCTGGTTTGAAATTGCCTATTTTTAGTGTGAAAACTTTACTAAGTCTTTGTTTCTCATATTACATGAATTTGTTGTTTGTATTGCTTTAGGAAGCATGGCGAAATTATCGAATGATTAGGCATGTTGAGGTAGAAAACTTTGCCAATGCTATCAGCCCACCTCAAATTTCGGAGAACGCAAGTTTCCACATTACGTCAACTATGCTTCGCATGTTGTACAAAAAGGCTTGTCGGGGGTATCGGGTTTAGACAATCTAAATAGACATTTGAGGAATTTCAACGAAGTTTGCTATGCTTATTATCAACCGAATATGTTGTAAGAAGCGGTTAAAGCTTTTTCTCTTTTCTCTTACGGGGGAAGCAACGATATGGTTGGACGATTATCGATTGAGCTAGTTAAAGCATTTCTCGAAAGGTTCTTCCCTCCGGCTCGAATGTTGCAACTCCGAGTCAAAATCTTACATTTTTGTTAATTACCAAAAAAAGGCCCTACGTGAAGCATGGCTTCGATTCAAGAAGCAACTCAAACAATGTCAAAACCATGGATTGAGTGATGATGTGTTGCTCCAAATCTTCTATCGGGCACTTGACTCAGTCAACAAGTCAGTGGCCAATAGTATAGCGGATGGTGCTCTTGTTGATAACTCTTTTGTCGTGGTGAGTGAGCTCCTTGATAAATTGACCAAGACAAATCATGCTTGGCATACAAGGGCATCAGAAATAGCCGAATGAGGTCCTTCTAAAGTAAGAGAAGAGGAAGAGGAAGAGGAAGAGGAAGAGGAAGAGGAAGAGGAGATAATAGCTCAATTGATAACCCAAATAGTGGTACTTACTAAACATGTGATGGAGAAGGGGAACAAGAAAGTGAATGTGGTTACAAGTGACTTTCCAAAGTCAAATATTCATGAAATGGGATCATATGACCATGGTAGGAACCAAGAGGAACAAGAGGAAGCAAGCTATGTGAATCTATAGGGGAGGGGGTTGGCCTAATTACCAAGGATCAAGCCAACCATGGTGGTATAGTAATTAAGGTAGTGGGAATCATGGTTGGAAGAATGATCAAGGTAGTCTAAAATTGGAGAGATCATAATGAAGGGGGTTGGAGAGACAATAACAATGGTTATCAAAACTGATATTTCAATCCTTAAATTCCACCAAGAGGGCAATCATACCAACAACTAACTCAACCTCCACCCAATTAGAACCGAGAAACTACTAGTAATCCTGCTAGTTTAAAACTTGAAGAAATGTTGTCAAGAGTTTTGAAGAACCAAGACAATTCTGATTCCAATATGGAATAACTAAACAATCTTGTGGCATCTCATTCCATGTCCATTAAAAAACTAGAAACTCAATTGGCCAAATTTATAAAAACCCTCAACTAAGATAAAAGGAGACTCTCCCTATTGATACAATTGCGAACCCAAGAAATGATGGTAGCGGGGCATCTCTACAATCCTGTATAGAATGACAACTGTACAGGGGTCGGGACAAGGCCACGACCTACCCATCATCTTTGTATTTATATCAATACTCTAGACCTGATATCTCCAAATAATACGGAGCTTACCAATTAAACTGAACTCAGAAATGCCTCTTGTAGGCATGTCTATCTATCTCTCAAGACCTACACGCATGAAATGCAATTTCCCCCGACAAAGGGACGTCAGTTCGAATGGATGTGCTGAATATATAAGGAAATGGAAGAACTAAAAGCTGAGCTAAAACTATAAGAATAATAGATAAACATGTCAGAGAGATAGAAGGAAAATCTGAGGATATACCTACATGTTCCCTGCTCGCATTATATAGTACAGTCAATAGCGTACCAGTCCCTATCGGAGCTCTCTTGATAAGTATAATGTACGAGGCCTTGATGAGGCTATGTGGATAAGTATGATATACCAGGCCTTAACGAGGCCTCTGTGGGGGTATGTATAACATATCAGACCATAACGAGGATCTGTAGGATAAATATAACATACCAAGCATAGCGAGGCTCTGTGGAATAAATATACAATGTACCATGCCATTATAGGCTACGTGGAATAAGCAACAAGGTGTCAAATAATCAAACATAAGTCAAAGCAATAAACAGTTGTCGTCAACTAAGGGACTGAGTCCGTAAGATTTATATATACTCAACTAATGAGGAGGATAATCTCTAAGATAGAAAGTACTCCTGATAAGGGACAACCAATGGTAGCTCAATGATATCTAATTACGAGGCATAAGCTTGTTGTAAACATTTCCCTTATATATCTTTACAGAGTCCCATTTTCGGTATGAAATCATACTATAGAAAGTATGTATAGACATTACATACCCTTCACAACTATATCTTACTATTGTTGGGAACAACTTCCTCCATGCCTCAATCTACAAGAGACATTAATGATACTAGCATCAAGCTACGAATGACACAACAATCATATCTCAAGTGACAAGCTTATTCTATATTAAATCAGACAGCATCTTCCCAATATCATTTACTTCCCCGAGCTCATAACAACAACAACAAACACATCAACTTACATGCCCAGCAACTAGTTTTATGACTTTCATCCACCGTCACGTAAGTCCTACACAACGACGTACTAATATGATCCTTACGGTCTCTTCTACAAAGATAGGAGAATTTTACATACCTTATACAAACAAGAACCCGTGTATTTTGCCCTAAGATTTCAAAAAAAAACACAACTACTACAACCACGATAGAGAGGACGATGAGAACTCGAGGATTACGAAGGATAATCGATGAGGAAATTTGTTGTTGTTGCCAATGCTTTTCCTTAATATGTTGTTTCTACCAATGTTTTTCCTCTTCTAAGAGTGAAAAGTTCTTCATAAATTCCTTAGTAAGGTTGTTGCATAAGCTTTGCTAATAGAAATCCTAAGTGTTTTCATCATTCCACATAAAAGCTTGGCTACGAAGGAGCCACCAATATATAAACATATAAGTTTTTATGAGTCATATGTATGCTGCTTATAGTTGTCTCACATGGAAATCATTATCAAGACACATGTCTTCCACTAATTTTCCCTAATTACATCTTTATCTCCCATTTAAATAATTCATGATCTCAAACCGTTTACATAGAAAATTGTTATTTTTAAACACACTTCGTATACTCATTACCACAATCATATGATATAGTACTAATTTGTACCCTCCTTTGTCACACACAAAATATTATTTTCAATCCCCATCGTCACACTTTTATAAGTCATAAATCATTTTGGGACTTCATCCTTTTATACACCGAGCTTTTGATCTGTATACTTGAATATAACCAAAATTTTCCGGGTCTCAAGTTTATTTACATATGCTGAATGGTTCGAAGCATAGCCCAAGTGTACGGGGTATTACATCGACAAACTTATTCTCTTTAATTCATTGACCTCTCATCCTTACGACACTTCTTTAATACTTATTTTAAACCATCATTATCCATATAAGGAATATTAACCTCTCTGGATTTACGTTACTTTACCCATGACACATACTAGAATGAAAATATGGGATGTGATATCCTCCCCCTCTTAGAAACATTCGTCCTCAAATATAGAGTCGCATATGAGAAAAACTAACTCTTAAGGACTTTACAAAAAATTGACAGTGTCTCCTTTGTATACTGGACTATATCTAATATGTCACACAGCCAGAAATCCCACTATATATATATATATATATATATATATATATATATATATATATATATACACCACAAAGGGATATAAATTATCAACAACAAACTCGGGCTACCCTATAACCCCTCAACTCGAGTATCACCCCTATAGAGTCATATTCCGGATAAGAACGGGATAAACCCACAATGAAAACCATGATAATCTTTTCCCATCTCAAAGTCGGGATCTCTGCACTTTTTACTAGCCCTCTAGGTTTCTGAGACTCTATTTTTACTTGTTGACAATTAGGTCATTTAGCAACAAATTCAGCAATGTTCCAATTCGTATCATTCCATCAATAGATCTCTTTATTCTCACGTTACATCTTAGTTGATCTTGGATAAATAGAGTAACGCGAACAATGTATCCCTGCCATAATTTAGTGTTGTCGTCCTGCTATATCTGGGACACGCAATAGGTCTCAATACCTCAAGATTGTTTTTTGCTGCTCCAAGGCTGTCATCTTATTCTGCTGGACTCTTTCCTTAATTTGTAATATTTAGGATTCTCTTATAGCCGCTCTTCAGCGTACATGATTTCATTTTCTTATTCATTCTAGATTTTGACTAGTTCTATAGTCAATCGACGTAGCTAACAATAAGTTGTCAACATACTTTCTTATTAGATACATGCCCGTATTCTGAAGCCATTATTGGTCAACTTGTTTGTAACCCATACTTTAAACCACTATACTCAGAGTAAATTCTCCTATTTTGTCTCTTAACTAAGATCTTTTAGCAACATACTATTTAGAATGAAACTTCCTATTCTTTTTAAGCTGCAAGCTCATCATTATATATCTATATATATCACCATAGTATCTTGGGCACTTTAACTGCTCGCCAATTGTCTTTACTCACTTCAACTTTCATGCTCGCTTTGACAGTACCAATTCAGTGTACAACTTTTAACTGTTTGCATCAATTTCAGGGCTGCATAACCCCTTTAACCTCTCATCTACCTTATGCTAAATATTCTTAGTCGTTTCTTTTGTCTGAAGTACCTTTTGACGGTTGCGAGCATTTACCCGTTAAACTGAAATTTCAGTCGTTTGTACCCTTCTATAATATACATTTCTGTATTATCTGACGACTCATCTAGCCTCTTGATTAGCCTCTTTCTTGGCTTTACATAAATCATCTTCCAATTTCTAACTCGACTTACTTTTCATTCATTTGATCTGAATAACCCCTCTTAGGTCTACATTCTCTTTTGTCTTTGATTACACTTCATGTTTTCCTTCTTAAGCCACATATGTATGCCGGTCCTTCTATTGCTTAACTCCTCTAGTCAAAAGGTTGCTACTGTCCTTTTCTTAGAATTTATACTTACGTATCATTTTGTAGTCATAACGCATCCATAAAATCTAGATAATACAATCTTATTCGACTTTGAACTCTTCGCTGCACCCCTTCTTACTTATTCAATCACTAATTTAGTATGCAACTTTTTGTTTTAACACCTTATTATACCATCTTCCCCTTTGGAAGGATATCCACGCTTTGGGTTTGAGGATTTCATTCTTGAGAAGTCATATTGTTATCTCAATTCCCTTCGCAACTCTGTGAACTTTGCTATCTTACAACTTGCCTTGGTACAAGTCTCTCTTACTAGGGACAACCAAATTGTTTACATAGATAGAATGCCACGTGTTCATAGTTAATGTGTTCAATCTCGATAAATTTCATCATTTACTTAAAATGTTAGTCTTAAGGAGGCTTCTTTCTTAATACCCTTCACAGGTCATTTTCCCGTAGTTCATTCTCTTACTACTTAATTTCCTTCATTGTCGTTTCCACCATACTTACTAAACACCATTTCTCGAGTCTGACTCGTATTCAGTTTGACATGGGGTACTTTCTAATATCGATACTTTCTAATTCAATGAGTTAATCATCTGACTGACACATTTTGTTGACGTTTGTCAATCTGAATCTCATAATAGAGATGTAGTCTCATAACACATTTCTCATCACAACTCAGCTTTTACTTCTTCTTATCCTTTAGTTTACTTGCCTATGAACTTATTGCATTACCACACTTTATCTTATGACTATCTGTCGTTTCTCAAATTACTCAGGTGTCCCACTTATCTTTCTACCATCCTCTCGCTTTTAACTTCTTTCTCTTTATCCGTTTTGCGGAGTTCGGCGATCGACTGCTTCTTCTACCACACGGGAGGAAAACTGAGATCCAGGCCCAACTTATGAGTTCTGACTTCTGGAGTGATTCATGTTATATCTTTATGTGACCATGCAAAATAATCAATCTTAGCTATAAGATATTTAAGAATTAAATCCCTGAGCTCTGGGTTAATCCCGTGCCCTGGTATACCTTCATGTCGGAAGTTTTCAGAGTAAAGTAATCTGCTCAAGTTCTTCTATGGTGGACTTGGTGGCATCTGACTCATCCGGTACCTAAAATTATCTAGGTACCTGGTATCGATCCGAAAACACCTCTTCCGGGTAAATTGATTCTTGTACTGTCGGTGGAACCTGATGAACATCTTTTGATGTGGGCTCCGCTTTCTGTAATTGCTATATAGGATCTTCCACTGCCTCCGGTTCCTCTATGGCGTACATCTCCCTAGCAGCGGGATGCTCCCCTTAAATTTTCCTGATCCCTTCTGGTATCGGAAACTTCACCAATAGATGCAATGTTGATGGGACCGCCTTCATATCATGTATCAATGGCCTCATGAATATCACATTATATATCATGTCTCCATTAATGACATAAAATTTTGTTATCTTAATGACTCTCATGGCATCCACCATTAGATCTATTTCCCTCTTCGTGGTTTCTCTAGACATATTGAAACCTAAGAGGGTTCTGGCAGCTGGAATAATTTTTTTTCCATATTCATCTCTTCTACGACCTTTAGTCGGATAATATTAGCTAAACTTCATGGATCGATCAGGACTCTCTTCACCTAGAAGTAAGCAATAGGTATCGTGATAACAAATGTGTTGTTATGCGAGAAGATCACGCCGGTAGTGTCTTCTTCAGTGAAAGTGATGGTATGTTCATCTGGTATCTCCCAAAACCTTTTCTCCCTGTTTACCGAAATTTTTGTTTTCCTAGCCACAGTGAAAGGTGCAGGGGCAATCATTGACCCACCAAAGATCATGTTTATGACATGGGGTGGTACGGCCAGATTAGGTTTTCCTTCGGTAGGTGGACACCATTCATATTTGTTACGAGCTCTTTCGCTCAAATATTCTCAAAGGTGGCCCCTGCTCAGCATTCCTGCCACCTCTTCTCATAAATGTCTACAGTATGTAGTTTTATGTCCGTGAGTGTCGTGAAAATCGAACCAAATAGACTGATCTCTTTTACTAGGATCGGATTGCAATGGCTTCGGTGGTCGGGATGTTAGATGAATTTTAGTACCACCACCATTTGATCCTCGTTGATATTGAAGTTATATTTGGACAATTTATCTGGTACCCTTATTAGAAGAGTTAGATGAATTCCCTTTATTAAAATTCACCAATCCTTGATTGATTCGTCCGGATCCTCCCATGTTATTTGTCTTTTCAATGGAGCAAAAACCATGTCCACCTCCTTGCTTTACAGGAGTAGGATAAGGTTGGAAGCAGTTCATCGAGGAGTTCTGATCTGCTCTGGCTCCTTTTTCTAACTTCCGAGAAATACTTCCAGCCTGAGTCCCCAGCAAATCATATTTTATTGGGATCTTAAACTCATACCGATTTTGCACGTCTTCCTAAGTCATAGCCTGGAATTCTAAGAGATTTTTTCTTGAGCTTCCGTGAGGCAGTTAAGCTTAAAGGATTCAAACCCTTTGTGAAAGCCTCTGCAACCCATTCATCTGGGACTGTGGGTAGCAGTATACGCTCTTTCTGGAACCATGCGACAAATTCCCTAAGGAGTTTCGTTTTTCCCTACTCAATGTGAAAGATATCCGACTTGCGCATCTTTACTTTCTGCGCCCCCGCATGAGCTTTATGAACATGTCAGCCAACTAAGCGAAATATTCGATTGAGTGCTCAGGGAGGAGTGAATACCATATCAAGGCTCCCTTAGCAAGTGTCTCGGCAAACTTCTTGATCAGAACCAATTTTATCTCGTGTTCCCTTAGATCATTTCCTTTGACATATGTGGTATAGGCCGCTTTGTGCTTCTGTGGATTAGTAGTCCCATCATACTTAGGTATAAATGGCATTTTAAACCTCTTATGGATCAGTTCGGGCGCAGCCTCTGGATTATATGCCAATTAAATATATCTTCTTGCGTCCGGTCCTTCAACCACATGAGGGGTTTCCGGTATTTTATTTAACCAGTGTCTGAATTCCTTGGCAGTTTTCCCCCTTTTCTGCATTGGAGCCTACTTTGTTCATCATATCCTTCATAAATTTCAAAACCTATTTTCAGGAACGGATTCACTTTATGAAGCACCATCATTTCTTGATCTACTTTGATCATTTTTGGTATCTTCGTTGGTATTCGGTGGAGGTATCGAGTCATCTGTTGGAGTACTGCCAGCGTTCTTAGACATGTATTCCGAAAGAAACCGCATCGGACGGTCCAACTGTTCACTCATAGCGGCATTCTACACCCTCAGATTTTGTATGGCTTCCTCAGGTGTTTCATCATTGTGAATATCCTCCTAATGAGTATGTCCGCCTCCAGTGTTGGCCCCGTCTGCATCTATTGGATCCTCTACCGGTAGGCCATCCGGGCCGATGGGGACATTGTTAGCGTTATCCCCAATGTTGCGGTTGTCTCCAAATTCTTCTCTTCCTGTCATTTGTCTGCTCTGAACAAAAAACAAGACTCAAATAGAAATTAGATTAATATAAAACAGAGGTCACTTGTAACAGGCCCCACGGTGGGCGCCAAACTATTTACCCGCAAAACAGTAAAGTTGAATTTGTATACGTGGTCAAGGACATGTGGATCTCAAGTGACTGATTTGGCAACAAAGTTAGATAAAATATACTCGAAATAAATAATGCTAAGACAAAATGTAGATATAATTTGCCTTAGCCTTGTGAAAGCTTCTGGGCAAAGTCTCTGTAACAAGTATGAAAGCACAATAGAAATTAATAGAGTGTATTTTAATATCTATGATGATTTAAAATAGAACTATGTGTCCTATTTATACATGAGTTTTATGGGTACACACCCCACGAAATATTCCATCATTAATACATGAGAATAAATGTTGTAATAATTGAGAAATTAGTATCTACATAAATTCTTCTAATGTTTTGTTGGAAGACGTATGACCGGTTCGGTAACAGTCGTCCTTTGCAATACAAACGGCTCACGTGACCTTCTGAGTTGCCGGTATCACATATGCGTATGATGATCCCGGTACCGCTCATGTCTTATCGGAAGTGCTCCAGGCTGACCTAGACCTGACTCAGCATCATACTCCACATGTCACTTCATAATTCGTACAGCTGTCTCTCACAAATTTTATCCTATACAGCTGTCATAGTAATTTGTCCATGTAAATTGACACCTATAAATTTCAATGAACATGAGAAGAAGAAAAAAGAAGAAAAATAGGGACCAATCCTCCATCACGTGCTGGTTATTGTAAATTAACTATCCCAAAGTTTTCCACTATGTCAAACTTGGGTAAGGACAACACACTGAAATTACTTTCATTAGATATCATGCTAAAGAATTAGTATGATCTCTCAATCCATCCAGTTAATAGAGATAGATAAACGCTTGAAATATGACAAATGAACATTTAAGCCAAAAATGAAAACTTTCAATTCCAAGAGACCAAGATACTGACTTCACTTACATGATAATAAACAAATGCATATGAAAGATAAGCAATGATCTCATTTATGAAAAAATGTAATGGGGGCGTTTTTTATGGGAAGAAACGGTTGTTTATTAAATATGGTCATTGGGTTCTCTTAGCGAGAAACGGTTGTTTTTCAATAGTAATGACTAATGACTTTTTGACTTCATTTTTATCACATGTTCCTAAAGGATCATGACTTTTGGACTTTTAACAAAAATTAAATGACTAAATAAATTCTTTATTACCATAATTATAAAACCTTTTTTGGACAAGGACAAAATAATTAATCAATTTTCGTAATTCAACTTTAAACTTAGAAGCTTTCTACTTTTAATATAATATGATGATTATTCATTTAACCATTGACGTGTAAATGGATGACAATATTTCAGTTGTAGGGGTTGCTTTGTCACACCCCAATCTTGGTGGAGCGGACGGCACTTAATACCACAATTATACAAACGACATATTATGTAATACACGTAACTTACTGTACTCAACTACCTACAAACAAAAGATCCCAAACACAAGTATATAGACATATGGGCCTACGAGGCCCCAATTGTACAATACTACATCTATAAACATAGCCTACTGACCACAAGTGTACATACATCTACAAAAGCCTCTAAAAGTATCTGACCAAAACAACTTGGTTGGGACAGGGTCTCGGCCTACCCAAATAACATGTCCAACTTATCACCGGTGTCTAGACTCGGCTACTCTAGAAGGAAGTGGAGCTCACCGAAACCCTGTTGATCAACTGGAATGTTTACTGAAAAGTCGGCCCACCAGAGAACCTGAACCTGCAGCATGACATGCAGCGTCCTCGACAAAAGGGACATCAGTATGAAATATTGTACCGAATATGTAAGGCACATAACACAATAATAAGTACTGAAATCTCGAGTAGAAACAAGTAAACAAATAACAATGAGTGTAGTGGGGACTGTCAATTACCTGTAAGCCACACTCTACTGAAACGTTTATCAATTATACCAACTAAAGTGTCATAACGGGTTTAAGTTACGTCTACCAATATAACTAAAACTTTGTCTCAAAATACGCTCTACTTAGAGCAACAAATAGGCCTTGGAAGGACAGCAAAGAGGTCTTGGAGGCCGCCAAATAATCCTCGATGGCTCGCAAGTGAGCCTGAAGACTAGCAAATAAGCTCAAAGGTTGACAAATAAGACGCAAGGGCCAGCCGGTCATATCGCTCAACGCAACTAAGATTTATGTATGTTAACTCATCCAACTAAAATTTCCCCCTACCGATGGTACAACATAGAATACATAAAATTATTTACACGTAATGCAACTAAGGAAGTAATACTATTAATGTTATCCGCACAAACAACTATACAACAAACAAATGTGTGACCAAACTCTTACAAGCCGGTTTAACGCTAATAAACTTTGGAACAGACTTACAAATCATAAAACTCTCAAATCAACTATATGCCTCTCAATTTAAAGGTAGCAAGAATGTCAACAACAATAGTAGCCTGAGGTGGAGCGACGTGTGTCGGGGCATCCTTCCCAATTTGCATCCGTGTAGGAGAGTAGCTTGGTTGGGGCAGAGGGGTAGAGATGTAGCCCAAAGTCCAGTGTGCCCTTAACGTATCTGATAATACGTTTGAGGGCGGCAAAATATGACTCTCGAGGGTCGTGCATAAACAGACACACTTGCTGAACGGCATATGCAATATCAGGCCTAGTGAATGTAAGATACTGAAGAGCACCTGCAAGACTCCGATATAGAGTGAGATCAGAAACTGGTGCACCGTCATTGGCACTAAGCTTGGATTTCGAGTCTACGGGAGTTGGCATAATTTTACAATTTGCCATCTTAGCCCTGTACACTATCTCTTCTGCATATTTACGTTGACACAAAAGCATAGTAGTTGCAGATCTGGTCACTGATATACCCAAAAAATAACTCAGCTTGCCCAAGTCGGTCATAGAAAATTCAGTTTTGAGTAGAGCAATGATTTCATTCTTCAAACCATCAGATGAGGCAGTAAGAACAATGTCATCCACATATAATA
This sequence comes from Anisodus acutangulus, assembly GCA_029783415.1. Classification (NCBI taxonomy): domain Eukaryota; kingdom Viridiplantae; phylum Streptophyta; class Magnoliopsida; order Solanales; family Solanaceae; genus Anisodus; species Anisodus acutangulus. The sequence goes on along the minus strand of CM056507.1, from coordinate 16,173,219 downwards.
GCAAATAAGCAGTGTTGCTACCTCGATGAAAAGTGAAGAGAGAGTTATCACATCTGCTACATATAAAATCGATATGCATAAGATACCTGGCAAAGCGATCATACCAAGCGCGGGGTGCCTGTTTCAAGCCATACAATGATTTCCTGAGACGACATACAAACTGCAGGACTGCCGGATTAACAAAGTCAGAAGGGTGATGCATGTACACAGTTTCTTTCAAATCCCCATGAAGAAATGCATTTTTGACATCAAGCTGATGAATCGGCCAATGCATGCCCATAGCAATACTGAGAACAGTCCGAATAGTAGCCGGTTTAACAACTGGACTGAATGTCTCACCACAATCAATACCCTCATGCTGATTAGTGTCATTAGCAACTAGTCTTGCCTTATACCGCTCCAAGTCACCATTGTCTCTGTACTTATGATAAAATAGCCACATACACCGGATAACATTCACACCGTCCGGTCTAGGTACCAAATCCCAAGTGTTCTGATTGGTTAAAGCATTAAATTCCTTGCACATAGCCGCATTCCAATTAGGGTCCAGTTTGGCTAGTTTCAGATTTTTTGGAATGGGTGATATGGTTTGTATGGAGAGGTTAAAGTGAACCTTGGGTTTGAAAATCCCGTGTTGGGCACGGGTTTCCATACGATAGGTAGGCAGTGACCGATGGGCTTCAAGTTCAGACACGATGTCGGAATCTGAGAGGTGTCGGTGATGGGTTTTGGAGGTGACTGGGTTGTTGTCGGTGGGTTAGTTGGTGAATTGGTGGAGCTGGGCAGTAGCGGCAGATCGTCGATGGGTGGATGGATCGGAGATGTGTCGGCGAGAGGGTTTCTGGACAGCCTATCGGGAGTTTGGTAGAGGTGGTTGTTGTTCGACATTGTAAAGATGAGACAGGGGTCGGTGGGGTGTACTGGCGGCATCGGTGACGGTCGCTGGTGGAGGCGAAATGACCTGCGGCATCGACGCGTGAACAGTGGATGGAAATCGGAACAGTGATTTGACTGGTGGGGACAGATCTGTGTCATCAAGAAATGTGTAGTCCGTGGTTTGAAATTTTTGAAGATTGGAAAATGGAAAAAACGTCTCGTCAAATATGACGTGGCGGGAGATAATGATTTTATGAGTGGACAGGTCATAACACAGGTAACCCCTATGGTTAGACGCGAGACCAACAAAGACACAGGGCGTGGTTCGTGGTGCTAATTTGTGAGGGGCAGTGGAGGCTAGATTGGGGTAGCATAGGCAACCGAAAATTCTGAGTTGGCCATAGGACGGGATCCTACGGTATAGAACTTCAGTGGGGGTCTTGTTTTGAAGGGTGTTAGTAGGTAAAATATTAATGAGGGATTCTACCATTTTAACAGCATAGACCCAAAAAGGCGATGGAAGACAAGCATGAAACAAAAGGGTGTGAACCATGTTATTGATGGTTCGTTTAATGCGTTCAGCCTTTCCATTTTGGGAGGAAGTATAGGGACAGGAAAAGCGGAAAACCATGCCTTGTTTAGAGCAGAAAGTGTGAAATACCGAATTATTAAATTCACGTCCGTTATCACATTGGAAAGATTTGATAGATTTTTCAAACTATGTTTTAATGAATTTTTGAAATTCAAGGAACTTGCCAAATACTTCATATTTGAATTTCAGAGGGCAAATCCAGACAAAATGTGAAAAATCATTTAAAAATACTAGATAGAATTTGTGACCCAAAGAGCTAACAACCGGAGATGTCCACAAGTCAGCATGAACAATATCAAAAGGAGAAAAAGTAACACTGTTGGATGATATAAATGGAAGACGAGTATGTTTGCCAAGTGGACAAGAAAAACAGTGTTGGCAAGTTTCCCATTATTACATTGAATATGCTTAGTAGTCCTAAGAAAATTAAAAACAAGGTCTCCGGGGTGCCCGAGTCTGTTGTGCCGGGTTGATGGAGAGATAGCCGCAAGGGATAGAGGTGATTGCAGTCTGACAGCGGAAGATTGAGTGAAGGGGTAGAGGTCTCCCACACTATTGCAGCGCGTAAGGATTTTCCCTGTATTGAGATCCTTCAGAGAAAAACCAAAAGGGTCAAATTCGACAGACACAGAATTATTGCGAGTGAATTTTCTAACAAAGATTAAGTTTTTAATGATGTTAGGGATGTAAAGGACGTGTTTTAGAGAGAAAGACGGGTGAGGATGTTTGGTATGTGTGTTACCGTAACCTTCAATTGGAATGCGATGACCATTGCCGACAGTAATAAATTGAGGACACTTTAACCGAAGTAGGTGAGATAAGTTACCTGACGACCGGGAGAGGTGAGATGTGGCTCCGGTGTCCATGTACCAATTTTTGGGCTGTTGAAGGTTCACGGTGCTGAAGGCCTGGCCCAAACCGATGGGGGCTAGGCTGCTGCCTTGCGGGTGATCTTTGGGCCGAGGCCGTGTGGGCTGTTCTTTGCTGCAGATGGGCTCGCTGTTGGGTGGCGAACTAGAAGACCGGGTGACCAAGACTGCTGCTGGAACTGGGGGCCTACTGTTGGGTAAGGGCAGGTAGGCGAGGCCTAGTTCCCAGTATTGGGCCAAGGTTGCGGTCCAGCCCACTGGAAGTAAGGTGCTTGGTTTGGGCCTGTTTATTGGTTTTTGTGGCCCTTGCCACGGCCCTTGCCTTTGTTATTATTGTCGCAGCCTCTGCCGCCAAGCCCTCCGCCGCGGGACTGCTGTTGCTGGTGGTCTGGCGGTGGTGGCGGGGTGGTGTTGGTCGCCGGTGGTGTTATCCCATCAATGGCTAACGCCTTTTGATTATGCTCCTCTTGTTTAGCACATCGGGTTTCTTCCAACAATAGTTGTGAACGTGTCTTGGTGAAACTTGGTAGTGAGTCGGCCTATTGAATCATCGTTGCAAGTGTATTGTATTCACCTTTCAGTAAACCAGCAACTAATTGAAGTACCATCTTGGTTTCAGAAACAGATGTCCCGACGTTGGAAAGTTGGTTGGCTATGAGTTTCAGTTGTTTGCAATATTCGAACATGCTGTTAAAATTCTCGAGACGCGTATTGTTGAATTGTTCTTCCAAATACACGACCCGAGTATTTTTATTGTCCTGAAAGATTTCTTCCAACCGTACCCAAAGGTCACGTGTCGTGGCACATGTTTTCATGATAGTGCACAATAAGTTTTTTGAGATGGTGTCGTATATCCGCACTAAATGTAGGTGGGAAAAAAATCTAAATAGTAGTTTTTCACATAAAAAATCAAAAAGTTTTCTTGCGTTGCAATGAGAACTTGTTTCCCATCATACGCTTTGATAATGAGCTGGTTCGATGGGAATAAGGTAAGAAAATCATGATTTATAGCATAAATTTCCCACTGAATATCGGTGGGAAAAACTTTTTTTTTTGTAGTGTCTAGTTGGATCTTTTATCTTCTTTTTTCTTGCCAATTCTGATTTATTGACGCCAGACTTGGTGCTCTCCAAATAAAGGCAGCTATAAGCCTACAACCAACGAAACTCCGTATCGAATGCTGACTATTTAAATTTCCCTTTTTCCTATTAAGATAACACTTTTCTTTCTCCTTTTCTCGAGTTAATTCTTCTTATGTCACACAATTTAATGAAATTACCAAGCAAAGTTACTTGTGTTTTTTTGTCCCAATAGAATCACTCAAATTCATATATTTGTCTTGAAAAGTCAGAATTGCTTAAAAGTAAATTAAAAGTGAGAGAAGAGATTCAAGAAAGTCCCTCAAGTTTGGGCTTTGAATTTAAAGAGTCCTGACTGTTTAACATGAAACACTATAATAGTCCAATTATACAAAATTTAGCAGTTTCAATGCAACTCTAATTGAGTAGTTAAAAGATAAATGACTTCACTAAATAATTTTGCTGAGTTGAGTGACCATATGAGGAATTAATTATAATATTTAATATGATATAATATTTTTATAATCCTAAGATTTTAAAAAATGAGATGAGAAAAAACTGATAAAAAGAAAAGAGGATGGTAATCTGACATTTTAAGGAATATGTGCAAAGTCAATTTACATAAAAGTGCTTAGATAAATTTGCAACTTTTTGGTATATGTAACATGCATGAAGACATGTTTGTGCATTCGATTTGAGAGAATTCATTCATATCTCTACACAGAAAGAACAAAATTGGGTCAAGTTGGGCAGACCGGTTTGTAACCCGTTGTTTAGCTCATCTTGATCCAATCCATCTTAGTCTAGGTTATGACCCATTCATTATTTCTGGCCATATTGACCAACCCAAACAGCTCATTTGTCACCTCCACTTATACGCATTAACAATACAAAAAGATATTAGTGCAGAGGAGAATACAGTGTCATTTTGTTTTTCCATTACTCATTGATTGATCATACCCTGACAATTTTATGAAGTCGATCAAAGATAAAACGCTGAGCAGAGACAAACAAGAGAGAAGGAAAGGGAGACATGAGACAAATAAGTTCACCACTCATCAAGCATAAAAGTAAAATCCTGCCACAAATCCTCATCAACCAGTATTAACCTCTAAGTCAATTTAAATAACCCAAAAATAAACTTTAAAATAAAAAATAAAAAATTGTCAAGCTCTAACTAAATGGCACACTCGCATACAGTTCAGCTAACTGGTTGCTGGTGATTCCCGTAGCCTGTAGCCATTAGAGGATGCCCCATAAGCTGCTCCAGCAGCATAGGAATCTTGACTTTGCGATGCACCATATCCATAACCACCATAATTTTGTCTTCCATAATAACCCACGTTCCATTGACTACCAGAGTCGGTTCTAAACTGCAAAAAAATAGCAAGTGTAAGTTGTATATATTGCAAACATTTTATGAAGAAGCTTCCCTAGGGATGTGTTTGGTGGGAAGGAAAAATGTTTTCTACAAAAAAGGTTTTCGGGGAAATAAGTTGTTTTCTTACTTATTTTCCAGTATTGGTTAGTGCATGAGTAAAAGGTTGTGCATGAGTAAAAGGGCAGCCCGATGCATTAAGCTCTCGCTATGCGCGGGGTCCGGAGAAGGATCGGATCACAAGGATCTATTATACGCAGCCTTACCTTGCATCTCTGCAAGAGGTTGTTTCCACGGCTTGAACCCGTGACCTCCTGATACTATGACAACAACTTTACCAGTTTAAATGATTAATAATCCCTCCGTCGTTATTTATATGATGCATTTTCCTTTTTAGTTTGCTCCAGAAATATGATACCTTCCTAAATTAGAAAAAACTTTACTTTAAACTTCTTATTTTACTCTTGATGAGATAATCTATAGCCATAGAAATATGTATCGCTTGTTTTATACCGCAAGTTTTAAAAGTCTTTCTTTCGCCCAATCAAAGTGCATTACATAAATTGAGACGGAGGGAGTAACATTTTTCTCGCATAATTTTTGATAAATAAATCATTGCTTAAGTGAGGCTACATATAATCAAATCAACCCTTGTAAACTGAGCCTTTGTATTTCAAAATATTGTAATTGTATTCTTTATGCTAAGCAAAAAGGAAAACCTAGAATACTAGGAAAAGGAAATTGAAAAAAGAAATAAGGGGTAAAATGAATGAAGAAGCACAATGTGAAGTGGAGGCTCTCTAGTCCAGTGGTAGTTCTAATCTGCCGTCTATCAGGTGTGATTGGTGTGAAGAAAATGTATTACTACTATTTTCTCTTGTTTGGTTGCACTGAATGCTTAGCCTATGGAAAATGTTTTCCGAAGATTAATGGGAAATAACTTCCCTAGGATCCAAGGAAAATCATTTTCCAGGTACAAACTAGATCTAAAATCCAATAATATAGGTCAACTATTATAAAGAGCATAAAGAAAGATGCATAAACCATGTCACTCTTGAGCTCTAAATGTTCCAATTACATCATAGTGAGGATACTCGAGTGATACCAATATAAGTCAGATACGTTATTTTATAGAACATCCTCCAGAACCAGTAAGATAGTATGTAAAAGATAACATCTAATGTAGTCAATAAAGAAAGGTAAGAGACGCCAAATAAATTTTAAATTCATTTGGATACACCATTAAAAATTTAATGCATCAGGTGAATTGCTTAAAATTCCAAGTCTTTTGACAACCTTTTCAAAAATATTTGTAGTTATCAACTTGTCAGCATTTGGTTCTAGGCAAGTGGCTTATTCGGGATAGAAACAATGCAAGGGATTCTTCATCAGCATGCAAAAAGCAGAACACTAGTAGGATTTTTATGGGACACATTGTTGCCTTTCTTCTCATTTTTCTCAAAGTACAAAACTTATGGAAACTTTTGACAGCAAACATGGAGACTCCACAAAACAGATGCTGGCACAAGGTACTCAATATCTAAAGAAAAAGCTTTTCTAAAAACACATTTACCATTTTGGTACATACCTGCTTGTTTGCTGGATTTCGACCCCAGGAAAGACGAACTGCCTGTGTTCCAATAACTGTTCCATTTAATTTTTGTATTGTTTCCTCTGCTGCACTCCTATGGAACGTAAGATGCAAGTAGGTTATACAATGTCAGCATTTGAAAGCTTCAAGATTACCTCCATCAAGTGGCGAAGACAGAAAATTCCTTAAGGGTGTTCAAGATTTAATATATATGTAAAAAGTAATATTTGACCTATATACACAGTATAATTTTCTGGCGAAGCGTGTTCAACTGCCCCTGCCTCCATAGAAACAGTAGTGACAACCAAAAATTCACTATATATATGTGTAACCACTTCAGTTTATCAATGAGTTTATCCAGCAAGTTCATTTTCCAACTGTTGGGTAGGTTTGATAATATGATTAGTTGATTACCTCTTCTGGTGATTTCAAGTTGGTTATAAATGACATATTTTACTAGGCCATTTCATAACCCAAAGAAAGAGTTCTTCTGGATTCAGAAATTATGCTTTCTTTTTGGTTCAATCACAGAAGAAAATCAGTATACAGTATATTCCATTTTGAAACAATTCACATTTAGTAAAATTCTTCATCAATCTGTGAACCTCTAGTCCCTAGTAGATGAATGAGTCCATAGACCTTTTCCTTCTTTCTCAGAAATACAGCTGTTAGATAACGGGTAAAACATCTCGTTTCGTATGTTATGATCAGTACGTTCCCCAGATAACTCTGGTTGCAGATTCTCAAGTATCACAAATAAAACCAAACCAAACACTAATAAATATACTAAACTTGTACTGACCTAAAAGCTCCAACCATTTTAACTCATTGATTGTTTAGTAGGTACTACAAATCAGACCAAATACAGGGAACTCTAGAACTTCACCAATCTATCCCCACTATTCCTTTATCGTGAATGTCGCTTCTCCTCACTGTCTTATATACCCATACATTATACTAAATTCCTAAATATCTGCTATTTCATGTTTAGCAGTAGCGCTCATTACCTGTCCGAAAATTGTACAAAACCACATCCTTTACCAGCTGGTATTTTCACAGAGACCACATTGCCAAACTGGCTAAATGACTGCCTGAGGCCTTCATCGGTAACATCAGAGTCAAGTCCTCCAACAAAAACCTACACAGTAAATCAAAGGTTAGAGAGCTAATTGAGTAACTAGGACCAATTTCCACAAGAGGGAGAAGCACCCACTGTTGTGTTTGATAAATCACTATCAGACTGGGAAGTTTGAGTTGCGCCACCATTTGATGCATGTCCACCCGCTAATATTACAGCTGAAAAAGAGTGTCAGCAGTTCAACACCTTGAGAATAAAATATAAGAATACGATCCGAAAAATTGACAGCAAACATAAATTGCAGGCACATAGGTATGAAATATCTGGCGCAGTTAAACTACCAGAAGAAAATAGTCAAAACTGTTCAGCCAGGTAAAAAATATAATGCCTCCTCCAACTTAAATGTCCTATTAAGTTGATCAGTAGTCAGGTTGACTAACTTCCAGAGTGAATTGAAAAAGTAAAACATTAAAACTGAGAGATATGGATAATAACTGAAAGATACTAGGACATAGTAATGTCCGCATAGTAGATAAAATTTAAGAATGACCCTGTGGGAAACATCTCATTCAATATAGAAAGAGGGAGTACGAACTACAAAAAATTATGGTAATTTGATTCAGTATACTCGGTATAGTAAATGACTTGCAGCAAAACAGGATACAATATTTTGTACCTTGTGAAGAATATTGTTGCATTGCTGATGGTTTCTTTGGAGTAGCAACACCAATGCGCATAGCCCTACTAGAACAATATATGCCATTCATTTCAGTCATGGCCCGAGACCTCTCGCTCTCATTATCAAACCTAACAAAGCCATAGCCTTTTGAACGACCCGTGTTTGAATCTATTACTACTTTTGCACCTTTAACAGATGGATATCTACTGGCGAATGTGTCACGCAACATTGCATCAGTAACATCAGAGGCTAAATCTCCTACAAAAATCGATAAATCAGAACCAGAACCAGAACCAGAACCAGAACCAGAACCAGCACCAGCACCAGCGTCAGCGCGCTTTTCACCAGTGCTAAAGGCTGACCAATTTAGGCAGAATGGTTGCTCAGCATTTGGCATCATAGTGCCATTGTAGCTCTGTAGGACTTTTTCTGCTGTTTCATGGGTATTGAACTCAACAAACCCATAACGGTCTGATTGACCAGTCTGCTTATTTCGAATGACCTTCACAGAAATAACCTGCATGTTTTATGATGAGTGATCAACCAAGAGAACTGATACAGATGCATGCTATTACACTAGCTGATTAACCACCATAATCCATGCTTGTTTTGCCACGAAACCTAGTTGAAAAGTGCTTTTTCAGGAGGAATTTTCTACAATAATTTTTTTTAGTTATATAAGAATTTCTTACATTACCTATCAAAACAAAAAATCCTATATGAAAGTGCCTCTCTCAGTGGTTTTATTCTCTTAGCAGATCTACCACCCATTCTACTGCATGATGTAACAGAACCTTAGGTAGCTATACACTTCCATGGTATCAGTCCCGTTTGACATTTCACATCAAAAAACTTCCAAACAAGATCATCTCTTTTCTTAAAATGTAAACAATCCCCTCTTTTCCCGTCCTCTATAAGTAAAATAGTAGATCCTTTCTTTCCTAAGATACATAATATAGTGCTACAAAAAACACATAACTGCAGATTGTGCATATCCCACTAATATCTAGCATATCATGTACATCATGTGTGAGGGACAAGTTTCACCAAAAAGCTAACAAAGCAATACATTTGTTTTCAAGACTATGTTTCTACTTTTGTGTTAAAATTTTTTGTTGTTTCTTTCAAGCCATACAAGTCCACCAAACTGCCTATGGGATAGTGTTCCAAATCTTCTGGGAATTGTTGAGGCCCTCTTTTCTCCATCCAAGCATGAAGCAATAGGTTTACAGGGGAGGATGGTATGGCCAGCTCAAGCCAAGTATGGCAAAAAGCATACACCAAATCTGTTTTGTGACCTTACAGTGCAAAAAGGGGCGGCGGGCGTTCCTTTAGGCATTTAATGCTAACCAAGAAATCAATACATGCAGCTTGGAGTATGATGAACTAGTTCTATGTTATTCCACCCCACATGGAGCACTTCTCTTAACATTTTTACCAATTGAAATCAGGTGTTAATTTCGGTCATAAACTAGTCATTGAGTTACTACAGAAAAACTAGAACGAAATTGAAGGTCGTAAAATGTATTTAACTCTTCCTCATCCCAAGTATTGCAGAGTAGCAAGTCGTTCTTAGTTTACCAATAAAAATTACATGTTCAACTCTCTAGAAATTCACAATTCTAAAGAGTCTCGAGTTTCCCATAGAAAGCATGTGGCTCAACAGTTTCAAGATTTAGGCTTGATTTTCCGTTCAAACAGATGGCCAAAAAAGGGAGGTTGGGGAGGCTGGAAATACCACAAAATACCATGAATCAATCTTTGAATCTCAGTAGTTTATATGCACATCAAATGGTATCTCATTTCGGGTCACGTCTTGTTCACGATCAATGGCACATTAAATTGTTAATTATGCTTTCTTAACAAATTATGCAGGCTTTAGAGGTTTACTTTCTAAATTTTCAATCAATTATACCTCTCCAAAACTAGTCAGGATCAGCTTATGAATCCTTTTTCATTCTGCCTTATTTGAGTCCACTTCATCCCACGACAAATATGGAAGATACTACATCTCACACTACTAGAAACAGATATTTTTCCCACCGACATTCAGTGGGAAATTTGTGCTATAAAACATGATTTTCCCATCTAATTCTCACTGAACCAGTTCACTCGGAAAACGCATGGTGGGAAATAGGTACCCATGGAAACGCGGGAAGACTTTCTAATTTTTTCGTGTGAAACTACGATTTAGCTATTTCCCACAGACATTCAGTGGGAAATAGCCAATGAACATTTTTCAATGGGAAATCGGTGGGAAAATAAAAAAAATTTAGTAGTGTCAATTCTCAGTTCTCAATCTCAAACTAATCAGGATCAACTTTATGAAAATCATTTGTCCATTCCACCGTATTCCAGTCGACTTTAAATATGCAAGTAGCTATGCCTCAATCTCAAACTAATCGGCACCTAATCAGCATCGACTTTATGAATCCTCTATTCGTTTTGCTCTATTCAGGTCCATTTCATTCCCGAGAGCTACAAAAGAAACTACATCTCAATCTCAAACTAGTCAGGATCCACTTTATTAATCCTATATCCATTCCGCTCCATTCAGGTCCATTTCAATCCCGAGAACTATGAAAGAAACTAAAATCTCAATCTCAAACTAGTCGGGATCCACTTTATGAATCATATATCCATTCCACTCTATTCAAGTTAATTTCATTCCAAGATAAATATAGAAGTCTTAAGAAACTCTAAATAAGAAAATGCAGAGAAAGAGAAGGCAAACCTCGCCAGCTTGAGGGAAGCAAGAATGAAGATAACCTTCATCCATCCATTGCTGGAGATCACCAATCCAGATCGTTCTATTATCTTCGCTTGAGTTCTGCTGAATCTGCTTATGCTGTTGCTGTTGGTGGTGGTAGTACGGCATGTATTGTTGACCGTACATCATCTGTTGCTGCATTACCATTGGTGGATACTGCTGCATCGCCATCCATTGCTGCTGATACTGCTGCATCGCCATCCACTGTTGTTGTTGTTGCTGCTGCTGCTGCTGCTGTTGTTGATGATTCATATCGCCATTCATATTTTCAAAATTCACACTTTCTCTCTTGGTATCACAACTTTGGCTATGGTTTTTAGAGAGAGAAACTGAGAAAGGAGAGAGAGACAGCGGCGTACGAGCTAAATGTGGAGAGAGATACTAACAGGGATCTAGGGTAACAACAAGTCAACAAGGAGGTGGCGCGGGGCCGTTAAGGTCACATTTACATACAATAAGAATACGCAGAGATCGGACTCATACCCGAGTTGCCGAGTTGTTAAGTGACAAGGTGATTGGGTATAACTACTTCGATATCGCGGGTTTGAATAAGTGTGGTGACAGTCTTTGCTGAAATATTGCAAGGGTTGTTGTTGGGTTCGTGTCCCGTTGTCCTCTCCCTTGCAGGGCTGTCACTCGTGCATATCCTTCGATTTACATCTCATCTGATCAAGGAGCATCGTGGGGGTTTCGCCTTCGGGACTTTCCCCTTCACAAAGAATACGCAGAGATTGGATTTATCTGACACAAATTCAAATATAGTGATTTTAATATAGTACGGATAATTGGCACGATTGCCCCTATTTTTCGGTGGTCTTTATTTTTTGTCTTTTAAATTGATGGTAATTTTTGTCCATCTTAAAAAATGATCAAAAATATTTTTGAAATTATGGATTCGAATTTCAATAGAGTCAAAAAAAATCACAAGATAAGATTTCATTAGAAATTATGCTTATTCGATCAAAATTATATAATAATTATGTCTTAAAGGGCATACTTTTTATGTAATTATACCTAAAGGCAAAAAATAAATTTATAACACAACATTTCACTAGAAATTATGCTTATTCTGCCAAAGTTGTATAGAAATAATGTATTAAGCCAAAGTTTCGTTAAAAATTAAGATTATGTCTTATCCGGCTAGTTACATAGAAACTTTGTTCCTTACGGCATAATCTCTATGCAACTTTGGCCGAATAGATATAATTTCTATGAAAATCTTGTCTAATAATTTATTTATTTTTTTACTCTGCTGGGGTTCAAATACAAAATCTCTAATTTCATATATCAGCGAATAAAGGATACTTTGGCCCACAAATTCTCATTAGATATGAATTAGGGCAAAAATTAAAAATTAGTCGTTTGATGAGCAAAAACTAAAGACCAGCTAGAAGGAAGAGCAATTTGGAAAAAAAAATATGGACCTCGGATAAAAAGTTTAAAAAATAAATAAATTATCTAGGGTTAGTCATCGTACTTTCGACGGTTCGAATTTAGACCATGATTGAAATTCAAAGGGTTTCATATTAAGCGTTGATTAGGAGTTTAATGACGATACAAGTGATATGAGGGTGAGCGAATATGGGTCCGCTTGTTTGTCTCTTAAAAACCTTAACTTTGAAGTCAAACATATATCTAAGCGTGTGTGTGATAGATACAGCAAGAGTTCTTCCTCCCTTGAAGAGGTTGGACGTGGGGGGTTTGACTGTGGTATTAGAACAATTAATTCTAATTTCTAACATAAAATTTTATTAATGTTATATATGCAAGATAGAATATGCAAACGAATACATGCATCAGGAGTTAAACTGTTGAAAGACAATAATGCAATCATTTCGTTATTAATCATTACATAACAATTCATTCATTATTAATCATCACATAAATAACTTTTACATTATAATCTCAAGATAAATAGTAAGTGAATCAAACAAACAGAATATTGTACGTTGATGAAGTTTTTTTCGATAGGAAACTTTGTATCTCGCCTAATGACTTTTTTCAAGGCACATTCAAATTAATCAAGTTAATAAATTTTAAATAAAGAAATTTTAATTATTTTTTACATTTTCTTCCCTACTTATTGACAAAAAGGAGAGTAATAAGATGAGGGAAGTGACTCATAAACAGAGGCGAATTTAAAATTTTTAAATTATGAATGCACTACTAATAAAAAAAGAAAAATATATATTAAGTGGGAATATCCTTTAGAAAATAACTCAACCTTCATCATTTAGCTTATTTGTAGCATAATTTTATAAAGATCCTGGGTCCACCTACCCCTAATTTTACATATAAAATCGCCCGTCAAACGGGTGGAGGTGAAGGCGGCTGGTCAACTCAAATGAGGTTTCCGCGCATTTTCTTTTTTTTTTCGTAACATGGCCAGCCTGACTAATGCCTACCACAAGTTGGTCGTCGGTCCATTTTAATGTGTGAAAACTCACCTGCTTTTTGCCTAGTTTTTATGGCATAGATTGATGTAAAAAAGAGGTTATAGATTTAAACTATATTAATAAGATACTATCCCAACAAAATATGATTAGTCCTTGTAACTTTGTAGGGTAAGGAACCATTTGGTAGGCCAATTGGGCAAGTTGAAATGGAATCTTTCTTGATTAAATTATTAGTAAATGGATACGCAAATGAATTTGAATTTTTTTGTTAGGATAATTAGGGACATAATCCTCAATTATCTCCATTAGATCCCATCATATCTCATGGTATCAAGAGCCACAAATATTTTGCCCTAAACTTTTCCCACCTCAACCACTTTCGGCCTCCCTCATAGCAGAATTTTTTTCTTTTCTCTTTTGATTTTTTCGGCCCCATCTAAACAAGCATTAGGGTTTTCTAAACACCCTAACCCTAAAATACAAAACCTAAACCCTAAACCACTACCCCTGTCGGCTACCCTTAATCAACCTCTCTTTTGCTCAATTTTCTTTTCTTTTCTTCTCCAAACCGACACTTAGGGTTACCTACTCCAATTCCACCAATCACAAAACACTTTTCTCTCCTTCTTTTATTCTTATTTTGTTTTTTTGTGGAAAATTATGGCCGAAAAATAAAAATTTCATCCAGCTCTTGCCGTAAACAACGTCAAGAACTTTATTTCATTAACACTTGAGATGGAAAAAGGGCAATACACCTCTTGGGCGAAATTATTCAAAATTCACTACCGCACATATGAGGTAATAGAACATATCATCCCTTCCGAGTCATCATCGGACACCACTGAGGTAGACAAAAAGTTATGGTCTCGGTTAAATGTTATAGTCCTTAAATGGATTTATGACACTATTTCAAATGATCTTTTGCATACCATATTATAGCCGAACTCTACGGCTAAACAGGTGTGGGAACATTTACAAAATATTTTTCAAGATAACAAACTTTCTAGGGTTGTATATCTTGAATACCAATTTACCAACGTTAAATAGGATGACTTCTCAAACGTGTCCGCCTATTGTCAAGAGTTGAAGGTGCTTGCAGACCAACTATCCAACGTTGGTTCGCCGATGACAAACCAAAGGTTGGTTCTTCAATTAATTGCAGGGTTGAATGAACATTATGATGGAGTTGCTACATTTATTCAGCAGAGTAATCTGTTGCCTCCATTTTATGAGGCTCGTTCAAGGTTGATTCTCGAAGAAACCCACAAGGCGAAGCAGACAGCCTCCAGGGCAACCGCCGCTGGAACAACCCTTGTCTCCACCAACTCATATACCGCAGATTTTGCGACACCAAATTCTAGTTCGGGAGGAATCGTAAATCGCAATAATAATGGTCAAAACAGGGGTCAAATCGCAACAACAACAAAGGTAAAAATAATGGCGGAAATGGATGTGGAAGAGGTGGAGGACAATCCACCGGCGGCGGCAGCAACCACCAGGAGTCGGGGTAGTGGCGGCCCAGCCAGTGGTAGTCGCAAGCCCAGTCCGGTGGGGGTAGTACCCGCCGTGGGCTTGGGCACCACAATGGGATGCCCCTCCGTGCACATACCCCACCTCATCATAGGACAGGAGGTCATCCACAAACCGACAGCCCGGAGTTCTAGGTTTTCATCCGCAATAAGCTTTTGCAGCCCATGCATCATCTTTTGTAGGTTATGCTCCCACTGATATCGAACAGGCCATGGATAATATGAACCTGAATGTTCCAAATGATTCGTGGTACATAGACACAGGGGCTACGTCACACATGACGGCATCTCAAGGTAATCTCTCATCTTATTTTAATATGAGCAGTAATAAAAATATTATTGTCGGCAGTGGGCAGAAAATCCAATTCGTGGTATTGGTCAGGTAAAACTACCCCCACCCACCGCTATATTTGGAAAATATCTTACATGCACCAAAACTGATTAAAAACATGATATATATACGATATTTTACAACTGATAACAATGTTTCTGTGAATTTTGATCCGTTTGGGTTTTCTGTGAAGGATTTTCAAACGGGGATGCCACTAATGAGATGTAATAGCATGGGGGACTTGTATCTCATCACTACCATTTCCAACAATCATGTGACCAAATCATCAACCTTTGCAGTTATTTCTCCTATTGTATGGCACAATCGGTTGGGACACCCGGGAGCACCAGTGTTCAATAATCATAGGAAGAATAATTCTATTTCTTGTAATAAACTTTTGGACTCTTCTGTTTGCCAAACTTGTGTGTTTGGGAAGCATGTTAAACTTATGTTTTCATCATCTACTTCACATACACTTCTGCCATTTGATCTTATGCATTGTGATTTGTGGACATCACCAGCTTTGAATTCTGCAAGTCATAAATATTATATGTTTATTTTAGATGATTATTCGAATTTTCTGTGGACATTTCCCTTAGGGAAGAAATCCCAAGCCTTCACCATTTTTAAACAATTTAGTATTTTTATCAAAACTCAATTTGACAAATCCATTAAATGTTTTCAATGTAACAATGGAAGGAAATTCATAAATGCTCAATTTAATGATTTTTATCACCAAAATGGGATGTCTTTGCGTCTTTCATGTCCACATACATCACCTCAAAATGGGTAAGCCGAAAGAAAAATTCGAACGATTCACAATGATTCGCACACTTTTTGTGCATTCGTCCACACCACCAGTGTTTTGGCATCATGCACTTCAAATGACCACATATCTTTTAAATATTCATCCTAACAAACTACTTTCCAACGTGTCACCTATACAAATATTGTACCATCGTCTTCCATCTTTTACACATTTGAGGGTTTTTAGGTGTTTGTGCTATCCATTGTTTTCATCCACAACCATTAACAAACTTCAGGCTTGTTCTACTCCTTGTGTGTTTTTGAGATACCCGCAAAATCACAGGGGATATAAATGTTATGATATGACGAATGAGAAAATCATAATTTCTCGTTACGTAGTTTTTTATGAGTCTACATTCCAGTTTGTTAAATCTCATATGGCATCCCCACCTTCATATGATTTTTTGGACGACGGAATACATCCGATTTTACATCACCACCTACATACCCAAAATCAAATGGGACCAACCCAAATTACTTCCCCAACCGTACCAGCCTAACCACAAAATAGGACTGGACCAGTCTGATGTGAGGAGGTCACTGCCTCGTTACCATCAGCCTCGGCCCAGTCCACATTTCGTGGTTGGTAGGCCTAAATAAAGGAGCTCACTGCCTCCTTACCCATCCGATAGACAGGCCCATCATCTCCGACCCACACAATTGACCCGAGTAGGCCTAATCACCAAGCAGAAAGAGACCCTTCAGTTTTGGCCTAAAATAAGACTGCCCCTCGGCCCAATAGCCTACCAACCAGCCCACATTCCTAAACTCGGACCATTGAAACCAGTTCCATGCACGGGATTTTTCGGCCTAAGCGTCATTTTAACCTAACATATTTAGTCCAACCATCACCACTTCCAAAAAATCCCAAAGCAACCCTATCAGACCCGAATTAGAAAAATGTCATGTTAGACGAAATTGATGCTCTTATTAAAAATAAGACATGGGAGTTAGTGCCCCGTCCATCTAATGTAAACATCATCAGGTCTATGTAGGTTTTCTGTCATAAAAAGAATTTTGACGGCTCCTTTGCGAGATACAAAGTTCGTCTTATTGGTGATGACAGGTCTGAACATGTTGGCGTGGATTGTGGTGAAACATTCAATCGGGTAGTTAAGCCAGCAACTATCAGGATTGTTTGTGCCTGGCACTGTCAAAATCTTGGTCCATTCATCAGTTGGATATCAAAAATGCATTCTTACATGGCCATATACATGAGACAGTCTACATGCACCAGCCTTTGAGTTTCCGAGATTCTACATATCCGGATTATATTTTCCTGTTGAAAAAATCTTTGTATGGTTTGAAACAAGCTCCCTGGGCATGGTATAACAGGTTTGCAAGGTTTGTATCCAATTTGGTTTCTCACACAGCAAGTCTGATCAATCCTTGTTCATTTATAAGAAGGGCAATGATATGGCATATATCCTTCTATATGTAGATGACATCATTCTCACAACATCATCTACATCACTTCACTAGTCTATTATGTCATTCCTTGCAGCAGAATTTGCAATGAAAGATTTGAGTCCTTTAAATTATTTTTAAGGAATTGTTGTAACTCAATATGCAGGTGGTCTGTTTCTCAGTCAAAAAAAAATATGTCGAGGAGATCATTGACAAAGCCGGTATGACATCCTGCAAACCGCTCACATACACCGGTTGATACAAAGGTAAAATTGAGTAGCTCTATAGGTACTCCATATAGTGATCCAACACATTACCGCAGCTTAGCAGGGACATTGCAGTATCTTACTTTCACGAGACCTGATATCTCCTATGCGGTTCAGCAAGTATGTTTACATATGCATCATCCAAAAGAAGAACATATGGAGGCTCTCAAGCGAATTATGCGGTATGTTAAAGGTACTCTTCATTTTGGATTGCATCTGTATAATTCCTCCATTTCGAGCCTCTCATCCTATACAAATGTTGATTGGGTGGCTGCCCGGACACCCGACGTTCCACCTCTAGTTATTGTGTATTTTTGGGAGACAACCTCATTTCGTGGTCGTCAAAACAACAGCCTATGATGACTCGGTCAAGCGCTGAAGTAGAATATCGAGGGGTCGTCAATGTTGTTTCTGAATCATGTTGGCTCCGTAATCTTCTTCTAGAGCTCCAATGTCCAATTGAAAAAGCAATTGTGATAATGTGAGTGCAATATACTTATCGAGTAATCCAGTCCAACATCAACGCACAAAATACATAGAAATGGATATATTATTTTTTCGGAAAAAGGTTGCACGTGGACAAGTCTGTGTTCTCCATGTACCGTCCCGTTATCAAATTGCCGACATTTTCACCAAAGGCCTTCCGCGCATACTGTTTGATGATTTCAGGGACAATCTAAGCATACGAGAACCTCCCTCTAAGACTGCGGGGGACTGTTAGGATCCCTAATTATCTCCATCATATCTCATCATATCTCATCATATCAATCATGTTCTAATTAGATCATAGAATTAGGATGATTAGATCAATTACATTAATTAGTATATCCTTAGAGATAGCCTAGATTGATTGTGTAGAATTGTATATATTGTATACTTGGGAATGAAATAAGATCATGGAATTGATTTCCTACATTTTTGTTCTTCATCCTTTTACACAAGTTTTTTTTTTTTTAGGAACAGAGATTTATATTAATAGCAATATTAAGACAGATACAACTGAGTACGGACTAGGGATCTGCTACGATCATTACACAGTACGCTTTGATTACCAAGCGTTGCTAGAAGATTACATATATCTGCATTAATAGTCCTAACACTAAACATACTATCTGATGCATCATTGATGAGTTGTTGTGAGACAAAAGCTGGTGGAAGAGCAAAATGCTGAACTTGCGTAGATGGAAATTGGGTTGCATGCTTGGCTTCCTTCTTTAAAGTTATGCTGAAGTAGTACTCGTCTCGCCTGGTTCATGAATCATCTGCAGGAAGACATAAGGTAATAATGTGAGTCAGTTTCTTTGTATAAAGAAGTAATGAGGTCTGTGCTATCCGTTTCTATCTCTAAAGGGAAGAAGCTGAGCTCATGAGTCATGCGGAGGCCATATTCCAATGCTAGTAATTCTGAATGGGGAGGGAAAAGAGGTGTACACTTCCTTGCTAAGCCACAGACCCAACTACCTGTATGGTTACGAAAAGCACCACCAATCCCACCATGATGTTTTTGTGGTATAAAGGAACCATCTATATTCAATTTGTACCAACGGGTGCAGTATCAAGAGATCTTAATACACCTTGTGTGAGAATATATTGGCTCATTCTGTGTTAGCAAATGATATTCTAGGGCTCAAAGAAGGATGGTGCCAGGATGAGTTGGATTAGTCAGATTATTTTGGTTATTATATTCTGATTTAACCAAATGGACCAGACAATGAAGGAAAAGAGACTGGACCACTAAATGCGATTGGTAGGGAGAATAGGCTGACCCATGCGGAGTTGGTCTAGCCAATGATCAGCATTCATTATGGACAAAGAAAATTGGAAGTGTTCCCAGGTCATCTGGTTAGGTGGGCATGCTCAATAGTTTCGGGTAAGGATGGCCAGTGGGCCGGGATCGGGGCGGGTCCCGGCTGAATGGGACCCGGCGGGATTGGGGAAATGGTGGGGACCGGTCCTCCGGCGGGATAGGCGGGCCGGGACTGGGGACAAGCCGATGTCCCATCCCGCCCCTCATCTCGCCGGAAAAGGGGACTGGTGTTGGCGGGGCGGGGTCGGGTCAGGTCCGAGATTCCTTTTTTTAGACACTTAATTTTAAATAAGTTGTGAATATAAACACATAAATAATTGAACAAGATAGTACAATAAAAACATCTTAATGTTGTTTTTGTGCCTCTTTTATTATTTAATAGAAATATAATTTTTTTGTAATACAATTTCAAAATTGCAACTTTGTTTCGTAGTTCAAAAGTTGCAAATCACATAGTAAAATTGTAATTAAAAAAATTACATATTCAAAAACACATTTTCTAATTTCTTCACAATGACTTGTGGTTCTTCGGTTGGAATTGGAATTTGTTGGTCAAATTGGTCGACGTCGCTTCCAGTTCCCTCAGACAAGATTTCGTTGTAGTTTAAATCGTCTTCTTCGTTGATCTCTGGTTGACCGCACCTTCTACGCCCCGCTTGTATCCAATCTCTGAATAAAATTGCAATCTCCAAGCTGTCTCCCGCTAATGAGTGTATGTGCTCTCCTATTTGAAATCTTTCGGTAGAAAAAGCGCTTTCAGACGCTGTTGATGATGCTTGAATGTTCAACATATCTCGGACCATCTTTGCTAGTATCGGAAATGTCTTCTCATTTTCCCTCCAGTATTTAAGCTAGTCTTCACGTCCTTCTTCATTGAGAACTGCTTGGTACGGTAAAACACCCTACAAAACAAAAAACATCAAACTCGCTAACTTGATTAGCAGTGGAACCACTAAATATTATATTTCTAAGGCTTTCAATACTAGCCGCAGAAATAACATGTCTTTTATAAGGTTGTATTGAAGAAGAAGAAGAAGATGGTATAGAAGACGGTTGGTGGCTAACACTTTCTTGTTGGTAATGCATATATGCTTTTTTACATTCATCGTGTATGCTAGAAAAAACTTCTTATTTAGTTGGTTCCTTAGATGGTTGTTCATTTGGATTTTTTGGAGTTGGAGGTAGAAGTACATTTATACAATCATAAATAGTTTCAATAAGTGTTTTACAACCGTCTATTTTAATAGTCGGATTTAATACAACACCAATAATATAAATAGTAGAAATAGGAAAAAATATTTTTAAAATTTGATAATTTTTTTAATAGGTGCCTTATAAGATGGTTTTTCATATATTCATTAAGTAATAAAAAATATTATAGCTATATAAAATAACATAGTTGAAATAGTAGGTGTATATATACCCGAAAATTCTTTAGTTGCTTCCCTATCTCTGTGTTTATCGTATTTAGGATCTACAATTCCCCCCGTCGTCGGGTAATTTGACCCTATACTTGGTCTGGGACACTATATGAACCTTGTCTCGACTGAGAGCACATTAGTGCACCCGACTTTATAGCCTCGTATTCATTCCACCTAACTTTGTGAAAGTCTTATACATATCTCAATAAACCTCCCCTCCCACCTTGACCTTTTTCCGATTTTAAATTTATAAATATTTTTATAAATTTTACATCTAACTACTTGATTCTCTTGGTCCCTATCAAAAACATCTCATGCAGCTTATTTAATTTTCGTTGTGTGGGGCCTCGACTCATACTAGGGGGAATAGAAGGCCTTCCAGTTTCAGTTTGAGGCTGAGACTCGATCTGAGGTTGAGGTTGTTCAGGTGCACTAGTGGGCGTGTCATCTAGATTATCGTCTAAATTAAAGTCTAATTCAGTTGCAGGATATATCTCATCATCTAATGATATATCATTAAAAAATCAGTTTCATCTATATGAGTGTAATCAATCAAATCATCCTGACTAGGAATAAGATGACTAGAACAAGTACCCCTACCCTTGTTACCTCTACTAGAAGAAACACCCTTACCCTTACCCTTAATTATATGTCTAAATTCTTCCATTTTAATTATGTAAATAAATAATTAAAGATAATGAAATTAAGTGCGATAATTAAAATAAAGTAACAATAATAATTTAAAGAAGGAACGAATGTACCAAACGCCGACAAAACAACGACGTGTAATCGAGGTTGAAAATTAAAATTTTGCTCGATGGATGATCTTCAAGTTAGTAGGCAATGTAGAATTGTAGAGAGATAGATTGAGAGATTATAGAGATTGTAGGAAGATTTGTGAGATAAAATGAGGTATTTATAGTTGAGAAATTGGGTTAAAGTGTAAATATACTAATTTATGAGTTAAAAATAAATATTAAGGGGTAGGGGTTTATGAGGGAGGGAATGGTCGTTATAACCTTTGCACAACGGCCAAAATCTAAATTTGGTTGTTATTGCAACGACTAGTTTTGCAAGGGGGGAGGGGGGATCGGGACGGGGCGAAGCGGGACGGGCCCTGGCGGGACGAGCCCAGGTCCCGTCCCGATTTCGAGTCCCGGCACCATCAAAATTTTTTTAGGGGGGGATCGGAGCGTGGTCGGGTCGGGATCAGGTTGACCCGCCCCTCTAGCTATCCGCCCCCCCCCCCCAAAATTGGGCTGTCCATCGTCGGTATAGGGGATCAAACTCGGGACGGGACTAGGGCTCGTCCGCCCATCCCGATCCCGCCCCCTACCCGGCCCGCCCCGTCCCCCTTTGCAGAAATAACCGTTGCACAATGACTCAATTTCAATTTTAGTCGTGGCAACGGCTATAAAGACCATTTTACCCCCTTAATATTTATTTTTAACCCCTAAGTTAATATATTTACACTTTAACCCTATTTCTCAACTATAAATACATCATTTTCCTCTTCATTTTTCTCACAAATTTTCCTACCATCTCTCTAATCTCTCTCTACAAGTCTACATTGCCTACTAAATATTATATTTTATTTACTATTTTCTATCAAAGTTTAAAATTTGAGAGTGAAGTTGGCAACTAGCTTGAGGATTATCGAGCAAAGTTTCAATTTTCAACCTCGATTACACGTCAACGTTACGTCAGTGTTTGGTACATTCGTTCCTTCTTTAAATTATTATTGTTACTTAATTTTAATTATTGTACTTAATTTCATTATCTTTAATTATTTATTTGCATAATTAATGGAACGAAATGGACGTTTTTCTGGTAGAGGTACTAGGGGTAACAGGGGTAAGAGTGTATCTTCTAGTAATCCTAATTACGATGATTTCACTCATATAGATATAAATGATTTTTTAATGTTTATTATTAATATACCATTAGATCATGAAGTTTATTCTACATCTGAACCAGATTTTAATTTAGAAAATGAATTAGAAAATAATTTAGATAACACACCCACTAGTGCACCTCCACCTCAGGCTCAGACTGAGTCTCAACCTGAAACTGAAATGCCTCATATTTCTCCTAGTACGAGTCGATGCCAAAAACAATGAAAATTAAAATCAGTTGCATGAGACTTTTTTGATAGGGACATTGATAATCAACTAGCTATATGTAAAATTTGTCACGAATTTATAAATTTAAAACTGGAAAAGGTCAAGGTGGGGCGGGAAGTTTAATGAGACATGTAGAAAACTCTCACAGAGCAAGGTATAATCAATACCTGGCTGTGAGTCGGGACAAGGTTCACATAGTTTCCTTACCAAGTACAAGATCGAATTAACCCAATGACCGGGAGGGGGGGGGGGATTATAGGTCCTAAATATGATAAACACGGAGATAGGGAAAATTTAGCAAAATTAGTTGCTGTGGAGGATTTGCCATTTTCATTTCCTTCATCTCCTAATTTTTTCATTAAATTAGAGAAACATATAATCCCGCTTTTAACGGTTTTCCTAGATCAACTGTTAGAAGATATGTTTTTAAATTTGCCTATGAATATCAATCGTATTTACGTTATGCATTATATCATTTTAATGGCAAAGTGACTATCACTTTTCATATAGGCCGTAGTACTAACAATAATGATTATTTAACCGTCACATGTCCTTGGATAGATTAGAATTGGTCTATGCAAAAACGTATATTAGCATATAGATATATTGATGAAAGGCACACTGGAGCTTTTATTTCAAGAAATATTCATGAAATTTGTGAATATTATGGAATTACTAATAAAATTATGACTATTACATTAGATAATATTTATTCTAATGATTATTTGTAAATATTTTAAAAACTCGATTTACTCCATCTTTTTTCGATATTTTTCATGTTAGATGTGAATGTCATATTTATAACTTAGTTGTAAATGATGGCCTACAACTTTTTAAAAACATCTTTGATAAAGTATAATTTGCTATAAACTTTATTTTTAAAGGTAATAAAATACAAAGACGCAAAGAGTATAAATTTTTTTGTCATAATTGTGGATTACCTTATAGAAAAATTATAGAAGAAGTTTCGACTAGGTGAAATTCTTTGTATGAGCAACTACTTGTTGTTCACGGGTATAGAAGACCTATAACATTATTATTTAACGTCCATAATCAAAATCTAACAGATATGCTTGTAGATGATGATTGAGATAAAATTTTGAAACTTATCACATTTTTAGAGATTTTTTTTCTAGCTACTAAGCAATTTTTTGGGATTTATTATCCTATTATTTCATCTATGTTATTTTATATAGCTCTAATATTTTTGTTACTTAATGAATATATGCAAAAACCAACTTACAAGCCAACTATTAAAAAATATTTATAAAATTTAAAAAATATTTTTTTCCTATTCCCACTATTTATTTTATTGGTGTTGCATTAAATCCTACTATTAAAGTAGACGGTAGTAAAACACTTGTTGAAACTATTTATGAAAGCTTAGAAATACTTCCAACAGACCCAACTGAAGAACTAACTAACGAACCAACTAAAGAAGAAGTTATGTCTAGCATACACATTGAATGCAAATATATATATATATATATATATATATATATATATATATATATATATATATATTACCAAGAGCAAAGTGTAAATAATGAACCGGCTTCTGTACCATCTGCTTCTACTTCACTACAACCTAATAGAAGACATGTTGTTTCTGCTTCTAGTATTCAAGGCCTTAAAAATAGAATGTAAAGTGGTTCAAGTTCTTCACAAATTAACGAGTTTGACGTTTATGTTTTGCATGGTATTGTACCGTACGAATCAATTGTCAATGAAAATGGACGTGAAGAGTTGCTGAAATACTGGAGGGAGAATGAGAAGACATTTCCGGCACTATCAAAGATGGCCCGAGATGTGTTGAATATTCAAGCGTTATCAACAGCTTCTGAAAGCACTTTTTCTGCTGGAAGATTTCAAATAGGAGAGCACAGACACTCATTGGCGAGAGACAACTTGGATATTGTAGTTTTATTCAGAGATTGGATTAGAGCAGAGCGTAGAAGGTGCGGTTAACCAGAGATCAATGAAGAAGACGACTACAATTACAACGAAATCTTATCCAAGGGAGCAGGAAGCGACGTCGAACAATTTTACCAACAACTTCCAATTCCAACAGAAGATCCTCAAGAGATTGTGAGGAAATTAGAAAGAGTATGGTTGACTATGTAATTTTTTTAATGGCAATTTTACTATGTGATTTGCAACTTTTGAACTACGAAACAAAATTGTAATTTTGAAATTGTATTACGAAATAAATCATATTTCTATTAAAATAATATAAGAGGCACAAAAATAGCTTTGAGATGTTTTTATTTACTATCTTGTTCAATTATTTAAGTGTTTAAATATATATATTTTTAAAATGAAGTGTCTAAAAAAAAAAATCCCCCTAAATCCCCCTACCCGACCTGATCCGTCATGTCCCCTCTCCCGGCGGGATGTGGGACGGGACGGGATGGGACCTCTTACCGGCCCGCCAATCCCGCCAAGACCCAATCCCGACCCCCCACCCAGTCTCCCCAAATCCCGTCCCGTCCCGCCCCGATCCGGCCCACTGGCCACCCCTTTCGAGCGCATTTTGGCATACTGGGCATTGGTCATTTATGTTTATCCCAATATGTTGGAGGTAAGACCGGGTAGGTAATCTATTGTGGCAGCATTTTCTTAAAAGGAATTTTATCTTAGATGGACATTTAAGAGACCATATCCACCTAAAGTCTTTTAGTGCTGGTCTTGGAGGAGTAATAATATCATAGCATGACCTAATGGAAAACTTTACAATAGACCCATTAGGTGCCCAAAGAGGCAGGTCAATAGGTTGGTCGTTAAGAGGAAGGGAAATATTTTGTATTTTTTCAATGAGGGGGCCTGAGAGGGGGAAGGATATACTTGAAAGGTCCCATTTATTATTAGGGTGGAGGCATTAAATGTTGAGAGACTGGTCTTGCCTGCTAAGTGGACTTATGAGGCACTCCATAAGAAATGGAGATCCAGGGATCTATTTGGAGTGCCAAATGTCAAGGGTAGAAGATTTTTTAGGCAACCAAAAAATGTTATGATCACAAACCTTCCAACCATGTAATATGGATTTCCAAATGAAGGAGGTGTTCAGGGTATTTCTCCTTGTGGCATATTTATTACGGGATGACTGTAGCCCACAATGTGGTAGAGTTCGCAAGAAGACGCCATGCTAGGCTGCCTAGTAGGGTAAGATTTTTTTGATTTTGCATCCCTTAGACCCTGTCCTCCATGTTCATTGGTCTAGCTAGGTAAGGAGGTGGAGTTTCTTTGCAGAGTACTTGTTTCAGTAACTTAGGAGGAAGTAAGGTATAGTGCTAAGGGTAGATTTTACTAAAGTAACTCGACCTGCCATGCTTAGAAAATGACTTTTCCTCATATTATCTTATGATGAACTGATAGTCAGAGAGGGTACTCCTACCATGGATAATTGGAAAACCCAAATACTTACCAAAGGAGTTACTAACTTTGATATCAAATTGTTGGACAAGATAAGCTTTGATTTGGCGAGATTAATTTTCTGCCCGGAAATGTCTTTGGGGATACCTTACTACAGAGAGTGAGATCATCTGCAAAAGGCTACAAGTCTTAATGGGATCCCATCTTTTAATATCTACTTGATGGATAGCATTTCTAAGCATAGAATAAAAATATATGGGGATAACGGATAACACTGTCTAATTCCCCTACTTGGACAAAAATATTCTCTAGTCATTCTATTGATCTTCACATCTATGCTACTGGTGGACATGCAGTGCATTATTAGCCTAGAGATTTTAGTGGGGAATTGGAAGTAGTTAAGGGTGAGATGGATAAAGGATCACTCAATTCTATTGAATGCCTTTTTAAGTAACATATCCACCTGTTTCCCTTTTTTCTTCCTGAAGGAACTAATTATTTCCTGAATAATAATTGCTTCATCTCTAGCCCTCCTATTCTTTATGAAGCTAGTCTGGTAAGGACCAATGAGGGAGGGGAGGAAGGCCTTCATTGAAGAATTAACTCTCTTTGTCTTCTCCGTCCATTTTATGTCACAAACAAGACTTTGGTGGATGAAGAGGAGATAGGTTGGTAGAATCCAACGCTTAGATACTAACATCACATGAATTCAATGAATGCTTAAACATTTGGTTGTATTTTCCTACTTCTTTTCCTAGTCCATTATCACTTCACCACCCCACCCCCTCTTTACAAGACTTTCTCATATCCGGTGTTTGCAATAAACCGATGAATGCAAGACATGTTGTCTCGTAAATTAATGACACTTAACCGAAGATGAGTAATATGTATACTAACTTAAATTTGTAGTGCTTTAGGTTAAATTACTCGTTGGCGTAAACACAAAGTGCGCAGGTACACTTTCCCTTTTACTAGTAACTTGTTATTAAGAAGAATCATCCGAGACTATACCTTATGTGCAATTTATCTACACAGGAAAATTGCAAGGCAACACTTAATAACTCGTGCCTTTCTAGAAGTAGAAAGAAACAAACAAACAACAACATACCCAGTGTAATCTACAAGTGGGGTCTGTGGAGGGTAGAGTGTACACAAACCTTACCCCTACTTTGGGGGTAGAGCAAGAAAAGAAACATTGATAACAAAGTTAGCAAATTTGTTAATCATATCAGTTACAAGTTCCTAACTTGTCGAAAAGCAAAGAAATTTCAAATAAATTTCTACTTAACGTGAAAATCAAGACAACATTCATCACCTGGTGTGGCACAACGAGAAGACAATCTGCAGCTACCAAAATCTGAACAAGCAGCTACCCTGTTAGCTTCTGCTAACAAGTATACCTTTCTCGGCCTTTTGGCTAAGATCAAGTGTTAGCTTCTCCTAACAGTAAATAATCAAAGAATCAAGTTGAACACAAGCTACATCTGTACACGACGATGCAAACCTATATTTTGTAATCTCCATGTAGGAAGCTTTCGTACGGCGTTCCCTTGAGTGTCTTTTCAACATCAACCCAATTTTCAACTTGTGAAGACAAGGGCCCCTTGTGTATCTTCACTTGACGACTGTGAAGGTCCCTTCTAGGAACTTTCAGGAAATCTTGAACATCGTTCAGTCTCTGTGAGGAAAATGGCAAACTAGAAACGTAAGCACAACGAACAAAATGAACAAAGTAAGCACGGTAGAATAAGAGAACTCTTACTGTTTCATTTTTTATTATGTCCTCATAGTACAATATAATATGTCGAGTGTTATTGAAATATTCCACAGCTTTTATAGCCATGCCGTCTACTTGCTTCAGGTTGGGGATCAGCAAAGTTGTGTTTATTGTGGGTTTGTAACTTGCAAGTATCGCAGCCTGAATAATAATTGTATTTGTTAGGACACCATAGAGGCATAAAGCATTGGTGGCTACATAAGAGGGAAATAGAGCGCATGACTGACCTCCTTGGGAGAATGCGTATGAGACTTGTGGGTTCCATTTAACAGCTTAGCATTCTGATCATAGGAATTTGCTAGCATTGAAACCATTCTGCGCAATAGATTTCTTCTGAAGAGAAAAATAGCAGAAACTCCTCTGGTTTTGAAATATTCAACAATTTGCTCATGATGTTGCATCAGACCCTGTAATGACATTCAAACAGAATTGCAATCACAGCATTCTCCATAAACATGAAAAGATAAAGCAGTACAAATGTAGGGTAAGGTCTGCATACATCCTACCCTCCCCAGACTAGCCGGTTGTTTTCAGAGTAAATATCATTTCATTCTTACACGTGGTGGACATATCATGTATGCCAAGAAGAGTTTTTCCAAAGAACGTTTCCTATCTAATTTTAAATTTTCTGAAGCAGTGAAGGATTGGTAAAGCAAACATTACGTTAGCAAAGTAATTATAGTTTTGAAGACTATCTTCACCTATCACAGAGCGGATGGGGGCCAGGGGAAGGTGGGGAGAGTAAGGAGCCAAGCATTTAATATCTGGTAATTGTAACTATTTTCTACTAATCATATGTCAAGAAAAAATTATTTCATGATAACACAATGCTAATGATTCGTTTAGACCCATCTTACTCATTCTTC
Organism: Anisodus acutangulus; assembly: GCA_029783415.1. Classification (NCBI taxonomy): domain Eukaryota; kingdom Viridiplantae; phylum Streptophyta; class Magnoliopsida; order Solanales; family Solanaceae; genus Anisodus; species Anisodus acutangulus. The sequence continues at coordinate 16,144,205 of CM056507.1, read as the reverse complement.
AAGCATTAGGCTCCTATAAACTCTACACAATATCTTTTTTGATCAATAAGTAAAACTTTTCATTAATCACCCAATATCCGTTCACTAAGAATCTAAGATAGTGCTAGGCATTATTCATCAAAACTTTATACCATATCAAGCTCAGCAGTCAAGAGATTAGCAACTTTCAATAACTAAATAATTCTCCTAGTCCCAAGAGTAAGTCCAGATGTCAAGTATACACAACAACTGTGCCTCAATCCCGAACTAGTTGGGTGCTATACAAATCCAAAAGCATAGGAAAAAACAAAAAACAATTAATCAGCATATGACTGGATTCTCAATTTTAGTTCTCCTGGCATGTTCACTTTAAAACAGTACACAACGTAGAAAGCATATATATAAGCGCACTTCAAATGGAAGCTGACATAACTGGAAAGGATGTTCCACTATGCAAGTACATCTACAGGGACCCAAGGGTGTGACCTAGTGGTCAATGAAGTGGGTTGAGAAACATGGGTCTCGGGTTTCAAATCCCAATAGCGACAAAAACACTAGGGGATTTCTTCTACTCTGTCCTAGCCTTGGTGGATAGAACTACCTGGTATCTGTTGTTGGAGGGAGGTGGCAGGTATCCCGTGGAATTAGTCAAGGTGCGTGCAAGCTGGCCCGGATACCACAGCTATCAAAGGAAAAAGTACATCTAGAGCCTTCCATTGTTTTAAGCATCAACAATATCCATTAATAATCCTCACTCTAAGCATATGAATAAACAAGTTCAACTTGGGAATAAGAAATTATTAGATAAATACCCATCAAAACAAAATTGCTAGATAGATATCTCAACATTAAACAAGTGATACAAGCTCAATATTTGACAAATCAAGTTTAACCCTGGAAAACACACTATTTAGGAGTGCAAACTATTGGAACAGGACGCTAATTAGGAAGATCAACATGACAAAAGGTTTTGTGATACAACAGAGATACATTTAGAAGTACTCCTTAACAATATCATAGAATTTATATCACAATTTTCAAGAAACGGTTACCTGATTAAGCATCCACTTAAGTCCAACTGCAGCTGTACATTCATTCTTGGAAGCACTAGTCAAAAAGTCTAGGTTATAAAGTTTGTCCAAAGTTTCCAAAATGGTTGACACGTTACTTTTTCGGACTTTAACAGAAAAAATCTCCCCGTTAGAGCTTATATTCATATGACTGTTTAACAATGTCTCAAACCATCCACTACCAGATCTCTGTGTCGATAATATTGCAAAATACCTTACAGGATTGCAAGCACATTCAGCTCTGAATACATAGAAGATAGCAACTCAGTTATTTTATCCACAAAGAGAAACCCAAAACATAAACAGAATAATAAATGTCTCACCGGCTAAAAGTCTTTGGCTTGGGAAAGTGCACATAAGGTTTTTCTGAAGGTTCAATATCAGTTGCCTCACATGGTTTCTCAATCACATGAATACTTGATAACCGTCCACTGGAACGCACACCAATTTGTTTCAAGCCGATTGAACATAGATAAACTCCACATACCATTGCAAAGATTAATACCACCATTCTCAGCATCATCGGAGATTTCTTTGGGGGCTTTATGATGAAGGAGTCCTGAACGGAATCAGAAGATAAACTGCTAAGAACTTAAGTCTTCTTTATCTTTATAAAATAAGTTGCTCAAAAATAGCTATCAATCAAGTACACCTCAATCCAAAACTATCTACATGAACCCTTGGTATACATTCCAAATATGCCATCTCATTCCAAGTTCTTTCCTCGAGAATTGCAACTACTAATAAGATCTCCTCATAAGAATATAAACAAACAACATAGTGTAATCCCACAAGTGTGGTCTGGGAGGGTAGGATGTACACAGACCTTATAGGGGTCCGTCAATCAAAGTAAACTCAACAATCTAAATTATCTCAAGGCACTTCATTACCTAGATAATTCATAACTCTTGTACATTCTTTTAATGACAAAAGTAGAAAATAAAGCTTGGTTGTTGTTGTAACAACAACAACATACCTAGTGTAATCCCACGAGTGAGGTCTGGGGAGGGTAGACTCTACGCAGACCTTACCCCTACCTTGGCAGGTAGAGAGGTTGTTTCCAATAGACCCTCGGCTCAAGTAAAGCAGAAACAACATTGGCAATGATTGACCAAAAACAGAGGATCTTCAGTTGAGTTTGAACTAGAGAGAAGGGAGAGCTACCCTTCTCTCTCTAGCCTATCTATTTTACTCGTGAAACCTCCTTGGATCAATACAACTTTATGTTTTGTATTACAGTAAAATTGAAACCTTTTATCTATGTAGAAACCTTCTAATACTCCAATGTGTTTGTAAATGGTTAGGCTATCAATCCTCTGGAGCTTGCTATGGAAGCAGTCAAAGAAATCCAGTCCCGCTTCTATAGAGATTTTCCTGCCCATCCTATATCTATGAATTTGCTACACCGTCGACCATGAAACCAACTCAGTGGTTTTGTAAGTTGTCAAGTCTTTGTAGGATGAAAAACGAAAGGGGAGGGGGGGGGGGGTATGGACAATTATTTGAATTAGTTCAAACTAAAGACCTTTGTTCTCATACCAAATAATCCAATTTACCATCATTACTGTACTGAAATTATAATGATAACTATAGAAAGATACAAGGAATAAAAAGTGAAGTATGAGCTTACTCCCATTGAATGCTAACAACTATTAAAAGGCCTAAAACTTTAAGCAACTAAAAAACAAATTCCTATAATGCAGAAGAATCCCAGATTCTCATTATACAAAGCTAAGCTTAAAACAAGTTTTAAGCCTAAAGACATACAAAAGAATAAAGCGAAAAGCTGATTTTTAATCCCCTTGAATACTAATAACAACAAAAAGGCCTAAACTTTAAGCAAATAATTAAGAAACCCAAATCAAGAAACCACTAATTACACCCAATGGAAAATCCAAAAAAGCAAAATAAACAAAAACCAAGAACTAATATCAAGCAGAAAAACAAATTGGGTATGGAAGGAAAAAAAAAACCTTGGTGAAAAAACAAAAATCGTCAGCCATATTTGTGCTCGCAAAAAGGGATTAAAAAGGAAAGAACATTGAGGGGTAGCTCAGTTTTTTAATGTGTTCTTTCCCATATTGTTCCTCCCAGTTTTATTCATCTTTGTAGTTTCCAAACACATGCATTACATATGTAAAACAAAGAAAACGCCAAAGCTATGAGCTTTGTTTCGTGGAAAATAATGTAATGAGATGTTTGTTTTGGATTTGTTTGCTTAGATTTCTTTGTTTCCTGTTTACCTGCGTGCAATTTGCCATTGGTAAAAAAACAATGCAATTTGCACGGAACGGTGTCGTTTTGCTACTGCGTTGATTTTGTCAAGGGAATCAAAGTAATTCTTCTTTTACATTTTTTAATCTTTTACTATAAAATACTATTCCCAAATTACCGTTTACTTCAACGGCGGTGACGCAGCTTACGAGAAATTCCACGCCTTTCATTATCTGACACTAGCTTTTTAAGTAAATAACCAAATCATAATTCCTTTTGAATTGTTAGTGATGTCTAGTTTTTTAAATGCAAAAAAAAAACAATCATTTAAGAATTAATCTCATAATTAAGTTTGAAACTAAATTTATACGTGAAGGTATAATCGATCTCAGGATATTTTATATCTCAAACTTGATGTTATTTTATCCTGCTTGAGAAATGAGATAAATTAATATAAAAATTATAATCTTAGAAGTATAATCTTGGAATAACTTTGTAAGCGAATCAAACGATAAGCAATTGGGAATACTTAACATGGAAGGTACTTGTGTCAATGACCTACAACTCAAAATAAACACTAATTTAGTTAAGAAGAAAAAAATAGAAGTATTTCATTAAAGGTGTTCAAAAAATAAAAATGTTATGTTTGAGATTTGAATTTGGAACCTCAAGGAAAGTTTTGAACCACTAAGCCAACTTTTGCTCGTGTTTAAGGTATTCAAATTTTATATATGTACATAACAAATAAAAAAATTATCTCATATATAGTGTAATTGTTTTGTCGAGGGTGTTGGCTGAACACCCTGGAGCCCTCCTAGATCCCCCCAAGTACATAGTTCATAATAAGTATAAATTTTATATTACTTAATTAAATTAAGTCTACTATTTATTAATAATATATTATTTTGGTCAATAACTTGCTTAAATAAGTGGCATGATCAACGAAGAGTCATTAAGTCGACGTTAATTTGTTTAAGATAATTGAGGTGTTATTATATTATTGTAATTATTATTGTTGTTATTGCTGTTGCAATTTGCTTCACTATAACTGGGAGATTTAGAAATTCACTACTATAGAGAAACCTTATGATAACTATTGGAATGAACACTTGAGTTGAGCAAAGATTAAGACAAATGACTGGTATAAATTATAATACATCTTAACTAATTCAAAATTAAGGTGAAATAGGTTAGAATACTACATGGAAATTTACTCAGCTTATTTAGGTGACGAAAATTGTGACAAAGAAAGTATTTTACAAATTGCAATTAGATTGTGCTTGGTAGTTTTTCAAAAGTGTAGGTAATACGTAGAGTATATTACTAAAAAAAAGACGAGGTACAAATAAATAATATTAAAAGTTTCAGAAGTATGAAAACATTGTTTGATAATAATTGTACGTAATTAATTATGAAGGAATCACTTGTGTACAAGTTACGTAAGAAGTATAATGTAAGTGTCATTTATAAGATGAATAAATAAATTACAAATACAAGAAATGTTATGCCGTAAATAATAATATGAAATTGGTTTTTGGTGAATCATACCACACAACAACGTATTGTGTATGATTTATTGAATACTAGTAGAATATTCACCATATATTTTATAATTAATAGTGTTGTATAATTATGATAATTATATGATCCCTTTTGTATTAGGATTCCACATTGTACACACTATATATATTGTATTAATGAGAAAAATTCCCCAAGGGAGATTAATACAAATCTACATGGTATCAAGAGCTAATAATCATTCCCGACCTAAAATCTAAAATTTGGCCGCCATTCCCTTTCCTTTTTCGTAACCAAACCACCCGTATACCGCCAGTATACATATGATATACACTGATATACAAATGTCCAGCCCTTATACTCTACAAACAGCTATGTATACACCCGATATATAACTGATATACCGCCCTATTTCTCTCCCTATCTCTTCAACATGCCGTATACCCCTAGTATACAACCTATATACATCGATATACACCTGTATACGACTGATATACCTCTTCAGCCACTATATACTACCCGTATACGGCCTTCCTAAGCCAATATACACCTAGTTTAGGGCCAAAACTGCATGTATACAACCTACCTACACCATTATACACCTCGTATACGTCCTCACATACACCTCGTATACGGTAGAGCACATTCTCAATATTTTACCTACCCGTGCGATTCAAAATAGGACACCTACCGAAATTCTCTACCGTCGGATCCCTACCTATGACCATCTTAGAATTTTCAGTTGTCTGTGTTACCCTAATATGACATCCACGGCCTCTCATAAATTGGCACCCAGATCTACACCGTGCGCCTTTCTAGGCTTCCCATCGAACCATAGGGGGTACCTGTGCTATGAACTATCCACCGACAAAATCATAATCTCATGCCACATCACTTTTGTAGAGTATGTTTTCCCATTTGACAACATTAAAAAAATTTGAGTCACTGATTACAAATATCTTGATGATTCGGACATATCACTGCTTGTCCACCAAGCTCTCCGACATGCTACCACTGTTCCGGAAGCAGTCAACACTTTGTCCCCACCACCTCCCGTCACTATCACTACTGGCGGCCAGTCCTCCGCCACCACCATCACTACCCAGTCACTGTCTTTAGCCGCTGCCACCACCGGCAGCCCACTTGAACCGTCATTGTCACCACCGGTTGCCCTACCACCATCGACAACCGGCTAGATGTCTCTCCGTCCAACATCAGCATCCCCTTTTCCACCCATCAGCGTCTTTCGCCATTTTACCAGTGTTGTCACCAACTACCGCCGACATTCCTCTCAGCCAACCTGATCCCAACACTGTACATGCCTACCCCACCCAGCACCGTACCCACACCCCGATCCACATCAGAAAATCACAGACCCCACACCCACCTCCGATAACCGTCCCATCACCCGTCTTGTCACCAGAACCACCGATCGACGTCGGTCCACTCAGATCAATGACCCCACCATGCCCGTAGACACACCCAGTAATCAGTACCCAAACACTGTTACCCGATACCCTACTAAGACAGAAACCCGCCACCGCCACCACATATAACCAGAACCCAACACCACAATGACATATACACCCTGCCTCCGCCCCCACGCACCACATGGAAACTTGTGTCTAACACAGGATTTTCAAACCCAAAGTCTATTTTAAACATGTCTACACAAACAATTTCCCCAACTCCTAAAAACCCAAAATTAGCCAAATAAAACCCCAATTGGAATGCGGCCATGTGTGAGAAATTTAATGCTTTAACTAAACAACACACTTGAGATTTGGTTTCTAGACCGGAGGGGGTGAATGTGATCCGATGCATGTAACTTTTTCGTCACAAATACAGAGACAGTGGTGAGGTATATAGGTATAAGGCGAGACTTGTGGCTAATGTCAAAAATCAGGAGAAGGGCATTGATTGTGGTGAGATATTTAGTCTGGTTGTTAAACCGTCCACTATTCGCACAGTTCTGAGTATTGCTATGGGTAAGCATTGGTCAATTCATCAGCTTGATGTAAGAAATACATTTCTACATGGGAATTTGAAAAAAACTGTTTACATGCACCAGCCGCCTGATTTTGTCCATCCGGCAGCCCTTCAGTATGTTTGTCGCCTCCGTAAGTCACTCTATGGTTTGAAATAGGCCCCTGGAGCATGGTATGACCGTTTTACACAGTACATTATGCGGATTGGGTTCTCATGCAGCAAGTGTGATACTTCTTTATTTATTTTTCATATAGGTAGTAACATTGCTTATTTATTGTTATATGTGGATGACATTGTTCTTACTTCCTCTTCTGATGTGTTTAAAAATGAGATCATTGCAGTGCTCAAAACGTAATTTACTATGACTGACTTGGGGAAGTTTAATTATTATTTGGGGATCTCCGTGACTAGGTCTGCAGACACTATGTTTCTTTTCCAGCGTAAGTATGCAGAGGAGATTGTGTACAAGGCTAAGATGGCTAATTGCAAAGTCATGTCCACTCTGATTGACTCTAAATCGAAACTTAATGCAGTTGAGGGTGATCCAGTAGCAGATCTCACTCTTTATCGGAGTCTAGCAGGTGCACTTCAATATCTTACTTTCACCAAGCTTGATATTGCTTATGTTGTTCAGCAGGTATGCTTATTTTTGCATGCACCCAGGGAGCCTCATTTTCCTGCTCTTAAAATATCATTCGATATGTTAAGGGCACATCAATTCGGATTGACTCTGGTTCGTTTAGAAAATGTGGTTCGGGGTACTATATGTGGAGCAATTCGGCATAAATTGATACCGACACCTCAAAATTTGGTAACCTCAACTCCATTAACAACTACTTCTGAATCCTTTTTCGGTTTACACCCATTATCTCAAGTTTTGGATCGAACTAATCCATTGACACAAATAGTTCATGGGAGAAAATTAATTGATTATGTATTACACCTATACCCCTCAGCACCGACCATGTTGTTATCATATACGGATGCTGATTGGGCAGGCTGTCCGGACACGCGATGCTCCACCTCTGGCTACTGTGTGTTCTTAGGGGATAATCTTATTTCTTGATCTGCCAAGAGACAAGCCATATTATCCCGTTCGAGTGCAGAAGCAAAGTATAGAGGCGTTGCTAATGTTGTTGTTGAGATCTGTTGGCTCCGAAATCTTCTTTTGGAGCTTTAGTGTCCCTTGCGTAAGGTGTCTTTGGTCTATTGTGATAACATATCCGCCATATATTTATCTCATAATCCGGTTCAGCATCAGCGAACCAAGCATATTGAGATGGATATACACTTTGTTCGTGAAAAGGTTGTTATCGAACATGTCAATGTATTGCATATGCCCTCGTCATATCAATATGCGGATATATTCACTAAAGGACTACCTAGACATCTATTCCTCGACTTTAGATCCAGTCTAAGCGTCTGGACTCCTCCCGCTTCGACTGAGGGGGTGTATTAGTGAATACTAGTAGAATATTCACCATATATTTTGTAATTAATAGTGTTGTATAATTATAGAATCCCTTTTGTATTAGGATTCTACATTGTACACATTATATATATTATATTAATGAAAAAGATTTTTCAAGAGAGATTAATACAATTCTACGTGATTATTTAATTTAGGGACACTTTTATGCCTAGACACTCTTAATGATGTATTACTAATACACGACATTTTAATTTTGCATGAGTTATGTCAGTATTATGTTTAATGCTACAAATCAACTAGTAAATTAATTTTTTAAAAAATCGTTTCTATTAATAGTAGAGAGATTTTATTATGAGATCAATTAAATATCATAATTACTCATATAAAATTTTATATGAGAAGAAGAAAAAAGAAAGACGGGTAGGCGACATAAAATTTAGTGAAATATTGCGGCGCACCTCCCCGCTGAAGCCTGAAGCTATTGTCCTCAAGTTGCCTGTTGACCCTTGCTTTTGCTCTTCTTCTACTGCAACTTCGCTGATCTAATTCAGTTGTTTGCTCCTCCTTTCTTTCAAAATAAAATCGTCTAATGCAATTTTGTTTTAAATTTATTAGTTCAATTCTAGTGAGGGAAAAAGTAGAATCCATTTCAATTTTTCAACTTTCTAAAAGATAATGCCCACTTCTTATTTTTCTTTTTTGTTTCCTTGAAAAAGGGAGTTGGTGTGAGTGAAAGCATAAAATTATTGAGACAAGAACATGAAGATTTTTCATCATCAGTGTAGATGCGCAGGAGATCTAGAATAATTACGTAAAAATACATTAAAAGGGGAAAATAGGGTGACTATCAAAAATAAAAAAAAATTCTTTTTTCAAGCAATATAGTACTAATGCTAAAGATGCAAGACGAAAAATTTGATGATTGCGATTTCATATGAAGACAATCAATTGATTCAAGAAGGTATTATTCAAGTCACATAACTCAAATCTCTCTAGTTTTGTTATCACTGTTATTCAATTGAGTCTTTTTATACTTTGTTCTATGAACTTTGTGAAAAAAAAAGAGAAGTAAATTAATTGAGAATTTGAAGCTTTTATAATTTGTCTGAGTCATTTTAAATCTACAAATTCTATTATGTTAGTGCAAATTTCAAAGATGCTTGTTTTAAAAAATATTTTTTATGAGATAATTTCAGAGATCTTCTCTCATATTTCGCTTCATCACACTATCATTGTTCTGGAAACATCTTAGTTCCTCGATGGTGTCGGCTTCGCTGTATAAAAGTTACTGGTCAATTTCCTAACCGATAATCTTTTTCTTTGTTTATCTCGTATGAGAGAGTTTGGCTTCTAAGGCTGGGAGGCACTCTAGCAGCCGATTAGTTCGGTCTTCAGCGCCTCTTTCTCCGCAATCATCCGACGGAGTGCTTCCGATGCCAGAAGGTTGTCCTAGGAGGAATAAAACTAAAGTCAACACGCAACAGAGAAAGGGGAATGGAAACTTTACAATTTGGAAGGTAGAGCATAAATACCAGGGCACCCGCATGCATGCTCGCGTTAAGAAGGCACTTCTCAGTGGCCAGGGATCTCATGTAGTTTGCCACTCCTACAGGTCTCGAAAGAATGTTAGTTTCCTTCGATACCGTTATGAAAATAGAGCGCTTGCCATGGGGGTCACGAATCGGAGCTCGAAAAGTATTCACCGGGTCATTGGAGCTAGATAACCGACAAGCTCGGGAGGATGAGGTTGTTGTACGGCCGGCTACTGGAATGGTTGGATGAGTAGCAACTGGCATGATCAATGGAATGGAGGCAGACGTTGATGGATGAGCATTTACAAATGCGGCACCCAAAATAATAGAGCCCAGTAAGACGAGCTCTCCTGCTCCGCGACCTTGGACTTTCTGAAGATCTTTTCAATGTCCTCGGGCGTTTCAGCCCTGGAACTCAAATTCCACCTTCTTTAAAGAGATTCATCATCGTCCTCGGTCTCGTCACTTTCCAGATTTACTGTTTTTGGCACTGGAAGAAGAATTTTGGGTTCATGGGAACAATATCCTTCTTCGTTGTATCCGAAAGGTCCTTTCTCTTTGGCACTCGAGGACTTACCGGATTTACCGAGAGACCACTTCAAAATTGGTCAAGATCTTAATGATTGAGTAACTAGAAGCGCTTGGGCAGATTTGTTAAAAGTTAATTGAGTCAGAAGGCAATAAATTAAGACATAAAGGCATTTTCAATTGCAAAGCTGCAAGGGAAAGGTTACCGTGATTCTTAGGTTTTCAGTTTTGGAACCCGGAGATTTCCTTCCATGTATGAGTCTTAAGACTGGAAGTGTTTAGGATCTTCTGGACCCATTGGGCAAGACTTGTAACTGGAGGGGATTCCCAGAAGGTAGCTAAAAATGAAAGCAAGAAGAAGAGGAAAATGAATTGAGCGAGCAAGGAGAAAATAGAAAAGAATAAAAGATTGAGTTTTAAGAAGCTCACGGGTATAATTCCATGACTTTGGTATAGTGGACTTGGGTTATGGGATGATGTCAGATGTAGCGACGAATACGAACCTTTCTGTCTATCTGTAATCATTGTCGTCATCCAGACTAGATAGAATGACATTGTTAACGCACTTGCTCAGGGTAACCACTCAACCACTAAAGAGCTTCGGGGCGTAGATACAGATTAAATGGTTGAGAGAAAAGCCTTCTCCGACCTGATTGGATAAAAATCGGAGATAGGCCACAACTCTCCACATCGTCAGGCCAACTTGATCCAGGAAGACCCTGTAGCATATCTAGAAATCAAGGATGACCAGATCAATATCCCATCCGAGACCAAGGATAAAAGGGTACGTGCATACAAAGGAGTACCCTGGTTTGTTGAAAGTATTCCTCTCTACTTCTCTAGGGGAAAATACTTGAATGCCCGTCCAGCCACAGTCTTTCTTGCCTTTGGAAAGATGAATGGTCCGGATGGAAAAAGGATATCTCCGGCTGGCCTGTCCAGATCGCTAGTTTGTTTGGTGGATGAAACGCAGTTTGGAGATCTTTATTGAAGGACTATCCCTTCGGTGTGATTGAAGCAACCATTGGCGGTCCAGCTTCGACCTTCTTCTTCTTGGTGACCCCTTCACGTCGTGAGGTCTGCCGCCATAAATCTTAGAGGGTGGTGTCGACACTGAAGTACTAGCGGGAATGATGGAAGTAGCGGAGTTTGGAGCTTCAGAAAGGGGAAGCGATGGTGATGTCATATTGAAGTGATTTCAAGTAAATAAGCGACGGTGAGAGAGAATGGATCAGAAAAATCACCGGTGATTGGAAAGTTGCAAAGAGATATAGAAGTTGTAGAGGGCTTTAGAAATTTTGAAGGTAGTAACTTGTGTAGTGAAGATGGGAGGCGTTTATAAGGAGGCTATCAAGAGCCGAGATCATCATTTCCTCGGTAACTGGAAGTTTGTTTTTCTCAATCACAGAGCCACATGTGTCTAGAGCATTTAATACGAGAAAACATGCATCTTATTAAGTGGTGCTACTATAAATGATAAACCTTGCACAAACTTCCGATAGTAACTTTCCAAACCCAAGAAACTATAAATATTCGTTGCAATTGGGGGCTTCGGCCAGTATTTGATGTCCGAAATTTTCTGAGGATCAACTTTGATACCTTTGCTAGACACTACGTGACCCAAGAATGCCATATAATTAAGCCAGAACTCACACTTAGAAAATTTTGCATAAAGCTTGTTCTCCTCAAGCGATTTCAAGGTTATTCTCAAGTGATCCACATGTTCCTCACGATTCTTCGAATACACCAGAACATCATCAATAAATACAATAATAAAATGATAAGAAAAGATTTGAACACACAATTCATCAGATCCATAAATGCAGTGGGAGCATTAGTCAGACCAAAGAATATCACCAGAAATTCAAAATGACAATAACGAGTATGAAAAGCTATTTTCAGAATATCTTGCTCCTTTATTTTCAGCTAATGATACCCAGACCTCAAGTTAATCTTGGAAAAGAACTTAGCACCCTGAAGTTGGTCGAATAGGTCATCTATCCTATGCAAAGGATATTTATTCTTAATGGTCACTTTATTAAGTTGACGATAATCAATACACATTCGAATAGATCCATCCTTCTTTATGATGAATACAACTGGAGCACCCTAAGGTGAGGTACTTGGCCGAGTGAATCCTTTATCCAGCAAGTCCTTCAATTGGTCTTTCAATTCTCATAGCTTTGCCAGAGCTATACGATACGGTGTGCTAGAGATCGATTGAGTATCGAGAAGGACATCAATCCCAAAATCAATAACTCTATCAGGTGGAATACCTGGAAGATCCTCTAGAAACACTTCAGGAAATTCATTAACTAAGGGAACAAACTAGAATTCGGGTACTAGAGCTTGAGTATCATTGACAGCAAATAGATGATAAATAAACCCATTCGAGATAATTTTATGAGCCTTAAGATAAGAAATAAACCTACCTCGAGACTTAGCAATTTCACCTTTCCACACAATGACTAGTTCGTTAGGGAATTTAAATCAAACTAACTTATAGTGGAATTTCACATTGTCATAGCACACGAATAGCCAATCTATTCCCATAATCACGTCAAAATCTACCATCTCTGGTTCAAACAGATCATCTATAGTCTCACGACCTTTAACTATCACTATACAATTTCTATAGGCTCTAGAAGCAATAATGGGAATACCAGCAAGGGTATCCACAGGGGAGGGTTCTAACAATAGTTCGGGTTCTACCCCAAAATCAAGAGCAAAATATGGTGTCACAAGGAAAGATTTGAACCTGGATCAATCAACGAATACGCATCAAAAGAAAAAATAGTAAGAATATCTTGACCACAACAATTGAGGCTTCAACTGCCTCTCTACGAGCCAAACCATAAAGTAGAGCTTGTCCCCCATTAACAATGTTAGCAACTGCTTTACCAGTCCCATTACCACGAGCATTAGGAGCATTGTTAGCATTACCAGTAGGCAGATTCTTAGTAGCAATAGGAGCAGACGTATTGTTTCTTTGACTAGAAGAGTTAGCCATTTCAGTAGTCATTTCCTACACTCCCTTTTAATATGACCCCTTATACCACAATGAAGACAAATACAATTCTCTCATCCAGATGGTTGTTGGTTACTACCTTGAGAATATTTATTCTGATTATTATTCCTCTAACCTTGTCTACCAGACGGAACACTGGCATTAGAATAAGCGCAAGACTGTGTAGGTGTAGAATACCCTTTTCTTTGCCCTCCATTATGTGAACCACTGAAACCACCCGCAGATCAGGCCTTTTTATTTTATTCCCTTTCTAACCTCTCATCATCCTTCCAGTTCTCTTGCTGTTCAGCGAACCCAACCAAGGATGAAAAACATACAAGTAGGGGATATAGCAGCAGCAACACATGCAAACTTAATACGTGGCGTCAAACCACGCACAAACCTGGTCAACTTATGATTCTCAGTCGGAATCATATACATAGCATATCTTTTCAGATGGGTAAATTTGAAACTATACTCATAAACATATATAATGTCCTGCTCAATTTTCTCAAACTTAGTAGCTAGAGCAAACCGCTTCTCATCAGACAAGAACCTCTTCATAAATACCCTTTTGAATTCAGGACAGGTAGGAGTCAGAGCGTTGATACCTCACTCAGTCTTCGACATTTCAAACCAGGCATGAGCAATATCTTTCAATTGATATACTGCAAACTCCATAACTTCAAAACCATGGGCACTCATTGCCTTTAGAGCTTTGAAGGTCTCATCCATAAAGTACTAGGGATCATCTTCTTCTCGCGAATCAAAGAACTTGGGCAGATTCAGCCCCAAAAATTACTTAAGTCTTCCTCTACCACCAAGTGTTGGATCCGCAACCCCACATTGATGTTGGGAATCCACGAGGGTGGTAAGTATATAAATTGCATTTTGCATCAACCCAATATCAGCCATGCCTGCAGCAGGGGCTTCAGGAGCATGTGGTGCTTAGTCCTCAGTATTATTTTTAGCCTCAACATTTGCCTCAGTAACGACATAGTTTGTGATTTTGATGGGTCGTACACTAGACGAGAAACCAGTAGCAACATTGTTCCAAGGGTTAGCAGCTTCTACATGAGTTAAAGCCATTTCTGCGAGGCACAAATTAACGAACACGTCAGAATGAACCTAATGAGATTTCAAGCTTTATAGCACAATCTAGAATAAAAAAGAATGAAAAACACATATAAATGTCCTGGTAGTCTTTCGATCATGTAGGTGATCAGGATGCACGAGAAAGACTCTACTATATCTCCACAGATACAGACAAATCCTATGACACATCTAAACCTAGGCTCTGATACAAAGCTTATCACACCCCAAACCCGACCCTGGATGTAACAGGCATCCGATGTTATGGATAACACCAGAAGCACATTATGAATCAATATGCATCATGCTCTTTTTAATAATCCTTCATCAATTACTTCAACAAGTTATAAATAGTTGATTAACTCATAAACACCATTATAAAATAAAATCAGTAGAAGCCTAATATAATGCATTGCCAAGAAACGTAGAAACACCCAAAGAGTCAAAAATGATTTCAACGACTACCCACAGACTCAACGTCTATCTATGGAGCCTTTAAGATGATAAATAAAGCATTGTCTAAGTTCGTAATGCAACCTTGAAACTAAAATCAATAACTAAGACAAGAGTGTGGGCTCATCAAAAGTCTGGAAATTAGGAAACTCTCCTAGTTCACATGCGTATAACGAACTTGCTCCTCAACGTTATCTAACACATCATCAAAATAACTATGGTATTCCTAAGTACTGAGTACTTAGTGAGTGTCTCCGAAACAATAGTTAATATAACAAAATAATATAAAAAGGATTGGTAAGACAATGTCAATTAAAGCAGTTTGAATTCAGAAATAGAATAAATTATCAACTTAATAAAACCATTAATGGAAATCAATTAAGAAGAAATAAATCAACTTTAACTCATTATGTCGTTTATCACATTTAAGTCTTTTCAATCATGAATTCAAGATCATCAACAAGCCACTCATAGGGAATCTAAATGTAACACATGCCAATACTAGCCCAAACCAATATAATGAAGGGGTGAATATTTAAGGTTTTCTAAACTGCATAGAAGCACTACATCGGGGTTATTAACCCCAATGGCTACTCTTTCTTCCGAATAGATAGGCAAATACCACCGGGGTTATGAATCCTCAATGGCCACTCTTTCTCCAGAATGGCTAGGCTAACCCCACTAGGATCCATAGTGACTACCCTTCCTCCCGAGTAGCTAGGCCAAACACAAATAATAGAAATCATGGCATGATAGCCGACTCACAATTATAGCATAGAAGCCAAATCACTTATTATGGATTATATTCAACATCCTGTTAATAGGGGTACATCAAGTCATTAATAGGTTGAGAAACCATGTTCAAATCATTAAGTAAGTTTCAACTTAAAAAAAACTCATTCATAGGAAAAATACATGAAATTTCCAAGCTTCTGAAATCAAGTTTAAAACATTCTTATAAGTGTGAATCGTGTTCAAAGTCCAAAGCTTTGCAAATTAGTTTCAACAATCCTTTGATAGGAAGAATTCACGAATACATATATATAGTATGATACACCTAAGGTTCCATGAGGGCTTGTCCCTCACGCACATGAAACCTTGCTAAATAAACCATTTTTAAAGGTTGAAAAAATATGTTTAAAAAGAGACATAACTCAATTCCCCCTATAACGCTACCAAACAAGTTTCTCGAGGTTCAACAATCACTCTACAATTGATTTAGATGAGAAATATTTGAACTTTAAACCTTTTTCCTGGAATCTCAACCCTTTTTGAAAACTAGGGTTTTTAAGCCAACATTCATGTTCTTTCTTTCATATGATTCATCCATGGATTCTAATCACTTGTAGTAGCCCATACTAGTCTCAATTCATTCAATAAACACCATTAAAGGTCAAAGATCTTACCTTTATTGAGATTCCCCCAAAAGTCCTCTTCAATTGTTCTTCTTTTGATTCTCAAGAATCTATGGATTGGAATGATAATCTAGTGTTAATCCATGTTATTTTGATGTGTTTAATAATAGGATGGTTAGGAACTTACCTTGTAAGGTTTAGAGAAGTTTTAGGGTCTTTTATCCTCAAAAAATTGGCCAAGAATGAAGTGAGATTGAAAATTTCAAGAAAATCCCGTTCTTATACAATTTCTGTGCAGTTGGGAATGCTACGTAGCATATGCGATCGCATTCTGAGTTTGTGGCCGCATTCTGATCGTATACGCAATCAAGAAATATTGGAAAATCGGCTTAAAATGCGAAGTGAGTTTGTGGGGTCACATTTTGACTTTGCAGTCGCATTCTGAGTTTGCGGCCGCTTTCAGCCGGCGTCCCAGATAGGGTTCAGTAAAATGGGTATAACATTTTTATCACAGCTCCGTTTGAGCTCCATCTTATATCATTGGAAAGGTATTTCAAATAACTACAACTTTTATGTTGTACAATTTCTCAAATTCTTTACGGATCTTCATGTGAACAGGTTGGAAGTCAGGACTACCGAAAACTTAGTTGATTCTATCGAATCTTACGCACCCCACTATTCATGTTGATCTTAAAACAACTATTTTTGCCCAAACTCATCTCGATATGACTTCATATGTCTAAAATATCATATTAACACTCATTTCACATTCACACCTAATCCGGATTTATGGAGTGTTACAGGCAGTAAGGATAGATCAGATATGACTTATGAGTCAGCAGATAGTGATACCGGTTTAGACCATGTGTCCGATCAACATGTCATTCTAAGCTCGTAGACACCGGGGACATGACCCAGAAGAAGCAGGACTAGGTGCGAGTTATTGGCGGGGTAGAGTAAGGTTTGAAGGGCAGCCGTTAACAAAGATCCCGAGATTTTCTCCATTCATTACTATGTTATTATGATGGGCATTCATATGACATTAAGAGAGCATGATTTGTGGATCGTGTCCCTGATAATTCAGTTATAAATGTAGCGTCATATTCTTCTGCAAGGCATTCAGATTTTAGAGCATTAGCACTTAAACTATTCTGAAAGTTCTTGTTCTGCATTGTATTTTCAAGTTCAGTCAAGGAGTCTTCAGAAGCCTCAGCTCATAGCAACACCGGGATTCAAGCTTCCCTTGTCTTTTTGATTAATTAAATTATGTTTCATAGTTCTTACTGGTATTTCTTGTTCCATATCTTGCCAATTTGGTTATATTAATTTGTGTATTTATAAATTACGTGTATAAACTCAACTGTAAACATACGTAATAACAATGTCAGGGAGGGTGCTGAGTTAAAATAAGAAATAAGAACCATTTTGATTCTAGGGGTAACGTGAGCTAATACATCCAAGTATTACTTGTCCCAATCATCTAACTGCTCCGCCATCATTTATCCAATTGGCGGATTAGAAACTGAAGACTTTTGAAGCAAAAAGTTGAGTTTAGAAACAATTTATTACTAGCCTTGAAAAATAGCTTCAATGATGAAATAGAGCCAAGTGTTAAGTATTTGATTTCTGTTTGAATGGGCTTATGACTTTTGACTCATAAGCTATAAGTAAGGAATTCTAATTTATGACTTTTGATTTATTTTGCTATTTTTGTTTAAAATATGTGTTTAAAAATATTCTTTTATCTTATCCAAACACTACAAGAATACTTAAAAGTTATTTTACTAGAAAATCACTTAAAGTAAGCCAATCCAAATAGGCTCTAAGTAATGATTATTTTGTATCTATTATAGGATAATGTTCTAAAGTAATTAGCTCCTCCTTGAGGAACACACTCTCGAATTTAGAGACAAAGTCGGATATGAAATTTATGAATTAAAGATTCTTTTAAGTGGTTGGGTTCTAATTAATAGTTTATATTTGTTTAATAATTTTTTAAAATAAATATAGAGTTTGGACGAAAGTTATTATATTAAGACAAAATTGATAAGCTATACTCTAGCTCCACCTCGAATAGGATGATCCAACGAAAATACATTAGTTCGCTAGAAGATGCACCAAGAGGCAAATATACACACTGATAAAGCAAGCATGCTGAAGAATTTAAAGTACCCAACATTGAATCAAGATACAATCGTAAGAAGATCAATCTGGAGAGAGAGAAAATGAGAAATACTAAAAACAAATACTAGAAGCCACAACTAAACCTTAGATTTAATAACCAAATATAAGCAAAAAAGGTACTATTAGGAGTTAGGACATTCTAAAAGTTAAAGTTAAAGTTAAAATATAGCCGCCATAGTATTCAAACACGACATGTTCCTAACATTATTTAAGTTACTCACTTACTCTGTAGCATCCAGAGTATTCAAACATACAAGTCAATGCCAAAGTCATTCTAAATGAATGAATATTTAAGAACTCATATTATAAATTCATAGTATATGATAGTGGCAATTCTACATGTAATCTCCAGCAACAACTAAAGCCTTAAATCAAAGCATGGTTTCAATCCCAGCAGATGAAATAGCTCATGATTTTTCGCCCTTCTTTCGTGTCTACAAAGATGGCAGAGTGGAAAGATTTCATTACTCTATCTATGTCTCACCTTCAGATAATCCCAATACTGGCGTGCGATCCAAGGATGTCAACAACAATTCAGCGCGCCTTTATCTTCCCAAAATAACCGAAAACAACCAAAAGTTTCCCCTCCTTATATACATCCATGGTGGCGGATTCTCAATCGAATCAGCTTTTTCAACAGGGCATGATAAGTACCTACACTCTATAGTTGCTAAGGCGAACGTGGTTGTCATATCCATTGATTATAGACTAGCCCCGGAACACCCTTTACCTGCGTGCTATGATGATTCTTGGGCAGTCATAACATGGGCTGCTTTACACGTTGAAATGTGTGACCATCTCATATTAACCGAAGAAGAATTTATTAAGGAGGCGTGGCTTAAGGATCACGTTGATTTTTCGCATGTTTTCTTGGCTGGTGACAGTGCGGGTGCAAATATTGTACACGACATGGTGGTTCGAGCAAGTGCTAGTGAAAAACCACTAGGGGATGGTTTTAGGATTGTTGGAACGGCATTAATCCATCCGTTTTTTGGTAACGATGAACCTGATGAGTATTGTTTGTTTATTTTCCCGGAATGCCAAGGACTTGATGATCCGAGGTTAAATCCAGCAGCTCATCCGAGGTTACTGTCCAATCTTGTTTGTCTGAGAATTAAGGTTTTTACTGCAGAGAAGGATTTCCTGAGAGACAGGAGTTTGACTTATTATTATGCACTAAAGAAGAGTGGATGGAAAGGTGAGGTGGAGATTATGGAGACACAAGGGGAGGATCATGTCTTCCATTTGCTTGAACCTACTTGTGAGAAGGCTGGCATATTGATGAAAAGGCTAGTTGACTTCTTTAATGAGAAGATTTGAAAAAACTTGTATTTTATTTTCTTATTTGCTAAGAATTATGGTTTATGGTTATTTCTTGATCTGTAAGAACAAATTTGTGGATTTCTGAGGGGAGTTTGAGACGGCTTATACTTAGAAAACCTTTTTTATAAGGAAGTGTCCGAACAACTTGCACTCACCTGCATCATGTACTCACTAGCACAAATACTGAATAACTCTAAAAGAAATAATTTTTTATTATATTATGTAATTTATCTGGAGAGCCAAAGGTGATTTTTTTTATTTGTGGGGCGAGGAGGTTGGTTGAAGACAATTCAAGACATGTCTTTGCATTTGGACAATATTTGGTTGAAAATTGTTTAAAGAGATTAAGAATGTGTTTGGTATGAAGGAAAACGGTTTTCTGAAATATATGTAATTTCGTATTTTATTTTTATGTTTGGTACATAAGTAGAAAATATTATTATAAAAATATTTGCGTATACTCTAGGCAAACACTATTAGAGTTGGAGGTGGGGGCAGGGGTGTGGGCCACCGGGACGGGGGTGGAGTATGTTGAATGGTAGGGTGGAGACAATGAGATGCCGCTTGTAGAACTTATATTTCTTTTTTTTGGATATCCAGTTTCCCAACTTACGCCAGACTATTCCTGGAGATAGTAGTCCCGGTCCTCAGCACTACTACCAGTAAATCGCGGGATGTGCCTGAATGACCAGTGTTTGAGAACAGAGCAACTGATATCACCTACAAGGTCCTATCCCAGAAGAGAGCAAATTGCTCCCACTAGGGTTCGAACCCACACTGCAGGTCTCCAGCTGAATTTTAAGTTTCCCTCCTTCATCATTCAGCTATACCCCGGAGGACTAGAACTTATATTTCTACTATTAATTGTGGAGGTCATTTTCCTTATTTTTTAAGTATTTGTTTTGAAAGAGAATGTTTTTCAAAATTTTTGACCAATCAAACATGAAAAAAGTTGGAAAATTCCTCCTTATTAAACACACACTAAGAGTAGTTCGAAATTGAAGTTTTCCACAATGGAACATGAATTCGAAAAAGTTGTAGTTTTGCAGATTAACTGTTTTTTCACTTAAGATATTCTTCATACAAATTTGCAATATTTACCAGTACTTTTATGGTAAATAAAGACATTTTATTAACCAAATTAGCTATTACAGATCATAAAAAAAAACAGAGACAAAGGCCTCCTTTATCATCTAGTCTACTCAGCACCTCGCCTATACATCAAGGGCCACTCCTTAAGGATAGAAATTTAAGCACCTCAAAACCTTAGCTACTGTTACATTAGTAGCACCTCTACAATGAATATCTAAAACAATGGTTCTGCTAATGCTATCAACTGATCTCCTCTTGCCTGGGAAGATTTTGTTGTTTCTCTCCTGCCAAATATTGTAGATACACCCTGCCAACACCACTCTATAAACCTGAGTTGAGGCTGCCTTTCCATTTGCATGCTTGATTGCCCAGTCCAGTTCCAAAGTCCAGAGGGGGTCTACTTATGTCCTCCTATGTTAATAATCTTCTCCAAATCTAGCTAGAAAAACTACAGTTGAAGAACAAGTGATCAATAGTCTCATCTTCACTATCACACAAGGGGCATACACGTGTCAGTAGTAAAAGGGCAGCCTGGTGCACTAAGCTCTCACTATGCGCGGGGTTTGGGAAGGGCCGGACCACAAGGGTTTATTGTATGCAGTCTTATCCTACATTTTTGCAAGAGACTGTTTCTATAGCTTGAATCCGTGAGCTCCTGGTCATAGGGCAACAACTTTACCAGTAACGCCAAGGTTTTCCTTAGATAGTAGTGACTCCCCATTTTAGCAATCTGTTCCTTGTGAATATTTCCTCTGTGTCACCATTGTGATTAAAGATTCACTTGGGACTTCCAGAATTATTGCATACCAATCTTTTCCAATTCACATTTGGAAATGCACCTCTCAGTTAATAGAATAGGCATTTACCAGTACTTTAAAGTTTAAACTAAAGTTTAGTAATCCCTCCGGTTCAAAAAGAGTGTTCACTTAGCTTTTTTTTCTTGGTTCAAAAAGAGTGTTGACTTATCAAATCAAGAAAGAAATAATCTTAATTTTTCAGATTTGCCCTTATTAAGTGCTAAGCGACTAAATCACAAAACCTATTTAATTAGGGGTAATTTAATCAAATTACCTTTTTTTCTCTCGGAGTTTAACCGGAGGGAGTATTTACAATAGTAATGATTACCTAATCATTATTTGTAGATACTCAGCTTTTTAGTACTGAAAGAAATAATCCCCTTGATTATTTTCATTACTTGAAAGGCTATATATACAAGTTACAAAATAGGAGAATCCTATTCCTAAAACTTTATTCTATACATTTATGGTAATACACTAATTATGGTAATACACTACTAATTATATTACAACATTACCTAAACTAGGATACTAAATATTTACCATAAATTACTTGGTACAAATCAGTCCAAACCGAGAGCAAATCAGTCCAAATAAACCGAGAGCAAATCAGTCCAAATCCGTGACAAATATACACAATATACACATGTATATTGTGTGTATTTAACACACCCCCGCAGTCATAGCGGGCGGTCTTCGAACGCTGATACTATCCCTAAAATCTTTAAAAAGGACCGAGGGAAGACCCTTTGTAAAGATGTCTGCAACCTGATATCTTGACGGGACATGACAGACGCGTACTTGACCCCGAGCAACCTTTTCACAGACAAAGTGAATGTCCATCTCGATATGTTTAGTGTGTTGGTGCTGAATCGGATTACCAGAAAGGTAAATGACACTAATATTATCGCAATAAACCAAGGTTGCCATTTGAATCGGATAATGAAGCTCTAAAAGAAAATTACGTAACCAATATGATTCTGAGACCACATTGGCTACCCCTCGATATTCAGCCTCGACATTTGAGCGGGATATAGTCGCTTGACGCTTCGCATACCAAGAGACCAAGTTGTTGCCAAGGAACATACATTAGCCGGACGTAGACCGTCTAGTGTCTGGACACCCACCCCAATCAACATCTGTGTATGAGACAAGTGTGGATGTCGATGAAGGATAAAAATGCAAACCATAGTCCAGTGTACCTTGAATAAACTGAATGATGCGTTTGAGTGCATTCATGTGCTCAATTCTGGGATCATGCATGAATAAACACACCTGATGGACAGCATACGTAATATCCGGTCTGGTAAAGGCAAGATACTGAAGGGCCTCTGCAAGACTGCGATAAAGGATCGGATCCTCGTAGGGAACGCCTGCCGCGGTACTAAGCTTAGGCTTTGTATCAACTGGAGTGGAAATGGACTTACAGGATGACATCCCAGCAGCATACTTCCGTTGAGACAAGAATAATCCATTGGAATGACGAGTGACGACAATCCCCAAAAAATAACTCAAGGCACCTATGTCTTTCATAGCAAACTCAGAGCTGAGCATGGTCATGATAGACTGACGTAAGGCATCGGAAGAAGCAGTCAAAATGATATCGTCCACATACAACAGAATGTAGGCCAAGGACGAACCACGATAATAGATGAACAAGGAATTATCTGACCTAATGTGAGTGAACCCAATAGTCGAAACATAGTCAACAAACCTTGTATACTAGGCCCGTGGAGATTGCTTAAGCCCATATAAGGACTTCTTCAACAAACAAACATGATGAGGATGATTGGGATCCCTGAATCTCAACGGGTGATGCATATAGATTGTTTCCTTGAGATCACCATGTAGGAAAGCATTCTTGACATCCAACTGACGAATATGCCATGCCTTTGAAAGAGCAAAGATAAGCACAGTGCGAATGGTAGCCGACTTGACCATCGAACATAACGTCTCCCAACAATCTATACCAACCTGCAGAGTCTTACCATCCCCCACAAGCCGCTCCTTATGTCGAGCACATGAACCATCTGGATTCTCCTTATGAGCAAAAATCTACATAGACCTGATAACATTAATACCAGATGGACGAGGCACCAACTCCTACGTCTTATTATCAATAAGAGCATTATATTCATCAGTCATATCAATTTTCCAATTCGGGTCATTTAAGGCAGACACATAATTACGGGGCAAGGGGGATTTAGAGACATTAGAATGTCAATTAAAATGTCTTTTAGGGGTAAAAATACCCCGCTGACTACGAGTGACCGGTCTATGACTCGAGGAAGAATTGAGTGGATTTTGGAAATTTGCTGGGCTCGGGACGGATCGACCCAGCGATGGGCCGGTAGCCCAAATCGGAAATCTGGGCGAGGCTGGACGGTTCGAGTAAGCTGGGCCAGCCCAATCGTTGAACTGATCGATGTGAAATTGCGATGGAACAGTGGGGCCAGCAGGCAGTGGGCCCGCTAGAGAATTTTGGGTGTGAGACATGTCCGAAAAATGGTGAGTAATATACGGGGATATACCATTATCCAAAAAATTATACGAACTAGGCTCGGGAGTATGAACTTTAGTAAAGGGAAATTGAGTTTTATAAAAAATTACACGGCGATTAAAGATGATTTTCTTTGAGGATAAATAAAAGCATTTGTAACCACGATGATTAGACGGATAACCCAAGAACACACACGGAGTAGACCTGGCCTGAAGTTTGTTAATTGTGGTGGACGGGAATAACGGATAACATAAGCACCCAAAAACATGAAGATAAGAATAAGAAGGATTCTTATTAAATAAAATTTGGAGGGGGGAAAAATATGTCAGACCTTTGGAAGGAATTATGTTATGGAGATATGTGGCCATTTGAAGAGCATGATGCCAAAAATATGGGGGTACGGAAGCATAAATTAAGAGAGTGCGGATAATGTTATTTATGGAACGAATTTTGCGTTCGACTTTCCCATTTTGTGAAGATGCATGAGGACAAGAAAAATGAAAATTGATCCCATTATTAGCACAGAACTCTCGAAACACCCTATTGTCATACTCTTTTTCATTATCACACTGAATATTTTTTATTTCTCTTTTGAACTGGGTTCTAATGAATGCTCTAAATTTTACGAAGACGGAAAAAATTGAGACTTATTTGCAATTGGAAACGTCCATAAAAATTTAGAATAATCATCCAAAAAGAGAACATAATATCGATGACCCAATGAACTTAGAATAGGAAATGTCCATATGTCGCTATGAATAATATCAAATGGCATTGAAGTATGAGAATCTGAGTCTACAAATGACAACTTAACAATTTTTCCTAACGAACAAGATTGACAAAGCGGAGTACGACTCGTACGCTTACAAGAAATAAAGCTATTTTTATCTAAAACAGATAGAATAGAGGATCCCGGATGACCAAGGCGAGCATGCCACAAGGAAGGAGAAATGATTGCAAAAGCTGATGGCAAGGCTTGACTCGATGGACTGAAACCGGGTGTGATAGGATAAAGATCTCCCCTACTATCACACCTCATGAGAGGACTCCCCGTCATGAAATCCTTCACAGATAAACCAAAAGGATCAAATTCAACAGAAACAGAATTGTCAGTGGTGAATTTTCGGATAGACACTAAGTTTTTAATCAATTTAGGGCCATGTAAAGTATTTTTCAAGATAAGGGGAAGATTGGGGGAGATAGAGTTTTATGACCATAACCCTGAATTGGAATAGAGTTACAATTACCGACAATTATACCGCGAGGGTTGCTCAAATTGGAATAAGATGAGAGAGTACCTGAATCGGATGTCATATGGATAGTGGCACCGGTGTCCATATACCAATTCGGGTGCGGTTGAGTCAAACCCAGTGTGTACATCGCGGCCTCGATATCTATCTGAGTGGGGCTTACTGCGTGGTGAGCTTGCGGGGGCCGGGGCCCAAGAATTCAGGCCAGGTGTCTGGGCCGTGCTTCTTTGAAATGCGGGCTAGTGGCGGTCAGAATCTGGCGATTGTTGGGCACAGTAGGCATCGACCCTCTTGTTGCTGAGCTTTGGAAAATATGGGCCGCCGCCTCGGCCCCCAGCCCATCGCCATGGGCCCCACTGCCATGGGCCCCACTGCCATGGACCAATAGGGAAGAGGCCCACTGTTGACTGGATAGGGCCCACCGCCGACCTGCGGACCACCAGAACCACCACCGGAACCGCCGCGTTTGCCCCCGCGGTTTTTGTTATTATTCTTACGATTATTTTTTCCGCCACAATGAGTACGGTTTTGGCCCGAATTATCAACAAACCCTGAAGAATTTCTAGATGACGTCATTAGGACGATGGGGCTTGCTCCGGTAGCCGTCTTTTTAGCCAAACCGGCTTCTTCTAACGTAAGCATGGAGCGGGCTTGATAAAAAGCGGGAAGTGGGTTGCTTTGACGAAGGAGAGTCCCAAAGCCATTATAGGCCTCAAAAAGACCGGCAACCAATTGTAGAACCAGGCGATTATTTGTTACAGGTGCACCAACGTTACGAAGTTGGTCCGCCAACTCTTTGAGTTTCTTGCAATATGCAGATACGTTTGGAAATTCTTCCATGCGAACTAGAGAGAATTCATGCTAGAGTGTGACAACACGTGAATGTTGGTTATTTTGGAATATGTCACGCAATCTATTCCAGATAGCCATAGCCGTGGTATCCGGCTCAATAATAGTCTGTAAGAGGTCAACCAAAATAGTGGAATAAATCCACTGGAGAACGGTAGCATCAAGAGTAATCCATAACTGAGGATCCTCCGTGGGAATAGGTGTTGCGGGAGGAATTATGTGATGGACATCTTGATGGGAGATAGCGTGAATTTTAAACAATTCTGCCCACGTCGCATATTGGACGTTTTCCATTTCAAGCACAATAGGGATGTTGTTTTTGATGTTAGAAACCATGAGGGCAGGATGAAAATTGTTCTTAGACATATTGAAAGAACAAAGAAGGAGGGAAAATTTGGGAATAGTAAGAGAGATTTTGAGAGCGGAAGACTAATTTTGATAAAGAAACCCGAGGGGGGGGGGTTTCGGCCGAGAAGGACACAAAATTTGGGAAGGAAAATTTTTGTTAGACCTAGTCTCTTGATACCATGAAAGAAATAATCTCCTTGATTATTTTCTTTACTTGAAAGGCTATATATACAAGTTATAAAATAGGAGAATCCTATTCCTAAAACCTTATTCTATACATTTATGGTAATACACTACTAATTATATTACAACATTACCTAAACTAGGATACTAATATTTACCATAAATTACTTGGTACAAATCAGTCCAAACTGAGAGCAAATCAGTCCAAATAAACCGAGAGCAAATCAGTCCAAATCCGTGACAAATATACATAATATACACATGTATATTGTGTGTATTTAACAAGTACTTACAAAATAAAATACTACATTATTTATGGCCAAATGCATGATTATGAAACAAGTAATTTTCTCTGTGAACTCGGGTGATACTCCCACAATAACAATTATTTGTACTCTTGGGGATGTAACTGCTTACAGTTACCTGATAGCAGTTAAGTGAATGCCAGACTGCAGATCTTGCTATATAGTCGAGTATCTGATAGCAGGATCATCTTCATTTGTGCCCATCCCTCTTAAATCTGCCCCAATTAAATTTCATGTTACTACCCAAAATCTCATTTGTGCCGTAAGGGTATCTACACTAGACCCGTAGGCGAACTCTAAGCCTTTCAGAGTCAAAAAGGAAAGAAAATGCGGAAATAGAAATAAACAGTGAAAGTACTTAAGAAGTCTCAACCATAACACAAATAAGGGTAAAACAACAGAAGAAACCCCCAAAATCTGTTTGTCATGAGTATAGAAGCATCCATCCGAATACAAGCTAGTAAAGCTAATACATTACTGTCTGGAATAGAAAAGACAAAAGATAAAAAGAGTCCGGTGCTAAGGGACTGTCATCTGCTCACCCTGATTCTCCTAAAGCTGCCTCTCAAAGATAATCAGGGAATTGACCCCGAAATTCCACTATCGTTCAGATCGGTATCTGCACACAAAATGTGCAGCAAGTGTAGAGTGAGTACGGGAAGCACGTGTACCCAACAGCGTTGTTGACTGATCCTAAACAATAGTAGTGGTGAGTGTTGATAGTCCCGTTACTCCTCTTCTTGCTTAATTAGTTAAAATATACGATTTATAAATAGTTCAACCATTAAAGTAAAGATTCTACAACTAAACAAGTCATGGAGTTCATTACGTCTTAAGGATCACCCTAAAGTTTCTAACTTTACCTTAATTAGGACAGGTATAGCCATAAAGTTTCGACCTTTACCCTAAATCGTGCCTCTAACCCACAAAGATTCCACATTTTTATCAAATTAAGCCATTTACTTATAAAGATCCAGCCTTTTCATAGATTAAGTCACATACATTCATAAAGATCCGATCTTTACACTAATTAAGGCTTGATATTAGTAAAGATTCAGTCTTCTATTCTTCAGAACGAGTATCATCATAAAGGTTTGATCTTTCCCGCTTTTTGAGTTAAGGACACCCATAAAGATTCTATCTTTACATCATCCAAGCACATATGACATGAAATCATATCAATAAGTATAAATGATATGCAATGCAAGTGAGATGCATACTATACAATGACCATATGTACCCGGTATACATAAGCTTCTATAGTAGACCCATAGAGGACACGTGAGATCCATATACCCATCCGAAATTTTAGATCTCTGCGATCACATTGGGTACCAGTCCTTAGCTATAATATCATCATCACCATCACTCATGTTCATGTACCATATCCGAATCTAGCCTTCTCCGACCCCTTTTCCTTAAATCTCATCAATAGATGTCAATAATATCATGAATGAATGTAATGGATAAGTGTACACCATGTAAATACATAATATCAATTCAATGTATCAAGATGAACTCTTATTTCATATTATTAGACGAGATGTGGCGTGATGAATGCATGGCAAGCCAATAATCACGGAATTAATTAATCATGGCTAACATAGCCCAAATAAATAACAGTCATACCAACCTAAGTGGACTTATACACCACTTTTCAAGGCCTGAAGGCTAAACATATAATCTATGTCAGAGTTGTAACTATTTTGTATTTTAATTACCCTTTACATATACACCGGTACCCACACAGTGTTTTTCACCTCACGAGTACGGGACCCCTGATTCCCCATTATACCCCTTAATTAATTAAAACCAACACATAACACTACATAAAGGGTCTTTTAAGTCTCAACTTGCCTGAATCCGAAGTCGAAGAGTCACTCCACAGCCTTCCCCTTCCTTTGAGCCTCCGAATGAGCCCACTCTGTTCAAATACGGTATCTACATAATAGTATGAAGCTAACAATAACCATCTTGCTATGTAAAAGTTCGGGTCTAAAAATCAACCCAAGACCCCTCTCGTAATCGCGATGAAGTAAACCGGTTATGAGCTGATTTGATTTTTCTGCTTCTTTCCAAAACTCGATCCCACACTCGAAACTCATCCAGGACCCCGTGGACACAAACCAAGTATGCATTTCGATCATAAAATATGTTCCGGACTTGCTCGCATACTCAAAATTTCCAAAAAGGTCTCCTTGACCCGAGGTTAACCAAAGTCAACTCTTAAACTAAGGAAATCATATTTCTCAACCAACTAATCCAAAACGGGCGTGAATGTCTCGGGACTCAAACCAAAGGTTCGACCAAGTCATAAATGACATTCCAGACCTAATGGAATCGATCAAACCTTGAAAGTAACACGTTTACCTAAAAGTCAACTCTTGATCAAACTTTTCCTTCTCTTTAACTTAGAAACTTCTAAACTTGATAAAATCAATCCGAAACTAACCCGATAACCTCGGAATCGTGACACGCACCCCTCAAGTCAAAAACACATAAGTAAGGTCACGAGAAGGGTATTTTAGGGATTTCTAGGTCAAAGTCTCAAAACGACTTTGCGAGTCGTTACATTTTAATAAAAGCTGTCTCGATCCATGTTTCTCATCAGACCTTGATTATTTATGTATTTATGTAATTTACAGATGGTACTACTTAACAGAGGAAAAAATAAAGTTTTCTATTTGGCAAAGCAACTTGTTTGTTTTTAGCCAAACTTGATATCTTGCTAGAATAGTAGTGCAGAATAAGTTAGGCTGAGTAATCGCCGAACATATTCTTTGAACCTTTCTTTCTGGATTGTCTATTTTAATAAGTGAATTTCTATTCATACCGTAATTTTGCAGTCTCAATTGCAAAGCAAATATCAAAAGAAAAAATTAATGTTCTTTCCTTTTCCCCCACATATACAATTTGTCTCGATTACGTGAAGATTCCCGTCTCCAATTGTGTGTTACATGGCAAATGGAAGTAATTAGCAGGTCATAAGTATTACTATTATTCTCTCCGTTTCATTCTAAATGAATACTTACTATTTAGGAGTACAATCTTTATATACATATATTTTAAAAACATCTTTAGATAGTACATAATTGTTAATTTTGTAGAGCTTCTTGAACTTTTTATGCAGCCTTAAGTTATGTAAAGTGTATTTTAAATAGATTAAGAAGTGAATTTCCAAATTAAGACGGAAAATTAGAAATTCTAATATAACTAGATTAAGTCAACGTGACACTAAACTCGGTGTACTTTTTCTTTTCTGACACAACAGACTCTCAAGAACTTCTCTTTGTGAAGGAGAAAGTCCCGAAGGCGAAACCCCCCTCCCGTACCAGAGGCCCCTTGGCCAGTTGGGATGTAAATTGAGGGATATGCGCGAGTGACAGCCCTGCAGGGAGAGGACCAACGGGACACGAACCCAACAACAACCCTTGCAATATTTCAGCAAAGACTGTCACCACACGGATTCGAACCCGCGACGTCGAAGTGGTTGTACCCCAATCACCTTGTCACTTACCAACTCGCCTGTGCCCCTGCAGTCATCTCAAGAACTTCTCTAACACAGCGAAATTGGATATTGACTGGGCCAAGTGAATGGAAAGTACATTCTGACCACGTTTTGGTCGGACATCCTTGGTGTTGGTGAGTAGAACAATTTCAATTTCAGTTAAGAATACTATAATGGCGAGAATAATTGATACATATGAATAATACAACAATTACTATCGCTAAGTCCCAAATAAATTAAGGTCAGAATTGATATGTATGAATATAAAAATTAAAAAAATGTATTTTTAGGAATTCAACAGAAGGGTGGTTCATGTTAAATATACAATATACACACAATATACTCAATATACATGTGTATATTGTGTGTATATTGTCTCGGATTTACTCCCATAAATGGCTCTCGGTTTTAGCTGTTTTAGGTAATATAATTTATGGTAAATATTTAGTATCCTAGTTTAGGTAATGTTGTAATATAATTAGTAGTGTATTAACATAATTAGTGTATTACCATAAATGTGTAGAATAAGGTTTTAGGAATATAATAGGAATATGATTCTCCTATTTTGTAACTTGTATATATAGCCTTTCAAGTAATGAAAATAATCAAGGGGATTATTTCTTTCATGGTATCAGAACCAGACGCTATGGCAATGGCCGCATGGGATAGATTGCGTGACATATTCCAGGATAATCAAAATTCCAGAGCTGTTACTCTTGAACAGGATTTTCCCACGTCAACATGGAAAATTTCCCGAACGTTTCAGCATATTGCAAAAGGTTGAAGAAATTGGCGGACCAACTCTGCAACGTTGGTGCGCCAGTTAGTGAAAGATAAATGCAGTTTCTGAGATGGTTCTTTGGCCTATCCGAGGCCTATAGTGGCGTTGGAACTCTCCTTCATCAAAGTAATCCTCTTCCAAGGTTCTATCAAGCCCGATCTATGCTTACCTTGGAAGAAGCCGGTTTGGCTAAAAAGGCAGCTACTAATGCTAGTCCCGTGGTCATGATGACTTCCTCCCCTAGTCCTAAATATTTTGGTAACAATTCGAACAAAAACCGATCACACGGGGGCAACAAGAATGGCCGGAAAAATAATGGAAAAAATTGCGGGGGCAATCGCGGCGGCTCCGGCGGCAGTCACAGTGGCCAAAGCAGTGGCAGTGGACCCCA
Source organism: Anisodus acutangulus (assembly GCA_029783415.1). NCBI lineage: Eukaryota > Viridiplantae > Streptophyta > Magnoliopsida > Solanales > Solanaceae > Anisodus > Anisodus acutangulus. Next base: position 16,112,525 of record CM056507.1, on the reverse strand, counting down.
TCCAGGTTATAGTGGGCCACCGACCCACCGGTCTCAACCTTAGGCCTCTGGGTCGTGGGCTTGGACCAGTAGACAGTGGCCCTACGGCCCACCTCCACAGCAAGTTCCAGCAACTGGCCAGTGGGCTTTCCAGCAGCCCCAACGGCCCACTGCCCACTGGCCAAGTACACCTAGCTCCAGCAGTTACGGCCCAGTTCAGCCCAGGTCTGGAATTCTTGGGCCTCGGCCTCCTCAAGCTCACCATGCAGCAGGCCCCACTCAAACCGATATCGAGGCCGCGATGCACACATTGGGTTTGACTCAACCAGACCCAAATTGGTATATGGACACCGGTGCCACTACCCACATGACATCCGATTCAGGTACTCTCTCATCTTATTCCAATTTGAGCAACCCTCGTGGTATAATTGTTGATAATGGTAATTCTGTTCCAATTCGGGGTTATGGTCATAAAACATTATCTCCCCCTCATCCCCCTCTTTTCTTGAAAAATACCCTACACGCCCCCAAATTGATTAAAAACTTAGTCTATGTCCGTAAATTCACTACTGATAATTCCATTTCTATTGAATTTGATCCTTTTGATTTCTCTGTGAAGGATTTCAAGACGGGGAGCCCTCTCATGAGGTGTGATAGTAGGGGAGATCTTTAACCTATCACACCCAGTCCTGGTCCATCGAGTCAAGCCTTGCCATCAGCTTTTGCAGCCATCTCTCCTTCCTTATGGCATGCTCGTCTTGGTCATCCGGGGTCCTCTATTTTGTCAGCTTTAGATAAAAATAGTTTTATTTCATGTAAGGGTACGAGTCGTACTCCAATTTGTCAATCTTGTTCTTTAGGAAAAATTGTTAAGTTGTCATTTGTAGACTCAAAATCTCATACTTTAATGTCATTTGATATTATTCATAGCGACTTATGGACGTCTCCTGTTCCTAGTTCCATGGGTCATCGATATTATGTTCTTTTTTTGGATGATTATTCTAAATTTCTATGGACGTTTCCAATCGCGAAAAAAATCTCAAGTTTTTTCCGTCTTCCTAAAATTTAGAACATTCATCAGAACCCAATTCGACCGTGAAATAAAAAATATTCAATGTGATAATGGAAAAGAGTATGACAATGGGGTGTTTCGGGAATTCTGTGCTACTAATGGGATAAATTTTTGTTTCTCTGGTCCTCACACATATTCACAAAATAGGAAAGCCAAACGTAAAATTCATTCCATAAATAACATTATCCGCACCCTATTGATACATGCTTCTGTATCTCCATATTTTTGGCATCATGCTATTCAGATGGCTACATATCTCCTTAACATAATTCCTTCCAAAGGTCTGACATATTCTTCTCCCCTTCAAATTTTATATAATAAAACTCATTCTTATTCACATCTTCGAGTTTTTGGGTGTTTGTGTTATCCGTTATTCCCGTCCACCACAATTAACAAACTTCAGGCCCGGTCGACTCCGTATGTGTTTTTGGGTTTTTCATCTAATCATCGTGGCTACAAATGTTTTGATTTATCATCCAATAAAATTATCATTAATCGTCATGTAATTTTTGATGAATCCCAATTTCCATTTACTAAAAGTCATACTCCCGTGCCTAGGTCGTATAATTTTTTGGATGAACAAACATCCCCGTATATTATTCGGCATTTTTCGGACATCTCCCTCACCCAAAATTCTCCAGCGGGCCCACTGCCCGCTGGTCCCACTGACCCGTCACAGTTTTCTCTGCCCAGTTTGGTCATTGGGCCAGTTTCAGCAATTGGGCCAATCCAGCCCAAAACTGAATCGTCCAGCTTCGATTCGATCTGACAAGATCTCGAGTTGGGCCAAGAGCCCATCGTCAGCTAGTCCGTCCCGAGCCCAGCAAATTCCCAAAATCCACTCAATTCTTCCTCGAGTCATAGGCCGGTCACTCGTAGTCAGCGGGGTATTTTTACACCTAAAATACATTTTAATTTACATTCTAATGTCTCTAAATCCCCATTGCCCCGTAATCATGTGTCTGCCTTAAACGACCCGAATTGGAAAATTGCTATGACTGATGAATATAATGCTCTTATTGATAATAAGATGTGGGAGTTGGTGCCCCGTCCTTCTGGTATTAATGTTATCAGGTCTATGTGGATTTTTGCTCATAAGGAGAATTCATATGGTTCATTTGCTCGACATAAGGCACGGCTTGTGGGTGATGGTAAGACTCAGCAGGTTGGTATAGATTGTGGGGAGACATTTAGTCCGGTGGTCAAGCCGGCTACCATTCGCACTGTGCTTAGCTTGGCTCTTTCGAAGGCAGGGCCTATTCATCAGTTGGATGTCAAAAATGCTTTCCTACATGGTGATCTCAAGGAAACAGTCTATATGCATCAGCCATTGGGATTCAGGGATCCCAACCGTCCTCATCATGTCTGTTTGTTGAAGAAGTCCTTATATGGGCTTAAGCAATCTCCCCGGGCCTGATATATAAGGTTTACTGACTATGTTTCGACTATTGGGTTCACTCACAGCATGTCAGATAATTCATTGTTCATCTACCTTCGTGGTTCGTCCTTGGCCTACATTCTGTTGTATGTGGATAATATCATTTTGACGGCCTCTTTCGATGCCTTACGTCAGTCTATCATGGCCATGCTAACCTCTGAGTTTGCTATGAAAGACTTAGGGCCCTTGAGTTACTTTCTGGGGATTTCCGTCAAGCGTCATTCTGATGGATTGTTCTTGTCTCAACGAAAGTATGCAGCCGAGATCATCGAGAGGGCTGGGATGTCATCTTGTAAGTCCACTTCCACTCCAGTTGATACTAAGCCCAAGCTTGGTGTCGCAGTCGGCGTCCCGTACGAGGATCCAACCCGCTATCGCAATCTTGCAGGGGGCCTTCAATATCTTACCTTTACCAGACCGGATATTACGTATGTTGTCCAGCAAGTGTGTTTGTTCATGCATGATCCCAGAATTGAGCACATGAATGCACTCAAACGCATCATTCGGTAGATTCAGGGTACACTGGACTATGGTTTGCATTTGTATCCTTCATCGACAGCCACACTTGTCTCATACACAGATGCTGATTGGGGTGGGTGTCCAGACACCAGACGGTCTACGTCTGGCTACTGTATGTTCCTTGACAACAACTTGGTCTCCTGGTCTGCGAAGCGTCAGACGACTCTATCCCGCTCAAGTGCCGAGGCTGAATATCAAGAGGTAGTCAATGTGGTCTGAGAATCATGTTGGTTACGTAATTTGCTTTTAGAGCTTCATTGTCCAATTCAAAAGGCAACCTTGGTTTATTGCGATAATATTAGTGCCATTTACCTTTCTGGTAATCCGGTTCAGCACCAACGCACTAAACATATCGAGATAGACATTCACTTTGTCCGTGAAAAAGTTGCTCGGGGTCAGGTACGCGTCTGTCACGTCCCGTCGAGATATCAGATTGCAGACATCTTTGCAAAGGGTCTTCCCTCGGTCCTTTTTGAAGATTTTAGGGACAGTCTTAGCGTTCGAAGACCGCCCGCTATGACTGCAGGGGTGTGTTAAATATACAATATACACACAATATACATGTGTATATTGTCTCGGATTTGCTCCCATAAATGGCTCTCGGTTTTAGCTGTTTTAGGTAATATAATTTATGGTAAATATTTAGTATCCTAGTTTAGGTAATGTTGTAATATAATTAGTAGTATATTACCATAATTAGTGTATTACCATAAATGTATAGAATAAAATTTTAGGAATAGAATAGAAATATGATTCTCGTATTTTGTAACTTGTATATATAGCCTTTCAAGTAATGAAAATAATCAAGGGGATTATTTTTCTTTCCGTTCAGAAGCCTTTTGGTTTAAGTCAGTTTTTCCAAAAGAATACACCCTGTGATTATATTCGGAAACATAGTACAAGTATTTGCATCGTGCTATATCACACATGAACATGTTAAGAACAGCGCATGTTCTGATTATCCAACCAACTTCCAATAAAGAAACCCTTGGTTCTCAAGAACAGTACCAGCCATTCTGTACGTTGGAAATATCTTAATATGGTAGCACACATTCTATCGACGTTCAATTAACTGTGCTGAGTAAACCGCGAGCTATTCTGAAATTTCGAGATTACTCTTCTGCTTCATCTCTCTCTCTCTTGGAACAGCACCAAAGTTCTTAACTAGTAAGTCCACAATTATTGGCACCAAATCTTCACAAGGGACAGACTTCTTATAAACATCTCCCAAATGTGAGTCACTCCCTATTCTGCCACCCAAGAAAACATCAGCACCTTCCACAGGCTTGCCTTCCTTTCTTGTCAGGTAAATCCGATATCCGCAACTTTAACTTGTGCACATGAATTCGGGCAACCTGTCCAGTGCATTCTCACTGGTTGCGTCACAGAGACTAGCCGTTGAACCTCCTCAGTTATCTTCATTGAACGTGCTTTAGTCTCGATTATGGCTTGACCACAGAATTGGTTACCGGTACAAGCCACCAAATTTCTCATGAGAATAGGTGGATCGGGCGAAAATCTGTTCTTTAGAAGAGGCTCATTTAGCAATGCAATCTTCGAGTTTTCAATGTTGGGAATAATGATGTTCTGTTCAACAGTCAGCCGGAGATCACCTGATCCATACTCATCTGCTAAACGAGCTAGCTCGTCCATGCCATCTGCTTGGACACGACCCACCGGCTGGGAAGAAGCCAGCCAATTTTTTCTGAGGGAGCTAGTACTATATTATACAAATTTTTAAAAGTAGGTAATAATTTAAATTCTAAATAACATAAATACAAATCGTTCAAGAATAATGAAAATATAATCATAATTTTTCTGAACGAGATTTCATAGTCTGAAACCGCTGCATAACGGCTTCGTTACTGATCTCATACAAAATTTCGTTCTCAATATAAGGTACTAATAAATCATTAAGTCAATCGTTCGATATTCGATTTCGCAGTCGATCTTTGATGATGTTTATAACAGAAAAGAAGCTCTACACTTGCCATAGCAACTGGCAAAGTTAATGCTAGGGTAAGAAGTGTGTAAACCAAATGATAGATCCGTGTCTTTTTGTTTCCACCATCTTCTTTGCAAGATCTCCAATGTCAACAATTTTTGAAAACTCAATGCTACTACGCATATCAATAATATAAGTCTCAAGTTGATTATCAAGTAACTCTAGATCATGTGAAGAAAACTCCCGAGGATACAATCGAGCAAATTTGACGAGACTTTCCCTGTTGAAAGCAAAGAATGAACTGCTAGGATTAAGGCACCCAACAAAAAAAAGCAATTCAGCATTTGTCACAGAAAATCGGCTATTTAACTCCATAAGTTGTTTGTCCAAAACACCATAAAAGCACTCGATGCGAAAATAAGTATCGTTGGTCTTTTCTTCAGTTCTCCGCTTGGACCGCCGAGGAGATACATACTTTTCATTCATGTTAGGGACAACAATCTCATGATTAGAACAAAACAAAGAAACTTCATTAACTAGAGAATCCCATTCACTGTCTCTCAAATATTGCAATCTTTGCTTTGAAATCTCCACTAATCTCATAGCATTCTCTATCTCTTGCTTTTTTTTTTGCAATGCTAATGACAACTCATTGGTAATCGCCAATACCTTTTTCATCAAATGCATAGCGAATACAAACTCAAATGATTGTAATGCATTTAAAAACATGTTTGCATCAACTCTTTGAAACATGTTTTATACTAAGAAAACGTTCAATTATCCGTCTCTCATTGTTCACATATCATAAAGAAATTGCCATTTGCTCCGTCATTGATGCATCACGTGACTCATCAACCAAGATTGTAAAAAATTTATCACCGATATCTTTGATGATCACAGAAGTAGTTTCAGCAGCAAAAACTTTACAAATATCTTTCTGAATATCATATGAAACTAATTGTGAAGTTAGAGGAGCATTTTCAAATGAGACATTCTTTATTTGCTCATTATTATCAGCAAGCAAATGAAAAACTTCAAGATAGTTGCCCTTATTTCTCGACAGCTCAGATTCATCTCTACCTCGAAATGATAGTCCTTGATTCAAACATAAACGCACAGATGTAACAGATGCATTCAATCGAATACGATAGTTGGTTCTCTCTTTATTTGCTTTATGAGTAAATAGAGTATAAACACTTCCTGTAAAGTTTTGATTCATTAGATCTTGACATTTCTTTTTTGATTGATTATGAAAACTGCTATGTCCTCCAACATGAACATCAAATCTCTCATTCTTTTTCCAATTATTGAATCTAACCCCGACAAATGAATCTGTCCCACCTTGATTATTTTGAGTCCTAAAAAGATAATAGTAAAGACAATATGATCTATCTTTCGTTATGCTATACACCAATCAATCTGGATATTTATCAAACCAAGTTTCAACAAATCTCATTTTTTAAATTTTATCATCTGGTTGGCTCCATGAAAAGTTGTGGTTTTTAGGTTAAAACGACCCATCTAATAGATAAGCTCGTCTTACTCTATCTCTATGATTAGCATCCTAACTCCATATTGTTGGTTGCTTTCCAGGGTCTGCCGGGAGATTGTCGAAATCAATTTCAACATTTGATGAAGGTCTCTTTTGAGCATTTGATTTAGAAGAATCAACCATTACAGACTTTCTTTCAAGAAATTTCTCCATCAATACAATCTTTAAGTCTACAACAATAATGTTCTACAAAAATCCCAAACTATATGATCATTTATCAAACACTATTAATTCAAATAATAATAAATTTGCACTAATTAGGGTTCACAAAAAATAACTATTATAATGAAATTTAGATGATGGAAAAATCTTACATGTACTAAATAAAGATGAGTAGCGCAAAAACCAAAGTCTTGAAGAAGATCACAAGAAAAAACCCGGAAGAACTTAAGAAGAATCGTAAATTTCTAAGTTGGTCTCGAGCGTGAAACCCTGAAGAAGACAAATTGTTTTTTTTATTTTAATAGAGAAAGACAACGCTATTTTTTAATCAGCACACACGCTGACTTTGTTGTGTATTCATAGACTAGTACTTTTTTTTGTTGGGCTTATGGATTTTCTTTTGCAAATTTATTGGGCTTGGATTATTTAAGAGTAACAAAAGGTTTGGGGGCTAATGTTTTTGTGGGTGAGGGCTTTTTGACAATTATTAATTTAAAAATAGTAATTTTTTTTTGTTGGGGTCTATAGCCCTAGTGAAACATACGAGGCTTCGTCCCTGCCCACCTGAATCTGAAGACCAACAAAGCTATAACCTTCCTGTTTCTACGGATGCACGCCAAGGTATTCTCGCCTTTCTCATTGTTTCTGGACCAAGTCCTCTGCAGATTCTCTCTCTAGCTTCTTTTGGGGCATTCTCTTCACAACTTCTGCCCTGAATCCTTCGACGCCCTGAATCATTGAAATTAAACAGGGAAAAAATGAGACCAGTTAGATCAGCCAGCGAGAAGTTTGGTTCTGCCTAGAAAGGGAAATTGTACACATCCACCTATATTCCATCATTCACATCAATACATGAGTTAAAGCTACAAAAGAAAATGAAATTAGTAACCAATTCATCACTAGTCTGTCTCGATATAGCTGGTCGCTAACAACTTTGTTTGGTAATCTATCACAAGTCTGTCGTTAAACAGGACTGACGAAGAATTTTGTTATTTAGCTATAAAATTCGTCCATCGTTAATTCTTGTTTTTAATAGTGTAAGACTCGTTGAAGCACTTCTATTCAAAACAATATGCAGCTATTAAATGTTATCATGGAACTCATGTTTACCAATCAGCACGATGTATGCTATGAGTTTATAAACTCCATTTGAGGCCATACATTAAGACGAAAGACAAATGAAAAACATCTTTTTTTTTTACAAGTAAAACACAAGACAGAATAAGATGCAAATGATAAAAACATAGTGAAGGTATGACTCACCAGTTCGTCAATTAACCATATCATTCTTGTTTTCTGCCTGTTCCCTCTGGTGCCAAGACCTCTATAAGCTTCTAATATAGCTTTGCAAACAGGGATTACATCATCAGCTGGAACCCATGCATCAAGAGGAATTGCCTATGGACATCGCTTCGGACTGAAGAATCCACCCACAAGCAGGTTGAATCCTAATCGTCCATCTTTGGTTGCAGGCATATACGCAAGATCATTGATATGGGGATGCTCATAAAGATGGTGTGATCCTATTACACACACATTCCACTTCCTTGGCCTGCAATAATATCATCATATCGCAAAATCTGATAAGCATATGCTTTTGGCCTGCAATAATATCATCATATCGCAAAATCTGATAAGCATATGCTTTAATTTTCTCCCTCAAATTAATAAGAACTAGTGAGTCCTCTTCTTGAAATTAGATCACTAGCATAATAAGTTGTTTATCTAATATGCCATATTAAAAGCAATATACCTCTACCGCCGCCGATCATAGCTCTCGGCCGCTACCTCCATGGAACCCTAGTGTTTTTTTTCCAGCCATTCTCTCTCCTTCTCCTCATAAATTTCATCGTCCATGGCTGACAAACCAAATTTCATCATCCACTTGCAGTAAACAACATCAAAAATTTCATCCATATCACCCTTGATATGAAAAAGGGTCAATACTCCTCGTGGGGGAGCTTTTTAAGATCCATTGTCGTGTTTACGAAGTTATCGACCACATCATCCTTCCTACACCGAAGTCCACAGACCTACCCTCGGCTTCGACTTCTGATGATGCACTCTGGTCTTGTTTGGACGCAACCGTCCTCCAGTGGATATACATCACAATTTCTAATGATCTGTTGCACACCATTATTGAGACCGATGCCACTGACGCCAAACGTGGGAACGTTTGGAAAGTATTTTCCACGACAACAAAGCTCAACAAGCGTTATACCTTGAAAATCAGTTCAATGACGATCATTAGGACGATATCCCAAACGTGTCTGCATATTGTCAAGAACTCAAGATGCTTGCCGACCAACTCTCCAACGTCGGTGCACCAGTCACTAATTAGCGATTGGTCATGCAACTTATTGCAGGCTTGAACGAATCCTATGACGGCGTTGCCACCATCTTTCAGTAATGCACGTCGTTACCTCCGTATTATGAGGCCCGTTCGAAGCTTATTTTTGAGGAAACTCGAAAAATCAAGCGCAACACCAATCAGGTCAGCATTGCCGACGCCACCCTTACCATAACCGTCGGGCCCTTCGCGGACATCAGGGTCTCCAAATCCGACAACCAGAATTGCCGGCTCGAGGACCCGCAACAACCCGCAACAACCGTCGGAGCATGCAGTCAGGCAAGGGTCGTGGCGGACGGAATTCCGAAAACAACGGCGACGGGAAGGGGCAGTCCCCATCGGTAGGAAATAGCCAGTAGCGACTGCGGCAACAGCCTCCGCCGTGGGCTGCATGGGCCCCACCGTCATGGGCCTCTCCTCCTAGACCGTATCCTACATCCTCGTGGACTTCACCTTAGAACCGACAGGCCCACCCTAGCATACTCGACCCACGTCCCCAACAAGCCTACACAGCACAACCCCCCTGCCCTCAACTTATGCACCGACTGACATTGAGGCAGCTATGAACACAATGTCACTCAACGCTCTAGACAAAAATTGGTAAATGGAAACATGCGCCACATCTCACATGACGATATCATAAGGTACTCTCTCATCTTATTCCAACTTGAATAATTTAAATTGAAATATTATTATTAGTAGTGGATAAAAAATTCTCATTCGCGGTTTTGGTCATTCATCCTTATCTCTACCACATCCATCACTAATCTTAAAAAAATGTCCTTCACACCTCTAAACTCATTAAGAATATAATCTCTGTGCGATGTTTCACAACTGATAATAATGTTTCCCTTGACTTTTATCCTTTTGGTTTTGATGTGAAGGATTTTACGACAGGGAAACGAATGATGAGATGTGACAGCACTGAAAATCTCTACCATATTTCAAACGTCGTCAATAATCCAACCTCAGTTCCATCAACCTTTGCTGCTCTTTCGTCTTTCTTATGGCACTCTAGATTAGGACATCCGGGAGATTCTGTTTTATGCTCCCTTAGGAAAAATAATTTTATTACTTGCAACCGTATTTCTAGGACTCCTATATGTGAATACTGCATTTTTGAAAAACATGTTAAATTACAATTTTCTGCATCTACAAATTGTACTTTACTACCTTTCGATATCATACATAGTGATTTGTGGACGTCCCCTATTTTAAGTACGGTTGACCAGCGATATTATGTGTTATTTTTGGACGATTATTCCAACTTTCTATGGACTTTTCCAATTGGCAATAAATCCCAAGTCTATCCCATTTTTCCTCATTTAGTGCTCTCGTAAAAATACAATTTGAAAAGAGCATTAAATATTTTCAATATGACAATAACAGGGAATTCAATAATAATCAATTCAAACAGTTTTGCTCCAATAATGGTCTTACCTTTCATTTTTCCTGCCCTCACACCTCCTCCCAAATTGGTAAGGCCGAACGGAAAATCCGAACCATAAACAACCTAATTTAAGCCCTACTTACTCACGCCTCAATTCCTCCTTAATTTTGGCATTACGCACTCTCCATGATCACTTATCTCCTAAACATAATCTCAAATAAGTCTCTAGCTCAACAGTCGCACACTCAAGTTCTATTTCGTAGGAACCCCTCCTACCAACACTTGTGTATCTTTGGATGTCTCTGTTATCCTCTCCATCCAACCACTCACAAACTCTAATCCTGGTCTTCTCCGTGTGTGTTTTCGAGTTACTCCGCCAATCATCATGGTTACTCGTGCTGTAACTTTTTAAGCCGTAAAATTATTATTTCACATTATATCCTATTTGATGAGTCTCAATTCCCATTTGCCTCCCTAAACTCACCACCTGGGCATTCCTACAACTTCCTAGATGATGGCCTGAACCTTCTTCTAATTCATCAATTACATAGTCCGATGTCCTAGACCGCGACACCCGCCCCTACCTTGGATAGTCTGGGACACACTGCCCACCCGATTCTGCAGACGGGGGCCCAAAATAGCTTGTCTCAAGGTGATTCCGCAGCCATCTCTCGACAAACCGAGCATCAGCCAATCGGTCCCGCCACGACACTCGCGATACCCACCTCCCATCCCGCATCCCGAGACATGCTATCGGACTATAGAACTCATGTCATGCACAAAATTCATAAACCTAAATGGTTGTTTAACCTATCTGTTTCAGTTGTCACTTCCCTTGTCCCTCGAAATATGAAGGATGTTTTGTCCGACCCAAATTGAAAAGCCGCAATGATTGACGAATATAAGACGAGCTAGTACCCCGTCTACCTGATGCTAATATTATTTATTTTTTGGATTTTTAGACATTAAAAGAAATCTAATGGTTCTTTTGAGAGTTACAAGGCTCGTCTTGTAGGTGATGGGAGGTCTCAACAAGTTGGAGTGGACTGTGATGAAATATTCAGCCCGGTCGTAAAGCCCGAAACCATCCAGACCGTCCTTAGCATTGCACTATCCAAGTCTTGGCACATTCATCAACTTGATGTCAAGAATGTCTTCTTATATGATGATCTTTATGAAACGGTATATATGCATTAGCCTATGGGTTTCAAGAATCCTATTCATTATGTGTGTCTGTTGCGAAAATCGTTTTATGGACTGAAACATGCTCCTCGAGCATGGTAGCATCGATTCGCCGATTATGTCTCTTCTATCGGTTTTCACACAACATATTTGATTATTCATTGTCCTATAACAAAGGTACAGACATGGCTTACCTATTATTATATGTTGATGACATCATCCTCACCACATTATTTGATGCTCTCCGCCGGTCCATTATGCCTCTCATTTCCTCTGAGTTTGTTATGAAGGATCTGGGCCCTTGAGTTATTTCTTGGGCATCTGTGTCACTCAACATTCTGGCGGCCTATTTCTGTGTTAGAAGAAGTACGCTGAAGAGATCCTTGACAGTGCAGGCATGACATCCTGCAAACCATCCCACACGCCAGTAGATACCAATTTCAAGTTCGGCGCTGATTTCTGCCCCCATATTCAGACCCGACTCACTATCGTAGCCTGGCTGGGGCCCTGCAGTACCTCACATTCACGAGACCTGACATATCCTATGTCGTGCAACAAATCCGCCCATACATGCACAATCCGACGGAAGCACACATGCATGCCCTCAAACGTATTTTACGATATGTCCAAGGTACACTTCACTTCGGATTACATCTATACAGGTCTTCGCTCACTGGTTTCACTGCTTATTATGATACTAACTGGGTGGATGTCCTGACACTCGACGCTCCACGTCTGGTTACTGAATTTTCCTCGAAGATAATCTATTGTCTTGGTCTTCCAAAAGGCAACCTACATTATCCTGATCCAATGGCGAAGCAAAGTACATAGGTGTCGTCAAACGTCGTCTCTGAGTCTTGTTCTATTCATAACATTCTACTTGAGCTTCACTGCCCGATTCAAAAGGCAACACTGGTCTACTGCGATATTATTAGTACGATATATCTTTCCGGCAATCTTGTCCAACATCAGCGTACTAAAGACATTGAGATGGACATTTATTTCATTCACGAAAAAATGACTCGTGGTCAAGTTCGTATCCTTCATGTTCCTTCCAAATATCATATTGCCGACATCTTCACCAAAGGACTTCTGCGCGTACTATTTGTTGATTTTCGAGTCAGTCTCAGTGTTCGTGAACCTCCCGCTTCGACTGCGGGGGTGTAATAGAATATTTTCTGAATATTCTTTCATTAATTGTATATCTCTTATTTTAGGTAGAATTGTATTCCTATTGTAATTATGTCTCATATTTTATATAAAATTATATTTACTATTGTAATTAGGTTGTTTAGTTATCTAGTTTAAATATTTTTGTACTAGATATATTGTACATTATTGATGAATATAATCAGATGAACATATTTCTTTATCCGGTACCCATCTCTTTCCTCCACTCTAGGCTCTAGGCTCTAGTCTCTCGGCAGCTATCTCCGCCGCCCCAGATGACGAGGGTACTGCCACCGTCTGTGGCGTAGTAGCATGTGGCTTGCTAAATCTGTTTGAATTTGGTAGTGACGAAGTTGCTGAAAATTTAACTGAAAAAGTTGCCATTTCGACAAATTTACAAGAAAGTAATAGAACCGAATTGGAATTGAGAATTTAGTTTAGGCGGTGATGATGAACAGAGTAGAAATAAGATCATTTTTGTAGTTGTGACGTGGGGTAGGGGGGTACTGTCCTTTTGGACTCTTGATAGTTCCAAAAGGTCGTTATTATTAAAAGTAATTAAAATAAACTATGACTAGGATGTCACTAAAGGTGGGGTCTAGAAAGGTCAAAGGTGTGTAATCAATGTGAAGCTCTACCCTTTTGGGCTATCCATGAGTCACGGAAAGAGACGTGTGGCCTTTTGATTAAGGCTAGAGGATAACATGCATATCAATAAATTGATGGAGGAGTATTATTGAATATTTGTCTCCATTTTTCATATCTTGCAAAAATGAATTACGTTTTTGTTGTAAGGACAGGACAAAATGACATATTTGTCGTTCCAATTTAAGTCGGTGTGTTTTACGATTCATTATATATAAAATAAATACTTGTGATAATTCAGTATATTATTATTTAGTGAGTGATTCAACTATAAAGTCATAATAGCTTATCATGACTTGCATGCTTGAAAAATAGTCCTTTTGATAGCTAGTCATGCTAAAGTAAGTTTTTAAATATATCTATTTAATACACGGTAACTTGTCGCTAATTCACAACGAAATAATTCGTAGCTAACAAATTGTCTTAATCAGCTATTGCTAATTTGTTGCGGCTAAATATGATTAGTGGTGAATTTTGCTATTTAGCTACATAATTTATCTGCCGCCAATTATTACTTTTCTAATAGTGAAATAATCCTTTAAATAAATTTATTTCATTCATTGTACCTGAAAATACTTTTTAAATAAGTTTATTTTATTCATTTGGACCTGAAAATAGTTATTTATTATTATTATTATTATTATTATTATTATTATTTCACTCCAATATTACAAGCTACATAACATTTTGAAAGACATTTTTCCTCTTCTTCGTTATAGCGTCAAAATCATGACGATCATAATAAATTGGGAGGAACTGAACATGATGACAGGTAAATTGAAGTTAGCATGAAGTCATATCAATCTCTCGTGGCTTGCATGTCACAAATTTTGATTTTTTTCCTCTTATTTGTTTGTAACTTTGAGATCATGACAACCCATAATGATTTGTGAGTAATCCAACAAGACAACTATATTAAATATAACATGACATCATATCGATCTTGTCATGACTTACATGTCACAGATTTGAAATATTTTTCCCTCTTCTTTATTTGTAGCTTTAGAACCATGACGATCCAACATGATTTGTGAGTATTTCAATAGGACAACTAAGTAAAATATAGAATGAAGTCATGTTTGTCTAATATGACTTGCATGCCACAATTCTGAGATATTTTTGTTTCTCTTTAAACGCTTTGAAATCATGACGACCCGACATGAATTTTCAGTAATCCAACATGACATCAAGGTTTAATATAGCATGAGATCTACCAATATGTCATGACTTGCATGCCGCAATTCATTAATTTTGGTTCTGTTCCTTATCATCTCTGCATCTCAACTTAAGGGTATTTTATTTCATGATTTTTTCATTAATATTAAATGCCTAGTTTCGCACATATATCAAAAGCGACGACAAAATATAAATATCTATTAGTGAAATATTATTAGAATATTTATCATATATTTTGTAATTATTAGTGTTGTATAATTAGGGTAGATATAAGGATCCTTATTGTATTAGGACTCCACATTGTACACACGATATATATTTGTATTAATGAGAAAGACTCTCCAAGCGAGATTAATACAATCTAACATGGTATCAAAAGTCAAACCCTAAAAACACCTAACCTTTTCTTCTCTCTTTTCTCGGTCTAGCCGCCCCCTACCTCCCTCAGTCGGCGACCCCACCCACAACTGAGACTCACATTTTGTTTCTCTATAGTTTTTCCCGTTTGTGTTTCCATGTCTCCTCCCACCTCCCCTAAGGCTGCCTCCTCCTCCTCCACAGTCTTTATAGACAACCCCCTACTCACTCCTCCTCCTCTTCTTCTTTTCATCCGGCGTTCACTATCACGAACATAAAGAATTTCATTCCCTTAATTCTTGATCAAGAAGACGGTCAATATTCGTCGTGGGTTGAACTCTTTCATATTCACGCTTGTGCGTATAACATGTTTGACCATATTGACGACTCTATCCCTCTCCCTCTAGACGTTGCTGACTCGACATGGCATCATCTTGACGCTATTGTCAAACAATGGATTTATGGCACCGTCTCTAAAGACTTGCTTCACACGATCATGAAAATATGTGTCTCGGCTCGTGAGTTATGGGTACGTTTGGAGGAAATATTTTAGGATACCAAGCATACTCGTGCCGTGTATTTGGAAGAACATTTCAACAATACACGTCTCGAGAATTTTGCCAACATGTCAGAGTATTGTAAACAATTAAAACTAGTTGCGGGCCAATTATCCAACGTGGGGACACCCATTTTTGAAACCAAGATGATCCTACAACTTGTTGCTGGCTTACCGAATGGTGAATACGATACTCTCGCAACTATGATTAAACAAGCTGACCCACAACCGAGTTTCAACAGGGCACGTTCACAATTACTTTTGGAGGAAACCCGACGTGCCAAACAGGACAAACACAATCAAAGAGTGTTAGTAGTTGAAAATCCGGCGACAAACGCCACCCCCACCACCTAGCAGCCACCATCGGACAACCAACAACCGTGGGACAGCTGCGGTGGTGGCAGAGGCCACGGTAATGGTAAGGGAGGAAAAGGGTGCGGCAGAGGAGGTAAGGGGCAACAACAGTTCTAGGCCCCTTCCTAGAATTTCCAGTGGGCAGGCCTAGCAGGTTGGTCTACCTCGGAAAACTGGGCCTCACCCCCTGCCCATTTTCCATAGCTGTGACCCAATACCTGCAGGCCTGGTAGCCTGGCTTCCTGGGCTTGGCAACAGGCCTACGCCAGGCGTACCCGATGCCACAATAGGCCCACTTAGTTTTGGCCCAGCAGCAGCCAATTGGACATGGCCTAGCCCCTACTGATTTGGGTTAGGCCTTCAGCACATTAAACATTCAGCAGCCCAACAAAAATTAGTACATGGATACGGGAGCCACATGTCATCTCACCCGCTCTTTAGGTAATCTCTCCCAACTATTTTAGTTAAAGTATCCTCAATTTATTACGGTAGGTAATATCACTGCATTCTAATTGAAGGTTATGGTACCACCCACACAAAAGGGAATCTGAATTTGCTATGACTGACTTGGGGAAGTTGAGTTATTTCTTGGGGATATCAGTGTCAAGATCTGCAGTTACTATATTCCCATGTCAACGTAAGTATGTAGAAGAAATTGTATACATGGCTAAAATGACGAACTGCAAGATCATGCCTACTCCGGTTGACACTAAATCGAAGCTAGGTGATGTTGATGGTGATCCAATGTCCAATCTCACTCTTTATAGGAGCCTTGCAGGTGCACTACTTTCATCAAGCCTGATATTGCTTATGTTGTTCAGCATATGTGTTTGTTTATGCATGCCCCAGGGAGCCTCATTTTACTTCTCTTAAACGTAGCATTTGATATGTTAAGGGAACCATTGACTATGTATTTCATCTCTACCCCTATGCACCGACCAGATTGTTATCATATACTGATGCAGATTGGACAGACTGTCCGGACACGCGACGCTCTACCTCCAGCTACTGTGTGTTCTTAGGGGATAATCTCATTTCGTGGTCTGCCAAGAGGCAAGCCACCTTATCCCGTTCGAGTGCAGAACAGAGTATAGAGGCGTTGCAAATGTTGTTACTGAGATCTGCTGGCTCAGAAACCTTCTTTTGGAGCTTCGGAATCCCTTGCGTAAGGCGTCTATGGTGTACTATGATAACATATCCGCGATATACTTATCTCATAATCCAGTTCAGTATTAGCAAACCAAGTACATTGAGATTGATATACATTTTGTTCGTGAGAAGGTTGCTATAGGTCATAAGGTGTTGTATGTGCCTTCTTCGTATCAGTATGTGGATATCTTCACCGAAGGACTTCCTAGATAGCTATTCCTCAACTTTATATCCAGTCTAAGTGTCTGGCCCCCTCCTGCTTCGACTGAGGGGGTGTATTAGTGAATATTATTAGAATATCCACTATATATTTTATAATTATTAGTGTTGTATAATTATGATAGATATATGAATCCTTATTGTGTTAAGACTCCACATTGTACACACTATATATATTTGTATTAATGAAAAAAACTTCCAAAGGGAGATTAATACAATCTAACAATATCAACTCCAAAGTATTCCCTTTGTGAAAATCACTATTACTCAACCGTGTCATTTTATATGCCACTATTTTTATTAAGTAGTCCCAAAAAATTAACAAATTTTTATATTTAAGAATAATCTATTTTTTTAAGTTTTATTTTATTTTGAATGACATATTTTTATGGTCACAAAATATCATGGTAGATTTAAGACCATATAATTATTTCTTTCTTAAACATCGTTGATCACTTAGGGTGTGTTCGATATGTTATTCAATTTTCTCATATTTGGTTGGTCAAGATTTTTTAAAATTATTTTCTTTAGAAAAACAACTTCATTATAAATAAGAAAAATGACTTCGTTAATGTAAGTAGGAAAAACAAATCCAACTACTAGCAATTCATATCAATTGTCTCCTTCACCCCACCCCTCCACCCCAACCCAAGCACCCATCCCACCCACTCCCACCAACCACCACCCTCAAATGCACCCCATCTTTACCCACTCATACACTACACCACTACCCACTCCCTCCATCACCCACCCCACCACAACTCGACCAACGCCCATCCCTCCACCTCCAATACCACCACCTACCCCCCACCCTTTTTCAATTCTCTAGGAGTATTTTATTTTACTTTTATAAAAATATTATAAAAAATGAGATTTTTTTCTTACTCCCCGCCCTGCTCTCCTTGCCCCCAACCACTACCACCCCACACCTACACAAATTTCTTTTTTTTTTATTATAGATATTTTTATAAAAGTAAAATAAAATATATAAAACAGAAAAATCAGGGTGGGAGGGGGGGGGTGTAGAAAATAAAAAAAAACTTAAAAACTTGTTTATTAAAAATATATTTTTTCGAGGGTGGAGGAGTGTTTGATCGGGGTGGGGTCGCAGCGGGTGGGTGGTGTGATAAATGAATTTTTTTGGAGGGTAGTGGGTCGGGGTGTGGGATGGTGGGTGTGGTGTGGTGGGGTGGGGTGGGTGGTGTGGTTAATTAGGGGTGGATGGTATTGGGTGGTGGGGTGGGGGGTGAGGTCGGGTTGGTGGTTGTTGGGTGGGATTTTTCGAAAAATATTCTCTACTAACTAATCGAACATGAGAAAATAAGTAAAAAAATTACTTATTTTCCAAGAACACATTTTTCAGAAAAATATTTTTGATGAAAAACATTTTCTCTGTACCAAAAAACAATAATAATATACCCAATGTAGTCCAATAATTGAGATAGATTGCCATGTTTTCTTAACTTGCCATATTGACTTTTTTTAATTACTATTTTTGTTAATCACTTGAGCCGAGGTTTTTTGAAAACAATTTCTCTAGCTCTTTGAAGTAGACCTGTAAGATCTATGTATATTCTATCATTTTCAAATTTTTACTTGTAGAATTACACTGAATACGTCGTTGACTTAATTGAGATAGATGGAGTACATTATAGGTGTAATTTATTTCGTTATAAGAGATACATGTCTAATTTTCATATTAACGCTCTCACCTAATAATTTTATGTAGTTATATTTAAATAATTTCAGATTTATAAAAGATTGTACTCCATGATGTTAGTAACAACTACAAAACTGGTCGCCGCAGTTTTTCTACTTGGCGGGGGCCATGATGTCGGAACCTTGAATCACTGTAATCATGGAGTATTAAAAAATAATTTAAGCGATTAACAAAAACAACATCATCAGCGGAACGAACGAAAAGTCAAATGTACTGTGAAAAGGATATTAATTGAGCAAATGTCAAGTGCTCTCAGACGTCCAATAGAGGGTTTCAAGGGAGGTTTAAATACCAGTATATTATTTTACATAAATATGAAATCAACTTTTTTGTATTTTCAATTAAAGTTAGTATATTTAAACACCAATAACTATAGTATTTTACATACTATTTAATAGTGTCATTTTTTATATTACAAAGCATTTTAATTTTAGTTGCTCAAAAGTCAAAACTATAAGATGGTATTGATATTTTAGAATTTAGTTGATAATATCTATTGCTACATACTTTGCAATAAGATTAATCGCCATAATTTCTGGTCTAACTTTTGGCAAATTGCCAGAAATTTGACCATAAGTTTGGCGATTTATGATTTGATATCAAAATTTTCCTTGTCACAAATATTGACAAACAACAGCGAATTTATAAGCAAAACTAAAGGCAGGTAAATTAATGGTCTCTGCATAAATTAGATATTTTATATATATATTTTCTGAAATTAGTATAATATTTTGACATTCATGCTACAAGAAGGTTGAATAGTGCAATTGTTTGAATGTTGAGTTATGTGCGTACATGTCACTATTACGTATTGCATAAAAATGTACCAAAACATTTTTGCTTCACAATTGATTCAAATCAACTCCAAATGATTCCAAATTTGATATACAATCTTCTAATATCAATTCCAACAATTTTAAATTAGATTCAACCTAAGTCTTTAAAAATTAATAGATTCACTTTGTCGGTGTTTGGCTATGAAAATCAAATATTGTTCACTTTATTTGAAATTTTAAAGTTATAATTGAAGTTGAAGATGGAGTTATGTTTAATTATAATTTTTGCGAAGATATTTGATGTTTGAATTAACAGTAAGCCCTACGGTCAATAGGGTGGCACGAATGGTACAAAATAGAAGATACAGTTGCTGTGCGTGCATTAATTAAACTATTGTAGAAAAAAGCTAAAATGTAATATCAAAAAGTTGGCCTCCAAGAAGAGCCAAGAGTCGATATGACCACCCCACAGCAACATGTCATTGTGCCAAGGTCTAATTGCCTATTTCATAGAGCTAAAATGAAGGACATGATTATATTTTATTTAATCAGTCTATCATTATTAAATAAGGCCTCAAGTGGCACATGAAACCTGTTGATAGTACAAGCTATATTGCTTAATGTACTAACTGAGGCTTACATGTAAGATAAGATATTTTTAGGTTGTTTTTAAGTTAAGAGATTAGTTAGTGAATTACTTACAATTTTAGTTGTTATCCCTATGCGTCCTTAATCAGATTCAATAAAGTAGAATTTGTAATTAAACAGTAACTTAAATTAATTCCAAAATCATAGATGACAATGTGTGCGTCCTTAAGAAATTTAATTCTTTTGTCAAACATATCAGATTAATTCTTCTCAGGAAAAAAATGCAAAAACTATTTTATAATAGCGACACTTCAAATCACAAAACTTCTGGCGGACTCAAAATATAATACAAATCATACTTGACATTTACTTTTATATTCGAAAACAATGCAAAAAAAAAGGGAAGAAGAATTCGAATATCAATGTGTAAAATTAGAGGCAATTGCTATGAATTTATAGCCAATGATAGATGTATATTTGGATTTTAGGTGTGTCTTCAATGAAAAGGCATGTGCCTTATCGAAAAAACGATCGTCCGACACCAGTAACAACACTTAGTAAAACAATATTATATAACTTATGATGATCAATGATCAAATGTATTGTATATATATTATATATAAAATTACAAATTCCTTTCTTTACTGATTTACAAGATAAAATGGAAAGAAATTAAAAGTTGAAGTCGCAGATGACTTCTGCCTGAAAAATCTAACTAAGTAGACATAGACAACCTCTCATTACAATTCCTCCATACAAAACTAATCTAGAATCTAAACAACAATTGTAATGTTGGACAGAATGTTGTCGACACACTCATGCAACACTTGTGATCCAGATTTCTAAGATGAAATCCCGAGAGCTCTCTTGATATTTTTGTAATATGATTCTTGATGCCCGATTCACTGTTGTGGCCTCTCTATTTATAGTAGAGAGTTCCCTTGAAAGACTCATCGATCGATTGTGGAAGTTGGGAAAAAGATGGGCAGCTTGTGGTAGATGATTAAGGAGTGAAAATCTCAACAACTTTGACTTGTTCCTTACTCGACTTCTTCCCCAAGCTCTGACTCTTTCTCCCATGTTTTACACAGCTCCAATTCACCACACCTAAGTCATTTTTACCTCACAATACAATATTACTGCTTACCGTGAAGTAAGGCAAAATTATTTTTCGAAGATGTTGGTCCGAATGTTATGACATTTGTCCCAACATTTTTATGCATTCAAATCAGTACTTCAGAAGATATGTTGGGTCAAATGTCACAACACCAAACCCAACATTAACCATCTCCCCCTTATTGCCTTTCTTCACAAAACACATTACAAAATGTACAAACGACTTAGTGCACTGTCACAGATGTTGTCCAACACCTGTGATTACTGACAAACTCCTCCTTAACCTGTGATGACATATAAACAAAACTTGTGTATACCAAGTTATATGATTAGAAAATGATGTGTTCACATATATATACACATATCATACAATATATACAACACACAAAGAAAGAACCCATTGTCAGAATAAACCATTGTCAAAATAAACATCCACATCAACCACTAACCAAAACAAAAAAAGTTCATAATCCAAACAATCATAAACCAAACATTAAAAAGTTCATGATGCAGCACATCAGCCCGCTTCTCCCTGGCTTATTATGCAGCAGCAGCAACTTCCAACAGATTTCTACTTCTGCATAACAACTTTAGCTTCAGCCCTCAGCCTTAGCCTATTCAACAATACCTTTCTCCCAATAACTTCTTCCTTTTGCACAACAATATCAACAACTTCTCCATTTTGCACAACAATATCAACAACTTCTTCAGCAGTAGCATGTGCACCTTCAACCTCTTCCCCGTGCTCCCTTAGCCTCTTCCCCCTGCTCCCCCTGCACAGAAGCATCATCTCCTCATTTTTGTGAAGAAAGTAATAGCAAGAAATGGTCTCTGGTTTGAACCAAGGCATCCCTGGCAACATCAACCTCTGAAATTTGTTGGTTGATTTTTTCTATTTGACTCACTAGCCAGTTTGTTGATAGGGTTGGCTGTATTGAACTAGTGTTGCCTTGATTGTTGGTGACATTCCTGGCAACATTCTCACATTCTGCTTCTTTCTTCCAAGACAAGTCAATTACTCTTTCTTTGCTCTTTAGGATTGCCTTGTTTACTATGTACCGTTTAGGAGCCTTCCCCAATGTGTCCTCTCTTTTAGGCTCAAAGCCTTGGGTAGTCAAAATTTGGTAGATTAGAGAGGGAAATGGAAGAATTAAAGTTGATTCCTTTTCAGCCAAGTTGGCAACTTGATAAAAGATCATCTTTCCTAAATCAACTTTTAAGCCTTTTCCAATTTTAAATAATAGGGAAGCTTGTTCAGATGTCACAACTGACTCATTCAAGGAAGGAGGCCAATTTTGAATTGTAATTTTGTGAACGGTGGAAAATAAGGCTGTTAGTTTTGAAGTTGGGCATCTATGGATCTATTTTTTCATTATACCTCCAATGAGGTATTCAATCATTTTATCCCTATTTTCTGTCACTTGTACTGCATCTCTAACTCTTTCTTCAGCATCAAGTCTCATACATTGATTTATAATTGAGGGTGTAAACTGATAAATCTAGTTATAGAGATATACCTTCCCAAAATTTTTGTAGGAGACATTCTCTATAGCAAGACTCAGATTAGCATAAAAAAACCTAATCACTTCATCAATAAAGGGTTCTTTTTCTGTGACAGTTTTGAGAAGTTATCTATCCTTGAGGAATTCTATCAATCCATATTCAGTACATGAAGTAATATCTAGCACCTTTTCAGGTTTAATAACTCTATTCTTGTACCAGTCCCATTTATCATATTTAGCTTTACAATAAATTTTTTTTGAGAAAGCATATACCTCAATGTTTAAATCAGACATGACTGAACTATCATATTTGGTACTCCTGGAGGATGTTGGTGTTTGTGTCTCTTCTGATGTTGGCTGAAATTTTGCCTGAGACGTTGTGGCATCAGTAGCAACATTCGGAGCAGTACTCGATTTGGCATATCTAGGAATTCCCTTAGGAAAGAATTACTTCAGTGGAGTTTCATCAGGGATTTCCTTATTTTCTTGAGACACATTTTGCGGTACAGAAGCAGTTGGTTCTTCTTCACTCTCATCAGTTGAGAGCACAAAGTCCGTGTCGTCATCGCCACTGCTCCAGCAAGCAGGTATAGATGTATCAAACCTTGACCTTTTGTTGATTGGTTCTTCACGAACTGTTCTCTCAAACATTCTACTCGATCGACGAGTAGGGAAGGTGGATGAACTTGGTCTTTTACCCAATGCTGAAATATCAAATGTTTTATCAACATCTATTGGATTGTTGTCATCACCTAGGTAGCTAATGTCTAAAGGTTCATCTAAGCCTTTAAATACTATAGCTTTGGACAAGTCCTCTGTGGATTGTGAAGAAGATAACCGGCAGGGTTGATGAGGTTCATTGTGATCAGACGATTCAGTGTTCATAGGAAGGCTTGTGCTCATAGGGGTGTTGTTTGGAGTGTTGACTGACATTGGTGTTGACATTGGAGAGGTTTCCATCGGTGAATACTGTGGAGAAGGTTTTGATAATTTAGGGTTTGAGATTGAGAGTGAAGTTTGATTTGGTGAGTCCATCGGGTAAGAGAATGTATACCCGATGTGATTTCCCCCTTTTTTATGGGAAAATTCAAAAACTGATAAAATGATAGCAAATGAGAGAAATATTTATATACATGGTTAACTTTTTTAGCAACAAAAATCCCTTAGTTTTAGGTGTTTCATTTGTACATAATAATTTACACCTACAATATTGGGACAAAATAAATAAACATCATGATAAGGATAAACTTTAATCTCATCCTTTTAGGTTGTGAAATTCCTACAAACAAGGCATATAATAGGGAGAGAGATCTGATGATTCAACGATCAGATAAGTACAACATCCCAACACATCACATTCTGAAAATGTCAACAGCAATGTTGGCAATATTTTGGACAACACACGTATTTTTGATCCCACAAGAACTTTTCATTTTGGAAACAAATCAAGACACGTTTTATATGTATTTTATGAATTTGACCACTGGACCAATGTAACATTTTCCCATCGTGTCCTTGATCTAATCATATAACACATACAAATGAATTTCCATGTCAACAATAAGAATACTTATTTAGTATTCTCTAAATTCTTTTAAAGCACTTGATACTCCTATAGAATAGGAACGGTATCTTTTCAAGGGCTTTACCATTATGCTCAGTTTCCAAATATGTGTATAGGCTTTGCTTTATTTTGATACTCATTTTTATGATATATATGTATTTATATATCATCGCAGAGAACGGTATCACGTTGAAAACACATTCTTATTGAATGATCATGCCTGTGTGACCAAAAGTTATGCACCATACAACAACAATAATCAGTTAGTAATATAATATAGGTAAATGTCACCTGAAATGTTAGACAACGTTTTAGCTGACATTCACCAAAAATGACTTCTTTTTAGAGATTAGAAAGACCAAGAGATTTCTTCAAAATCAAAAATCTCTCATGGTCCAAAGCTTTTGTAAAAATATCAGCTAGTT
The DNA here is from genome assembly GCA_029783415.1 of Anisodus acutangulus. NCBI lineage: Eukaryota > Viridiplantae > Streptophyta > Magnoliopsida > Solanales > Solanaceae > Anisodus > Anisodus acutangulus. The sequence goes on along the minus strand of CM056507.1, from coordinate 16,087,619 downwards.
AATGAAGAGTGTCAAAATGTTCAATTTTAACTAGCTGTTTTTCAACTAAATCTTTTAAAAATGATGTATGATATCAATATGTTTTGTACGCGAGTGCTGAACTTGATTTTTCGAAATATTTATCGCACTCAAATTATCACAATATAAAATCAAAATGTTGCTAGTAAATCCATAGTAGTCTAACATGTGTCTTAGCCATATTAATTGAGAGCAACAACTTCCAGCTGCTACATATTCAGATTCAGCTGTTGAAAGTGAGACACAATTTTGTTTAGACTATACCATCAAACAAGATTACTGCCAAGATAAAAACATCATCCACTTGCACTTTTTCTATCATCCATATCTTCAGCCTAATCCGAGTCACTAAATCCTATTAAATTAGGATTAGTGTCTTCGGAATACCATATTCTCAACTCACATGTGTTAGCAACATATCGAATAATACGTTTCACTGCATTTAAGTGAGACATTTTGGAAAAGGCTTGAAAATTTGCACAAACACAAACACTAAACATAATATCTGGGCGACTAGCAGTAAGATAAGGAAGGCTACCTATCATAGATCGATATAACGTTGGGTCGATATTTTCACCAACATTATCCTTACATACCTTTTTCGATGAACCCATTGGCGTCTTCATTTGTTTAGCATTTTCCAAACCAAATCTCTTAACTAGATTCTTGGCATATTTACTCCGTGAGATAAAAATTCTATCATCACTTTTCTTTATCTGCAAGCCTAAGAAAAAAGTTAGTTCCCCAATCATGCTCATTTCAAATGTTGATGACATAGTTTCAACAAATGAATTGAGGTACGACTTTGAGGTCGACCCAAAGACTATGTCATCCACGTAGATTTGAGCAATTATAATAGCTACACCGTGTCGGTTAATAAATAAAGTACGACCAACTTTGTCACGGTTAAAACCAAATTCAAGAAGAAAGTTAGTTAAACGACCATACCATGCACGAGGGGCTTGTTTCAACCCATACAAAGCCTTTTTGAGCTTGTACACATAGTGTGGATGGGATGGTAAGGATCTTCAAATCCTTTTGGTTGTTCAACATATACCTCCTTGTCTAAATAACCATTTAAGAAGGCACCTTTTACATCCATTTGGTGTAAAATAATTTTTAGACAACAAGCAATGGAAAGTAAAAGCCTAATTGACTCAATTCTGGCTACATGTGCGAAGGTTTCGTCGAAACCAATTCCTTCAACCTGAGTATATCATTGTGCAACTAGATGCTCTTTGTTTCTAACAACTGTTCCCAATTTGTCTGATTTATTTTTAAAAATCTACCTAGTTTCAATTACATTTGTATTATTTGGACGTGGAACTAAGCCCCAGACTTCATTTCGAGAGAAATTTTCAAGTTCTTCTTGCATTGCGTGAATCCAAAAATTATCTTTAAGTGCTTCTACAACATTCTTTGGTTCTAATGTAGATATACAATAAGAAAGACTAACCTCTTGGTATATGGTTGACATACATACATACCTTTTCATTTATCAGTAGTTGAGTGGTTCTTTCCCTCTTGTTTTAATTCCTTCAAAAAATCCCCCTATCATTTGGCCCGTTGGATAGTTCTTCCTAATCCTTGATGAAGGGTCCCTTCGAATTTGGTCTAACAATTCAGCACTTGACTCCTCATCTGTGGCCTCTGTGATCTCTATTGCTATTTTGGATGTTGCTTCAGGTGTGGCAACATCTGATTCTTCTGCAATCTGTGAACTTTTCACTATATCGACAATGTTATTTTCAATAGTTTTTCCTGAAACATCAGAAAATCATCAAAGATAAATTTACAGACTTTTGTACAGTTCTGGATCTCAGATTGTATACTCGATAAGCATGACTATTTTGTGAATACCCAACAAAAATTCCTTTGTCACTCGTAGAGTCAAATTTTTCCAAATAATCCCTGTCATTTAAAATATAACAAACACACCCAAAAACATGAAAGTAACGCAAGTTTGATTTCTTTCCATTTATAATCTCATAGGGTGTCATCTTTGTTTCTGGCCTTAGATAGACTCCATTAACTACGTGATTAGCAATATTCAAGGCTTATGCCCATAAACGTTTTGAAAAGTATTTAGAGCTAAGCATTACTCTAGTCATTTCTTGTAATGTCTTATTCTTCCCTTCTGCAACCCATTATGTTGAGGATTTTGGAGGGGCAGAAAACTAATGGAAAATTCCATTTTGTCACAAAAAATTGTGAATGAACTACTTTCAAATTCTTTTCTATGGTCGGATCTAATCCGAAAAATAGGAGAATAGAATAAATTTCTAATTCTAGAGTGCAAGATTTTAAACATGTCAAACGTTTGTGATTTTTCTTTCAAAAAATATATTCAAGAATATCTTGAAAAATCATCTACTATCACAAAGGAATACCTCATGCCTCCTAGACTGTCTACTTCAATTGGACCAATTAAATCCATATGTAGCAATTGAAAACAGTGAGACGTACATGAATGTTGTCTGTCATGTTGGATAACATTATGAGAGACACAAGTTTGCTTACCTTTCAAACAATCTTCACAGACAGTTTTACCTTTATGGCTAAGTTTGGGTATACCTCTAACAACTTCACATGAGACCCATTTTTCTAAATTGCAGTAGTTATCATGCCCCGGCTTATAATGCCATAGTGTTGTGTAATTGATCTTAGCATTATTGCATGTCTCTTATCTTATAACAAGATAGCAATTGTCACATGTTCTTGTACCTGTCATGACACATATATTTGCTTCATTCGTAACTTTACAAACATTCTTATTAAATTTTATCTCAAGATCGTCATCACACAATTGACTAATACTAATCAAATTAGCCATTACGCCTTTAACATGTAAGAGACATTTCTTAAGGCAGGAAATCCAAGAACATCCAAGATCCATTTTCCAATTATTTTGCTTTTACTGTCACCTCCATAAGTCACGTTTCCTCCATAAGTCACGTTTCCTCCATTGAATCCCTCATAGTTCCTTAGAAATCCTTTTGTACCTGTCATGTAGTGATAACATCCACTATCAAAGTATCAAGAACCTGAAATGTTAGTTCTTAATGCAGTTATACAGACATTACAAGTTAAATCCCTTTTAGGAACCCAAACTCTCTTAAAATCTTTTTTGCCTTTTGGCTCAGAAATGTTGCTTCGATATTTATTTGGAATGTTGGACAATAATTTAGGCAACATTTTGCTCATATAATTTTAAAGTTTGAAATGATATGGTTTTAAGTGTCAAGGGGAGTTACAATGATGACATACAAACTTCATATTCTTTGACATTTATGAGAACCTATTATAAATCCCTTTTTCTTTTACAAAGTGTATTTTCTCATTTTTATCAAAGAGATTAGAGCATATGATTTTAAGAGAGTTTTCATACCCAATTCCTGCATGTGAGGATTACTAAGGTTGAGTATCTTATTCAATTTCGAAGTCCCTGAGTTGAGCTTGGGGAATGTTGCTTCGGCTAAATCCAATTTTGCACGAATCTTACCAAATTCAATATCCTTTTTGGTAAGTGCAACCTCAAGTCGGGTTATCGTGCCTGTTGATTCTAAATTCTCATGAGTTAAAGATTTTACTTTTTTGTCAAGTTGCTTGGATTCTATAATTAAGGCTTTGCAAATACTTTGTAATTCACTAATCATATCATCTTTGCATTCAACTTGATCCATACAATCATCCTCACTAATAGAAACAGAACCACTAAAATAATTAACATCAGAATAGTTAAAGAATTCATACATTTCGGATGTCGCTGAGGATGTTGATGTCATTGCAGATGTTGGATCAAATGTCGTGACATCTGAGACAACATTGTATACGACATCTTTATTATTCGATAGAGATTGTTCGAAGACAGTAGCCAGCATTGCTTATGTTTCAGTTTCTCGATCTCCTTTCTCTTCTTCTTCATCATCACTAAGAGAAACCCATAGGTTCTTACCAATTTTTTTAAGAGTGTTTGCACATTCGTTAGCATAATGACCCCAACCCGAGCATGCATGACATTGCACACACTCAAGTTATTTGGGATGAAAATTTGGTACGATCTGAGTTTGTTCTTCTTAGTTGATTTACTTTTTGTACATTTGGAATGAATCTAGTAGGATTTTGATTGAAGACTTGGTTATGGTTCTCTTTAGATTTAGATTGATTTTTTTCATTGTTGAACTTTCTCACCATCGAATTATATTTTCGAGTGAGTAAGACAACATTTGCACCTTCATCAATTTCTTCAAGATTCTCATCCTCTTCTTCAATTTGACTCTCTGAGGATTGAACTTGAAGTGCCACATTCTTGCTTTTATACAATTTTTTTTATTCTCAATGTTCATCTAATACGTTTTGAGTATGCTTATCAAGGTATGAAGGTCCATTGTGGCAAGATTGTGAGCTTCTTCAATATCACAAATCTTTAAATTGAACTTTTCAGAAAGAGAACGAAGAGCCTTTTCAACAAGTTGAGTGTTGGTTAATGGTTCACCAAGCACTTGACATTCATTTGAGATGTCAATCTACTTTCAAAATAAGATTTAATATCATCCGCTTTTTCCATCCTTAAATGTTCATATTTACTCATAAGCATGCGTAGCTTTGTTCGCCGAACACTTGAGCTACCTTTACAATGAATTTGTAAAGTATCCCATGCGTCCTTAGCCGTGGGGCAGTTTTGAATGAGTTTGAACATGTAAAGATCAACCCATCCAAAAATTGCATTTAAGGCCTTTTATTTAAAGCTAGCATTATTTGTTTCTTCTGTAGTCCATTCGGATTCAGGTTTAGCAATAATGTCACTTTTCTCATCCGGTGGTAATATTGGAACAACATACACATTGTTTATAAATCTCCATGCACGAATATCAATTGATTTGTTATGCGAACGTATGCGAATCTTCCAATAAACATAATTTGATCCATCTAAAATAGTAAGTCTACTAATAGTTGGATTTGTCGGATCCATAGCTTATGACAACAGGACCAAACACTTATTATGTTAAGTGTCGGCTCTGATACCACTTGAAGGGTGTCAAATGCTATGGGAAATAAAAACAAGAGATGGAATAAATCGAATGCCAATTCTGTTTCAGAATGTCGTCAATTATGTTGTCCGACACCAGTAACAACACTTAGTAAAACAGTAAGTTTAAAGAGTAAATGCAGCGGAATTTAAAGAATATAAAATTTTTCATAAGTTATATATATTATATAAATTATGATGGTCAATGACCAAATGTATTGTATATATCTTAAATACAAAATTACAAATTTCTTTCTTTACAGATTTACAAGATAATGGAATGGAATTAAAAGTTGAAGTCGCATATGACTTCTGCCAGAAAAATCTAACTAAGTATACATAGACAACCACTCATTACAATCTCTCCATGCAAAACTAATCTAGAATCTAAACAACAATTGTAATGTTGGACAGAATGTTGTCGACACACTCATGCAACACTTGTGATCCAGATTTCTAAGATGAAATCCCGAGAGCTCTCTTGATATTTTTGTAATATGATTCTTGATGCCCGATTCACTGTTGTGGCCTCTCTATTTATAGTAGAGAGTTCCCTTGAAAGACTCATCGATCGATTGTGGAAGTTGGGAAAAAGATGGGCAGCTTGTGGTAGATGATTAAGGAGTGAAAATCTCAACAACTTTGACTTGTTCCTTACTCGACTTCTTCCCCAAGCTCTGACTCTTTCTCCCATGTTTTACACAGCTCCAATTCACCACACCTAAGTCATTTTTACCTCACAATACAATATTACTGCTTACCGTGAAGTAAGGAAAAATTGTTTTTCGAAGATGTTGGTCCGAATGTTATGACATTTGTCCCAACATTTTTATGCATTCAAATCAGTACTTCAGAAGATATGTTGGGTCAAATGTCACAACACCAAACCCAACATTAATAGTCTATCACGAAAAACTATAGTGAGGAAAATAAATAGGAAAATACTGTTACCTTTATCTGAAGTAACATCACGGAAATTAACAGAAAAAGGAAAAAAAATTGGCTAAAGAAATATATCAATGAATTAGACCAACTATGATGGCTTGAGGACTTTCCATCTTCTCAACTCTTTAAGATAGAGTGAAAGTGTTTTTCTATTTATACTCAAGAAATTCCTTTATGGGTAAATTCTATGTTTTGTATTTGTAATATATGGCTCAACATATTTTATCTATAAATAAATAAAAAGTACTCCCTCCATTTCAAAAGATTGTCTGATTTTGACTTGACACAAAATTTAAGAAAGTAGAGAAGACTTTTTAATTTTGTGGTCATAAATTAAAAATGTGTTGAATGTACAAAAATGATGTTTAATATTGTGCTCTTAAACATGCCATGTGAAAAGTTGGAATGAAAGAGTTACCAAAAAAAAAAGAGATATTATTTTCGAAACGGACTAAAAGGAAAGTAAGATAATCTTTTTGAAACGGAGAGAGTATGTAGTTGGTCCCTTCATGTAGAAAAATGATATATTTGAACAATATAAAACTATATTGTTGTCAAATATGGGATAACAATACAAACTTAACATAATACATGAACAATTAAGTGGTGAAACGGTTAATAGTTATGATAAATTTGTGAATAAACACAAGCAAGGGATCAAATGTGCACTATTTAATTAATTAGAGGGTTAATATACTTAGTCAGGTATAATAAGGATTAAAATCAAAATTTACAAATAATCGAGAGATCAAAAGATATTAACCCTTCTTGTTATGATGTCAACATGTGAAAGATATCACGTCTTAGGTTGGCTTTGAAAATAGGTTTTTATTTTTAAGTAATCATGTAGATATTATATAAGGTGAATTGTTGAAATGACAACATATTTGTGTTTGGAATCTAATTTAGCATTTATTAACATTTTTAAATTCTATAATATATAGGCATATTGAAATTATTTTTCCATTCCAAAAGTTAGTTTATGACTGTATTGAAATAAACTAAAAGTTAATGTGTGAACTAACCTAGCATACAAGATTAGCAAAAAGTAACATTATTAATTTGCCCCTACAGCATTTAATTAATTAGGCATGACTTTGTTTTGTTTAAACTATGTGAATGTCCGAAGCATTTTTGCAGTAGTATATTATAGGAAAAGGACATGGTGTGACTGTCAGCAAAATAAAGGCCCCAACTCAAAGCTATTGACCCCAATATATCTTACACCCAAAATAAAGACAAGTTATAACCCATTTATCACCAAGAATACGGATCAAATTTCTTAAGGGTTGAACCCCTTTTCACTTCATCTTATTTCCTTTTGAGCTTCAGTGCCTTCTCCGATGAACTCCAAAATTGGAGAACCGACGCCAACGATCACTGTTGGAGAATCACGTCGCCGCCACACTGCTCCCTTCCCCCTTTATTCAACAACTAACGCGAGCAACACCGGGATCTTCAAGAAATCCAGATCCATCTGTCATCCAATGGTGGAGAACACCTGAATGGCGCCAAAATTAGACTAAAAACACTGAGCACATAAAAAATCTGTCATCGAAAATATTCCCCGGCCAAAATCTTTACAAAATAAACATAATAACAGTATAAGATCAAAAATCGAGTTTGCCGGCGATAGTGTAACGACCCAATCACGGGTCATGATGGCACCTATACTATTTCCCCGTACGCGAACTATCCCCAAAATTATTTAATCAAATTAAAGAAATAAAAGCGGAATACTGAAGAATTAATTCTAGAACTAAATTTTCATAAACATGCTTAAGAACACCATGTACTAGAACATTACATTTTCTAAAACATGGCCTGACTCGTACAAGACCGTCTAACAAATATTATAACTTGAAAGAAACTGAACAACAACATTTGACTTGGAAAAGTAAGAACAGAAAAAATAAAATAGAGGGAGACTCAGGGTTACTGATGGGACGGTTAGCTCACCCTGAAACCTCCAAAGATCGCTTTGAGGGTCAGAATTGGAACAAAAAACTACATATGGATCCAAATAAAGATGCAACAAGTGTAGTATGAGCACATAACGTACCTCCATAGGCATTATAGACCGACAACGACAGAAAACACGTAGCACATATAAAAATGGAGTCTACTTCAAAGGTAATATCAATTCAGCTTACTTCTTGTCTAACACTTAAACATCTTCAGAACATGGACAATTGACATAACATACAAGTGAAGAAAGATCATTTACACAGATAAATCACGTTTGAATTCAACACAGTTCAAAATCTTAGACCGTTCCTCATAAGTTCAGTCTAAGCCCATCCCACTCCAAAACATCTTAAAGTTCACTTCTTTATCAGATTAATGTGTAAATACTTAACTTTTTCTTAATTACGAGCACAAAACTTGAGCATATCCAGTAATCAATGGAATATGTGGAATGAAATCACCAAATCAAATAAGAATGAGATGAATGCAATATTATGTATATGCAATGCGGTGCAATGTAACTGGCCATTTTCAAACCTGGTACACACATGCTATGGTACGTTGCCCAGTAGTCATGACCCATGGGGACTCGTGAGGTCCATATATGGCTCACGACCATCCTGCATGATTCCTCGGACTGGTTGAGTGTCATATCTTATTATTTCAAATCATGTTTTGTCATATCAATCATATCAAAACATATCGCATCAAGTCATATCATATCAATCATATCAAACACCTAGAATTATTTTCTATCGGGTTGTCGAACATTATTCTTACCTCTTTTTAGACCTCATCGGACCAAACCATTTATTATATCAAAATCCATCTCAGTCACAGTATTGTTATGAATGAATGTATGCATGCGTTAAGTTAAGGAATTATCATGGAAGTATGAGATGACTGATCATGTATATAGGAAATAAATAATCAAGTGCCTCAATACCATCAATTCCACAATATTCCCAAATATTAATCTTTTCATATACATCAGACATATAGAGCGATGAGATAAGTCAATTTACACACTAAGTATAAATTTGATCACGACTATCATAGCCCACATAACAACTGTCAATACCAACCTAAGTGAAATTATTTCCACAACAGATACACCGATACCCACCAAGTGCTCATCGTAGTCACTAAGGTGGGAACCCCATCAAGCCCAATACCCCTCAATAATTGTAAGCTATACATGCTCTCTCTCAGAGTCTAGAAAGTAAACCATAGTCTATCTCAAAGCCAAACAGGAGTCACGGACCCTTAAATTGGAAGCTTTCCTTTTCGAAATGTTTTCGAACGATGAAATTCTATCAAATATGAATTATACGTTAAAATATGAATCCATGGATACCTGTATTGCCATAATTTTACATGGAACCCCAAAATAGACCCAAAATAGCCAAACTCGAGCCCAAGAGAAAAACTGTAATTTTATTAAAAATAGAGTAAAATATAGTTAAAATAGTATTCTATGAGTCTAAACAAGTCCAATGATAGCCATATTGCTATACTTTAATGTGGAAACTAAAAAGGTAACCCTGAGCCCCTAAGAAAAAAATTGAAATTTTATTTAAAAATCGGTTTACCCATAACTTGTATAGTCTAATCCAGAAAATCACTCAATTCAATCCATGAATCGATCTCCAAATCATATTTTTTTCATTATCTTATCCTTAGGGGTCAAAACCCCCAACCTCTACAATCTAAACACGGATAGAGATGATAACCAACAAAAATAATAATGGGAAAATATCAAAATAAAGGTAACCTACCCCCTCGTTAAGATGAGAACAACGCTGTGAAAATCACCTCAAATGGAGCTCTAGAACCTAAGATTTGATGAAAATACCAAATGGACGAAGTCTGATTTTTTAATATACAATGAGTTCCACTTTCGCAGTCAAAAGTCCGCTTTTGCGACCTGCCAGCTGTCATTTTCACACCTTCGGACCATTGTTCGCACCTGTAGGGTCACAGGTGCGGATCCCCTTTTCGCAGGTGCGACGCACCAACACTAACACCAACATTCCTTTCCGACACTAAAATGGACATAACTCCCTCATACGGCGTCTCAATTCCATGATTCTTTTTGTTATTGCACTTTAATTATGATACATATCTGATGGTTCAATCGAAATACTATTAAGAGCTCATTTTCTCAATGTGGTGCCCTTTATTTCTAAATAAATGATGCTTAAATCTCAAATAAGAGCGCGCCATAACCTAAATTCATCCAAAACTCATCGAAATCTCACTAAAACTTGTGGACAAGTTCAAAATTATCACACAGACCTACTTGAACCCTCAAAAATACCCAAACAGTGTCGTCTTGACCCGATGTTGATTGTGGTCAACTTCAAATTATCTCAAAAGCTAGTTTCTCAGCCAACCACCTAAGGCACACTCGAACCTCTCAGAAACTGAACCAATGACTCGACTAAATAAATCATGTTTCGAACCTAATGGAACAATTGAAATTTGATTCTGGATGCATATACCCAAAAGTAAACTCTTGGTTAAACTTTTCAAACTTAAAACTTCAAAATTTTAAAACTTAGATTTATTTCCATGATTTTCATCTGATTGCCTCGGGAATCACGTCACCTATCTAGGAAAGTCATAAACATCAATACAAATCTAACGGGATCAACAAATTTCTAATACGAATCTTATTTATTCTTGTTACCATATTTTTTCCATAATTAAGAACATAAAGTGCTAAAACAAAACTTAATTGACAAAAATCAACCAAACAAACTCTAAAATTAGCTCCATCAATTTATACAGGTTATAAATAATATTTCTAATTCAATAGAATCTTCAGATAGTCAATCAGAGTGAGTTTTTTCTAAATAAATAATTTATCCAAATAATTAAATACTAGAATTTCCAAATTGAATCCTTCTTCCACATCATTAATGCGAACAAGGCAATTGCCTAGGTAAGAGAAAATACGTGAACCAAATGATATCCATTTGACTTAAAATTTTGCAAACAAGTAAAAATAATTATTACGGAGCTTCTGGAATAGACAACATCCAAAATTGAGCATCAATTCTCAAAATGACTGACTAGATCGTTACATCAGATACAATCAAAATCGCTCATCCTTGAGCGATAAAGGAGAGGATGGGTAAAAGTTACCTGAATTGTCAAACAACTGAGGAAATTTGCTCCGTAAATCCGCCTCCATATCCTGTGTGGCCTCCTCGACCTGATGGTGCTTCCATAGCACCTTAATTGAAGCGATATCTTTTGATCTCAATTTCCTAACATGTCTGTCCAAAATAACCACATTGGATAATGTAGGACCCACTAGAATGGTACTTCTTTAGCATAGAGACATGAAGCACATGATGAACATCGATAAACCTGATGGCAATGCTAACTCGTACGCTACCTCACCAATACGCGAAAGAATCTAAAATAGATCAATATACCTCAGACTCACTTGCCTTTCTTTTCAAACCTCATCACGACCTTCATGGGTGAAACTTGCAAAAGACCTAGTCACCAATCATCAACTCCATATCGCAAACCTTCCTATTTGCATACTCTTTTTGTCTACTCTAAGCCGCTAGGAGCTTCTCCTGAATCAGTTTCACCTTATCTATGTAATATCTAAACACATTTGTACCCCACGATCTTACCTTAAAATCTTCTAACCAACCAATTAGAGATTGACATATCCTCCCATACAAATCCTCGAACGGTGCCATCTCAATACTTAAATGATAATTGTTGTTGTAAGCGAACTCCGTTAAGGGAAAAAATGGTCCTAATAACCACCAAAGTCGATCACACATGCCCGCAATATACCCTCTAGAACCTGAATAGTCTGCTTAGACTGATCATCTATCTGTGGTAGAAATGCATTATTATGCTCCACCCAAGTACCCGACCCCTTCTGCATGGACCACCAGAATTGAGATGTAAATTGTGTGCCCCGAATCCAAAATGATTGAGATGGTCACCCACTGTAAAGGTACTATCTCTCGGGTGTAGATCCTTGGCAACTTCTGTAAATTGTAGGTGGTCTAAATTGTATTGAAGTGCATGGACTTAGTCAACCTGTCCACAATAACCCAAATAGCAACATATTTTCCCAAAGTCTGTGGGAATCCTACCACGAGGTCTATAACAATTTACTTCTTCACTTAATCCGCCAAATCTCCCTCTAATTTCGCTCAAAAGCCTAATCCTCACACATTTCATCCAGCTCCACCTAAAATACCTGATTTGATTATATCCATAACTCTGAACAGAATTAATTGATTCCATGATTCTTTAGTCAAAACCACAACCTATTGACAAACATGTATAAGTAAGGTACCCTCATTCTAATTATCTTTCTTCAACACCTTCCAAGATTTCCATTAATACCAATAATCCATAGAAATATTATGTCACATGCCGAGAGCCTCAATCATGATTCCCCCTAACCAGAAAAGGGGTTATGCTTGTACTAAACCAATTCTAAGTATTTTTGTCAAAAAGTCACCTTATCCAAGCCTAATTGTTCAAATTTCAATTCTCTTAGTTCCTTTACGACGAGGTGAAACTACTAAGTCAACACTCATCATCCAGTTCCTCTTAAACCTCGACTAAAGTACTATGCGCATTAGCATACTGATTATCTTGATGTGCACAATCTGTAAAAATCAACTAACCACCCCAAAGAATTCGCATATCCATTTGTACCTCACACCAAGTATCCACGTAGACCTTTAGAATTTTTTGCGTAGCTACCATGAGCAAAATTATAATATCAAATATTTTTGTAACTACAAGGCACTCAGTAAACATGCCAACCTCTATTTCAAACAGAAATCCTTCAATCCTTCAATCCTTCATAATTTATTTAATATATCCATAAGTCAATCGGCCGTAGATGAACGGACCTGACCCGGTTAAAATGCACCATTCCCTGAATGTCATCAATAATTACCCGACCTATTTCCCAATCTTTACGAAGTGAAGAGTAAGTCTTTCATACATTTATGGTGACCCATTTTAATAAATTGTTCCTGAATACACAACCCCGTGCCATCATTCCCAACCTCAAATCTAAAATTTCCCCAAGTCGTCAATCAAGTACTGAAAAACTATACTTTATGATTTGAAGCCTCATGGAATCTCATTACATCAAACCCTCCTCATTGTAATTTAACTAAACTCGTTCATCACCTCAAATATTTCAACGTAAGGTCCATGGACCCGTACTTACCCCTTCGCAACCATAAAATTCCTAAGTGCAATACCTTATTATGCCTTTCGCAAATCCAAGAGTACCAAATCTTACAATCCATGTACCTTACCACGCATAAGTACTCCCAAGTCATTTTTATTTAAAATACTCAACTATTCTATCCAACTGTCAACACTTCGACATAGTCTACTACCACGTACAGAGTCCCAGCTTGAAAATATGACTCCAACTCTTCTGTTGTAGATGCTTCTTATTATCAACCAATTCTCATCAATCCTCAATCGCAAAGTGTCATTGGCTCTTGCCATACACCAAGTAAAATTTGCCATCGATTCTTTTCTCACTCATACTCATAACTTTTACATCCTATCTAAAGGATTTTATACAATGTCACCATATCCCGCACATGTTTCAAGTAATCACGATGCTTCAAGTTCAAGTGTTACGAACCTTGATCCTCCAAAACTGATAGTAAGATGACTTTATCTTACTTTTCACCTGCCATAATCCATTCAAAAATCAATTTTAATGTCAACTGAAAATCTCTCCGACCCACTCATGGGGTGAATCGAAATGTGGTACATCTTTTAACTAAGTTTCGATTCATAGCCGAAAATCTGATCCTGCGTCCTCATCATAGTGACACATTATTTGCTATTCAATATGATGTCATATCAGGCCACACATTTTCGCATTCAAGAACGCATTCTCACCATTAGTGAGAAAATAAAAGAACAAGATTAAGATATTAATCTGAGAAAACTCGCATGAAAATAATGAACAAGATACCAATCGAAATGAACTAGCATGAAAAGAGAGAAAGAAGTGAAGTTTTCCTAAATATCCCATAGCCTCTCAAAGATAGGTATAGACGTCTAAGTACCAATCTGCAAGACTCTACTAGACATTATTCTTATACTCGTGAGATCAGTGAACCTAGAGCCTTGATGCCAACTTGTCACGACCAAATTACGGGTCATGATGGCACCTACACTATCCCTCTAGTAGGCGAACCAACCACAAAATCATTTAATCAAATTAATGAAATAAAAGCAGAATAATGAAGAATTAATACTAGTACTGAATTTTCATAAAAATGCTTAAGAACATCAAGTACTAGAATATTACATTCTCCAAAAACATGTCTTACTCATACAAGCGCATCTAACAAATATTACAACTTGAAAAAACTGAACAACAACATATATCTTGGAAAATCTTACATAAACAATAAAATGGATGGATACCCAGGGTTACTGATAGGATGGATAGCTCACCCTAAAACCTCCAAAGATTAGTCTGGGGTAAGAACTGGAAAAAGAAACTGCATCTGCATTGATATAAGTCGAGCTTCATCAAATATTCCCACACAAAACCGAGCTAAGGAGCTTGAGGACCTTCGAAGCATATGCATAAAGATGGAAAATTGGGAGCATGCTTTGGAGGAAATTGAGGGATTCAATCTACTTAAAGTCAAAAAAGCTCAATGTTATTTGAGTCTAGATCTGAAAGTTCAAGTTATTTGAGTCATCTACCATTGTTGGATTGAAGAACTTAAAGTTGGGTTTTGAAGAATTCGTGGTATTTTGAGCTTAAAAAGTATTGGGGTTTGTTCTCTAACTTGAGAGAAAGCCACATATAAAATTTGGGACCATTGCAAGTTGATTTGAAGAATTCACTATTGTTGGGTTGAAGAACTTGAAAGCGGGTTGTAGAAGAAGGGAGATTTGGAGCTTAAAACCTATTGAATTTTGTTCTTCTAGTGAACAAGGTATAGAATCCAAATTTTGGGGTAATTCCGAGTTGATTTGAAGATCTAAAAATCTTAAATGTTCATGTTTTCTTGAGAATCTTTATATCTTCTTGTTGAAGAAGAAACAAAAAGTTTAATTGGATCCAAAACCCCAATCCAAAGTTTTGAAAAAGTGTTTTTCAAACCCAAAAGAATAAAAACTAAGTTAAGTGGTCCAAGAATTTTTATACAATTCTTAATCCTAGATTCTTCATATTTTAAAAAATTACAAAAATATGAAAATTCAATAACTTCAAAAAAATATTGTTGTTGTTGGATTTGAGTGGATACATTGATAGATTTGAGTTTCTAGAAGTTATATTTATCAATCCCCAAAGTTCAAGCTATTTGGAGGTGTCTTGGGTTAAGTCACCATTCAAAGACCTTCAAGCTTTGAAGAACAACAAGTGGATCTTGTGATTTGAAGAGCAATTGATTCCGAAAATTATTGGGCTTTGTTCTCCTTGTTGAGAGGAATCTACATCTAGAATTTGGAAGAATTCAGAGTTGATTTGTCCATAGCAAGAATTTTGGTTGTTCTTTGTTATTTGTCCCTGTTCTTCATTTTTCTTGACGAAGAAGATGACAAAAGAAGGGGTTGATCCAAAATTTAAAGTGAAAAGTTGACAAAAGTATTTTTGAGGTAAAATTTTAGTTTTTTCACTTCTAATTCCTTTATGATTCTATCCCATTTCTTTTCTGTGATCTTCTAAGGTAATTAGCTTTAGCAGTTGATCCTACTTAAGGTAAATTAGTTTTTGTGTCCATATTTTCTTTTGGGCTATTTCTCTTCGTGCTTTTTTCTCATTTTTACTTCGTAGTTAATTTTTTTGGTTCGAGTCCATTAGCTTAATCGAGTCATATGTTCTTCATTTGACAAAGATCCATTCTAACCAAGAGTGGAATTATGCACCTTGTGAACCACCGGATCGAAACAGGAATCAACATTAGCCGACCCAATCGATAGGTAAAAGGCAAGAGAGTGTGAGTTTATTTGAGTGGTGCTAGCCAAGCACAAAAGAGTGTAAACACGAGTGTGGTAAGATTCATTTACTACTAACTTTTTTGTTTGTTTTTAAGTGTTCTTAAACAGGTACAATGACGATGGAGAAGAAAACTCATGTTCCTATCGAGGAACCTACACTTGTTGATTTGATGAATATGTTGCTTCTCTTGATAGTCAAATGGATCACCTAGAGGGAAGGATAGAAACCGCGGAATGTAAGGTGGAACAATGAAGAGAGCTTAAAAGAAGATGTAGCTAAATGCTCATGGGGGTATGTAGTGTTATGGGATTCTGTCTTATGAGTGATGATTCCTTTCGCCATATATTCATTGCCTCTAATGTGATGAAATGGTTGGGCTTATCTTTCTTGAGGAGGAAACACCCTTATTATGATCAAAAAGGGAAATTGAGTTGATAAAGTGGTGAAGATATCATTCTCTTGTGGAGGCTACGAAGAGGAAGTTTGGTATGACGTTCTCCCTTTGGAATTTTGTGACTTGTTTTTAGGACTTGATTGGTTTGAAATTCATGGGCTAACATATGTAAGAGAGTGGCACAAGTATGCAGTGTACAAATGTGGAAGACTTCTCTTTCCACGACCTCTTCCACATGAAACAAGAAATGAAAGGTTACAAAAATCTCCTCATATGGAAACCTTGTCAACCAAAGAAAATAAGAGAGATACCCCTCGAGAAGTTACATGGAAGCTTGAAGTGAAGGGTCCTCTTAAACCATCAAAGGAGATCTCCCATCTCTAAAGAACTTGAGAGACAAAAGATTGAGAGAAGTGAGAGAGTGTAAAGTGGTAACTTAAGAGTGGAAAAAGGAGAGGATGTGTGGAGTGACGTGAGGAAGTTGCCACTATCTCAATCTAACCTTTTTACTTTTTCAACTTATTGTGTAGACTCTTTTGTAGGTATTTAACGAAATTTATTATTAAAGGAGTCTTCATGTGAAGAACTCCTATGCATGAAAGAAATAATGGAGACCAAGAACATTTCTTCAATTTGGTCAAGTGAGCTTACCATTGGTAGCTCAAGGTAAAGAGGGTCTTTTGAATGAATATCAATGTAAAATGGCTTCTCCTAATACTCTTACTTCTTTGAATGATTTTGATGTTGATGTTAGTATGAGTGATAGTTTGCCATGTATTGAGCTTAATAATTCCTTATCATGTGTTGATCATGTCATTATCAAGAGTGCTCATACACTAGTTGATTATTTTAATGACCAAATTGATTCTTCTGGGTAAGATCGATTTGTGTTCACCTAGTGTTGACACTTGTGATTTGAATGATAGTACGTTATTGTGTGATAGGAATTATTCTTTTCCATATTTTGACAATGTTATTATCGAGAGTGCTCATACACTAGTTGATCCTTTTGATGACCGAATTAATTATTCTAGAAAGATCAATTTGTGTTCATCTAGTGTTGACACTTGTGGTTTGAATGATAGTACATCATAATGTGATAGGGATGATCAAACGATAGCTGACTCTAATTGTGGTAACCATGTTAGTAATTTTTGTGAGCTTGACATGCTACCAACTAGTGTTGAAATTTGTGTTGATAAACTTGGTTGTAATGTTAATCCACTATTCGAGGAATATTATGATGTGCTTAATGAACCTCCGATTAGTGATGATGTTGATAAAATTGGTCATTTGAATGAATGTGAAATTCAACCCTTGTTAGTTGCATATAAAAATGAGTCTTTTGATCTTGCTTTAGTGACAAGTGATGAGATCCAAGATTGTGGTGGTGATGTGTGTCATGTAGATAGTCATGTGAAGGAGTATTTTGATAAAGAAGGTGATGCTTATTTTGAAATTGTTACTTCTTCCTTGTGTATTCCAAATCCTAGTAGTATGCTTGGTTGTGCCTTTGAATCTAATAGATGTACTACATGTGCAGACACCATAGATGAAGGTATTCTAAGTGACACCTTTCTTTATTATTTGTTTTCACATGATGAGGGACATGTTTGTGATGAGTTTTGAGGTCTTGACTTATCAAAAGAAAAGGCATCTCTAGTTGAGGAGGAATTAACTCGTTAGATTATTTGAGGAATCCAACTAATGATTACTATTCATTTAATGATCTTTATTGTGAGCCTTTGTATAAGTCTCCACCTATTTATGATAATGACATCCATGTATGACTTAATTCTAGTGACCTCTTAGGATCTAATCCCTTCCTTGATGAAAATGCTATTGAGGAGAGTTATCTTGGTGCTAAGAGTATACTGTCATCTTTGAGTAGTCCTATGTCGATAATTGAATTTGACCTTCATGTCGTGAGTGATTTTGGTGACTTAGGCTATATTGATGATATTCCTTTGGTAGATACTTTTTTGCCATGTTGTTGTCTTGTGGGTCTTCTTGTATTTGGAAGGAGACACATGTGTCCAATGGAAATTTTATACTTAAGTTTACATTAAGTGACACTTTTCTCTACTACTTATTTGCCTATAATGATTCTCATTGTGAGAGTTCATGTCTTGTTGAGCTTTCCAAGGTCAAGGTGAGTAGTTCTTGTGTAATATCTTGTGGCTATGCCTTAGTGGTACTACTAAATTCCTTGGTATACATGTTTTTGAGTGTCCTAAAAGGCTATGCCTATCCTTTTGACCTCGGTGATGATTTAAATTGTTGTGACTTGATGAAAGTACCTTTTTGGAATTGGTCTAGTGTGCTAACTATAATGTTAAAGCTTCATGGTTATCTTGCACTTAGCCATGTGGTATTTCATACTTGTCTTGATCAAGAGGGTAACTTGTGATTTATGAGTTCCATATTCAATATGGGCTTGCTTGTGTGGATTCTTAAGCCTATCTCGCCCTTTATTTTACCCTTTTTCCGAATTTTCTTCAAAGATCAACATTTTGACTTTTGCTTAATGGATATTTTCTTTGTTGAGTGTCTTGATGTTTGGTTATACCATAAGAGTATTCCTTTTGAGATTGACATGACTAACCCCACCTTAGTGGTATGCTTTAGTGGTTGGCATTTGCTTGTAATTTATTTGTGTTGGTAATCCCTTAAATTTGAGGACAATGTTTTTTCAAGAAGGGGAGAATTATACAAGATGAGCTTTCATCAAAGCTTCTGACACAAAGCCTAGATAAGGAGCTTGAGGACCTTCGAAGCATATGCATGAAGATGGACAATCGGGAGCATGCTTTGGAGGCAATTGAGGGATTCAACCTACTTGAAGTCAAATAAGCTAAAGTAGTTGAAGGAGAGAAACATTGAATAGGCTATAGATGTCAAGGCTGAAGTCGAAGTAAGAGGAGAGTGGTTATTGATGCAAAAATACTATTCTTTAAATACAAGCCATCATCTATAAATAAGACCAAGGATGAGTCTTATTTCATTAAGGTTATTTTTGTAATAGCTATAGTAGTCTTCTTAGCCTAGTTAGTATAAATACTATACTTACTATTTCATTAACTTATATTTTGATGAATATGAATAGCAATGTTGTTCTCTAGAGAGAGACTTGAAAGAAGCTTGGTGAAGCTTTTGTTGATTGTTTGTTTTGGAAAAGGGGGTTACTTGAGATTACTTGTAATTCCCTTGAGGTCCACTTCATAGGTTAGGTGCTTGTTTATGGATATTCAATTGATGTCTTAAGCTTTAATATAGTTTTTGGTTGTTTTTTATTCCTTTTCTTGTGTCTACCTTCTATCTTTAATTTCTTGTTATTTCTTCCGCATTCGATATTGTATCATGCATCGAAATAAAAATGCAACAAGTGTAGTATGATTACACAACGTACCCGCATAGACATCATAGGCCGAAAATGACAGAAAATATGTAACACATATAAAATTTGAGTCTACTTTACATATAATATTAATTCAGCTTATTTCTTGTCTAACACTTGAACCTTTTCAGAACATGGATAATTGACGGAGCATACAAGTGAAGAAAGATCATTTACATCATAGTTAATCACGTTTGAATTCAACATAGTTCAAAAGCTCAGATTGTTCCTCATAAGTTCACCTTAAGTCCATCCGACTCTAAAAACACCTTAAAGTTCACTTTTTATCAGATTAATGTGTAAATACTTATCCTTTTCTTAAATATGAGAACAAAGCTTGAGTGTATCCACTAATCAATGGAATATGTGGAATGAAATCACCAAATTGAATAAGAATGAGATAAATGCAATGTTATGCACTGCAATAATGTGCAATTTAACTGGCCATTTCCAAACATGATATACACATGCAACGGTACGTAGCCCAGTAGTCATGACCCATGGGGAACTCGCGAAGTCCATAAACCGCTCACGACCATCCGACATGATCCCTCAGACTAGTTGAGCCTCATATCATATCATTTCAAATCATGTTTCTCATCCATCATATTAAAACATATCGCATCAAGTCATATCATATCAATTATATCGAACACCTAGAATAATTTCCCGTCGAGCTGTCAAATATCATTCTTACCTCTTTTTTGGGCCCTATCGGACAAAATCGCATATCATATAAAGATCATCTGTATCACAGTATTGATATGAATGAATGTGTGCATGCATTATGTAAATCAATTATCATGGAAGCATGAGATGAATGATCATCTACATAGGAAATGAAAAATCAAGTGCCTCAATACCATCTATTCCACAATGTTCCCAAAGATCAATCTTTCCACATACATCAGACATATAGAGTGATGAGATACGTCAATTTACACACCAAGTATAAGTTCAATCACATCTATCATAGCCCACATAACAGTCATCAATACCAATCTAAGTGAAATTATCCCCCACAACAAGATACATTGGTACCCACAAATTCTATTCCCCAGTTAGCGTTAATAGAATCTATCAATCAGTGTGAATACAGTGAACTGGTATCGAACAAACCACCTGGGAAAGGATGATCGAAAGGATTTCCGGAATTAGAACAACCTCTCTTTACTAATATCCAAAGGAGGGCAGAGCTTCAACAAAGGTTGGCGTTCTATTTCATTGGAAAGAATGAGCGCATGCACCTCCCACTCTTTTTGGGGATCCTGGAAAAGCAGGTCCTCGTGGAAAAGAGGGTCGAGGCGGCATTGGTGCGGGATGGGTTTCCCGCCCATATAGTTCTGGGTTAGTCTGTCATGCCCAAATCTAGGGAGGTGTGGCTGGAACTCGATGCCATACTTGACCCCAAGCGTACAACTATGTAACTCATGAAATGTGCATATAACCAATAATCAAGGTTGACAAGGCCATACTCTCTCTATAATATAGATAACTATCTCAGCATAAACGGGAATCACCCCGACATAAATCTATGTGGGGTGACAATGCCACCATGAGTGTCTAAACAACAAAATCCAAAATAGATATATACAATGGCCGACAAGGCCATCATGATGACATACTGAACATATAGGACATGTCTACAAGCCTATAGAGATGATGCAACTAAACTGTAGTCGGGACAGGGCCTCGGCCTACCCATTATGTCTATATATACTACATAACTCCAAGACTTTGAACTTGGTAACTCGGATGAAGTGGAGCTTACCAATCAAGCTAGAACTCAGCAACGTCTATTGAGAAGGCATGTCTATCTGTCTGTCAGGACATGCATTCATAAAATGTAGCGTCCTCCAACAAAAGAGACATTTGTACGGAATAATATACTGAATATGTAAGGCAATTGAAATACCGAAATAAAAACTGGTGTAATTATAGTATGTTGAGTATAAACTGAGGGGTCAATGATAATATGGAGTATACTTACCTATCTCTGACTTCTATCAATAGAATAACACTGAATTAACTATACGACCTCTTATAAGGCTCGGTGTGTATGTGAATAGCCCCGAAGGCAAGTGTATGTATAGTCCTGTAGGAAAGTATGTGTATAGCTCCGAAGGTAAGTGTATGTATAGCCCCATAGGCAGGTGTGTGTATAGCCTTGAAGGAAAAATGTATGTATAGCTCCGTAAGGAAGTATATGTATAGCTCCAAAGGCAAATGTGCATTCATATAGCCCCTGTCACGACTCAAAATCCATTTATACCATGAGGGCACCTACCCTAACCCATAGGCCAACCCCTAACATCTAAACATCAAATATATAAGTAAATGCGGAAAAAATTAAGAAAACAACATATTATTAAGCCTTAGAACTTGATACATAAACCTTGAAAGAAAATCTCAAAATCTGGTTGTCATGAGTACAAAGCTACCAACTAGAATAGAAGTTTGAAATGATATACAAATCACTGTATGAAATATAAAGAACAGAAAGGTAAAATAACAAGAGGGAGAGTTCCAATGACGGGACAGTGTTTGCGGCTCACCCTAGACTCCCAAGAAGATCTCTAAGTGTCGCATCTAAGCTCCTCCGCTGGCATCCCGATCAGTATTTGCACATAGAGTGCAACAAGTATAGATGGAGTATGGGAAACACGTGTACCCAGCAGCATCGTCGATCGACCCTAACTATAGCAGTGGCGAGGTCTGGTACTCCCAGTACTTCTCCTCTTGCTTAGTTCGTCAAATTATATAATTTCTAAGTAATTCAACCATTTAAATAAAGATCCTACAACCACACAAAGTCATAAAGTTCATTGCTCTTCGAATAACATTATAAAGTTTCTATTTACCATAATTAGGATAGATGTTTTAATAAAATTCCAACCTTCACCAAATCGGCATTTAAGTCCTCGAAGATTACCTCTTTTCATTAAGTAAGTTCTACTCGTAAGGGTTCAACCCTTTCACGAATTAAGGCACGATCACTGTCAAGTTTCAATCTTTTATCCAAACAAACAAGTTTACCATTAAAGGTTCAATCTTTTAGTTCTTATACTAAGGAACACGTAGAGATCCCATCTCTATAACATTTCTAGCAATCCAAGTCATAAAGATCCCATCTTTATATCATCACCATACCATCTTATATTTCCTATTTACATCAAGTGTAAGTTACAAAGTGCTAGGATTTTATTCCTTAAAGGTCACTTGATTATAAAGTCTACCAGAATTCAACTCCGAGTACACACAACATCAAATACATATCAGGAATATGAATGAAATGCAGATGATATGTATGCATGTATGCAATGGCCACATGTACTCGGTATACATACACTTCTTCAATAGCTATCACGTGACCCACATGGGACTCATGAGGTCTATATACCCATCCAATCCCATCGGATACCAGCTCTATGGCTGAAGTGTCATCATCAGCCATACTCTTGTATCATGTACCATGGCCAATAACCGGCTTCCTAAGCCTCTTTCCTCAGTATCTCAACAGTTCAAATGCCAGTATGATGTATATGAATGATATAGATATGAGTATACCACGCAATCAACATAAGCAATGCAATCAATATTAATAATTTATTTTCAAGTATTTAGATGATATGTAGAGTGATGAATGAATAACAAGTCAAATAAGATATCAAACATGCCTTTGAACCCAAATAATCAGCAATCATACCAACCTAAGCGGATTTATGCACCGCGCTCACGACCCGAAGGGCTAAATACATAATCTCAGTTAAATATATCAAACTAGTTAATTAATTACCCAAATTAAGTTCATCGGTGCACGTATTAGTGCTCATCACCTCACTAATATGGGACCCACAATTCTCAATTACTCCCATTAATTCATTAACAACGTATCAACACATAAACGCTATACTAGAGTCTGGTAAGTCTCAAATTGCCTTATTCGAAGCCGAAGAATCACGCAGCAGCTTTCCTCTTCCGTTGAGCCTCCTCACGAGCCCACTATGGTCATTTATATTAACTATATGAGATTACGAGTCTATCGATGCCCATAATTCTAAACAATTCTAGAATTCCCATGTTAAACTACAAAGGAACCCCAGGCCCACATTAACAAAATACGAACTTTATCGCTCATATAGTTTCATAACATGCTAGATAGACATAATCTCAAGTTAATTTAATAACTAAGCCTAATTGGATCCTTAATTCAAGAATTGGATAAAGCCCCACTTCATCCATAAACACCCCTTTAATCAAGTATACAACTCTCTTATTCTCTCAAGAACCTATAACTAATCTTCCCCAATTTACATTAACATAATAACACCATTAAGGGACCTTATATCATGGAACCAAAGCATAAATGATGGAAATCTTCACCTCAAACATGAATTCACTCTTGAACTTCAGAAACTCTCCCCTTGGAGCTATAGGTTCGAGAATTTCTATATTCGGAAATTAGACTGACTTAGGAATTATATATACCACCTGATCCATTAATTTTGCCCTAGTAGAATCGACCTCGTTAGCGCAGACTCACTCCCGCATAAATCAACCTCGTTGAGATGGTGTAACTTGACATCTCGTCTCAGCGTAACAGCAAACCCAAATCCGCAGAGGCGCAACCGCCCTTACGGAAGTACCATCCGCCAAAGCGGAAAATCAACAGATTTCGTTACCCTGCTTCTGCGAGCCTGCATGCCACTGAGGCGGACACGCATGAGTGAATAGAAATGTGTCTGAGGCGGACACCAGATCACAAGAAACAACCTAATATTCCACCAAAACCCCGAAATACTCCCAAAACCCCAGACACAAACTAGGCATTCTCCCATACGGTAACAATGCTATGAACTCACACGTACCCTCGTATTTTCCATTTAATTGAGCTAAGGTATGCTTTTCAAAAGTCAACCTTGAGTCAAACTATCCAACTCTAAGGTTCTAATTTTGGATTTTTCATCAGAGCCTCATATAAATGGACCTTAGAATCCGTGCCACCCATCCCCGCGTATCACAAACCCCACATAGAGTCTATGGAAAGAGTAAAATATTTAAATAGAGGTCTTAGGCTAAAAACGACTGGATGAGTCGTTACATCAGATACCAATTAAACAAATATTTATCCTCGAACAAAGAGAAACAAAAAGGGAAACATACCAGAAGTAGTAAACAAGTCAAGATATCTGCTCTGCATTTTGGACTCTATCTTCCAAGTTGTTTCCTCAACTGGATGATGCTTCCATTGAACCTTCCTTACATGCTTGTCCAAACTAACCACATGCTCCTGCTCAAACTTCATGTTCTGGTCAAGCAATATAGAGTCCCACTGGATAATATAAGAATTGTCGGTATGATACTTCTTCAACATAGGCACATGAAAAAACAGATGAACGTTTGAATCACCTGGTGGAATAGCCAACTCATATGCCACCTCCCAAACTCTCTAAAGAGTCTCAAAAGGTCCAATATACCTTGGACTGAACTTTCCACTCTTGCCAAACCTCATCACACCCTTCATGGGCGAGACATTCAGAAGAACTCTATCACCAACCACATACTCTAAGTCTCGAACCTTCCAGTCTGCATACTCCTTCTACCTGTTCTAAGATGCAATGAGCTTATCCTGGATCACCTTCACATTCTCTAAGTAATCTCTCAATAGATTGGTACCCTAAGGTCGGACCTCGAACGCATAAAACCAACTAATCGAAGATTGACATCTCCTACCATACAAGGCCTCAAACGGTGTCATACTAATACTAGAGTGATAGCTATTGTTATACGCAAACTCTGTCAAAGGTAAGAGCTAGTCCTAATGACCATCACAATTAATCACACAGGCTCGTAACATATCATCCAAAAATTGAATAGTCCGCTCAGACTGACCGTCGGACTGAGGGTGAAATATTATACTGAGATCCAACCGAGTACTTAACTCCATCATCCTACCCCACCAATAGTGCTTCTTCAAGTCATGGTACATCTTAGTAGTACCTAGATGAATCAAATACCAGAGCTGTGGGCCTCCTCTATAATCAATCTGGTCAAGTCACCCACACGAGGAACGCATACTCTACCCTTGATCCTCAATACCCCCTCAATATCAATCACAACCTCCTTAGCTTCTCTACTAATCACCTTATCTCTGATTTTGCACAACTTTACATCATCATACTAGTGGGTTCAAATCTGATCCAAAAGAGATGACCTTACCTCCACACAAACCAGAATTCTACCCGAATTCAAAATATTAAGCCTCACAAATGGTTGGCTAGAGACTTGACCTCTAATGCCAAATGACGTTGAGAAATGATCAAATATGCTAAACTCCCCATGTTGACTGCCTTTTAGCTCAAGGCATCCACCACCATATTGTCCTTGTTTGGATGGTACAAAATAGTATAAAATTGCCATGTCATAGTCTTTCGACAACTCAATCCACTAACTAGAATTCAAATCCCTCCGATTAAACACATGTTGAAGACTGTGGTGGTCGGTATACACCTCACAATAAATGCCATACAAGTAATGCCTTCAAATCTTCATAGCAAACACGACGGCAACCAACTTCAAATCATGAACATGTTAATTCTTCTCATTCACCTTCAACTGCCTCGATGCATAAGTAATAACCTTACCCTTCTACATCAACACACAACCCAACCTAATCTTAAAAGCATCACAATACATAGTAAAGTCCTTTCCTTCCACCGGAAGGAATAAATTTGGGTTGTGGTCAAAATAATCTTAAGCTTTTGGAATCTCTCTTCACATTGGCCGGACCATTGAAAAGGCACCTCCTTCGGAGTCAAATGCGTCAGTTAAGAAGCGTTAGAAGAGAAATCCTTGACAAACTAGCGATCGTAGCTAGAAAGATCCATAAAAATCCGAATCTCTATCACAACAGTCGGTGTAAGACAATCCCTTACTGCTTCTATCTTTTTTGGGTCAACCATAATCCCTTCCTTGGATACCACGTGCCCCAAGAATGTCACAGAACTCAACCAAAACTCACACTTTGAGAACTTAGCATACAATTTCTTCTTCTTCAATAACCCGATGACCACTTTCAGATGCTGCTCATAGTCCTCCCGACTCTTCGAATATATCAAGATGTCGTCAATGAACACAATCACAAAGAAATCCAAATATGGCTTGAATATCCCATTCATCAAATCTATGAACGCTGCGGGGGAATTGGTAATCTTAAAGACGTCACCGAGAACTCATAATGACCATAATGAGTCTGGAAAGCCGTCTTCGGAACATCCTTGGCCTGGATCTTTAACTGATGATACCCAGACCTTAAGTCAATCTTCGAAAACACAAAAACACCCTGAAGCTGATCGAATATGTCATCAATACGAGGGATTGGATACTTGTTTTTTAAGGTGACCTTGTTCAACTATCTGTAATGAATGCACATACACATCGTGCCATCATTATTCTTCACAAACAAGAAAAGAGCACTCCATAGAGATACACTCGGTCGAATGAAGCCCTTACTGAATAAATCCTGAAGCTACTCATTTAACTCTCTCAACTCTGCTGGAGCTATATGGTATGGAGGAATAGAAATGGGTCGAGTACTCGGCTTGAGTTCAATATAGATGTCGATATCTCTGTTTGGTGGAATACCCGGTAAATCTGAAGGGAAAACCTCAGCAAACTCACTAACTACCAGAATGGATTCAACGGAAGGAGACTTCATACTCGTATCTTGAATATGAGATAGGTATGCCAAATAAACCTTATCTACCAACTTTCTAGCCCGAATGAAAGAAATGAACTTCTTAGGATCAGGGCTAGGAGCGCCTCTCTACTCTAACCTTGGAAGTCCAGGCATCACTAATGTTATTGTCTTATAATAATAGTTGAGAATCTCATAATACGGTGATAATCAATCCATCCCCAAAATAATGTCAAAATCAACCATGTCTAATATGACCAAATTTACCCAAGTATCATAACCCATAAAAGTAACCAAGTAGTCCCAATAGTCTCGATCTATGACCACAGAATCACAAACTGATGTAGGCACACAAATAGGGACATCAAGCATATCACAACACATATCTAAATCACCAGAAAAGTAGGCAGACATATATGAGAATGTAGACCCCAGATCAAATAACACTGAAGCATACCGATAATAGACTGAGATGATACATGTGATAACCGTGTCCGATGCCTCAGCCTCTAGTATACCCGAAAAAGTATAACAACGAGTGTGTCATCTCTCAAACTAAGTACTTTGTTGGCCACTTTAGCTTGTATGAGCTCCATCTCTCCCTGACTGGGATCCACTATGACCTGTTTGATACCACGACCTTACTAGGATCATATTCGGCTAACCTGACCACCACCTTTAGATGGTTGTGCTAGCGTCCTGGGTGCACGAGATGCACTCGATACAGATTTGGGGCAGTCTCTCTTGAAATGTCCAATCTCACCACAGTTATAAAAAGTCCTAGATATTGAGGCCTGCTAAATAGAGATAGAAGAACCTGAACCACCATGATCAGAATACCGAGACTGAGAAACCCTCGAGCATTGGCCCCCATCATAACCACTCTACCCCGCAAAGACACCATCGATAATCTGAAGGGCTTCCTAAACCGATTGCCCATGCTACGACTGTTTATATCTACCCTCTGCCAATAACCACGAGAAGTAGATCCACTAAACTATCCCTATCGCCTCACCCTCTTATCAGACTCATAACTGGGCATCTTGCCCCTCAAAGACTCCACCATCCTCACATGCTCAGCTATAGTCTCAAAAGAAGCCCCAACGGCCATTAGTCGTAACATAGCCAACCGAAGGGAATACTCAAACCTTTCACAAAACATCTCACACTCTTTGCCTCTGTAGGTTGCAACAGCGCTGCATAGCACGGTAAGGCGTGGAAGCGAGTCTCATAATCTGCAACTAAAGAACCCCTCTATTCAATCCTCTAAAACTTATCACGCTTGCTCAGACGCAAGCTAAGAGACATATATTTCTCTAGAAATATCCGATAAAACCTAACCCATGACAGTTGAAGTGATCCCGCTGGTCGACAGTTAATATAAGCTTTCCACCACTATTTAGCTTCTCCCAAAAGCTGTAGGGCCACAAAACTAACTTTGTGCGACTTGATGATACCTAAGGTATGCTACCTCTCATGACTGCTCCTAATAAACTAATACATATCCTTCTTGGGATAACCATAGAATACCAGAGTTTCATGTTCGAAAAGTTCTCCCAAATCTTCCGCTCATTGCAAGTCATAGCTTTCCCTGCAATCGATCGAGGACCAAACTCTGGAGCAATAACCTCATTAATACGGGGCATTGACATTGCCGTTGGTTGAACCCCGGGAGTATGAAACTCGAGAGTCTGAGTTTGTCCCTATCCCACACGGGTATGAGAACCTCCCAGAGTAGTTGAATACATGCCCGTTTGGGTAAAACCATTTACACATACAACAATCTGACACACATAACATGTAGAATCGGAGTAGCAATAAATCCAGGCTGATCCTGGGCTGGCCCCATCTCCTTCTCAAGTAACTCATCCCGAGGCTCAACAACCCTCTAAGGGAAAACTGATCTAGAATGAGTTTGATGGACTCTTTATGCCCCACCCTAAATTGGTGCAGCTCATCGGGATCCACCTCATCCCCGAGCACGTCTTATACAGCGACCATGCACTACAGGTGTCAGTGTCTCCTCCCTCGCTTCATTGGCACAAGTCCTCACCATCTGTGAGAGAATAGGAACAAAGGTCAGATATCAATTTGATTCAACTAAGCACGAAAGGAATGAAGAAAGTAAAATTTCTTAAATATCCCGTAGCGTCTGAAATATAAGTACATACATCTCCGCACCGATCCGCAAGACTCTACTAGACATTGCTTTTGTATTTAAGACTGTTTAACTTAAAGCTCAGATACCAACTTTGTCACGACCCTTTTTAGGGACCATGGTGGCACCTACGTATTTCCACCAGAAGAATAACCACTCCCAATCATTCACATGATAAATATAAGGAAAATCGGAAAGATAACAAAATATACAATCACTGTCTAATGATATATATACAGAATAAGGTCTGAGATATAACAAAACTCCCAAAATCTGGTCAATCATACAAGAGAAATAATAAATCTGATACAAGTCTGAATATGGCACGCAGGACAAAAAAAATCGATAACATGTAAATCTGAACATGTCTCTTGATCATAAATAAAAGACAAGATAAGATAGATTATCCAAGGCAGGCTGAAGGTAGTATCTCACCCTGAATACTAAAGTTTGCTCGCTCGAACTCACACTCGAGCTCGAGAACTGGTAGTGGGATCAATATCTACACCAGAAAAGATTTAGCAAGTATAGTATGAGTACATAACGTACCCCCATAGGCATCATAGGATGACAATGATGGAAGATATGTAAAAAGAGATAAATACCAAGTTGACACCAAATAACCCTATACTAGTAGTTCAATAACCCAATTACTATTACAATATTCAAGAATGGTTCACATAATCAACATAAGACCTTGTTCATATAAGATTTCATATTCACATAAGTCACCCAGTTTCAGAATAGTTTGATAACATGATTCCAAGTATCAATGAATAATTAACAATCCTTCTTTATTCAGGAATTCAATCAAGTTATCAATAACCAATCCAACACTTAATTCAACAACAAATAATACATGAAATGATATGAATGCAATACATATGCCAGGTACCTTGATCCTCTAGTATACAGGCGCTCATGTTTTTATTATGAAACGCACACCCATGGGAGACCCGTAAAGTCTATAAACACCATAAGGAATTTCCCATCGGAGCCCAGCTCTTGGCTGAATAATAATTGTTGTATGCATGCAACCCATCCCATCGAGTATCATCATCATCATCTTAGTGTTGCCATAATCTTATAAGTATTCTCACCTTTCTGATCTCTTGGACCCATAATATTTCCATACCACTCTCATATCAATATCTCAGAACCATGAATGTATGAATGCAAATGATAATATAAGGCAAGAAATGTATATCACATGCTTCCAAGAATTCAACAACATAACAATCCAAGTACAATTCAAGATATCATATTGAAAGGTGTGATGAATAAACATACAATAGATAATATGGAAACAAGCCCAATCAATCAGCAGTCGGAACCAACATAAGGTTACTTCCCCAAATCAAACATCATCACAGTTCAACACTGGTACCCACTTAAATGTTCATCACAAATGTTTGAAAGGGACCCCTAAATACGCCCAATACCCCACATTATTATAACTAATTAAGTACTTTTATAAGAGTCTAGTGAAAGTAAATCGTAGCCTACCTCTAGGCCGAGCTGGAGCCTCGAACAGTCAACACTCTACGACATCCTTGCCCTTCCGCTGCAACTCATGATAATCAAAGTCTAATCATGAACATACTGTTCGTTAATATAAAACTCACACACATACAAGGACATAATCCTTAACAACGTAAGACTTCCAACCCCAACCCCGGGCCCACATTGCCAAGACACGAACTTTAATATTTAAAAAACATCAATACACACTAGGTAATAGTATCCTTAAGTTAATTGAAAATATATACTCATTTGGACCTTCAATTGAACAATATACAAAAGCCTCAATGTGGATCCTTAGAACTTCCCCCAAATCAAAAGCGACTTCCATAATCAAATTAAACCTCACAGCATGATAATCTAGCATATTCCATCACTAGTTATTAATAATTAAAGTAAACTAATCCATAAACACCCCTTTAATCAAGTATACAACTCTCTTAATCTTACAAGAACCTATAACTAATCTTTTCCAATTTACATGAACATGATAACACCATTAAGGAACCTTAAATCATGGAACCAAAGCATAAATGATGGAAATATTTACCTCAATGATGAATTCACTCTTAACCTTCAAAAACTCTCCCCTTGCGGATCTAGATTTGAGAATATTTATTTTAGAAAATGAGACTGACCTTGGAATTAAATATACCACCTGATCCAGTGATTCAGCCCCAACGGAATTCACCTTGCTGGTGCGGACTCACTCCCTCATAAATTAACCTCACTGAAGCGATGTCACTTGACATCTCACCTCAGTACAACAGCGAACCAAAATCTGAAAGGCACAACCGTCCCTGCGGAAGTCCCATTCGCGAAAGTGGAAACTCAACAGATTCCCTTACCCGCTTCTGCGAGCTAGCCTCCCATCGAGGCAGACATGCAAGAGCGAACAAAAGTGTCGATGAGAAGGACACTAGACAGGAGATCACAAGAAACAACCCAATCTTTCACTAAACACTCGAAAAACTCCCGAGATCCCCCTGACACAAACCAAACATGCTCCCCCAAGGTAAACAATGCTATGAACTCACTCGTACCCTCGAATTTCCCATTTAACCGAGATAAGACATACTTTTCAAAAGAATCATTTGAAAAAACTAAATATCCAAATTTCATAAATAGCACCACAAAATACATTCGATTATCTTGGGAAGTAAACCAATGACTCGACTAAGTCATAAATGACCCTTCGAAGCTACCGGAAGTGACGATACTCGAAAACCGACCCATCTGCTCAAAAGTCAACCTTGAGTCAAGCCATCTAACTCTAAGATTCTAATTTTGAGTTTTTTATCCAAGACTCATATAAATGAACCTCGGGATCCGTGCCACCCATCTTCGCACATCACAACCCCACACAGAGTCTACAAGAAGGTTAAAATAGTAAAATAGAGGTCATCGGCTAAAAATAAATGGATGAGTCATTATACTGGGTTACTAGTTGATGGGTTGATTTAACTTTATGAGTATCTTCCGAATTTCTAACAAGCCCGTAGATGCTACTCTAACGCTTATATTCCTATGGCCATCATAAAATAACAAGAACACATTTTAATCTCCATATCCAACTAAGCAAGGCTAAATGGTATATTCCTATCCTCATTAGCGAAACGTATTACTACGAATAAGCTCTATTTATTCTTATTACATA
This sequence comes from Anisodus acutangulus, assembly GCA_029783415.1. Classification (NCBI taxonomy): domain Eukaryota; kingdom Viridiplantae; phylum Streptophyta; class Magnoliopsida; order Solanales; family Solanaceae; genus Anisodus; species Anisodus acutangulus. Next base: position 16,054,843 of record CM056507.1, on the reverse strand, counting down.
TGCAAATTTCGTATCTCTAGTTCATTATACACGCCACAAATAGTGTCTAACTGTTGGCCAGATAATCAAATAATTAAGATCAAGAATAAATAAATAACGCAAATATGGAAAATTAATAGATAAAATGATAATCAAACATCAACTTTCATGTTTGGGTCAAAATCCTACAATAAAAGAGTTTAGCTCCATATAGACATGGAGAAAAAACAACAAGTTATCCGAATAAAAAAGTAAAAATGAGTATTACAAATAAGAAGAGCTAAAATCCAATAATTCCGACCTCTGCGACGGCTCCAAACTCTCTCTAGGACAAAAGTTCTGAACTCAGGGTCAAAAGTATTCTCCAAAATTATGTAAAAGTGTGTCTTATGGGTTATTTATCAGAAGGCCCGTGACCCGGAACGGGAACCGGAACCGGACCGGACGGGCGGGCGGCGGCGCGTGTGTGGTCTTTTCTCGAACCGAAGCACATCTAGGTCCTCCCTCCTTTAAACACATGGGATACCCCTTGGGGTCCCAAACCCCAAACCAATTTCGAGTCTTATATACACAACAATTCTTTCTTCCTCTACCGATGAGGGAGAATTGAACACAACACCACACTTTCCATGCTTCAAACACCTCACTTCGTGGACCAATATCTCTTTCATTTCTCAATGAAATTTGACGATTCTTGGCCCTACGGTTATCTACGTACTTAGTAGATCATGCATGTGTGAAGAACCGAATTCTCCAACATACATAACACTAGTGTTTAAGCCATTAAAGTTGGTCGGCAACTCCCGCCAAAGGCAAATTTCCAACAAAAATACAATATTAAGCACATTTTATTATAATTAATACTTAAAAGACAATTAAAAGTACTAAAATGTGAGGGAATCAATGAATAAATATGTGATATTTAGGCCGAACATCGGACTTCACTTAGATATAAAAGATATCACCTGAGCTTATTCGTGCTAGTTTCTATTATGAACGTGAACGATGAGTTATGTGTGGAGGCCTTGATTTATGTGATCACGAGAGAGCCATTACGGATGCCTCGCTTTGTAGGAATAAGAGTTCTGTCATGGATCTCCTCACGTGACCATGTTGTTCTAATTGTCATGCTTGTAGAACCGCGTCACTGATCTTATGATCATGCTATATTAAAGTCCAGGTTTATGAGATCATGTTTTTGAATTTCATGTTTATAGATGGAAGTGAAATATTCATTACAATACTTTCTTGTGGAAATTTATTTTTTGGGGATTTAATTTGAGATAAAAGAATTGAGAAGATATTTCCTGGAAGTTTATGTTACTGATGGTCTTATCAATAATTCAAAATATCATCGCGTTGTGGTACATGATTTGAGTTCTTATCGAAAGAGAATGTTGCAACAAAGGTTGCTCTTCAAATGATAAAATGGTTTAAGGATACATGTCTTGAATTAAGGAATGTTTGACGGAGTTATTGGGTTTGCTATCATCATCCCAGTTTGGATTTTTATTCAGTGAGGTAATTGGTTTGGTTTTATTTTCTCTAGTTAAATCAGTTGGGTTACTTCATTCAGCTATATCGTGTCATATACTTGAAAGTCCAATCTTCAATTAGAATTGATAGTATGATCATTAGCTATAACACACTTCAGTTGAGTTTCATTCATTGTTTTGATGTCAGATCGTTAGGTGATCAAGTCGGGTTACTTGAATTCTGAAATGATTCGTGAGAATCAAATATGGATTAAGAATTTAGTCAATTCGAGTATTGTTTTTGGCTATAGTTCAGTGGATCATGGATGAGGTTCAATGTAACAATCTGTTTGGTCATTTTTAGTTAAAGATCCTTATTTGACTAAATTTCTCTTCTCGTGGACTCTGTGTAGGGTTTGGGACGCACGGGGATGGGTAGCACAGATCTCAAGGTGCCTTCATGTGATTTAAAAATCCAAATGAAGATTTTTGAAATGATAAATTATACCCAAAGTTGACTTTCAGGTATATGGATACATTTCTGGGTTCCGTCACTTTCGGTAGTTCTGGAGGGTCATCTATAACTTAGTTGAGTCATTAGTTTGCTTCCCGAGGCAATCATATATATTTTATGACTATTTTTGTGAAATTGTAAAATTTAGATATTTTGGGTGATTTCATAGAAAAGCATGTCTTAGCGAGTTGTATAAGAAATCTGAGTGCGCGAGCGAGTTTGTAGCACCTTTTATCTTGGGGTAGCATGTTTTATTTGCATATGGGGGGTCTCGGGAATATTTCGGGTCTTTAGTAGAGAATTGGCTAAGTTTTCTTGTTGTTGGTTTGTGGTGTGCTGTACCGGCGAGTTCTGGCCGCTTTTGCAGGTCTTCCTTTACGGAGGTTGGCTCGTAGATACGTACTTTTTGTGAATCTGAGGTTCCGCTTCTGTGAACATTTTCTCGTAGATGTGATTCGCCTCTGCGGAGTCATTTCCGCTCCTGCGTCCATCCGAGATTTAAGTTTTTCCGCTTTGGCGGCATATTTTCTACCGAAACGGAATTGCTATTTCCAAAATCAGAATTTAATGTCCCAAAATGATTTCACCTTCTCAAAATATTTTCTTGGTGTTAGATCTCGGTGGAGAGGGATTTCTTGGGTCATCCATCATTATTCTTCTTGGGGGTAAAGTTTTCATCTCTTTTCATTGATTAATTATCATTTGGGTCTTCTAAATCCTAGTATAATTCCTAATTTGGGAAAGATAAAGCATAGATTTTCATGCTAGAATAAGTGACTATGAATCATGATTTGGGGATTGATTAAGGTTTATATTGTTATGATTTTGTAACAAAGTGTTGGGTAATGATAGAAGATGATATTGCGATGGTTAATATGATATTGGAACCCTTTTTGAAATTGGGAAAAAACCTAGGGTTTGAATTGGGCTTTTTGCTTAAACATGAAATTGACAGTTGCTAAATCCGCCCAATTCCCCCTTCATGTGGTCCAAATGTGAATATTTTTCAAATTAATTTATGGATATGATTCTATAGTACGATATTATGTATAATTTTGATTTTGCTACTGTGGGCCCGAGGTCGATTGTGGGGTGAATCTTTGGATTGTTTTTAAGGACTAAGTCATTGTATTTGTATTAGATTACTTTTTAACATAGAATATATGTGTTAGACTATGAGTATTATGAGGCGCTTCAAAAGGGCAAGTCCTGCATCGATGATTGAGGTTCGTGGCATTTGTTTGGATCTGAGGTAGACTTCGGTTTATCTTTATTGACTCTGATAGAAATACGTAGTCATTATAAACGTTGAGGGGTATTGTGCATATTTGGGGGTCTCACCTTAGCGGATATGATAGATTTTTGGTTGGGTACTGGTGTTGAACTGCATTGATGGGTGATTTGGGAAAGGCTGATTCCAACTATTATTATTTGGGCGTGTCGCCATTATGTAGGCTTGTTGCCATTATTGATAATTGTTGTATTTATTCATTACATTGCTTCGGATACGAAAGAATGATCTACATGGAAATTACATGTTATTGAGTTTATGAAGCATGTGATATTCATCTCCTATATTTGATTGCATCTCATACATCCCGATTACTTGCCTTGTTATTGTTGCATTCATATACTCATGTTATTCTGATGATATTGAAAGTGGAGTGGTATGGGAATGCATTGGGTTTAATGAGACCAGAATGGTAAGGATGTTTTTGTGAGACAGCTGAAACACTGAGATAATGGAAATGATTGATATGGCTCGAAACGAGTCTTAGGCTCTAGCCAGGTACGCGTGTTGAATTTTGGCTGCCTAGGAGTGGTATATGAATGGCATGGGTCCCCTATGAGTCATTGTTCATAGAATTTGAATGTGTGTATACCATGTTATGAAAAGTTACCCTGCATTTACATTCATATCATAAATTTATTTATACATTGATTACTTGTTGATTGTTACGTGATTTGGACTGGTTCTTGGAACTTGGTGACTTTATGATTAACAGATCTTATTGATTTACTCCATAATATTTAGACTGTTGGTTATTGAACTCTTATGTGAACAATGTGGCTTATGTGATTCATTGAACTGCTTAGAATATGATGTACTTGGGTGTCAACTTGATATTTATTTCTATTACGTATTTTTCGTCGTTGTCGGCCTATGATGCCTAAGGTGTACATTGTGTACTCATGCTAAACTTGCTTCATTCTTTTTGGATGCAAATACAGCGTCATCTACCAGTTCAAGACTTTGTGGTTGAGTCTGAGTTGGAGGATTTCCTGTGTTCGGGTGAGCATGCCTTCATTCAGCATGCCCTGGATGGTCTTCTCTTTATTTATGTCTTTACTTGAGTTTGAGAGACGTTTTTGAACCTTCAGACTTATATTCACTTCTTAAAGCTCTTGTATTATTGACCAGATCTTGGGGGTTGTAATAACGTATTATCAGACTTATTTTCCGTATTTATGTTATGATGAGACAATCTTTATAATTATTCTGTTAATTTCGCTTTTCTTATATATATTATGTTGTTAATTGGGAAGTGGTTCGCGTCCAATGGAAAAAGCGTATATGTCACCACGACGCCCGAAAGGGGTCATGACATTCAGACTATTCAGAGCCATATATTTGAGCAATTTATCCTCACTTGGTTGTCACAACGGGTATATTTCATTTGTTATATCTCTATAGTATTCTCTTGCCTTAAGAAGTTGTTCTTTCTAATATCGTGGTCGTGTGGGGCCATAAGTGTTGTTCTATATTTTGGATTCTTTCTTGGTCGAGTATCCAGTCCTAAGGTTGTTGTTTTAGATTTGATGATAGTTCAATTTACAAAGAAAACTCTGCTGAAATTTTTGAAAGATTTGCGACGTAGTAGAATTTTGAGGCAATTTTATTATTTTGAGCTAATGTGCGTTGAGTTTATATGTGATGAAGACTGAATATGGTATTGAAACTTGTTGATGTCGTTGTTGGCTTTTCTGAGGTACTCTTAACTTCGCTAGAGGATGAACGAGTATTTAAGTGTGGGAGATTGTAACGACCTGCTCGATCATTTTAAGAATTATTACTCTATTTTGTGTGTCATAATCATCAAAAGCTCTGTTATATTATTTTTGGCTTGCTTGTAAAATTTTAAGTCATTCAGACGTCGTTTGGTTCTCTTTTTGTGAAGAATACATTTTGGAATTCTGGTATTGTATTATTTGAGAGTTTGAGGTCGTATTGAGAAGACGTGCTCTATTTGGTACTTGGAAGGTTCCCTTAGGTTGGTATTATCATTACCGTAAGAACTTTGGAAAATGATTTATAGTCCAAATGAGTGTCTTGACAAACTAAAGTTTCAAATGAGCACACGCAACACCTAACTTAAGATGAGATTAGCGCTCAATCTATAATGAATTTGGAAAAGTGCAAAAGATGAAAGTTGTAGCTCTTTGAGTCTAGTTTCCAACGCAATAAGTTATTCATCAATACTAGTTATGTATGAAATGTTACGAAGGAAACTAAAAGGTATTTAGAAGAAGAAAAATGGGTCTTGAGGTACAATATGTGAAGGACATTGTACAATCAGCTAAAGCATAAGGCTGTGTAATAGGGGCGACCAACAGCTATATTTTTGGAAAAATTAGAGCTAGAGCTTGAGAAAAGCTGGAGATGAAGCTTGAGGATTATCCTACCAACTAAGGTTAGTTAAATATAATGATTTGAGCTTATTTTGCTCATTATACATGGATTATAACATCAATCTAATCTCATTTCCTCCATCAATTTCATGATTTTGGTTGACTTAAAGTGGTTTTCACCCTAACTTGAAAATGAGATTTTCTTCTAAGTATGGAATTGATAATTTTTATTTGGTGATTATGTTTACCATTAACTCATGGATTATCATACTCAAATTTGATGGTGTTTTATCCATGAAATCTATATTGTTGAGATTTTGGGTTGAAGTTGTCCATGAATTCAAGAACACCTTCAAGTGAGAATCAAATAGGCGTTTGGAGATGTTAATGAACTCCGATTTGACTTGATTTTTGAATTTTTGTGCTTGTAGGAGATTGAGTAACCGGAATATTCACTCGGGTTTAGATTTTGAGAAGTTGATCCGAGGGTTGACTTTTTATATTTGACCGTTGACTTTGACCTTTTAAAAAATTATGGAAGTGTGTATCCTAGTCTAATTTCGCGTTCTCTTTCATATTTTTCATTGTATGAAACGATTTGAGATCACCATGATGGACTTTTGGTCACTTCCTGATCGTAGTACTTTGGATATTTCAACGCTATCAAACTTGAGACTATCAACGATTTCGTTTGTGGATGTTTGGCAAGTGCTTGATCATAGTATTTCACCGGATGTGAGGTAGGAGAGACTTGACTACTACTTACTTGCTTTTCATAATTAAAACATGAATTAATTATTGTGAACCTATTGTGATAGCCATTATTATGATATATTTGAATCTTAAGTTCTTAAATTATTTCACCTATATTGAGATATTAAATGTATTTCATATAAAGATGTTGGATATTTGAGACATTCGAATATTTAGTAGTGTTTTGTTCCTCCAAGATTATTTGTTGAATTAAGATGGTAAACCATTATTGCTTGTTGATTGAGTATTTATGTCATTTAATACATCTCTTATGCTTTATATGGAGTTGTTTCATTTTACTTGAGATTTTATGCTTTAAATTAAGTCATGAAAATTATGATAATTGAATTGATATAATGATTTACACATTATTCTATGATAAGATTTGGCCTTGATGTAGTTATACACAATGTTTAATGATAGAAACTATGGATATGGTTGGTCTATTAGCCATTTGGCTAAGTGAGGATGTATGAACTTTGGTCTAGCCTATGTGAAGGTGAGGGAATTTGATTATATCTTGTCTAGTATGAAAGAGTGCTATATTGATTATTTGGTCTAGCGTATGTGAAGGCGAGGCCTATGATTTTATTTGGTCTTGCCTGAAAAAGGGTGAGGGACTATTGATTATTTCATCTAGCCTAAAATAGGGTGACGGTCTATGTTGATTATTTGTTCTAGCTTGAAAGAGGTGAAGGCATATATGGATTATTTGGTCTAACTAGAAAGAGGGTGAGTGCCTATGTTAATTATTTGCCTATTATTGCATTGTGATTTGATAAGGGGATCCTTGAATGTATTGTCTATTATGTAGATTAGGGCATATATGGATTATTTGGTCTAACTAGAAAGAGGGTGAGTGCCTATGTTGATTATTTGCCTATTATTGCATTGTGATTTGACAAGGGGATCCTTGAATGTATTGTCTATGTAGATTATGAGATATTGGTATCTATATCATAATTATGAGATTGGAATAATGTGGTAAGTTTAACATTAATAAGGTACCGGTTTTATTGCACTTTAGACTGGTTGAAAGTGATAAGGATAGTGGAATGGTCGGTAATACTATGGAGTCTAGTGAAACTCACTTATAGTTTGGTTGTAGATTTTACTTTACATGACACAACATACATTTTTTTCCTGTTCGTGACTATCTCTCAGTGGTGTCGAGTCGAGTTGCCACTTGATCGTGGTAGAGTGTATATTTCAATATGACATTTTACTTTCATTGTTTGATTTAACCCGGTGTTGTATTTTGAAAACTCTATAGATGCTCCATGACTAGTATGAGTTAGGATTTGAGCAGGTTTTAGTTTCATTCTCTATTCTGAAATACTCTATTCTGAAGTACTTGTATTTGATTTTTCTTTATATTATTTACACACAGTTAAAAGTACTTTCTTTCATTAAAGATTTTTAAAATTACTTCCGCTTTCTAGACTTGGTTCTTTCTCTCACAAAATGATCAACTCATTAAACATGTTAAAATGGAAAATGCTTTTGAAAAGTAACGCCTAGAGGGTAGTAGCTAATTAGGTACCTGACGTCTCGTGATAGACGGTACATTCCCCGTCTTAGAGAACGAATCTAGATGGTGATAGAGAGAAATAATCAAGCTTGATGGTTCGGATCTACTGACTAAGATTCGAGAAGGTATCTTAAAAAAGTGGAGTTCGCCGGTCGGTAAAATTTTCAGTGCGACATTCAGAAATAGTTGCTTCCATTTTCAGACCCATTAAGTCGAGCACCACACTATTTTTCCATGTTGCCCCAAATGCAGAAGTTAATAGCCTTTTTGGCTTACTACATGATTTTGCAAACTGATGAGACTAGCAACCAAGACTTAGAGCTCTTTTAAATAAATACTGATAATCAAATTGTCCTTTGCAATGCTATTCTAATCAACAATAATTGGTTTGGTGATGGTAATATTTAGATTTTTGGTGATGGGTCAGGTGAATTGTGGTAAATTGTTGGTGGCATTATGATTTTTGGTGAAGGAAGATTTGGTGGAGGATGGTGAAATCGAGTGGTGTTGTTGTCATTTTTTGTAGTTGTGGGTTTGATGGTAATGGCGAAATTAATTGTGATATGGAGGTTTTGAAGGTTTATGGTGAAATTGATAGTGCTTGTGTGACAAATTGACAAATGGGTAATGAAGAATAAGGAAATGGGAGAAGTTGGAGTGACTTTTAAAAGTTGTAATCTTCTTCCATATGCAAAACGTGAATACGTTGAATGTTGATTTTGTATCAACAATAGAGAAGAAGAAAATAGAGTGACTGGTTATTTCTTTTTTGAGTAAAAAGTAGTCTTTCATGTAGAGAGAAATGGGGTGAAATTAGAGGTAACAATAATGCAAAAAGGGAGAAGAAAAAATTGAAAAAACACCTATGGAGGTCTGTAATGACATGGCAGGTGTGTGAAGTTTATGTTGCACAATGTGACTGATTTTGTATATCGCGGGGTGATATTATATTCACTTTTTTAATGTGTAGAGGTAATAGGTCACCCCATCAGTTGGAATGTTAATTCGATTTTTCGGACAAGTTAAGGCCTTAACGGTGCATTCGATTTCTTTTTCTTTATGTTTCAAGTTGATGATGAATGGGGAAAGATTAAAATAAGATTGTCCTGAAAAGAGAAGAAAAAATAAAGAATTTGGTCCTTATGCTTATCACTGAGAGAATATTTTCGAAAAAGATATACAAGAGTATGTTTTTTGAAGAAACATATGCAGATGATCAGGTTAAAAAATCTAGTAATCTATAGGGTTGCAGGGAGTAGAAGGTAAGTCCCTACAACTTATTAAGTGAGCTTACAAATTAGTCAAAAAAATCTAGCCATCTATTGGACTGCAATGAATGGAAGGTAAGTCCCTAGACTGATTGAAGTGAGTTTAACGTCTTACTGAAATCGATGCTGAATTGAAGCAAGCTTAACATCTTGCTGAAGTTTGTCTAGATTGGAGTTGCATCAACATGAAGTTGTAATGTTGAACAACATGGAGCTGGATCTTAAGGGAAGATTGTCAATATAGGACTTGTGCCAAGAGGGAAGATGTTGATCAAGAACTGATAAAGATTGATGAGTTGATCAACTATATGAAGCTATGGGTTTGCCATCATCAAAAAGGAAGAAATTGTTGAGATGTTGTGGTCTCAATAATAGTTCAGAATATAAATGAAGTTTTGATGATTGATAAATTATGTACAAGATACAATGAAGCACAAGAAAGAATGAACGATGATGTAAAAGAACCAGATCCTAAATAGATCTCCAAAATGAACTGGTAAAGCAGTCACAACTGGAGGAACTGCTCCCTTGGAAGAACTACTAGAGACTGTTTGAAGAAGTTATTTTGTGCAGACTTGGAGAATCGAAAGTTTAACTCATAAAACTAGCTTGGAATTATAATAAGGTTCTCGAAGACGTGTGAAGAAGGAAAGAAGGAAATTCATTTCAAACAAGGATTGATTTCGTACAATTAACATAACCAAGTCTTTGAAGGACTTGGAGAATTGAAGGAATTCATTCACTACTACAAAATACAATACGTCAAAATGCTTTGGAACTTGACCACAACCGAAGAGAGAGACATCTAGAGTGGGAGCAGAGTCAACACCAAGTGCCTCGAAGGATCCAACTACAACAACATCAAATAACTTGTTCCTATCAAGATTTATCATTCTGTTCTTGAATTGTAATAGTTAGGTTCTTGTGGTTCTCTAACAATATCTAATTTACATTCATATTTGATTGTAATATGTATTGTTTCGAATTTGCAAGAGACTTCATTGATTGGGTAGAGTCATTGAAGAAGAACTTGCCCGTTATTCCTCATTCTAAAAATATCCTATCACCCTATGTCAATTTGTCCATAGTTCCTCAATCCAATTTTACATAGCCAAATTTCTGATAATTGACGAACAATCGGACATCAATATAGCAAAGTAAAATTCATAATGTAAACATCTCTTATTATTATTATTGAAATAAAACATAGACGAAGGGGATGCATAGTTTGTTAAGAAATGCTTCATAAAAGAATAAATCGTTTCGAGTAATACATTAAATAGTAAATAAATAATTCACCAAATTTATTATCTTTCCATAAGTTAAAAGATAAAAATAGAAAGAAAATGAATATAGGGTATTCATACCATAAGTGATTCAATACTTTTAAAAATGTTATAGTTGCTGGAATTCAAAATTAAGATGTTGTTACTAAGATCTGAGCCAAAAAATGTGTATAAATTTGCATCACCCCCTACACCTTTTAATTAACATAGATCCAAAATGAGTCATCCCTCTATCATCATTCTATTTATGTTGTTATTTATCTTTCCCCTTGACCAGCTAATAACAGCTTGTTTTCTATCTGGCAAGTACCACATACATGTTATTGACGCTCTTGGTTCCGGTTCCTCTGAACTGAAAATTCATTGTGCTTCTAAACAAGATGATCTTGGATACCATACACTATCCAATACCCAAGAATTCACTTGGGAGTTTTGCGAGCATTTTTTCGATCGTACTATGTATTTTTGTCATGTCTGGTGGGGTTCAAAAGAGAGTAATTGGGAAGTGTTTAACGACCCAGGGAATTGTATCCATCAGGGACAAGTTCCAGTTGGTACAAATACATGTGTATGGGTGATTAACTCAGATGGTTTTTATTTGGGATACTATCAGGACAATGGAACTCTTTGGAAGTACAAGAATCATGGTTGGTGATAATTAGGTAGTTTGAGTTTTAATGTGTGTTCTTGTAAAAGTACAAGGAAACTAATAATAATAATAGTGTCTTTATTGCTTATTTGAATCTCTTGGCTGAAACCTTTTGAGTTTTTGCAATAGCTTTAGATTTTTGTCGAGAAAAAAAGAAGAAAAAGAATCACAACAATTCACCTAATATTCGCTTTTCCAAATATTTAACTATAATCCCGTAAGTAGATTGATTATTTTTATATATACCCTATGTCCCAATTTATGTGGCACAATTCGAATTTTTAGAGTCAAACATTTTAATTTTGATCGTAAATTTGGGCATGGGATCTTTAAGATTTTTGAAATAAACTTTACATATTTGAAAACTATGTAAAAAGTACTATAAGTCGCAATAATTGACAATTCAAAATACTTAAAAGATATATGAAAAATTATGGTCAAATAAAGACTAGTTTAAATCTTGACATTTGAAAGATATCACATAAATTGGGATGGATAGAATAACTAAATTGGATGTAAGACTAGATTGGCATGACTTAATTGTGTATAAGTATTTGTTGCATCCCATACTTTTATGTTAGAGTGCATCGTAAGTGAATCAATATGAGCCGGATAAGTTAATAAACATTTACAACGATAATGATGGGTTAAAATAAGTGTTAAGAAAGTATCATGAAGGTTGGACGTTAAACGAATTGAAGATGTTATAATCCATACTTTTGGGGGTAAAACTAGGAGTTCTTAATATGCTAAAGAGGTCCTTTTTAAGGTATTTGAAGTGGTTAATAGTCATATGTCAAGTTTTGAAGTCATGCGAGTTATAAACAAAAGTAGACAAAAGTTATCGCAAGTTACGTTCATAAGTTTACTGAAATTTGGGTCAGATGTCATTGAGCTTTTCAATGTACTTGGAGTTACAAGGTTATCCACCAACCATATCGAAGGTCTACGAGTCTACTTACTAACACATTAAATCGTTCGTCGATACAATGTTGGAGTAGAAAGATATTCGCGTTTGCGAGACTGCGCAGGAAGCTCCTTTGAAACCGACTTGAGGCTGTGGAAATCTTGATAACCTATAAAACCTTCATAAACTCAATGCCATAATTTCCAAATATGCCACCAGTCCATACCACTCTTTGTGGACGTACCAAATTTATTCCCGATCCCTGTCGTCACACTTGTTGTGTCCAAAATTATTTTGGAATTTAATCTTTTTATATACTAATCTCTTTATTAGCATAAATAAATATAACATAAATTTTTCCCAACGCCCGAGTCTATTTACACATGCCTAGCGACTTTATATACGCTTGGCGATTTAAATCGTAACCCGAAAGTATGGGATGTTACAGGTCTCCTACAAGGTATCGTGCTATACCCCACATTACAAGTGTTAGGAACCATTAAAAGTTTCCCCAAACCTAACCTCAACCGGTGAGGATCATTAAAGGTTTTGGAAACTTAACCTTCACCCACACTGCAGATAACACTTAATGTCTATCGCGGGAACGACTTTGGATTGATGTTTCTTTACAGAAATCACTATCCGAAGTGTTCATGCTTCCACCGAATCGCTCAGTTGAACCTTTACAGCTCAGTTTTCCCATTGAACCTAATTCCTGGGATCTCCAGTCAGTAAGGTTGGGTTACCACCGTATTGGTCCTTATACCTTGGGTTTTAAGCCCATTCCCCTAGACATGCAGAACATCTGATCTTTGGGTAAACCCTTTGTCAGTGGGTCCGCTATGTTATCCTTTGATTTTATGTAATCAATGGATATTATACCTGTGGTGATCAGCTGCCTAATGGTCTTATGCCTCCGTTGAATATGAAGAGACTTGTTGTTGTACATAGAACTTCGTGCCCTTCCTAGAGCCGACTAACTGTCGCAGTAGATCATTACAAAAGGTACAGGTTTTTCCCAACAAGGGACATCCTCTAAGAAGTCGTGAAGCCACTTAGCTTCTTCTCCTTCTTTGTCTAAAGCGATAAACTCCGATTCCATCGTAGATCATGCGATGCAAGTTTGCTTAGAGGATTTTCAAGACACAACCCCACCACCAATTGTAAATACATACCCACTTGTAGACTTGGTGTTCTCTATATCGGATATCCAGTTTGCATCACTGTACCCCTCTAGTACATCTGGATATCTCGAATAATGTAACCTGTAAGTTAGCGTGTATTTCAGGTATCGTAGTACCCGATTCAACGCCTTCCAATGATCGCTACTCGGATTACGGGTAAACCTAGCCAACTTGTTGACTGCATAAGCAATATCAGGTCGAGTGCAGTTTGTTATGTACATCAAACTACCAATCACCTGTGCATATTGCTCCTGGCATACGGGTGCACCACGATTTTTATCAAGCTTTTGATTTCTATCGATTAGTGACTTCATAGGCGAACTGTCAAACATCTCGAACTTTCTCAACACATCCTCGATGTAGTGAGACTGAGATAAGACCAGTATGTCAGACGTCTTAGAGATCTTTATCCCTAAGATGACATCTGTGATACCTATATCCTTCATGTCGAAGCATTGTTTCAGCATGTTCTTAGTCTCTAGAATCAAGCTAGGACTGCTCCATGTGATCAACATGTCATCTACGTACAGGCATATCATGACGAACGAGTCAGAGTTACCTTTCATATAGACATATTTATCACACTCATTAATGGCGAAACCCTTCGATAGTAGAGTACAATCAAATTTTTCATACCATTGCTTCGGGGCTTGTTTCAGCTCGTACATAGATTTGACAAACCGACATACTTTCTTCTCTTGCCCTAGAACCACATACCCCTCGGGTTGTTCCATATAAATTTCTTTTTCCAAATCATCATTTAGGAAGGCTGTCTTGACATCCATTTGATGTATCTCAAGGTCACGCAACGCTGCGATCGCAATGAATACTCGTATGGACGTCATCCTAGACACCGGGGAGTACGTGCCAAAGTAATCAAGGCCTTCCTTTTGCCGATAGCCCTTGACTAACAACATGGCCTTGTACTTATCTATAGACTCATCTGCTTTATACTTCCATTTGAGTATCCATTTACAACCCAACGATTTATTTCTTAAAGGAAGGTCAACCAACTCCCAAGTATGGTTATGCAGAATGGAGTCTATTTCACTCTCAATAGCTTCTTTCCAGAGCGGTGCCTCTGGAGTTGACAATGCTTCAGCAATTGTCCTTGGTTCATCATCAACCATATAAGCTACAAAGTTAGAACCGAAGGATTTATCCTTCCTGGCCCTTTTACTTTGCCTTAGTTCCATCTCTAGAGTCTCCAAGTTCTGAGATCTGGAACACTAGATTCTGGATATTCAGCCACTTTGAGGTCCACTAGATCTGAACCATCTAGATCCGGGCCGTCAATGACTCCCGGTTCCTAAGAACTTTGTTCATAACTTCATTTGCGAGAGATTATGTCTTTTTCTTTTCTAGGAAAGGTATCTTCAAAGAATTGAGCATTCCTTGATTCCATGATTGTACCCCCGTGGATATCTGGAATATCTGACTTATCCACTAAGAAGCGATAAGCACTAATGTTACTTGCATATCCGATGAATATGCAATCTACAGTCTTAGGCCCAGTCTTGACCTACTTTGGCTTGGGTACTTCAACATTTGCCAAACAACCCCACACCTTTAAATATTTATAGGTGGGTTTCTTTTCATTCCATGATTCATATGGAGTTTTGTCCTTACCCTTATGTGGGACTCTGTTAAGAATCGTATTAACAGTAAGGACAGTTTCTCCCCACATGTTTTGTGGAAGACCGGAATTGATGATCAAGGCATTCATCATTTTCTTCAATGTGTGGTTCTTGCGTTCCGCCACACCATTCGACTGAGGTGAGTATGAAGCCGTCGTTTGACGAACAATGCCCGATTCGGCACAATATTCCTCAAATGACGCTACATATTCTCTCCCTCTATCGCTACGAATGGATTTAATTCGCATGCCTAGTTAGTTCTCAACTTCTGCTTTGTAACGTCTTAACGCTTCAAAGGCTTCATCTTTACTTTTCAACAAGTAAATGTAACAATACCTTGTGCTATCATCAATGAATGTCACAAAGTACTTGTTCCCCCCTCTAGTTTGTGCAAACTTCAAATCACATATATATGTGTGAATAAGTTCTAGAGGAGCGGTATTCCTTTCGACGTATCGAAAAGGAAGCTTTGTGAGTTTTTCCTCTACGCACACCTCACACTTATGTTGAGGGTTTACGTCAATAGACGACAACAACTCCAACTTTACCAACCTTTGGATGGATTTATAGTTAACATGTCCTAATCTATGATGCCATAAACTAGAGGACTCAAGCAAGTAAGAAGAAGAAGCTTCAATATTATTGCTTGTACGTAATACAGAAATGGCGTTAACTTTGAAGAGGCATTCACAGACGAATCCTCTTCCCACAAACGTTCCATTCTTAGTGATTACAAATTTATTGGATTCAAACACTAGCCTAAAACCAGCATTAACCAATAAATGACCTGAAATTAAATTTCTTTTAATCTCAAGAACATGCATCTCCTCCTTCAGAGTGATCTCTTTTCTAGAAGTCATCTTCAGGACTACCTTTCCTACCCCAGCACGTCAGAGGAAGCGTTGTTGCCCATGAACAACTTTTTATTTGTAACCGGTGTATAAGTGGAGAAGGCATCTCTATTGGAACAGATGTGTCTTGTAGCACCTATGTCCATTCACCACTGTATGGGATTCTCAACAAGGTTTGCTTCAAGAACCACCGCTGAGAACTCCTCAATCATGTCATCCAGAAACTTATCTTTGACGACGTTAACATGTTCATTGCCCTTAGCCTTGGCCTTTTCCTGTTGCTTAGTCTTGAGCTTGCGGCAGTCCTTGATCATATGACTAGGTTTCCCACAGTGGTGACAGTTTCCTTTGAACTTCTCCGCTGCTTGGGTCTTGCCGTCTTTCTGGAACTTGCGCTTCTTGCTTGGGTTCCCTTTGGCCTCAACCAGATTTGCCTTTGCCTCAGCGGGTTATTTACCCCTAGGAAAGGCCTTCTTATTATCTTCCTGAATTTGGAGTTTGATAATAAGTTCTTCAAAGGTCATCTCTTTTGTCTTGAGTTTTAAGTAACTCATAAACTCATTCCACGAATGAGGTAACTTTTCAATCAGTGATGCAACCAAAAACTGATCATTTGGTTTCATACCTTCCAAATCCAGGTGATGTAGAATCATTTGGAATTCCTGGACTTGGGACATCACTGTTTTACTATCCACCATTTGAAATTTTAGAAATTTCCCAAGGATGAATTTCTTAGTACCTGCATCTTGTGCGTTATACTTCTTCTGCAGTTTCTCCCACTAACTCTTTGGCAGTGCTTACGGTGGAATGCACCATGTAGAGAGGGTCTGACAAGCAGTTCAATATATAGTTCTTACACATGAAATCACTATGACTTCATGCATCAAGAACCATCTTCATGTCATTAATGACATAGATACCTAGGCCCCCTTCAGTCGTTTCAGTAGGCGAAGGGTCCATTTCATCTCCAGCTTGTGGAGGATCTTTTGTTAGGAAATGAGCCATTCCCATAACAGTTAGATAGAATAGCATCTTTTGTTGCCATCTCTTGAAGTTGGAGCCCATGAACTTTTCAGGGCGTTCATGGTGGAATCCAGCGGGTGGAGGAACGATAACATTCCCTTGAGCAGCAGTAAAGGCGTTGGATGCGCCTTGAGCAACCGGAAAGGCATTAGGTGTGCCTTGAGCAGTGGGGAAGGCAGAGGGATTTCCTTGAGTAGCAGCAACAGCAGAATCAGAAGCAATTTGTTCTCTTCCAGTCATCTTTCTAAGTACTTACAACAAATCTTGTCTTAAAATTGTTGGGATACAATTATTGCAGGGAACGGGAAGTAAGTAACTATTACAATTGTAAGAAAGGATAAACTAAATATTACAATAAACTGGAAATCAAGAACTTAACAAACTGCTTGTGATTTGTTGAGTCGAGTGATGACACTCTATTTTTAAGACAAGATTGCCCTGTATATCTCCTTTTACGTTGTCGGGCAATAGTCTCCCAAGATACAACAACAACTTAACAATTGAGCAAAGAAAACTCAAGTGTTACTTTTGAAGAACTTTGAGTATAGTAACTTTGTTAGAGAGTAAGAAGATGAATTCAGAAAATTCTGGAGTATTTTCTAAGTGTTGTTTTTTCCTTTAATTGAGCCAAATGCCTCAATTTATAATGTAAGTAGAAGATCCCTCAACTAGCCAACTAATTGCCTTCAATAACCATGTAATGACACTTAATTGAGAGGTTACATTCAGTCAAATAATGGTTGAATTCATGTGCCAAGTAATGAAGAATCAATGCTCCAAAATCAGCCCAAAGGTCAGAACTTTTCCACTTCCCGTCGCAGCATTCTGCCTCCGCGGCGATTTCTAACACGTTTCATCTTACACTTCGTACAGTTCTTCCTTCGTTTACCAACGTGAAATACTTTGTCATTTGCCCAATAACCGTCCATCATTCTATGTCTCAAACGTATTACATACGTACCAATATCTCTTTCACTAATGAAATTTGCGATACTTAGCACTACGTGTGCACGTGTGTGGAAACGACGTTTCCGACGTGCGGGACCCCAATTGTTTGAGTCATAAATAATGGAATATACTTAATTTCATATTAGTAAATTTCCAACAATGACAAACAAGACAGAGAAAAAATAAACCTAAATTAAGATTGTCAAAAGATAATGGAAAGCACATATCTAGAAACACATGATACTCAACAATTCACTATAAGAGCTATAGAGCTATAGGATGAATCAAGCACTCATCGGGTGCCATTGAGAAAATAGAAAAATGAAATTAATAGGTGCAAGTGGCTTTTCTTCTTACAAGTAGATACATAAACTTTTTATGATGTGACTTACTCAACTGACGTTAATCGTGATATTTTTATCTCATAAAAAAATGAATCTAAAGTTTGTGTACGTCACAAGTGTAAAATTTAGATATAAGATCACACAAATAATATTAATTGCTTAATACACATAATAATAAATTTCGTATATACAGTAGAAAGATCAGTAAACATGTCAAGACAAAGGGAAATATTGGAAGATTTTGGAAGTGATCTGACCATACTTATCATGAAGAAAGATTCAAATCCAGTATATAATAAAACAAAAATAATCGCAGTAATAATTACTGAAGAAATGCCTTATCTTCAATGAAATCCTAATTTTATTAGTGTTTCACTAATCTTAATTTAGCAGAACTTGAAAGTATTCTTTTGTCTGGAGTGACAAGCAAAGTGTTTGTTACTATTTCCAAGCAGAATATGAGTAGACCGGCTATTTCTAAATAAAGAATATTAGTTTAAATTAATTAATAAAATTCTAACTAATCTATAATTATTTAATACAAAATTTTGATAAAATAATAGCTATCTTCTTCGCTGGTTGTGTGATTTTCAAAACGACGAATATAAGCAAGAATTTGAGCGCTCGATCAATAGTTATCTTCTTCGCTGGTCATGCAATCGTCCATTCACTTTCCTATATAGCAATAGCTATGCAAGTAAAAAAAATTATGAATTGATAATCTAAGAATCAAAGCATGTGTTAGAGCGATATATCATAACAATAATAGCCTTCTTCGCCGCTCATGCAATCGTCTGTTCACTTGGCAATAGCTGTGCAGTAAAAATTCTACTATGAACTTAAAAATCAAAGAATAAAAGCATGAATTTGAGCATTCGATCAATTGTAATCTTCTTCACTGCTCATGCAATCGTCGATCACTCACCTATGTGGCAAAATGGATGGATCAATGAATGAATATGCGCGGTCGGTTAGTTCAATAGCTTAGAAAACGGATGTCCATCGGAGAGTATAAGGGCTTGTTTGGCATGCACTCAATCTGAAAGCTCTACGATGTCGTTTGGGAAGCCGTACCTACGATTTTGACGGGAACAAGACCGCGTTTGGGATGTGCAAATTTGCTATACTAAGTCTAATACTTTTCGGTTTTCACCCAGGATTAGCGCGAAAACATGCTTCTCTTGACTGCTTTTAGTTAGAGATGGCAATGGATCTTGGACCCGTTCCGGATCCGGTGGATCCATATCAGTTTTATAGGATATGAATCTTCAAAATTTGGATCCGACGGATCCGGATCCGGATCGGACATGGATCCGTTTCTGACGGATCGGATCTGGATCTGGATCTTGTATTTGAGATCTGTATCCGATCCGTGGATTCATTTTTTATTAAATATATCCATAACCAAGAATGTAATTTTATAAATATTTTGTTAATTTTTTTTCATAATTTATGTATTGGGTAAAGGGTTGAACCAGGATAAGGCACAAGTCACACATCCATGTAATTTGTCTTTGAAGTTTCATTTATTTTACTTATATGCTCTCTGCAGTTTTTCATATTTTCATTTCTATAAAAAGAAAAAATTATCACTCTTCTTTAAATTTTCCTTTCTTGAATCTGCTAGCCGTAAGCTTTAAGTATCTTTTTCTCATTTGTTTGATCAGCAAAAAAAAACTGGGACTTTTGATATATGACTGACATTGTTTTATGTTGTTTAATGAAGTCAATCAGTAGAACTTCAAGTGGAGCATCACTAAAGCCTCCAAAAATTAGCTCAAAGTTGCAACATGTTCAGCATCACTAATGAAGTCAATCGTCTTTATTTTCTTGTGATGCTAAAACTTTGTTCAGTATTTTGGAATAATGATGTCATGTTTGTGTAGGTTGATTGATGAACTCAATCATTTTTTTTAATCAGATTGCGTTTCATTTTGTCATAAAAGTTTCAACATGTGAGAATATTATTCAAGCAAAAAAAATTTACATATAGATCCAGATCCGATTCGTGGACCCGGTGGATCCGATGGATTTGGATACGGATCTTATTTTTATGGACCCGATGGATCTGAATCCCGGTATGAAAAATGGATCTGGATCTAAATCTAGTAGGATCCGGTCCAGATCCGATCCATTGCCATCCCCACTTTTAGTCCTTTTAAAAAATAATTTCTAAATTTACATAAAATAATTAAATTCTCTACTCTTGTTTTCTCTCTCCGTGTGTTCCGGACTAGTACACTTCTTAAAAGGAATTGCACATTGTGATAGCTTAAGAGTACAACAACAACATACCCAGTGAAATCCCACAATGTGGAGTCTGGGGAGGTAGAGTGTACGCAGATCTTACCTCAATCTTGATAGGCAGAACGGTTGTTTCTGAAAGATCTTCGGCCGATAGCTTAATAGTAGTTGCTTTAATATAAGTTCTTGATTTGAACAAGCCATATGATCTCAAATTGCATCAATAACTAAAAGAAAAAGAGCTGATTAAACGGGGAAATTCATGAGCGACATGGTTCCCCTAGTACGTTTGAATGAATGACCTCTTTTTAAAAAATTTAAAATTTTGAAAATAAAAAAGGCGAACACTTTACATAAAATCGAAGCAAATAGTAGATAGCATTGACAAGATATATAGGTGTTAACACTCAAAAGTAATTTAAGTGTTTAGCCGAATTCAGTGACAATCGAACTGTTTCAGAGCCGAATTTACTCCTAGCCCTCGACTACAAGAACTCCATTGGCTACTAAGGCATCTTAGTCGAGTTGTTAGTTAGAGGTACGACTGGGATCCACTTAGATGCAGACGCCTCAACGATCAAGTCAAAAGGGTTTCCGAACCCTAGAAGCGGTAACGGCCAACAACAGCTAAAAGAAAGGGCCATTATCCGAGCAAGAGGAGTAGACGGCGAGAAAATCGACACCACCTCCCCCATAGTCGGTCATTGAACTTAGTGGGTTACTTGATGGCTGACATGGGGAGGGGGGATCACGTTGTACAGTTTCCCCCCCCCCTTTTTGTACTATAAATAAGATCATTTTTTGTATATACAAACAACAACACAATCAATCAAACAACTCAATTTTATCTATCTTTATCCTTTACTTTATTTATCATTTACTTTACTGTACTCAGTTGCATTCATGTTTCTTACCTCTTAGTTTGCTCACTCACCATCCTAACGCTTTCTAGAGTAGTTGGGGAACCCATTGCTGGAAGTTAGTGTTTCGCGTCGGCCCAAATTGCTTAGTTAAGAAATCAATTTGTCATCCGATTTCGTCAGCCGATAAAACGACAAACACTTCGGACGATAACAAATTTGGCATGCCCAGTGGGACCATAGGTGATCTCATAGCGAAGTTTGATTCTCTAGGTCAGGATCATACTTGGCGTATACGCCTAAGGTCTGGTAAGAAAATGAACCAAGAGTCCAGTCCACATCCTAATCAAAATCCTCCCAGAAGGAATAATGAACCAGCATCTTCCTTAGGTATACCTACATCGGTTGATACCCCTCCACTTCCTCCATCAACCCAAGTTGTGGAAGAATCTAGCCAATCTAAAGGTCCAACCATAATGACCACGTCTTTTATTAGACAGCAGATCGACTTGGACATCCACGATATTATGTACCAAGTTTCTAAACAGTTGGCTGACATTGTGAAGCCGATGGTACATAATAAGGTTCAGCAAGCATGGGATATGGAAACCAATCGAATTCACCCAGGAGAATGTTCGGATAATTCTGTCATCGAAGGTCTGGAGTTTGCCATTTTCTCTGGCGACGACAACAAATCCACTATCGAGCACATCGGTAGATTTACTGCCCAATGCAGCGATGCTGGCCAGAATGAGTATCACAAGTTGCAATTATTCCCTCTCTCTCTCTAACGGAAATAACCTTCGCATGATACTCTTCTTTGGCTTCTGATTCCATACAGAGTTGGGCTGACATGGAGGGTTATTTTCCATGATAGGTTCTATTGGGCCCAGCCTCAGGTTACTGTGACTGATCTAACAAATCTCAAGCAGCAGGTCGATAAATTGGCTGCCGATTTTATCGAGAGATTCAGAAAGAAGGTTGGGAAATGCACTGTACACTTTCCCGAGTCTGGGTGTGCCCACATGATAATCAATAACATGCACTCTCAGTTAAAGGAGAAGTTGGTGGGACAATCCTGCTTTGACCTGAGCCAGTTAGCTTAAAAGGCTAGCCAAATAGAGCAGTACGTCCAGGAGAAGGAGCGGAGAAGAGCCAACCGAAATCGAGGCTCCCACTTGGTATCCATCATTGAAGCGAATGAGTCCGACTCAGAGTCAGCCGACAGCGCGGCAGACGCAATGGTGGCAGAGATTGTTAGGGGTACGATTTACTCTCGCCCAACCTTGAAAACCGTAAAAAGCAAGGAGACGAGTTCATCCGATGACAGGGTCGGTTACTCGTTTGACATCACAAAAGTAGATCAGATATTTGATCCTCTGCTCAAAGATAAGCAGATTCGGTTGCTTAATGGTCATAGGATTCCGTCTGCCGAGGAACTCAAAGATAAGAAGTACTGCAAGTGACATAATTCATACAGTCACTCTACTTCTAATTGTGTGGTCTTCAGAAAGGCGATCCAAAATGGTATCAAAGGGGGGAGGTTCAAGCTAGCCGACAAGAGTATAGCTGAAATGTCCATTGATATCGACTCATTTCTCGCGATACCAATATCTATGGTGTCTTTTGCTAAGCTCGATGAGTCAAGGGACACCAAAGGGAAATAGCCGATGAAAAGGGTGTGGGTCCCTAAGAAACCTATCGAATGGGAGAAGGCCACAAGGACCTCTGTGTTCAACCGGTTAGGTAGCCTACATGGAATTTGCGATGACAGGCAGCCAGCTAGGAGCAGTTCTCATGGCCGCCATAAATACTCGAGTGACGTTGAACGAGATCTTCAGGAACAAACCATGAGGTTCAGGAGGGTCCCTATCGGTGCCAGGCATAGGCCTGGGGGGCAAGTATGGATGTCAACCAACCGACAACCGAGCATGCCTCGAATAGATGAAGAACCACTCTCTAAAACCAAACAGAGGGTGGTCGAGTTTAACGTGAACGAGGGTGTTTCGTCCTTACGTATCACAACGATAAATGAGGACCAGATGAGACCCCAGAGAATGATTAAACCAGTCGCCAACATAAAAGGGGGGAAGTGGTCTGTCAATCAGGCTCCCGGAAAGAAAGAAACACCACCGAGAGTCACATTCGGGACTCAGAAAAGAAGGATGCAATGTGACAAGGCATTGCGTAAGATACAACAGACATTGCATCTAATTTCCAACACCAAGGCAGCCAAAAATTATGAGATTTCTGAGTCTGTCGTAGCGTAGGCTATCGAACGGGTATTCGGCTCAGTTATTTCAAGGGCAATATCGCCTGAAAGAGAGACGTCGGGTCAACCATAGTTGGATAAACAGCCTACCGACAACCTGATGGAGGAATCCCAGAAAGAGAACGTGGCCCCGTATGGACCTCTAACCGAGGCAATCCCATAAATCGTGCAGAAGATTCAGTCAGAGAATTCCCAACTGATCCCCATTTTTCTCTAGGAAATAGAAGATATATGTTTCTGGTCAGCCGAATTGGATGAAGGAGGGGACTCCATCCTCGATTTATTTAGCCATGACCTGGTTGATGAGATCTGGGCAGACATTGAAATGGTCAGCCTAATCTCATGTGAGTTCTGGGCCAGCCGCTCCGCACTGTATAGCCTAGAAGGTGATGTTTGCGTAGAAGATGCAGAATAGGAAACAATAGTCGATACCCCGGCTAGGGACACTTTGAGCACCGTATTTGGTGCACCTACAGAAGATATGGTTAAACACCTCAAACCCATTTACATCAAGGCTTACATTAATTGCAAATTTATTAGTCGGGTGTTTGTCGACAATGGGGTTGTGCTGAATGTGATATCGATGCTTACCTTGAAGGATCTTAACAAAACAAAGGAGGATCTTATCCCAACTAACATGAAAATGGCTAGCTTTATGGGAGAAGTCTCTGAAGCATTTGGGGATTCTAGTAGCAGAAACCATTGTAGGTCCTAAGATTGTCAGGTACGGCTTCTTTGTAATAAATGAAAAGCCGTCCTACGCCATTCTGCTAGGCAGGGACTGGATTCACACCAGCCGATGCCTTCCTTCTACCATGCATCAAAAGCTCATCTTTTGGGAATGAGATAAGATAAAAATCATCCTAGCGGATGATAACCCATTCCGACTAGGGGTTCAGAACATAGAGGTTGTCCTCTATTCACCCTATGTGGCTCCCATAGCCGTCACGGAGCAGTATGAAGAAGGATTTTAGGAATCCTGTAATCTTACATCGCGAGGATTTGAAATAAAACAATTAGTTGAACCACGACTTACCTTGGAGGATTTAAATGGTTGAGGAAACCTAAATCATACGTGACCTGTAGCATCGGTTGACCGCCCTAAGTTCTGAGGCAAGGATAGCCGAGGCATTGCAGATGGGGAACCACGACAATGAACCAATGCTTGCAGCCGATGAAGTTGAGCTGTCGATGGAACTTGAATCACAACGCTTGCAGCCGATGAAGTTGAGCTGTCGATGGAACTTGAATCATCCATAAGAAGGGCTATGCCTAGTTTTGAGTCTCAGGATCCTTTGGAAGATATCAACTTGGGAACTGAAGAAATCCCTCGGCTAACATATATTAGTGGTTTGATGAAGTAAGAAGACAAACAACACATAACGACCCTTCTACTGCAGTATAAAGACTGTTTCGCATGTGATTATCATGAGATGCCTGGGCTGGCACGTGCTTTGGTAGAACATAGATTGACAATCAAGGAGGGTTTCAAACCCCAAAAATAGTTGCCCAGAAGGTATCACCCTCAGCTAATGCCTCAAATCAAAGCCGAGATCGAATGACTATTGAAAGTCGGATTTATCAGAACGGCTAAGTATGTGGAATGGTTGGCAAACGTCGTACCAGTCAAGAAGAAGAATGGCAAGGTTCGGGTATGTATTGATTACAGGAACCTAAATCTAGCCACTCCTAAAGATGAGTACATCATGCGATAGCCGACAAGCTAGTCGACTCAGCAGCCGTTAATGGTGTATTGACCTTCATGGATAGATACTCTGGCTATAATCAGATATCGGTAGCCGATGATGGTGTTCACAAAACTCCCTTCAAATGTCCAGGAGCGTTGGGCATTTACGAGTGGGTAGTTATGCCGTTTGGTCTGAAGAACGCTGGTGCCACTTATCAAAGGGCAATGAACACTATCTTCCATGACTTGATCGGCAAGACAATGGAGGTTTACATCAATGATGTAGTAGTGAAGTCTAAGGACTTCAAGGATCATTTAGCTGATCTTGAACAAACATTAAAAAGAATGAGGATTCATAATCTCAAAATGAATCCAGCCAAGTGCATGTTCGGAGTATCGACTGGCAACTTTCTTGCCTTTTTAGTACACAAGAAAGGCATCGAGATAGATCGTAACAAAGCAAAAGCAGTAATAGGATCCGCACCACCCAAGACAAAGAAGGAGTTACAAAGCTTATTGGGAAAGATCAATTTCTTAAGGAGGTTCATATCTAACTCGGCTGGCAAGATGAAGGCTTTTTCACTTTTGCTCTGACTTAAAGACTCAGAAGAGCTAGTATGGGGTCCGGAACAACAAGAGGCCTTTGATCAAATTAAAAAGGCCTTAGCTACTTCCCCCGTACTGGTGCCTCCCGTGCCAGAGAAGTCGTTGAAATTGTATATTTCAGTTGCAGAATTATCTATCGGTTGTTTGCTAGCATAGGAGGCTGATGATGGAACTAAAAGAGCGGTTTATTATCTTAGCCGAATGCTCAACGATGCTGAAACTAGATATATTCCTTTGGAGAAGCTTTGTCTGTCTTTGTTCTATGTTTGCACAAAACTAGAATATTATCTAATGCCTCACGTTATATACGTTTTGTGAAAAGTTGATATTGTCTGGTACTTACTAAATAGACTTGTCTTGCAAGGTCGATTAATGAAATGGTCCATCAAGCTTACCCTCATTTTCTCTCCAGTATAGGCCACTCAGGGTCGTCAAAGGTCAAGCAGTAGTCGATTTCTTGGCAGAACACCCTTGTGTAGACATGAAGGATCCATGCGCCCCTCCTACTGCATGTATAGACGTCGTGCCATGGGTCCTAACCTCTGACGGGTCTAGAACCCAGAAAGGAGTTGGAGTCGGAGTCACGATAACAAATCTGAGAGATAAAACGTGGTGGTTCTCCTATCGGCTAGATCCTGAATTGACAAACAACCAAGCTGAATACGATGCTCTCATCATGGGACTCAAACTCCTAGTTTCTATGAAGGCGAGGTGCATCGAGATCTGAGGAGACTCTCAGCTGGTGATAAAACAACTGGCCGGGGAATATGACTACAAATACCCAAAGTTATTGGCCCATCACAGGACGGCTAGCAGGTTGCTTAGTGGGTTCGCATCATCAGCGTTAACTTATGTTCCCAGAGGCATGAATGTTAAGGCTAATGACTTAGCACAAGAAGCTTCAGGTTTTAGGAAGTCTCTACTCACCCTAGAGCATGATGAATTACCAGCCAAAGTGTTAGCCGTTGATCAAATCGACTCATGGAGGCAATTACTAATTGACTACCTAAAAGATCCATCCAGTTGCAAGAACCTCAAGGTTAAAAGAAGAGCCTTGAAATATGTGTTCATTGACGATAACCTCTATAAAAGGAGCGTGAATGGAGTACTACTTAAGTGCATTGCCAAAGCAGAGACCTTACGGGTCATGGGAGAGGTCCATGAAGGAGTATATGGATCACACAGAGCGGAGCCAGCGATGAAGTGGCTGATCTACCGCCACATCTATTATTGGCCTACTATCACAGCTGATTGCTTCCAGTATGCAAAAGGATGCGGAGAATGTCAGAAACATGGACCAATCCAATGGGTACCATCTGAGTTGTTGCACCCAGGCGTAAAACCTTGGCCCTTCAGAGAATGGGCTATGGACCTTATCGGCAAGATTCACCCACAATCGGCTAAAGGCCACAATTTCATTATCGTGGCTACCGATTACTTCACTAAATGGGTGGAGGCTCAGCCGATGAAGAGGGTCCATCAGACGGATGTCATTCGGTTTATCCAGCACTAGATCATATACAGACATGGTATTCCTGAGATGATTACCATCGATCATGGGACGATGTTCACTGGTTCTAAGGTGGCAGCCTTTGCTGAGAAGTTCGGTATCAAGATGATTATATCTTCACCTTATTACGCACAGGCGAATGGGTAAGCCAAGGCAACCAACAAACTTATTGTGAACACAATTAGTAAGAATGTGGAGGATAAACCAGGAATGTGGCATCTCATTCTGGATGAAGTTGTTTGGGCGATCAGGAATTCTAAATCTACGGCTACCGGGACAATACCTTATCGGCTAACCTATGGCCAAGAAGCAGTGTTGTCGTTGGAAAGTAATGTCAAATCCTTACGGGTGGCCAAGCAGAACTCTCTAAGTTTAGAGGAGTATCAACAGGCCAGGATAATGGAGTTAGACCAGCTAGATGAAGATCGACTGATGGCCCTAGAGAAAATCGAAGCCGGTAAACGTAAAATGGCTAAAGCATATAACAAGCATATTAAGCCTAAGAGGTTTGCCGAATGAGACTTATTTTGGAAAACTGTTTTGCCGACTGGGATGAAAGATCATAAATTTGGCAAATGGTCACCAAATTGGGAAGGACCTTTCGTAATAAGCCAATGGATCACCGGCAACACATATTGACTAATAAACATGCATGATGAAGAAATGGATAGGAATGTAAATGACAAGTATCTAAAAAAAGTACTATCTTTTGATTTGGGGCATGCGTGAATAAACGACAACCACAGACCGGCTGCCTGATCGCACAAAATAAGCTAATTCCCTCCAACGGGAGATGTATGGCTAAATGACAACCACAGACCGGCTAAATGGCCCATCAAATCTGCGGGATTTATTCTAAATTTTCTCAAGAATGCTGAGAGCAATGCTGAAGTTAAAGGGTGGGATATAGATTCCCACATCCAAGTAAACCAACCACAAAATCAGAAGCGCTGCACGTACTCGATCCCGGCATTACAACAGAGATCAAATTCCGACAATGCGGCGGTATCAAAAGGACCAATGCGCCTCCATTCGGCTTCTGTGACAAACTTCACTCGGTCCAACCAACCTGAATAATGAGCGACCTTAGTCGGCCAAGTACGAAGGTTAGCCGAACAGCGGCTGCCGGTGAGCCAGTCACAAGTAGGAAGAAAGTCATGGTTTATCGAGCTAAGGTACTGAAAATAAAGAGAATCACCTTGTTCCGGTCCACCGTACGGAGTCAGAACCAGTTGTTCATCAACAAAGGACAAGGTAGGGGTCAGGTCACTATCGGCTAGAATGATTTGTCCTGATCTTCGAGATAAAAAGATGAAGTCATGGTTTCCGACTAAGAAAAGGGCCAAAGATTAAGTGAGAAACCTATGGGGGGGGATACCTTTCCTTAAATAACCTTCAGAGGCGCGACTGAGATTAATTTATTATTTTCAAAAGCACGGCCGAAAATCATCAGAGCTAATTCGTGGTAATGGAGATGCCTCGGTTAAAGGGGAAACATATTTCAAGAAGTGATTATCATTGCATGCAATGGAGATGAGACAATTGAAGTGACATGTGCGGCTGTCATACTTAAACAATGGCTACTTTCAGATACATCAACTCAACATTCACACTCGAGTTAATGTATGGGGCAATTGTTAACACTAAAAAGTAATTTAAGTGTTTAGCCAAATTCAGTGACAGTCGAACTGTTCCAGAGCCGAATTTACTCCTAGCCCTCGACTACAAGAACTTCATCGGCTACTAAGGCATCTTAGCCGAGTTGTTAGTTAGAGGTACGATTGGGACCCACTCATATGCAGACGCCCCAACGACCAAGTCAAAAGGGTTTTCGGACCCCTAGAAGTTGTAACAGCCAACAACAGCTAAAAGAAAGGGCCATTATCCGAGCAAAAGGAGTAGAGGGCGAGAAAATCGACACCACCTCCTCCATAGTCGGCCATTGAACTTAGTGGGTTACTTGATGGCTGACATGGGGGGGGGGATCGTTGTACAGTTTTTTTTCCTTTTTTGTACTATAAATAGGATCATTCTTTATATATACAAACAACAACACAATCAATCAAAAAATTCAAATTTTATCTATCTTTATCTTTTACTTTACTGTACTCGGCTGCATTCATGTTTCTTACCTCTTAGTTTGCTCACTCATCATCCTAACGCTTTCTGGAGTAGTTGGGTTCCATTGCTGGAAGTTAGAGTTCCGCTTCCGACCCAAATCGCTTAATTTAGGAATCAATTTGTCATCCGATAAAACGGCAAACACTTTGGACGGTAACAATAGGCACAATCAATTTAATTTCATTCACGAATATAATAATTCTTGATATGGATAATCACATGGAACTGGGATATTTTCTTTATCAAACGTTAGATTTAAGTTCCTTATATTTTTGGACAGCCAAGAAAAATTAGCCGGTTATAACAAAGAAAAAAGATCTCATTCCAATACAGTCAATGACATATAGTTATTTTGTAAAATAAGTGGCCAAAGCTGGAATAGTTCGGTTGGTTAGATTGTGAAGCTTTTAACTGCATGGTCGATGGTTCAACCCCTTCTTCTAGCGTATTCTACTTCTTTTTTGTCAATCAAAAGGGGATGTACCCCTCTACCTTGGTTTCAATAATTTTTGTTATTTTTACATTTATTCTCTAGCTTTTCTATCTTTTTTCAATCTATTTGAACATGTGATTTGTGTAGGTACCAATGTATTTGTATTTTATAATAGTCTGCTTCTTTTACATCTAAGTTAGACATGTTCAAATGTATCTAACTAGACCTGTCAATCGGGTCGGGGACCTGCCTGGCCCGACCTGAAAAAACCAGAATCAGGGTCAGCATATATCTGACCCGTGAACCATCTGACCTGAAAAAGCGGGGACCCGATCAGAGTCAGGGTTAGAATTTTTTACCCATCTGACTCGGCATGGCCTGATCCGACCCCGACCCGTTCATTTTATTATTATTTTATTAATATTTATTTAAGGTATATTTTATTAATGTTTACTTAAGGTAATTCTGTTCGATTCTTTAGTATTGGATACGAACCGAACTGAAAAAAAATGAATTAAACATATAATTATTCTTATTTTTTATTTTAGGCTACTGCTATCTCTTGAATCATAGCCATTGAAGTCAATCTATGAAGCTTTTATGGAAGTCGAATGCGGCATGAACTTAATAAACGGAAGCATTGATATAAAATGTAGGGAGAGAAAGCATTGACATCCCCCAAATCGATTTCTAATTTCACTTTTCTTTAGTAAAGATCTCACGATATACAATACATTTCAACGTCGAAATTTTATGGTAATGTAGGTGTGAATGTCAATTTAAGTGTTGGAAATTCAATTTTGTAAAAAATCCTTTAATTTGGAGTTTTTTTTACATGTTTTAAGAATATATGTTATGTTTTTGGACTGTTATTTTAATTAAAAAAATTATTTTATTTTGTAGAGCGGATCAGGGCCGACCCGTTACCCGTAGGGTCAGGGCCAGGGTGGGAAAATAAAAAAAATAGGGTCAGGGTCGGCCCACGATCGAGCAAGCAGAAAAAAAAGCCACTTGACCCGACCCTGAACCAGCCTGACCCGAGCATTGGATAGGTCTACATCTAACAGATTAACCTTTGTTATATTTACATTTATTTTCTTTAACTCTTCACTCTAATAATTCCTCCAAACCTTTTTGTCCTTTTGACTCTTTATCTTTTCAGAAGTAAAGCAATGACCAAGGTAGTTTATCCTCACTTTCAACAAATGTAGAACCAAATCCAAGTATGGGCCTCTATAGTTTCATTCTTGAAGTTGATGAATGTGAATAAATTATTTGCTAAATGATAACAACAACAACATACGCAGTGTAGTCCCACAAGTGGGATCTGGGGAGGGTAAGATGTACGCGGACCTTATCCCTACCTTTGTGAGGTAGAGAGGTTGTTTACGGTAGACCCTCGGTTCAAAAGAAAATTAAGGTGGAATTATTTGCTAAATGATATTTTGTACAAATCTTTCAACATAATGGTATTTCAAGATTCTAGTCATGCCAGAGAATGACTAATCCAGAAAAGGTAAATTTTCTTAAAATTTACTCCTCTGGCAAAACAAATGAAGCAATACACAAGGTGACAAAAGGATCCAATATGTATGTTCATCTCCATTATTGGAAGTTAAATGTATCTAACTGAATATTAGGAGAACTTACAAATAGCTGATAAGTGGGGTATCAAATCATAATTTATTTTCGTCTCCAATTTTGCTTGCTCCTATTATCTGACATTTCATCTATGGGTGGGCGTATATCGGATCGGTTCGGTTCGGTTTTGTATCCGAAAAATATGAACCGAATAAAAATCGGTTTTTTTAAAAAAAAATCCAATACAACTTTTTATTGACACCCAATTTTGTTCCATCCTTTATGATTTTTATTCGTAATTTTTAATATTTTTGACACTTTTAAAAACAATTTTAAAATATAGGCATATATGTGTATATAGCATTTTTTACTATCATTTGCATCTTTATCATAATCATAGTTTTATCCATAATATTCTATGTTATTTTATTCTCGCAAAATTGCATCGCATTTTCCTTTTATTAAGCATTAAACATTTCGCAAATATTATATTTTTTATTATCACATCGTTATGTTATTTTAAATAATTCACATCTTTTACAAAAATAATATTTTTAATGTTAAACCCCTTTTATATTTTTTAAACCCAAAACATTTTCTAACCCCTTTAATCTCCCCTCACCCAAAATAAATCAATACCCCACAAAATAAAACAAACCCCCCAATTTTCGGCCCACACCAAAACAAGCCCAAAACCAAATTCCCCTTTTATTCAAACCCATTTCCCTTCCCCTTTATTTCCCCAATTCCCACAACCCACAACCAAAGCCCAACGCCCACTCCCAGTGCCCAACCGCCATTAGCAAAATCCCAAACCCGTCGGCCCATCAAACCCGCCCATCACCCTTCCAACCCAACTCGCCTCGACCCAACCTAAAAACCGACCCGATCCGCCCCCTTTTATTCCCCCAAAACGCCCCACCAAAAAAAAAAAAAAAAATCCCCAAAACTAAAAACCTAAACCCTAACACCCCTAACCTTCAACTCGCCACACCCTACGCCCCTACCCCCACATCGCCGCACCCTACACCCCCTGCCCCTCACGCCGCCCGACACCGCTCTACCCCATCACCTCTCACCGCAACACATACCCCAAGACACGCCCAAAAATCGATTTTGTCCCCCTTTATTTTGAAATTTGAATTGTTTTTAGGGGTGTGAGGGGGTTGAACGTTGGGTTTGACACCTATAAAAACCCTCTTTGGTTCGCTGATTTGGGGGGGGAGGAAGTCTTTTTCGGATTAAAAAAAAAAGAGGTTCTTAGGGAAGAGTTTAATTCGATTTTTTTTTAGTTTGAAATTTAGATTCGAGTCTTTGGTGGTATTGTATTTTTATTGGTGTTGTTGTTCATTGAAATCTGGAATTTTGCTACATTTCCACTATTTTTGGGTTCCTGTCGGGTAACTTCCGGTCGGATCAATCGGGTCAAGTCGAAACCCGGGTCGAAATTTCAGGTTTTTATTTTGTGTTTGAAGATTACAAATTCAAGCTTCTTTGTCCTTAATTTTGGTTAAGAATTACTTCTTTTGTTCATTAACTCCCAAAAATCCGAAATACCCCTTTTGTTCTTATATTTTCGAATCCGAAATATTACTCTAGTCCTTTAATTTTGCAATCTGAAAATTCCATTCCATTCCTCATATTTTCCTCTCAATTAGGTCCTTGCCGGGTCAGGTCGAGTCCTTTGCAGGTCGGTCGGGTCATTCAGGGGCCAGGTCAAACATCCGAAAATCGAGAAAAAAGAGTCCTATTTTTCGAAAAAATCAGAATTTAAAAAAATCTACAACAAATCAGAATTCTAACATTTCCGAGCGGATTCGACGATTCAAAACACGCCTCGGTTCGCTACCCGGAAAAGGTTAGACTCGTTCCAATTCTTCTATATTTCTTAAAGCTTATTTGATTGTGTTGTTTATGCTTGATTTAGTATGATATTTTGCTAAGTAATGTAGTCTTGATTAATTAATATGATAATGAGATGATTTTGCTTATATAATTGTATTTATGTTGTTGGGATATTTCTGATTTGGAGTTGATACGTGATAGATGATATTGCCTCGATGTTTTGGTTAACTAATTATTGTCATTAGCTTTAGTAAGGTATCTTGGGTTCATTGTTAAATGCAATACGGATAATGTAAGATTAATATGTGTTTGGAAGAGCTATGGCTTGATTAAATACTCTTAGGACACCTAGCGGATTGTTGATATTCAAATTATTGTATGTTGTGTAA
Source organism: Anisodus acutangulus (assembly GCA_029783415.1). Classification (NCBI taxonomy): domain Eukaryota; kingdom Viridiplantae; phylum Streptophyta; class Magnoliopsida; order Solanales; family Solanaceae; genus Anisodus; species Anisodus acutangulus. Next base: position 16,021,316 of record CM056507.1, on the reverse strand, counting down.
GTTGTTAGTTTGGTGGCTGCCTAATAAATCAAAAAACGAGCATACTTTAATTGATTAAAATGACGATATTTACACGTTATATTCTAGATTAATATGTGCAATTTTAAAAGGAGTATATTATCCACGTTTAATATAATAGTATCTGCGTTTGGTTTAAGTTTATGAATGTCATGTTTCTTTAAGATTAAGATGAGTTCAATGGAATTTATCATGTATGTTTACATAATTTATACATTGGTCTTCCTTGCCTCTTTTATTCTTGTTTAAATTTAGAGCCGGTTGTGTTAGCATACATTCTTTCTTCGGCTACTTTAGTATGCCAAATCTGAAAAAATAATGTCTTGAGGATATGTAAAATATATGGTCATGAGTATTCATTCCTATGTGTATTTAATGTTGTATATTTCGTGTATATATATGTTAGGAATATACATGTGTTTATATTTTCGTTCCGTCTACTAATCCTTTTCTTTTCTTTACATGAAACGTATCAAGTAACGAAGAGTCTCATTATGAGACTCATCATGACTTCGCCCAAAATGAAGAACTACATCTATGTTCATTCCACTCCCCCCTCTCGGAACTTCAAAACAAATAGGGTGTCGATGATATTGTCATCCGTCCTAGCCGCTACTTCTATTTATTGTCTAATTTTGTCTTTCATTATTATTTGGGTTGTAATAATTATTTAATTATGTACTGTCATTAGAATGCTTAGAATAATTAGGCCGCGAATAGATGAATGAATAGGATAGTCTAACTGTCGTTAGTTTATTTCTTAGGATCGTTTGAAATTGGAAACCAACCGCTAGCTTTATTTGTTTAGGACCGTCTTGTGTGTTCCAAACTTAGCCTCTAGTTACTTTGTTCTATTTTTTAGGTTCGTTATGCATGCTTTAATATCTTTCAAAAATAATTTGGCTATCTATTATTCATTTTCTTTAATCCTAAAAAATAAGGTTTGCATTCTATCATATTTGCAACCTTGAAAGATTTTTTCATAAAAATTGCTTCTTTTATTATTCAATTGCCAAATATGTATTTTTCTATATAAAATATAACTTCGGGGCAATGATGAGGCTTAAACCTTTTTCCAAGATCAACATGTTTAGTAGGCGAGGTGACTAAAATAACCAACAAGTTATATATTTGCAGCCACGACGTGATTATAGTGATCTTTTCTATTTCACCCGAGAGACCAACACGTTCAGTAGGCGAGGCAATCAAAATAAACCACATTAGTCATATGTTTGCAGCCACGACGTGATTGGAATGTTCTTTTCAAAATTTAAGTCTGAGCCCTTCGTGATCAAAACATTCACTGTTTTGAATGCGGATATGGAGTTATTTGTATTTAACTGTTTCTAACCGTTTGTTCTTGACAAATTTATGTGATTAAAGTAAATAACGGCGAATTATTCCTCGGAGTTTATTTATTTTATTTCTTTCTTTAATTCAGCTTTTATCCCGCTTTGTATTGTAATATTATTTATCGCACTTATGTAATTATTGAAATGCTTAGAATAGGCAAACTTAGGATTAATTCATAGGGTAGTTTAAGATTTGAAACCCGTCGCTAGCTTATTTATTTGTAGGCTCGGTTAAATTCAAACTTAGAAATCCTTCGCTAGTTATTTATTTTAGGCTCGTCACGCGTATTCAAGATTTTCAAAAACAACTTTTGTCATCTTTTATTCGCTTTATTAATCATTCCAAATAAGTTTATCTTTTGTCAATTTACAATTCAATGATTCCCAAAATTTTACTTCTTTGATAGTATAAATAATTTATTGTCACAAATGCATATTTTTCAAAACTTTACATGTATCTTTCTTTTTATGTCATCTGAATACGTACTTGTATAAAATGCATCATTTACTAATTATTTGCAAACATCTTTTAATCTATTATACTTGTAAAACATGCATTTTTCTAGCAATAATTAACCTGAGTTTGACCGGATAACCGCAAGTTAGCGGATCTTAAAGGATGCCTAACCCCTTCCCTTTAGGATAATAAAGAACCCTTACCTAGAATCTCACTAGTTTCGCAGACCTTAAAATTGGAGTTTACATTGCAGCACTTAGTTTAATATTTAGGTGTCCTAATTCACCGTAAAAATAATTAGGTGGCGACTCCTCAACCCTTTTTACCCAGGAATCACCGAACACGTCCGCGGTCCGCTTTGACCCGAGCAAGGTCGAAAAACGAGCGCGACAGCATGGCGACTCCACTGGGGACTTTCAGGTTCTTAACCATAGCAAAATCAGGTTAATTATAATTGTGCTTTACTTTCACTCTTTGTTTGATGTAATGCTTTGATTTGTTTCCTTTGTGAAATTTTCTGCATGCATAACTGCTTTAATTTCCATATTTTTACTGCTTATCTTAAATTGGCATTTCGCTCATATTTCTTCCACTCTGGAAAATTGACACTATCACACACTACACGCGAGGTGTGTTTTGCGCACCCGCAAATTTCTTTCAATCTACCAAATTTTAGGAGAGTTGGCGTATGCGCGGAGTGACCGGACCATTCGGTGGCCGCGTAGTCTTCTCACTCGAGTAGTCCGCTCGGGAACCTTGTGTCTAGTCAGCCAAATCTTAGAAAATTTAAGATAGAGCTATACCACCCTTTATTTTAAGTCATGCATGCATACACCTTAGGTGGGTCGATCCTTGGTATCGACTCCACAATTAAGAAATCCACCAAAGATGTCTACGGGTCTCACAACCCAACGACCAATCATCATATTATGTGTAGCGTGATAAAGATAGACTAATCCAAGACTAATCATGACATGCTGAAATTGGAAAATGTACATTCATTTTGTCTCATTTTCGACAAAGCATTGCAGTTTAGCAGCTTGGATCAAATCTGTACTAATCCCGCATACCTGGCGTTTAGGCTCACCTCCGGCATAAGGGAGGCCCCATGCATATTAGGATGCGCATTTAATTGCCTTACAATCATTTTGTTGTTTTCTCCTGCTTTTTCACTATGTGCATATTATTTAAAGCAATAATTACTCGCCTTGTACTAACTTGGTTTTCTTTAATTTTTTTTTTTTAGAAGGTTTATTTTGTCTAGATTATTTTCCCAAAGGTTGATTTGCGTTGACTAAAAATGGCGGATCATCCCTACTTCACGAGGTCAAAGGCACAATCCTTCAGCAAAATGACTGATTCAGATGCATCCGAACAGATCGCACGAAACTTATCACTCTTTCCAGAGATGAACCAGAGGCTTCTAAAATAGAAATGCTACCGTACAAGAAAAATACATCCCCCAACTGTTACAACAGATGGCAGCCATGCAGACTGAGATAGAGCGCCTCCAAAATCTCACCAGCCTGTCCATTAGCGCCAATACTCCACTCCCTGAACAAGGGACGGATGCAGCTGCACCGCAAACTTTTTCATCTCATGAACAACCATTTTCCCAAAACCTCCCCGAAAATTCGCCACTGAGCAAAACCAACCCACACCACACTAACCCGCAAGCAAGTCCACAACAAAGACCGCTCCAAAATGATCCGCCTCATTCACAACTCCACATACCCAAATTACCACACTCATCCAAAATACCCCTTCCACGCAAAATCACCGGCAGACCAACACATATTGATGGCACACATCGCCGATCACAAAGAAGCGGTATGTGCCGCCAATATATGTAATGGAAGCCCAACCTTTACTACCGCAACACCAAACATGACTCTTCGTGAAATTGGCGGTGTGAAGAGATGGACAAAGTAGTAAGAATCGTAACCGATGAAAGTGTGGCCAGAGAGATTTAAAGCCTAAAAGAGGCATTCAAGAATATCCAAACCAGCAAGGGACATGGAGGACTTGAGTACGAAGATCTGTGTATGCATCCCGACATTGAATTGCCTGTAGGATATAAGGTGCCAAAATTTAGTTTGTTTGATGGGAAAGGAAATCCTCACGCTCATTTAAGATCATACTGTGACAAACTGATTGGGGTAGGTAAAGACCAGGCCATCATAATGAAATTGTTCGTAAGGAGTTTAACAGGAGAAGCACTCGACTGGTACACGAGCCAAAACCCGCAAAAATGGCGTAATTGGGGCACGATGGCACAAGATTTCGTGGACAGATTTAAATTCAACACTGACACAGTCTTGGACAGATTTTATCTGATGAAGTTGGAAAAGAAGCCCACAGAGAATACGCCATGAAGTGGAGGGCAGAAGCAGCGAAAGTTCAACCCCCGATAGAAGAAAGTGAGATGACCACTCTCTTTGTACAATCTTTGAAAGATGCAACATACTATGAGAGAATGATAAGCGTCATAGGACGAAGTTTCTCTGAAGTTATAAGGATGGGAGATTTCATAGAAGAGGGAATCGTAACAGAAGAATTACAAACTTTGTAGCATTGCAAGCAACAAGTGAGACAATCGGTCGGACTCATTTGAGGGAGCAAGAAAGAGGAAGAGAGATGGAGTGTCCTCTGTGGTGACAGTTCGTAAACATAGGCCAAATCAAATGTCAACCTACCAAATGCCATCACCCAGCCTCCCTACTACAATCAAAACAACCAAAGTCCTCATCCTTCCTATTATTACCCATACACCCAAAGCCCTCAACCTTACTATCAACACCCACCTGGGCCCTACCTTGTCTACCATACCCATCCAATATAGAGCCTGCCTCGGAGGCCCGTCTATCCGAATCCCCCACAATATCAGCCCGCATACTTGCCTCATCCACAAGTCCATACACCAAATGCACCCAGACCCCGCGCAAAATACGAAAGAAAGCCAGCCAAAACCTATACACCTTTAGCCGAACCTCGAGCCCAATTATATGAAAGACTGAAAACCGCAGGAATACTCCAGCCCATCCCAGGAAATATCCCCAATCCTGTTCCAAAATGGCACGATGAGACTAAGCATTGTGCATACCACTCGGGGATTCCTGGGCACGACACTGAGAATTGCTATTCCCTCAGAAACAAAATTGAGACATTGATCAAAGAAGGAGTTATCCAACTGAAAGGACCTTCCTTTAATGTAAATAATAACCCGTTGCCAAATCATGACGATGCCAACGTAAATATGATTACTGTTGATGAAGACCACAATTTGGAAGGGACTATTGTACCAGTCCAGAGAAAGGAAAAGGTTGAATCATCGACCTTTATTACCCCTATGATTACAGTCCAAGTGAAGGCACCGTTAGGAGTAGAAGTACTTCCTCCAAAGTCGCGGGTCATGGCATTATCTTTTCTTGGAAAAGTCTTATCAACCAATCTCCGAAGGAAGGAAGATGCTTCTTTACCAAAGCCTGTTCCGCCTCTGAGTCAGTCATTCGTCAAAGCATGCGCCACTCAGGAATCAAAGGAGGACAATGCAGCCAACCTCGTGAAGGGATTCAAAAGATTTTTCATTGATGAAAAAGAAGCAAAAAGCAATATGATTCTCGGTGATTACGCTAGAGACTCAACCAGTTGGGATGCAGAGCAATGAGATGTTTTGGGAAAATTGGACATGTGCCCTGACCTTGTTTCTCCCAGAAACTAGTTAACTGCATTAATTTTTAATGAAACAATGCGATTCAGATTGAGGCCTGAATCACATATATGCATTTAATGTGTTTTGCCTCTACTTTTTGAAAGCTTAAAATGATAAATCTGCACTGCTTTTGCTATTATAAAATATGTTTTGTTCAATAATTCTCTTTTCTTTTTTTCATCATGCAAACTAATTTGTCGGCAGTATGTGACATATAATGAAACAAGCAAACAAGGTCCCAAACAAGCAAGGCTTCGAAGAATATAAGGAAGACTCACAAGCGGAAGAATTGAGGCATTTTTGGAATAAGTCAAAGCCAGATTTGGATGAAACATCAAGATGGTTGATAGTTACAAGCATTGGCGCGGACGTTTGCCATCTGTACTCTTAGGCAACTGCACTACAATCTGGACTTCTACTAGGGCAATGCTATACCTTTCGAAGCCGAGTGGATACAGAATCATATACTAAGAGACTGATTGATGAAAAGCAGATGGACGCAGTTGTCCGGGGCAACCTTATCAGAATAGAATAGCCAAAAACCATCAATGCAGATGCAGTGAAGAGATACCATATCTAAGATTAGTTATTCTCTATGTAATATTTTTTCTATGTTGTAAAAGTTGCGCTCCCTCGTCGGGATACGCAGAGAACCCACGTAGGGTTCCGTTTCTTAGATCACAAATTTCCCCAAGTTCCTTTTTACTTGTAACCTGAACTACGTTATGACCTGATTCCCTCGGCGGGATACGTAGGCGGCCATATCGGCTTCGGTCCCATCTTTAGAAAAACCCTTACAAATCTCCTTCACTTGTAATGAACTACGTCATGACCTGATTCCCTCATGGGGATACGTAGGCGGCCTAAATCGGCTTCGGTCCCACCATTAGGAAATATTTTCTCCTTTATATCACATATGACAAAATGCACCTATCTGGTCACCCTGATAGGACAGGCAAGCAATCTACACAAGACTCGTTTGTCCGTTCAAAAGATCGTCATTCTCACATATCAAAAACTGGGGCATTTTTAAGGGATCACTGCCGGAGGACGCCGAAAACATGGAAAAGCATCGGCAACCTAAGTCTTCAGCGTAAGAGGATTTTGGATAAGACGTTTGCTTTGTTTCACGACATGTCACTGCTCGACAGAACTTTTACATATAGGCATACTTTCTTATAAGCAATTTATTTTCAACAAATACTTTCATTAGAGTTTGACAAGATTTTTATTACTAATATGCATATTTTCTTATACACAATTTATTTTCACCAAATATTTTCATTAGAGTTCGACAAGAACTTTTTAACGATAAGCATACTTTCTTATAAACAAATTATTTTCAACAAATGTTTTCATTAACGGTTAGCCAAGAATGGGAACCAGACAGGGGCTACAGGTCCAAATCAGCAGGACATGCAGCTATCAAGAGCCAAAGCTACCAAGTCAACGCGAATCAACCGCCCCAAACTCACAAATTTTCTTTGAGTACGTGTTCTTCAGTTGAAAAAGCAGGAAGCCACATCGCTTATGATCAATTCCCCAAAGAATTTCGGCACCACAACTCACTACAAGGATTACGTTCTTGTTCGCATTTATACGAAGACATCATCTTGACCTACGGTCCCGACTATTATGTCCGCACAAAGATGTTATTTCAATCACAAAGAACGACAACAAGGCAAACCCGACGGCAAAGACGTCGCATCACATTTTCGCCCGTGCCAGACGACATTTCAATTCACATGGGTTTGGATCGGCAAAGATTCAAAGACAACGTGGAACCCTATTACATCAAACCGACGGCAAGGGCGCTACTTACATCTCTTACAACAGACAACATTTCAACAACGCTATTGGCGTTCTGCGAAGACAACAAATATCTTTATCAGATCTCAAACGACGTCAACAAAGATTACAATGACGTCTTGGTAGCAAAGAACTATCTTTTACAACAACACAATAACTATCTTTTACCGCATCTCAACGACGTCAACAACATTACAAATGACGTCTTCAACGCAACATCTATCTTTTATGGCATTACAACAACGTCATTGACGTTACTGCAGCACAACAAATATCTTTTACAGCATTACAACGACGTCAACAACATTATAATGACGTCTTCAACGCAGCAGCTATCTTTTACAGCATTACAACAACGTCATTGACGTTACTGCAGCACATCAACTATCTTCAAAAGCATTACAACAACGTCCACGACGTTATGGCAACACGACATCTATTTTTTACAGCATTACAATGACGTCAACAACATTACAATGACGCCTTCAACTCAACATCTACCTTCTACAGCAAAATTACATTACAACAACGTCCACGACGTTACGGCAGCACGCCAGCTTTTTTTTACAACATTACAACGACGTCAACAACATTTCAACGACGTCTTCAAATAACGCCTATCTCTTACAACAAACAACATTACATTCTTGCAACAACGCTCATCACAATGACGTCTTCAACACAACACGCCGATACAACGACGACCCCAAATACATTCTTACAACAACGACATCAACAACATTACAATGATGTCGTCAGCAACGCGCCCATACAACGGTGTCATGAACAACACGCCTATGCAACGGCGTCTTCTGCAAATCAACTATCTTTTACCGCATTACAACAACATCAACAACATTACAATGATGTCATCAGCAACGCGCCCATACAACGGCGTCATCAACAACACGCCTACGCAACGGCGTCTTCTGCACAACATTTATTTTTACAGTATTACAATGACGTCAACAAAGATTACAACGACGTCTTCAAAGACAACAATTATCTTTTACAAGAAACAAAGATTACAACAACGTCCTCGACGTTACATGCAGCACAACAACTGTCTTTTACATAATTACAACGACGTCAACAATATTACAACGACGTCTTCAACACAACACGTCAATCCAACGACGTCATGTCAGGCGCCCACCTCATAATGCGGGTATTTTAATTTCAGTCAGGCGCCCACCTTATAATGAGGGTATTTTAATTTCAGTCAGGCGCCCACCTCCTAATGCGGGTATTTCCAAGTTATTTTCTCTATAATTTTTCTCAGCAGTTATACACTAATTATATCTTAAGCTTTAGTTTGCAGGAGTTTTTAATTTGCAGGAACTTCATCACAACGTGGAGCTATCTCTTACGGCGAACCGAGGCAAATTGGTCAACGACCTACTTCGAACGTTGATCCGCTTTTCCCATTAGTTTCTCGCATCTGCGACCAGTGTCATCCTAAGTCGACACTGGGGCATTGTTTCTTGAATGTGCACTATCTTTTTGCAACTTCTATACCCCTCGGGATTCTATTTCTTACCATGCAGTCCCGATGATCGTGACAAAATTGGCTACTCAGTCAACTTCTTTGGCCGAAAACTCTTTCATCGTCTCCGTCCAAAGAGGGGCATCTGTTGACACCCAATTTTGTCCCATCCTTTATGATTTTTATTCGTAATTTTTAATATTTTTGACACTTTTAAAAACAATTTTAAAATATAGGCATATATGTGTATATATCTTATTATTATTATTATTCGCATTTTTTACTATCATTTGCATCTTTATCATAATCATAGTTTTATCCATAATATTCTATGTTATTTTATTCTCGCAAAATTGCATCGCATTTTCCTTTTATTAAGCATTAAACATTTCGCAAATATTATATTTTTTATTATCACATCGTTATGTTATTTTAAATAATTCACATCTTTTACAAAAATAATATTTTTAATGTTAAACCCCTTTTATATTTTTTAAACCCAAAACATTTTCTAACCCCTTTAATCTCCCCTCACCCAAAATAAATCAATACCCCACAAAACAAAACAAACCCCCCAATTTTCGGCCCACACCAAAATAAGCCCAAAACCAAATTCCCCTTTTATTCAAACCCATTTCCTTCCCTTTATTTCCCCAATTCCACAACCCACAACCAAAGCCCAACGCCCACTCCCTGTGCCCAACCGGCCATTAGCAAAATCCCAAATCCGTCGGCCCATCAAACCCGACCCATCACCCTTCCAACCCAACTCGCCCGACCCAACCTAAAACCGACCCGGTCCGCCCCTTTTTATTCCCCCAAAACGCCCCACCAAAAAAAAAAAAAAAATCCCCAAAACTAAAAAAACCTAAACCCTAACACCCCTAACCTTCAACTCGCCGCCACCCTACGCCCCTACCCCCACATCGCCGCACCCTACACCCCTGCCCCTCACGTCGCCGCCTGACACCACCAGTCTACCCCATCACCTCTCACCGCAACACATACCCCAAGACACGCCCCAAAAATCAGATTTTGTCTCCCCCTTTATTTTGAAATTTGAATTCGTTTTTAGGGGGGTGTGAGGGGGTTGAACGTTGAGTTTGACACCTATAAAAACCCTCTTTGGTTCGCTGATTTGGGGGGGGGGAGGAAGTCTTTTTCGGATTAAAAAAAAAAGAGGTTCTTAGGGAAGAGTTTAATTCGATTTTTTTTTAGTTTGAAATTTAGATTCGAGTCTTTGGTGGTATTGTATTTTTATTGGTGTTGTTGTTCATTGAAATCTGGAATTTTGCTACATTTCCACTATTTTTGGGTTCCGGGTCGGGTAACTTCCGGGTCGGATCAATCGGGTCAAGTCGAAACCCGGGTCGAAATTTCAGGTTTTTATTTTGTGTTTGAAGATTACAAATTCAAGCTTCTTTGTTCTTAATTTTGGTTAAGAATTACTTCTTTTGTTCATTAACTCCCAAAAATCCGAAATACCCCTTTTGTTCTTATATTTTCGAATCCGAAATATTACTCTAGTCCTTTAATTTTGCAATCTGAAAATTCCATTCCATTCCTCATATTTTCCTCTCAATTCGGGTCACTGCCGGGTCGGGTCGGGTCATTCCGGGACGGGTCAAACATCCGAAAATCAGAAAAAAACAGAGTCCTATTTTTCAGAAAAAAATCAGAATTTAAAAAAATCTACAACAAATCAGAATTCTAACATTTCCGAGCGGATTCGACGATTCAAAACACGCCTCGGTTCGCTACCCGGAAAAGGTTAGACTCGTTCCAATTCTTCTATATTTCTTAAAGCTTATTTGATTGTGTTGTTTATGCTTGATTTAGTATGATATTTTGCTAAGTAATGTAGTCTTGATTAATTAATATGATAATGAGATGATTTTGCTTATATAATTGTATTTATGTTGTTGGGATATTTCTGATTTGGAGTTGATACGTGATAGATGATATTGCCTCGATGTTTTGGTTAACTAATTATTGTCATTAGCTTTAGTAAGGTATCTTCGGTTCATTGTTAAATGCAATACGGATAATGTAAGATTAATATGTGTTTGGAAGAGCTATGGCTTGATTAAATACTCTTAGGACACCTAGCGGATTGTTGATATTCAAATTATTGTATGTTGTGTAAGTTGTTAGTTTGGTGGCTGCCTAATAAATCAAAAACGAGCATACTTTAATTGATTAAAATGACGATATTTACACGTTATATTCTAGATTAATATGTGCAATTTTAAAAGGAGTATATTATCCACGTTTAATATAATAGTATCTGCGTTTGGTTTAAGTTTATGAATGTCATGTTTCTTTAAGATTAAGATGAGTTCAATGGAATTTATCATGTATGTTTACATAATTTATACATTGGTCTTCCTTGCCTCTTTTATTCTTGTTTAAATTTAGAGCCGGTTGTGTTAGCATACATTCTTTCTTCGGCTACTTTAGTATGCCAAATCTGAAAAAATAATGTCTTGAGGATATGTAAAATATATGGTCATGAGTATTCATTCCTATGTGTATTTAATGTTGTATATTTCGTGTATATATATGTTAGGAATATACATGTGTTTATATTTTCGCTCCGCCTACTAATCCTTTTCTTTTCTTTACATGAAATGCATCGAGTAACGAAGAGTCTCATTATGAGACTCATCATGACTTCGCCCAAAATGAAGAACTACATCTATGTTCATTGCATTCCCGCTCTCGGAACTTCAAAACAAATAGGGTGTCGATGATATTGTCATCCGTCCTAGCCGCTACTTCTATTTATTGTCTAATTTTGTCTTTCATTATTATTTGGGTTGTAATAATTATTTAATTATGTACTGTCATTAGAATGCTTAGAATAATTAGGCCGCGAATAGATGAATGAATAGGATAGTCTAACTGCCGTTAGTTTATTTCTTAGGATCGTTTGAAATTGGAAACCAACCGCTAGCTTTATTTGTTTAGGACCGTCTTGTGTGTTCCAAACTTAGCCTCTAGTTACTTTGTTCTATTTTTTAGGTTCGTTATGCATGCTTTAATATCTTTCAAAAATAATTTGGCTATCTATTATTCATTTTCTTTAATCCTAAAAAATAAGGTTTGCATTCTATCATATTTGCAACCTTGAAAGATTTTTTCATAAAAAATTGCTTCTTTTATTATTCAATTGCCAAATATGTATTTTTCTATATAAAATATAACTTCGGGGCAATGATGAGGCTTAAACCTTTTTCCAAGATCAACATGTTTAGTAGGCGAGGTGACTAAAATAACCAACAAGTTATATATTTGCAGCCACGACGTGATTATAGTGATCTTTTCTATTTCACCCGAGAGACCAACACGTTCAGTAGGCGAGGCAATCAAAATAAACCACATTAGTCATATGTTTGCAGCCACGACGTGATTGGAATGTTCTTTTCAAAATTTAAGTCTGAGCCCTTCGTGATCAAAACATTCACTTTGCTTTGAATGCGGATATGGAGTTATTTGTATTTAATCTGTTTCTAACCGTTTGTTCTTGACTTGCGAGGGATTAAAGTAAATAACGCTAATTATTCCTCGGAGTTTATTTATTTTATTTCTTTCTTTAATTCAGCTTTTATCCCGCTTTGTATTGTAATATTATTTATCGCACTTATGTAATTATTGAAATGCTTAGAATAGGCAAACTTAGGATTAATTCATAGGGTAGTTTAAGATTTGAAACCCGTCGCTAGCTTATTTATTTGTAGGCTCGGTTAAATTCAAACTTAGAAATCCTTCGCTAGTTATTTATTTTAGGCTCAAATCCACGCGTATTCAAGATTTTCAAAAACAATTTTTGTCATCTTTTATTCGCTTTATTAATCATTCCAAATAAGTTTATCTTTTGTCAATTTACAATTCAATGATTCCCAAAATTTTACTTCTTTGATAGTATAAATAATTTATTGTCACAAATGCAGATTTTTCAAAACTTTACATGTATCTTTCTTTTTATGTCATCTGAATACGTACTTGTATAAAATGCATCATTTACTAATTATTTGCAAACATCTTTTAATCTATTATACTTGTAAAACATGCATTTTTCTAGCAATAATTAACCTGAGTTTGACCGGATAACCGCAAGTTAGCGGATCTTAAAGGATGCCTAACCCCTTCCCTTTAGGATAATAAAGAACCCTTACCTAGAATCTCACTAGTTTCGCAGACCTTAAAATTGGAGTTTACATTGCAGCACTTAGTTTAATATTTAGGTGTCCTAATTCACCGTAAAAATAATTAGGTGGCGACTCCTCAACCCTTTTTACCCAGGAATCACCGAACACGTCCGCGGTCCTCTTTGACCCGAGCAAGGTCGAAAAACGGGAGCGACACTTTTTTTTTTAAAAAAGAAACGATATGTTCAGTTTATATCGCCGAACGTATCGGATTATATCGGTTTTTTCTAGTGGGTCGGGTCGAGGAATTTTTTATTTTTTAAAAAAATTGAATTTCCAAAACTGAAATTGACATTCACACCTACACTACCATGAAATTTCGACGTTGAAATCTATTGTGTATCGTGAGATGTTTACAAAAGAAAAAGAAAAATTAGAAACCTATTTAGGGGAAAACACAAATTGATTGGGAAACGGACGTTTTCGTAAAAATTGGCTGCGCCAAACCGCCTTGCGGCGGTTTGGGCCGGCCCCGGCTCAAAAAAATACCCAAAAAAAAAATCGGGTAAAACGGACATCCGAGCGCAGAGTTATGACCATTTAAAGTTTCACCAATTTATAACTACTTTCTCTCCCTACATTTTATGTCAATGATTCAGTGATATGTTAATCAAATTCATGCCGCATTCGACTTCCATAAAAACTTCATATATTGACTTCAATGGCTATGATTCAAAAGATAGTAGTAGCCTAAAATAAAAAATAAGAATAATTATATGTTTAATTCAATTTTTTCGGTTCGGTTCGTATCCAAATTTTAAAAACCGAACCGAATCACTAAATCCTGATTCGGTTCGATTTTTCAAAAAAAAAACCAAACCGAATATCGGTTCGGTTCGGTTTTTTCGGTTCTCCGGGTTTTTTGCCCACCCCTAATTTCATCTCAACATGTAACATTCTTTTGATAGTTCATTACTAATGAATTATAACCAACCAATTATCACTGTCCATGTCCCCAACCCTTCTACAACCTCCATCAAAATCACTAGTCTCGCAAAAAGTGATTGTCCACATCTTTTTTACTTTAACTTGCCACTTCTGTTTAAAATTGGAAACTTTTCTTTCCTTTTTTACATATAAACTAGGAAAATGTTGTCTCATTTTATACAATAGCATATGAATGCTAATAGACTTAACAGTCGACAGAATGCAAGTTGTTACCCACAAGTTAAATACAAGGGAAAGAACAAAATAAAGACATCAAAAATTTGATCCAACTGTAATGCCGAGTTGATGCATTACGTGATAGGCTTGCCGAGATACAACTAGTTATTTATTCCTTGAAGCAATATAAAACAAGATTCCAGCCCTTCACATTTTATTGAATGATGGTGTTGGAGAAGTTGGAGGCTTGAAGTCCTCATAGCTGTTCAATGCAAGGAAAGACAGTAAGTTCAGTTTGATGGCACTGCTTAAGGAAGCAAAAGAAGTGACAAACATGGCATGAATTATGTCATTCTTCATCCTTCAGGAGGACTAAAGATATCTAAAACATGAAACCTTTTAGCCTTTAAGGCTAGTATCAACTACTACATCCGCGAGTTTGTCCAAAGGCAGGAATAAGAAGGTATAAGCAATCAACTAAAGAGGATCTCGCATGGTAAAAGGTTAATGAGGTGTTCATTTTAACGCATTTAACCAGTCTTATCTCTCTGTGACACGGTTGGTGCATTTGGTGATGCTGATGTTGTGGGGGGGGGGGGGTTGGGCGTGTTTGAGGTTGTCATATCTGATCATGGTGTAGCCATAAGATAAGTCTATCAAACGATATAATAACATCAAAAGAAGACATGTGAAGAGGACTATTATGACTCAACATTGAATATTTTACTTTAACTCATTTTTATCTTGTTTTCTATTCTTTCCAGGACAAAGATCTGATACCCAAATCTGAATATATGGTCAAGTTATTGAAAGGATACTTCCACTTATTCTGGAAAAATAGGAAAAATTGAAGGAGATATAGCTGTTATCTTGTAACTATCAAAATAAATGCAGTGCAATCTGTCAAGTTAAAAGCTATCTCTACTTACGCAGGGTAGGGAGAATGACAAAAAGCTATTTTTTTTGCCGATTCCTCCTTGGCAGAATTGGTAGCACTATCGGTTGCCACATCATTGCCTCCAGTAAGTGGTGATGTAACTTCCACTGTTGTTGAGGCTCTCGAACCACTTGGTGTTGGAGTTGGGGACGTTGGTGGCTTTAAATCTTCATAACTGGCAACACAAATCAGTCAGTAAATTATTAAATGGTCGAAAGACAATTCCACTTGAAGAAAATTGGAGAAACTGAGGAAGAAGCACATTAAAGAAATCATCCCACCAAAACAAATGCCACCATTTTGTGTAAAACATAATTGAAGAATTTGCTTTTGACATCTCAACGTGTCGAAAGAAGAGCTATGTCTACTTACAAAGGGTAGGGAGAAAGACAATAAGCTACAGTATGGAAAGAATCCTTCTCAGTGGAAAGGCAAGCTGAGATGTCATTGCCTCCAGCAAGTTGTGGTGCGGTTTCTGCTGATATTGAGGCTTTCGGACCACTCGGTGTTGGACTTGGAGATGTAGGTGGCTTTAAATCTTCATAACTGCAGATATTGAATCAGTCAGCAAATAAGATTCACTATACTTGCATGTAAGTAGTTGGACTAACTCGGGAATGACTTAACGCAGTGTATGGAGACAAAGGCCTTGTAGTCAGAAATTCTGCTTCGTCAGAAGTATGAACAACAGAAGAGGTTGCCTGTGTGCTATCTTCTGCTCCATTTGCACCTTCTTGGCGACCACCGGGAGGATTTGGAGTAGGAGATGTAGGCGGTTTAAGATCTGCATAACTGCGATAATAACAGTAATGATATGCAAGATTTCAGTGGCATCTGTAGGTAAAGCTTCAACTATGATACTTTAAGTGAATAACAGGACTTCATATTTCCTAATAAAGATCATTCGATCAGGTTCAATGAGACAAGCACAAAATGAAAATACAAAGGATATTCTTTGCATTAATAGAGATTAACGAATCCATTCACATTTAAGGTGTTTTCTGAGTGCATATCAAATTCTGTCACCAAGAATCTGAAATTCCAGAATACTGTGGAACATGATGATTCTACTTGAAAGATTCTGGGACGTCTAGTCTTCAAATTTTGTATAAAGTCAACAACAGTGAAAATTAAAGTAAAGAGGACATAGATGAGCTTACAATGGATAAGGTGAGGAAGAAATTGTTTTCTTTTTGTCTGTCTGTTGAGTTTTGCTATCAGTGTCAGGGATTGAAGGTGGTGAATCATTTGCTGCCACTGTTGACTCTGCTTTGACTTCTTTGGTCGAACCCGTGCCTATGCTAGGTGTCGGAGTAGGATATGTTGGTGGCTTTAGATCTTCATAGCTTCCAGAAACGGAAAAAAAACATCTAAGTTAATTTGAAGAAGAAACATGCACCTAATAGAAAATAAATAGTCAAGCTTACGCAGTATATGGACACTCTGGTGCTTCTGCTTTCAACTTTGTTTCAGCAGGTGTTTTCTCGAGCGAGGTATCAGGGATCTCAGACGTAATACTGCCTGAAGTTACAGGCTTTTGTAAATCACCAGTTTCCTACAAACAATTTGGTTAATAAGACTTGAACTGAATTTATTCTTAGGTCCTCCATAAATTTATAAGGAGTATATATGTACTTCCCTTATACAGACAACATGAAAGGTTCTCTTGTGAAATCTGAATTTTCACTCAAAGGATCAAATACCTATTGCTGAATACTAATTTTCTTCATCAAATTATAACAGAAATGGATGCACATGGAATTATTTTCATCAATGCATAGTTTTTCTTTTAAACAGAAGGTTCCTTCCAAAATAAAAAAAAATGAAGAAACACTATTTCATAAAAATAATTGAATGCCTCAATTTTTCTAATTCTGTATAAAAGCTAATTTGGGAAATATCATCTCTATTTTCTATGAAGTACTAAATGAAATTACCTTGGCTGCTGTAAACTCAACACGTTGGGGAGGAATTTTTGCAAGAAGGTCCTCCATGGAGGTCAACGGTGCTGTTGTTTCTGCAATTACTTCAACCACTTTACAGTATGAAAGCCTACGGTTTTTGGCCATAACCGCCATTAGTTCTGCCACCTGATCAATCAGAGTTGTCTTAGCTGCTAACTGTAAATTGCTAGCTCTTTATGTAGAAAGAATTTGTGAGACTTAGCAAATACTTCAACCACTTTCTCGTGAAACTTGAGCCACAAAGGAACCTTTTAACTTTAAGCAGTCAATGCTAACTTTTTGTTGAGATACAGAATTTAAAAAGAGAAAAAAAGAACCTTTCACTGAGCAGAATATAAAATAGTAGCTAGTGCAATTTTCAACATGAAAATTACTTATGGAAAACATTATTTCCATCTGACAGTAAACCACATAACAAGCCTGTTGAATTACATGCTGGAATGTACTTTCATATCATGTCAAATTTCATTAGTGCAGATAAGATATCAACTTGTCTAGTTACACTAGAGAGGTATATTGTTGAAGAAATTCTAGTTGCGAGAAAAGCTTTGTAGGAACCTGAAGGTTTGACACTTGACCACCAAATAAAGTATCTTCCTCCGAAAGAGTAAGATTATGAGTTTCTTTGTAAGAATCAGTAGGGCGCTCCATTCCCCCAGGTCTCACAATCTGAAATATCAGGGTGACATATGAACACGATATTGCAGCTCAGACACATCCAGATTCTGTATCTTTCCAATCCATAATACAGAAGAACTCACAGTATAAGGAAGCCCACTTGCAAGCAGTGCCTCTTCTGCTTTCCTTTTCCAAACAAGGACTCCCCAAAACAAACTTCCATACCAAAAGAAAAAAGAGAGTCAATGAACTAAAAGAAGCATTTTCATATTTAAAGCCAAGTAGATCTTCCAGGGACTCTCATGTGAATCAGAAGACTTCCAGACTTACTTGAGAATGGCTGCCGGAAAACCGACCTTGTTTGTTCCCAAAGATGTGAGCAAGATAAAGTGATCAACTTTTGCAACAGTTGCTGCACAGTGGAAACAATGAACTTTGTATCACTCTTTTTTTTTCTGAGTTAGAGTAAGGAGTAAAGATCTAGAATATCTGACAGTATGACCAACTTATTGGCATGGTAATAAGGAAGTCTACAACTTAAATAAGAAATCTTTTTACCTGCATCAATAAGGTTCTTAGTGGCCTGGAAATCAATTCGATATGGTCCAGTAACATCAAAGATCTCCTTCTCACTGGCACCAATACAACATATAACAATTGATGCATTGCCCAGTGCAGGCCTAATCTGGTCACTTTTCTCCAAATCGCATTCCACAATTTCAAGCTTCTCTATAGCTGGGCTAAAGACCAAATGTAACATGTGATGTTCCAAAGAAGCACAGTTACTCTAAACTGCTAATACAGTAATCAGACATGAGAGGTCCTTTCTACATCAATCTTACCTTTTGTTCCTCCATCCGCAGCATTCTCAAGTTTTATCTGCTCAACACTCTGTAACAAGGAACAATTTATGAGTCATAAAGGATCTAGAAGCACGTTAACCAGTAAAAAATGATATGTTTCCACTAGTCAGAGCTTTTACTTTGACAAGAGGTTGAGCACTCCGAACTCCTGCTCGAACTTTAAAGCCTAATTTCAAAAGCTCCCTGAAAACATTCTGGTCTTTCAGCAATATAGACTTAATAGCAGGTTCAATGTATTCACATAATCTAAAGTCAATGTCGAAAACAAAATACAACCTTACAGTCCGAGAACCAACTCTACCGGTTGCACCGGCAACAAAAACAAGATTTCCATCTTTTGATTTGACATCTTTTGCAGTTCCTTGAGGTTCCAATGAGCTAGCTTTTGCTGCACATTCATATGGAGTCATATATCCATATAATTATATCACTTCTTGGAATGTTGCATATTTATTAAGCACCTCTAGACCACACGAGAGAAATGAATAAAATTGTTTCCTTCCCTGATTGAGACCATCCGCATTTGCAAATTGACCTCATTTCCAGTAATTTATGGTTGAATTCAGTAATTATCGAACATTCAAATGATATTTCTTTCCACTATTACCAGTAACTAGATGAATGTGAAGCCCAATTTACCGAGTGCAAGGAAAAAGGAGCTAAAATGTAATTAAAAATTGTACTCAGTCGACTTCTGAACAAATTTTGAAGCTAAAAATGGCATACATTTGGAAGGAAAATGATAAAGATTGCAATTTTCCCTTCTAAATTAATATTTCATCTTTCAGAAATAGATATGTTTATCCACATTACCTAGATTATCTGTATTTCTACCATATGTAGGAAACAAGTAACTGAACAGATAACATAGCTGTAAAGGCTGTTAGACCTGCTAGAATGGTAACCATGAGACTAACAGAAAGTAAAAATAGCAGCTAAATATGATTCCCCACACACTCTTCAAAATGGAACATGTATAGAATGAAAAATAATTAACTTAAAATGTTTTTAAGCATTCAACTACTTCCTCTCCTACATGCTTGAGAACAGGTTAAACCTTATATAAACACCATCACTCAAACTGAAATAGATTACTTCAGTACACCCAAGGAAACATTTTTTTAATAACCAAGAAATTGCTGAGGGCCAATGGCAAGGTTCAAAGTCATGGAAAACCAATAAAATTATTTCGAAATTAAACCTTGGACATATAAGAGTTCCGAATGGAATCTCTTTACTGGCCCGCCCCTCTATCCTTCTTCGCTTAGATACCAGGTACGAACCCCCACCCATAGAAATGTACATAAAAACTAGACTTACTTTATCAACATACCCGTTGATCCTTGGTTTTTTCATACATTACCTGAATTCTTGATCATTTTCTTTTCTTTCTTAAAAATGAAAAGGAATCCAAAAGGGTGTGACAATTTCAGAGCAACAGTCAACCCCGCATAAAATAAAATTGCCTTACCTGAAATATGAGCTCTGAAACGAAGGGGCTTGAAGTTCTTGGAATTTGGGAACCTCTTAGTACTAGTCTGGATCAATGTAATAGGCTGGCCACACAAAAATGGCTTCTCTGCTAACCCACTTCGAGGTATATTGCTGCTGATGAGTGATTGCAAGCATCGTAGCTCCATTGCTGACATTATTTATTTCGTGGAAATCAGCAGCAACTGTTGGAGTTGTGTGTTCAAGTAATTGGCGGGTATAAGCCATGTGGATGTTAAAGGTCCCCAGTGGAAAACTCAGGAGATTCTGACCACATAGTGGATATTGTTCAATATTATCTATAAAATACTCTTTTTTTTAAATATAGACTTCTAGAATTGAAAAGACTTGATGGGGAAACTTTTCAAATTTGGGGAGCGAAAATGTTTTCCTACAAAATGTATTATTAAAAAATAAGTAATTTTTTATTTATTTTTAGATACTATGACATGGAATGTCGTGGGGAGTGGGAGTTCCGGACAAGGGGTGAGATGGTCAAGTGGTACAATTGACGGAGAAGAAACTGTTAGAATATTGGGTAAATAATATTATTATTATTATGTATTAATGTAGTATCATTTTATAAATGGTAAGTAGTAAAATGTTAATTAAGAATATTATGTTAATTAGCTAGAAGATTGTTAGGGATTGATTAGAAAGATTAGGCATGATTTACTCTTCTATCTTAAATGTATATTGTGTATAAATTGTTCCCTTTTAGCATGAATACATTGAGGAAAACATTTTCAAAGTCTTACGTGGTATCAAGAGCTTAAGGAAAGATTCAAAATAGTTTTATTTTCTTTCAAATTTTCGATCCTCTTCCACCCAAGAACCCTAGTTGGCCGAAAAAAAAATTTAATTTTTTTTTCTTACTCCATTATTGATTATCCTTCATCACAACCAATTATATCTGAAACCAAATCATCCTTTCACCCTGCCATTGTTGTCTCAAACATCAAAACACATGTTTTCATCAAACTAGAAATGGAAACCGTTCATTATGCGACTTGGGCGGAATTATTCAAAATATGTTGTCGTGCTCACAAAGTTCTTCATCATATAATTCCTCCGAAAGATGGAAAGGGGAAAGACGTAACAACCGATGGAGACAAGGAATTGTGGGATACACTTGATGCCACAGTCCTTGGTTGCCACTTCGTCAAATAATGATAATTTTTTTGACCCTTCTCAACAAAATAAGAGACAAAAATGACGTAATAACAATAAAAATAAGGGTGAAAATCGCGGAAATCACAAAGGTGGAGGCCACCGAAATTCCGGTGGCGGTGAAAATGGCGACAACACCAACTCTGGTGGTGGGATGTGGCAAAGAAGACGGCGCAGGTGGTGGATAGTGGCAAAGAAGACGGCAGTGGTGGGCGGACAGCGGCGAGCCAACGGTTGGCAGTGGCCTTGGGCTATACCACCCAGCCCAGCCCCAACAAGCAATTGGGCCAGGCAGCCCCAAAGGCCCACTGGCCAGCCTCAACCCACCCAATATTTTCCAAATAATTGACAGCAGCAACAACAGGCCCAGCAGGCCCATTTTGCTGGGTCTGTTAACACAGGCAGTGGCAATGGGCCTCAGCCGACCCAGTGGCATGAGGCTCATTCAACAGGGGCCCACCCCACGGATATTGAGTCCGCCATGCACACTCTTGAACTTAATCCACCGGATTCAAATTGGTATATAGACTCCGGAGCGACGTCCCATATGACGTCCTCCCAAGGTAATCTTTCATCCTATTTTAATTTGAGCAGTGATAATGGAATAATTGTAGGAAACGTCCATTCAATTCCAATAAAAGGTTATGGTTCTAGCAAATTGGTACCACCAAACCCACCACTAATTTTAAAGAATGTCCTTCATGCTCCCAAATTAATCAAAAACTTGGTTTCTGTTAGAAAGTTTACAACTGATAATTGGGTATCTGTTCGTTTTGACCCCTTTGGCTTTTCCGTGCATGATTTTCATGACGGGGAAGCTTCTCATGAGACGTGATAGCAAGGGGGAGCTCTATCCAATAAATCTGTCAACACAACAATCCAAATTTCCATCTGTTTTTGCAACTTTGGCACCAACGTTTGGGACATCGGGGAGAGGTTGTTTTGGCCTCTCTTAAATAAAATAATTTTATTTTTTGTACCCAAACACAGACTCTAAATAGGTGTCATTCTTGCACACTTGGTAAACATGTTAAGTTGCCATTTATTTCCTCTACTTCATGCACCCTTTTGCCATTTGATATTTTACATTGTGATATTTGGATATCACCCGTTTTGAGTTCTTCTGGTCATAGATATTATTTGCTCATACTTGATGACTACTCTAATTATTTGTGGACATTCCCTTTGTCGAAAAAATCACAAGTGTTTTCCACTTTTCTCATATTTAGAGCATTCATCCGAACTCAATTTGAACGTGATATCAAAAATATTAAATGTGACAATGGGAGGGAGTTTGACTATAAACAGTTTTGGGATTTTTTCAAAACAAATGGTCTTAATTTTTGTCTGTCTTGTCCTCATACTTCATCGCAAAATGAAAAGGCGGAACGCAAAATTAGAACCATAAATAATATTGTTAGAACATCTCTTTCTCATGCTTCACTTCCCCCTATATTTTGGCATTATGCACTCCAAATGGCCACTTACCTGTTGAATATCCTTCCTCATACAAACCTATCTTACCAAGCTCCTCTAAAAATGTTTTATTTACGAGAGCTATCATATCATCACTTAAGAGTGTTTGGTTGTCTTTGCTACCCCCTCTTTCCATCCACCACAATCACAAAACTCCAAGCCCGGTCTACTTCATGTGTTTTCTTGGGATATCCTACTAATCATCGCGGTTACCAATGTTACGACATTTCTTCCAACAAAATATTTATCAGTCATCATGTAATTTTTTATGAAACAATTTTTCCATTTGCTAAGATACATGCCACCGGAACTCATACCTATGATTTTTTGGATGATGATAGGCTTTCGTATCTAACACATTTCTTTCACATCTCGGTACCCATTGTTAGTGTTGGAAACCATAATTCAGGCCCATTGGACCAAAGATCGATGGCCTAACTAACTGACATTTCAACGCAGCAGCTTGGGCCTTCGGCTTCAAGGCCTAGTCCCAATGCCTCACAATCTACCCGGCCCAGCATCTTGGGCCAATCTACCGCTACATTCCCAATTCCAACCTCAGCAAAACAGCCCACTGGACCATCGATTTCTTACCACTTGGTCAGTGGCGTCCAGTACACTGGACCAACAAATCGTCCGGTCACCCGTAGTCAACATGGAATTGTCAAACCCAATACCAAATATAGTCTACACACCCAGGTCTCGAAATTGTCTTTGCCTCGTAACCCAGTGTCTGCTCTAAAAGGCCCGAATTGGGAAATGACAATGGATGATGAATATCATGCTCTAATTACAAATAGGACATGAGATTTAGTACATCGTCCATCTAATGCTAATATAATTCGATCTATGTGGATTTTCAGCCATAAACAAAAATCTGATGGAACTTTTGAGCGGCATAAATCTTGTCTTGTAGGTGATGGGAAGACACATCAGTTTGGTGTATATTGCGGGGAGACATTCAGTCATGTGGTCAAACCAGCAACTATCAGAATAGTTCTCAGCCTATCTCTCTCAAAAGGATGACCACTTCATCAATTGGATGTCAAAAAAGCCTTTCTACATGAATACCTCAATGAAACTGTATACATGCACCAACCGTTGGGATACATAGATCCTAAATATCCCAAACATGTGTGTTTGCTCAACAAATCATTATATGGCCTCAAGTAGGCCCCCAGGGCTTGGTATAAGCGGTTTGCAGATTTTGTGTCACACATGAGTTTTTCGCATAGCCGTTCAGATAATTCTCTGTTTATTTATCTTCAGGGTAATCATACTGCCTATCTTCTTCTATACGTGGATGATATTATCCTAACAGCATCTTCAAACTCCCTTCGGAAGAGTATCATGTCATAGCTTAGTTCTGAATTTGCTATGAAAGATCTTGGCCTATTACACTACTTTCTAGGAATTGTTGTGACAAGACATACATGTGGATTATTTCTCTCCCAGAAGAAGTATGCATCAGAAATCGTGGAACGAGCTGGAATGTCTTTCTGCAAACCTCCGGCAACTTCGATCGACACAAAGTCTAAATTAAGTGACATCTCTAGCAAACCCTTTGTCGATCCAACGTTATATCGCAGCCTAGCAAAAGCTTTACAATATCTCACATTCACCAGGCCAGTTATTACCTATGCAGTGCAACAAGTGTGTCTATTCATGCATAATCCAATGGAGGAACATATGCATGCTCTGAGACGCATTGTGTGATATATTCAGGGCACTCTGGAGTATGAATTACATATATATCCGTCCTCTGTTTCCAAACTTGTCACTTACACTGATGCAGACTGGGTAGGATGTCCGGACACAAGACAATCCACCTCCGGGTATTGCGTCTTCCTTGGTGACAATTTAATCTAATAGTCTTCAAAAAGGCAAGCCACGGTATCACGCTCAAGTGCTGAAGCAGAATATCGTGATGTGGCCAATGTTGTATCTGACTCATGTTAGATTAGGAACATGTTACTTGAACTTCATTCTCCAATTCCGACAGAAACAATAGTATACTGTGATAATGTTAATGCAATCTATATCTCAGGGAATCCAATCCACCATCAACGCACTAAACATATTGAGTTAGATATTCATTTTGTACGTGAGAAGGTGGCTCGCGGACAAGTGCGAGTGCTACATTTCCCAACGCGTCATCAAATCGCAGATATCTTTACAAAAAGACTTCCGCTGATATTATTTGAAGAATTTAGGGACAGTCTCAGCATTCACTGCCCTCCGGTACCTTGTTTATGAACTATATTTTGCTCATTTAGTATGATTGTATAAGAGTTGGGGGAGGTCTTGATAGTTTTCATAAATTGTGGATTTTTCATATTTATGAAAAAAATATATAAAATAAAAAATCTAAATTACATATCTAGATAAAATTTCAACTTCAAATCATGATTTAAAATTATGTCCAAAGGGGCGTTAATTTGCAAACTGGGTGAAAGTTGGGGACTGTTTTCTCATTCTATATTAATTCTAAAATTCCAATTTGCTAGCAAAGAACCCCCCATGACATCACCCTTTTATCAAAGATTGAAACCTAAATATTTTTTATTCTCACCATCGTTGTCGCCGACACCATAACTATATTATATCGATTTTGCACTTCTTTACTTCAAGCTTTATGAATCTACTCTTTTAAACGTTGAGGTTGATTTAAGGTTGATTTCATGAATCTTTACAATTTATTTCACTTCAATTTAGATCTGTGTTCAATTGAGGTCCGTGTTTTTTCAATGTTCAAGAAATTAGATTTGAAAATTTTAAGAGTTCTTTACATTTTCTGTTGTTGAATTGAAGAAATCATTTGGTGATCCTTCTGACATTTTTTGCAGCTGGAAATCAGACATTCTAGCTATTGTTCTTGCTATGGAGTTTCATGCAACTCAAATTAAAGGGTTTCAGAATTGATAATTAGAGGTAATAATACTAATGCTGCTTCTTATACTAATAATTCTGAGTTAGCATTGCATGCCTTTGAAATTAGAAGAAAAAATTGCTTTGTTATGAATGTTAAACTTGTTGAAAATTTTGTCTTTTGTTAATGGATGCCTCAAAGAGCTTAGGATTCTATATGTTCTATTCAATGATCTCACTGGTAACCTTCTTGTTTAGATATGGGAATTAGAGAATCCTATAGTTCTTGATGTAGAAGAGAATTCCATCTAGAAAAATATTGAGTTATAATTTTGCTGACTTGAGAAAATTGAGAGTTCATAATGGAATAAATGACTTGTCTAGAAAACTCTATGAAGAAGAGTCATAGATCTTCTAAATCTTTACGACGTTAATCATGTAATCTCGTCCTAATTTTAGCGCTAATACTTTTTTCGTTTACTTAATTCATTTTGTTCCCTTTTATTCTACAGTAATGAAAACATCTTGCTCAAAGGAAAAAGAGAGGGAACAAAAGAATCACTTGTAAATGAATATTTCCTTTTAAAACACTTATAAATCCTGAAATAACATCATTTGTGTAAAATTGTATTAATCTCTCTTGGAAAATCTTTCTCATTAATACAAATATATATAGTGTGTACAATGCGGAATTCTAATACAATAGGGATCATATTTCTACCATAATTATACATCACTAATAATTACGTGAGATATGGTGAATATTTAATTATTATTCACTAATACACCCCCTCAGTCGGAGCGGGAGGAGGTCGTATGCTTAGACTGGATCTGAAGTTGAGGAATAACTGTCTAGGTAGTCCTTTAGTGAAGATATTCGCATACTGATAGGAAGATGGCACATGCAATACCTTAATATGTCATATATCAACCTTCTCACGAACAAAATGTATATCCATCTCTATGTGCTTGGTTCGCTGATGCTGAACCGGATTATGAGATAGATATATGGCGAATATGTTATCACAGTATACCAAAAACGCCTTACGCAGGGGACACTGAATCTCCAAAAAAAGGTTTCGGAGCCAGCAGATCTCAGCAACAACATTTCCAACACCTCTATACTCTACTTCTGTACTCGAACGATATAGGATGACTTTCCTCTTGGCAGACCATGAAATAAGATTATCCCCTAAGAACACACAATAGCCGGAGGTGGAGCGTCTCATGTCCGGACAAGCTGCCTAGTCTGCATCCGTATATGACAACATGGTCGGTGCAGAGGGGTATAGATGAAATCCATAATCAAGTGTGCCCTTAACGTATCGAATGATACGCTTAAGAGCAGTAAAATGAGGCTCCATGGGGGCATGTATAAACAAACACACATGTTGAACAACATAAGCAATGTCAGGCCTGGTGAAAGTAAGATATTGAAGAGCACCGACAAGACTCCTATAAAGTGTTGGATCGTACACTAGATCACCATCAACATCACTTAGCTTCGATTTAGAGTCAACCGGAGTAGACATGATCTTGCAATTTTCCATATAGCCCTGTACACAATCTCCTTTGCATACTTACGCTGACATAGAGACATATTATCTACATATCTAGTCACTGATATCCCCAAAAAGTAACTCAATTTTCCTAAGTCAATCATGACAAATTCGGTTTTAAGCAGTGCAATGATCTCCTTTTTCAAAACATCAGATGAGGCAGTGAGCACAATATCATCCACATATAACAACAAATAAGCAATACTACCTCAATGAAAAATAAAGAGAGAATTATCACACTTGCTGCAAACAAACCCAATCTGCATAATGTAATTCCCAAAGTATTCATACCACGCTCTGGGGCCTTGTTTCAAACCATAAAGTGACTTACGAAGACGACATACATAATGAGGGGCTGCAAGATGGACAAAACCTTGCGGCTGGTGCATGTAAACAGTTTCATTCAAGTCTCTATGGAAAAATACATTTTTCACATCATGCTGATGAATCGGCCAATGCTTACCCATGACAATATTCAGAACTGTGTAAATAGTAGCCGGTTTAACAATCGGGCTGAACGTCTCACCATAATCAATACCCTCATGCTGATTAGTACCATTAGCCACAAGTCTCGCCTTGTATCGCTCAAAGTCACCATTGTCTCTAAATTTGTGACGAAATAGTCACATGTATCAAATCACATTCACCCCATCCGGTCTAGGAACCAAATCCCAAGTGTGCTATTTTGTTAAAACATTAAATTCCTCACACATGGCTGCGTTCCAATTAGGGTCTAGTTTGGCTAATTTTGGTTTTTGGAAATTAGGGATATGGTTTGTGTTGATAGGTTAAAATGGACTTTGGATTTGAAAATCCCATGTTGGGCACAAGTTTTCATACGGTGCGTGAGGGCAGGGGTAGGTTGGGGGTTTAAGTGGGGAGGCGGATCCGGGTCACTAGAAGAAGTGACGGTGTCAGGTGGGGTCTGGGTGATAGAATAAGTTATTGGGTGGGTTTCTTCGGGAGACGACGTCGGGTGTGCGGGGGTTGAGATCTGGTTGGATTGAGTTGGTATGGGTGACCCGACGGTTGTGCTGGTGACGGGGAATAGGTCGGAGGGTAGTTAAGGGGTTGCATTAATGGGTCTGTGTGGTGGTGAGGTCACGGGTTACGATGGCCGGTACAGGGCGGGAGTGCGATGGGTTGTCGAGGTGACGGTACAGGGACGGAGTCTGGGCAGGGTTATAACGGGGTTGGTTTGGTTGTGTGTAGGAGCGGCGGTCGGTGTCACATCTACTGGTAGTTGATTTTGCCAGCTTGGAGACAGTGACAGGAAGAGAACTAGTGGTGGCTCCGACAATCGGCGAGGACTGAGGATGGTCCGACCAATTTCCGTTGGTGGCAGTGATGGTAGACGGTGACTGAACAATGGGGGTGGTGGTGGTGGTGCGCCAGAGTTCGGTGAGTATGACAGGGGAGGTGTCGGACTCGTCTAGAAAGGTGTAGTCCGTATTTCAGAATTTTTGAATATATGCAAAGGGAAAAACGTCTCGTCAAACGTAACGTAACGTGACGAGAGACGTGAATTTGACGAGTGGACAAGTCATAGCACAAATAGCCCCTATGGTTAGACGGGAAACAGACGAAGACACACAGAGTGATTCGGGGTGCTAATTTATGAGGGGCGGTGGAGGCCAAATTTGGATAGCAAAGACAACCGAAAATCTGAAGCTTATCATAGAAGGGTATCCGACGGTACAATATTTTGGTGGGGGTCATATTATGAAGAGTACTAGTAGGCAAAACATTGAGGATGTATTCTACCATTTTTACTACATAGACCCAAAATGAGGGAGGGAGAGGCATGAAAGAGGAAAATACGAACCATGTTATTTATGATGCGGATGATTCGTTCTGCTTTGCCATTTTATAGGGGAGGTGTGGATACGAAAACCGGAAAATCATGCCATTATTTTTGCAGAATTTGTGAAAAGTTGAATTATTAAATTCACGACCATTATCACACTGACAAGATTTGATGGCTTTCTCAAACCGTGTTTTGATAAAAATACAAAAGTCAAGAAAACTTGGCAAAAACTTCCGACTTAAATTTTAGTGGATAAATCCTAATAAAATGAGAGAAGCCATCTAACAAGACTAGATAATATTTATGACCCAGTGAGCTAGTAATAGGAGATGTCCACAAATCATCATGAACAATGTCAAAATGAGAGAACGTAACACTTAAAAATGACTTAAAAGGAAGACGAACATGTTTGATTAAAGAGCAAGAAACAGTGTTGGGCAAATTTTCCATTATTACATACATAATTAATTCCGTGATCCCAATTCACTTAAATCTTAGTAACTTATGAAACCTCTATATATTCAATGTCATAATTTGTAATATGACACTCGTCCATAACCTCTTTATGCACGTGCCAAATTTATTTTCGACTTCCGTCGTCATACTTCTTACGTCCAACATTATTTCGGGGTTTAATCCTTTTTACACACAAATATCTTTATTAGCATACGTAAATATAACATAAATCTTTCCCAACGCTCGGACCTATTTACACATGCCTCACAATTTTATAAACGCTCAGCGATTTAAACCGTAACCCGAAAGTACGGGACGTTACATCTTTCCCCCCTTAGAAACATTCATCCTCGAATGTTGGGGTAACATATCTAATCCCCGTTACGTAGCCCAAATACACAATCATTAAATACCATGACCAGAATTTGGAATTTACCTTAGGCTTCTCTTGAAACCTCGACATTAGTCTGGAATAGGTGTGGATATATGCGCGTCATTTCCTCTTCAGCTTCCCATGCCATCTCTTCCACGTTCCTATTCCGCCACAACACTTTTACAGAAGCTACTTCCTTAGTCCTCAGCTTGCGGACTTGTCGATCTAGGATAGCAATAGAAATTTCTTCATATGACAGATCCTCTGTAACCTGCACATCCTCAATTGGTACAATTCGAGAAGGATCTCCAACACATGCTCTCAATATGGAAATATGGAAGACTGGATGAACGCACTCCAACTCTGAAGGTAAGTCCAATTCATACGCTACCTGGCCAATTCGTCGAATTATGCTATATGGCCAAATATACCTTGGACTAAGCTTTCCTTGCTTCCCGAATCTCATTACACCCTTCATCGGTGAAATCTTCAAAAATACCAGTCGTCCACCTGAAACTCTAAGTCTCGCCGTCGCACATCTGCATATGACTTCTGACGACTCTGAGCTGTTAACAACCATTCTTTCATAAGCTTTACCTTTGCTATGGCTTGGTGTACCAAGTTAGATCCAAATAACTCTGATTCGCCTACCTCGAACCATCCAATATGAGATCTACATTTTCGTCCGTACAAGGCCTCATATGGAGCCATTTTAATACTGACGTGATAGCTGTTATTGTACGCGAACTCAATAAGGGGTAAGTGATCATCCCAACTTCCCTTAAAGTCCAACACACAAGCTCGTAACATGTCCTCGAGCGTCTGAATCGTACGATCAGCTTGACCGTCTGTCTGAGGATGGAAAACCGTACTCAAATTAACTCGGGTGCCTAACCCTTTCTGAAACGATTTCCAGAAGTTAGCTGTAAACTGAGAACCTCGGTCAGATAAAATAGAAATAGGCACACCATGAAGTCGAACAATCTCCTTAATGTATAACTTCGCGTAATCTTCGGCGGTGTAAGTAGTTTTCACTGGCAAGAAATGAACTGATTTGGTCAGCCTATCAACAATTACCCAAATAGAATCAAATTTCCGATAGGAACGAGGTAATCCCGTAATGAAGTCCATATTAATCATTTCCCATTTCCATATTGGAATCTCGATATTTTGAGTCAAGCCACCAGGCTTTTGGTGTTCTATTTTACCTGCTGACAATTAGGGCACTAAGCTACAAACCCTACCACGCTCTTCTTCATGTCATTCCACCAATAAATACTCTTGAGATCATGATACATTTTAGTTGATCTTGGATGAATAGAGTACCGCGAACAATGAATCTCCGTCATAATCCTATCCCATAATCCTGCTACATTTGGAACACATAGACGACCCTGGTGCCTGAGAGTTCCCTGTTCGTCAATCTCAAAGGTCGTGGTCTTTTTCTGTTGAATGCTCTCTCTTATCTTCTTCAAATTAGGGTCTTCCCATTGACGTTCCTTAATTTCTGATATAAGGGATGATTTTGACATATCTTGGACCACAAACCCGCCATCCTCCGAATCCACTAGTCGGACTCCCAAACTAGCTAACTGATGAAGCTCTCTTACCAATTCCTTCATTTTGACTTGCACTGGCATCGAACTGACTATTGACTTATGGCTGAGCGTGTCTGCTACAACATTGGCTTTTCCAGGGTGATATAAGATGTCCACATCATAATCTTTCAATAATTCAAGCCATCTTCTTTGTCTCAAATTCAGCTCTTTTTGTTTGAATATGTATTGTAGACTCTTGTGATCCATAAAAATGTCCACATGAACACCATATAAATAGTGTCGCCAAATCTTTAGTGCATAGACTACCGCGGCCAACTCTAAATCATGTGTCGGATATCTCTTCTCATGTTTCCTCAATTGCCTTGAAGCATATGCAATCACTTTACCATGCTGCATTAGCGCACATCCTAAACCTGCTCTTGAGGCATCACAATACACAACATAACCTTCTGGACCCTCTGGGAGAGTAAGGACTGGTGCCGATGTTAATCTATCCTTTAACTCCTGGAAACTTCGCTCACAAGCATCAGACCACTGGAATTTTATAGCCTTTTGTGTTAACTTCGTTAGTGGTGTTGATATGGTAGAAAATCCTTCTACAAACCTTTTATAATAGCCGGCTAAGCCCAAAAAGCTGCGAACCTCTGTTGGAGTCGTGGGCATCTGCCAATTCTTCACTGCTTCAATCTTCTGAATGTCAACTCTTATATCCTCGTCTGACACTATATGACTAAGAAAAGCCACCGACTTCAGCCAAAACTCACATTTGGATAGCTTTGCATAAACTTATGGTCCCGGAGCGTTTGTAGTATTATTCGCAAGTGATCCACATGCTCTATTCTGGGGCCCTTGAGTTATTTCTTGGAGATTGCTGTCAATCGTCATTCAGGTGGTCTATTTTTATCACAAAGGAAGTATGTCACTGATATCATTGAAAGACTTGGTATGTCATCGTGTAAATCTACTTCTACTCCAGTTGATACTAACCCAAAGCTGAGTGCTACATCTGGCACTAAGTTCGAGGATTCCACCCACTATCGCAGCCTTGCAGGGGCACTTCAATATCTTACATTCACAAGGCCTAATATTACTTATGCAACTTAACATGTGTGTTTGTTTATGCATGATCCACGGATTGAGCATATGAATGCGCTCAAACGCATTATATGATACATTCAGGGCATACTTGATTATGGCTTGCATTTGTATCCTACGTCCGTTTCTACACTTGTATCTTATACAGATGCTGATTGGGGTGACTGTCCTGATACCAGACGCTCGACTTCTAGTTATTGTATATTTCTTGGGGATAACTTGGTCTCGTGGTCTGTAAAATGACAAGCTACATTATCAAGATCCAGCGCAGAGGCCGAGTATCGAGGCGTGACGAATGTGGTGTCAGAATCATGTTGGTTGCGTAATCTTTTGTTAGAACTACACTTTCTTATTGAGAAAGCTACATTGGTCTACTGTGATAATGTTAGTGCAGTTTATATTTCTGGCAATCCGGTCCAACATCAACACACTAAACATATCGAAATGGATATTCACTTTGTTTGTAAAAGGTAGCTCGTGGACAAGTACGCGTCTTACATGTGCCCTCGCGATACCAAATTGCTGACATCTTTACGAAGGGCATTCCCTCGGTTTATTTAAATATTTTAGGGACAGTCTCAGCGTACGACAACCGCCCGTTATGACTGCGGGGGTGTGATAGAATATACCGTGTATATCCCTATGTTATACACGGTTTCGACTAGTCTTGTACCATAAATAGAAGTATTAAATTATGTTGTATAATTACCATAATTGTAGAATTCTTGTACAAGTAGAACTAGGATATTAGAAGTTTAGTAGGAATATGATTTTTCATATTTGGAGATTGTAACTTGTATATATACATATTCATTCAATAAGAATAATTAAGGGATTAATTCTTTCACGAAATAATTGTTAATAGTGAAAAAGGAAAAGATAAAAGGGTTAAATTTCATAGACGGTACTGAACTAATAACTTATTGCACTGAAGTATCTAAAAAGAAAGTAGAAGCCACTCATTTTCTTATATAAAAATGATTTTCAATACCAAATATATAAGCACAAATTATTTTAAAAAAAATTCAACTCACTATTATCCATTTTCTATACCGATTTACGCATTACCCAATAATCACCTTAAAGGGATAAGGGCTAGCTCACTTGGTAAGTTTTCTACCTTCCGCAGTTAAGGTGGAGAGTTTAAACTCATTAGTAACGTAACATTCCCTTGTCCTTTCCCACCTCCTTTTCCACGAAATAACATTAAAAAAATGACCTGCTTTAATTACCATCACCAATAAATTACACCAGCCAATTTTTCACAAGAAAATTGATAAGGTAGGGAAAAAAAGTGATGATCTTTTTCACAAGAAAGAAGATGGAGCAATTGAAGAAAGAAAAGAGAAAACGATTTTTTTTCTTTCATATTCATGTCCCCAAAAAGGTAATTGGCATGCCTTTACCCCATGTGAAAGTAAAGGTGTTAATTGTGTATTACTATTATTTTATTTACTAATGATGTGTTTTCTGAGTGTAGTCTTTATGTAAACACAGGCATGAAAATAAGTGGTAACGACCCGTCGGGTCGTTTTTAGCTAAAGACTCTTATCTGATTAATTATTCTTCCTTGTAGACTCTGTGTGGGGTTCGTGACGTGCGGAAATGGGTATCACGGATCCCGAGGTATTTTTGTTGATTTCGAAGTAAAACTCCAAAATGAAGAGTTTACAAATGATAAGTTTGACCCAAAGTTGACTTTCAGGTATATGAGTTCTTTTTCGAGTTTCATTACTTTCGGTTGTTCTGGAGGGTCATTAATGACTTAGTCGAGTCATTGGTTCGCTTCTCGAGGCATTTGAATGTACTTTATGACTTTATTTGTAGAATTGTGGAATTTGAACGTTTTTGGTGATTTCATAGAAAAGGATGTCTTAGCTCAGTCGTATGAGAAATTTGAGCACACGAGCAAGTTTGTAGCACTGTTTATCTTGGGGTAGCATGTTTGGTTTGTATCCGGGGGATTTCGGGAGCATTTCGGGTGTTTGGTAGAGAATTGGCCAATTTCTTTAGTTGCTGGTTTCTGGTGCGCCGTATCTACGGAGGTTGTCTCGCAGATGCGGGCTTGTATGATTGTGCTCATCTCTGCTTATGCGGGCCCTTTCTCTCAGAGGCGATCTGCAGATCGCCTCTGCGGAGTTAGTTTTGCTCCTGCGCCCATCCCGGAATTTAAGTTGTTTAGCCTCGGCGACCTGTTTTTCGCCGAAGCGTCTCCGTTTTGGCGACGTCGATTCGGCCGAAGCGGAATTGCTGTTTCAGAATCAGAATTTAATGCCAAAAACGATTTCACTTTCTCAAAACACATTCTCTTGGGACTAAAGATTTCACCCTTTTCGTTTATTGATTATCATTTGGGTCTTCTAATCCTGGTATAATTTCTATTTGGGGAAGACTATAACATAAGTTTCGATACTAGAATAAGAGACCATAAATCATGATTTGGGGATTGATTAAGATTTATAATTTTGTGATTTCATAGTATAGTGTAGGGTAATGACAGAAGATGTTACTGTGATAAGTAATTTAATATTGGGAACTCTTTTGAAATTGGGGGAAAATCTAGGGTTTTGAATTGAGGCTTTTTACATAATCATGCAATTGAGGGTCCACACGTGTTCAGTTTTTAAATTAACTTAAGGATATAATTCTATAGTATGATATCTTACGTTTTGAGTAATAAAGTTTTGATTTTGCTACCATGGGCTCAGGATCAATTTTGGGGTGTATCTTTGGATTGTATTTAAGGACTAAGTCCTTATGTGTATATTAAATCACTTATTAGCGTAAAATCTATATGTTAGACTACGAGGCACTTCGAAAGGACAAGTCCTGCGTTAAAGGTTGAGGTTCGTGGCTCCTGCTCGACTTTGAGGTAGGCTATGATTTATCTTTATAGGCTCCGATAGAAGTACGTAGTAGTTATAAATGTTGAGGGGGGTATTGAGCATGTTTGGGTCCCACTTTAGCAGTTATGATGAACGCTTGGGTGGGTACCGATATTGAACTGTGTTGATGGGTGATTTGGGGAATCAGCCTTAAGCTGATTTCGACTGCTGATTATTTGGGCTTGTCGCCATTATGTGGACTTGTCGCCATTATTGATAATTGTTGTGTTTATTCATCACATTGCTTTCATTATGATAGACTGATTTACGTGGAATTACGTGTTATTGAGTTTCCGAAAGCATACGATATTTATCTCTTATACTTGATTGCATCTCATACATCTTAATTTCTTGCTTTGTTATTGTCATTGCATTCATACACTCACAATTCTGATGATATTGAAAGTGGAGCAGTATGGAAATATTGTGGGTACGATGTGACCGGAAAGGTAAGGATATATTATGAGATAGTTTGAAATATTGAGATGACAGAAATGATTGATATGGCTCCAAAGGAATCTTGGCTCTAGTTAGATACATGTGTTGAATTCTGGCTGGCTAGGAGTGGTATATGGATGGCACGGGTCCTCCATGGTTCACAGTTTATAGAATCTGAACGTGTAAACCGGTTGTGAAAAGGTGCCTGGCATTTACATTCATATTATACATTCATACATTGATTGCTTGTTGATTGGTAACGTGATTCAGACTGGTTATTGAAACTTGGGTGACTTCATGATAAATGAAACTTGTTGATTTATTCCATAATACCTGGACTGTTGGTTATTGAACTCGTATGTGAACAAGGTGACTAGTGTGATTTATTGAACTGCTTAGTATAGGACCTATTTGAGACTTACCTTGATGTTTATTTCTGTTACGTATCTTCCGTCGTTGTTGGCCTATGATGGCTACAGGGTTACGCTATGTACTCATGCTATACTTACTGCATTCATTTTGGATGCAGATATAGCACCATCTACCAGTTCAGGACTTCGTGGCTAAGTCTGAGTTGGAGGATTCCCTATGTTCGGGGTGAGCATGCCTTCATTCAGCATGCCCTGGATGCACTTCTCTTTATTTATGTCTTTACTTGGTTTCGAGAGACATTTCCAGACATTCAGACTTATCTTATGTTTTTTAAAGCTCTTGTATTGTTCACCAGATATTTTGGGGGTTGTAATAACTTATTATCAGACTTATTTCCGCATTTATGTTATTATGAGCCAATCTTTATAACTATTCTTTTATTTTCGCTTTTCTTATTTATGTTATGTTGTTAATTGGGAAGTGGTTCGCCTACCGGTGAGAAAAGTATAGGTGCTATCACGATGCCTAAAAAGGGTCTTGACATAAGTACTTTATTTAGCCAAATTAAATAATTACATAAGTATCTCATGTTTCCAAAAAGTATGGTGGTAACTTAAGAAACAAATACGTAATAAATTATCGAAACATAAAAGCTAATATGAATTAATTGATGGGTATTTTTGAGCATTGAACCTCAGCTCACTAGATCCTCCGTCTTATCCTTTTGTATCCTTGAAAAAAAATTAAAAGGTCACCATTATGATAAGAGGTTTAGGCATTAACCTTAATATGAATACTATGGAGTATAAGTTTGATTTTTTCCACCGTCGTACAGAATTGTTTCCATTCAGTTTTTACTACAAGTGTATTATAATATGATGATTGCTCATGTGTATAAGCATTCCTCATTGGATCTGGAAGAGTAGTATAAATCTTCTCTCCCCCATACGTTTGAACACATTTTGTTTTCTAGATTTCTCAACAAATAATGTTGGGAAGTGCTTGCAAATAAAAACATGTACCTCATTCTTAGGCTTAACCATCAATCACCTCATAAGAGTTAGCTACAAACTTGCTAGTGCAGAATCTGATGTTTTAGCAGCTGGACAGGAGTTTTACAGAAAAACTCGCGTAGAGAGCTATGGAGA
Organism: Anisodus acutangulus; assembly: GCA_029783415.1. Lineage (NCBI taxonomy): Eukaryota > Viridiplantae > Streptophyta > Magnoliopsida > Solanales > Solanaceae > Anisodus > Anisodus acutangulus. The sequence goes on along the minus strand of CM056507.1, from coordinate 15,984,088 downwards.
ATGAAAAGAGTAGAACATGAAAAATAGAATTCGATAGTAAACTTGTAATATATTCACTCGATGGTTGGCCTTATAGAAATGAGAAAAAATCTTATTTGCTAACTGCTTCTAACTAATTCAACTGTCGGTAACTAACGAACTTGACCATCTGATTCATTTTCGTGTAACAGCTGCCCTAGCAAATTCACTCTCCAGAAATATATATTTAAGTAGGTCCTTAATAACTCCACCAGGGACTTTGAGGTGGGATACAATGTGGACCATGTTTATTGGGGTGGGTGGTTGGGGGGTTGGGTGATGGTGGGGTAGTTGGTTGAATGCTACTTGTGAGACTTGTTTTCCCTACTTTCAATAGGGTAGTCATTTTCTTCATTTTAAGAAACTTGTTTTCCTAAAGAAAATATTTTCTAAATTTTTTGATCAAACGAGCATGAGAAAATTGGAAAACATTTTTCCAACCATACCAAACACACCCTAATTGTCCAAGTTTTGATGCTTCTTGAAAAAAAAAATTGTCCAAGTTTGCTAGGTTGCTATTACCTGCATGTATGAATTCAATAACTGCTTCATTCCCTCTTAAGTTATGTGAAAGAAATAATCCCTTGATTATTTTCACTGATTGAAAGGCTATATATACAAGTTATATATTTCTATAATAGGAAAATCCTATTCTTATTCTACTCCTAAAATCTTATTCTACTTGAATACTAACTATACATTTATGATAATACAAATATTATGGTAGGTGTACAATAATAATTATATTATAACATTACCTAAACTAGGATACTAAAATATTACCTAATTCTACACGGTACAAGGGGGAAAAACCGAGAGCCAATTATACACAATATACACATGTATATTGTGTATATTTAACACACCCCCGCAGTCATAGCGGACGGTCTTCGAACGCCGAGACTGTCCCTAAAATCTTCAAAAAGGACCGAGGAAAGACCCTTTGTAAAGATGTCGGCAATTTGATATCTTGACGGGACATGGCAGACGCGTACCTGACCACGAGCAACCTTTTTGTGAATGTCCATCTCGATATGCTTAGTGCGCTGGTGCTGAACCGGATTACCAGAAAGGTAGACGGCATTAACATTATTGCAACAAACAAGGTTGCTTTCTGAATGGGACAATGAAGCTCCAAAAGCAAATTCCGTAACCAACATGATTCCGAGACCACATTAGCTACCCCTCGATACTCGGCCTCAACACTGGATCGGGACAATGTTGACTGACATTTTGCCGACCATGAGACCAGGTTATTACCAAGAAACATACAATAGTCAGACGTAGACCGTCTGGTGTCCGGACAACCACTCCAATCAGCATCCGTATACGAGACAAGTGTGGATGTCGAGGAGGGATATAAATGCAAACCATAGTCCAGCGTACCCTGAATATACCGAATGATGCGTTTGAGTGCATTCATGTGCTCAACTATGGGATCATGCATAAGCAAACACACCTGCTGGACAACATACGTAATATCTGGCCTCGTGAATGTAAGATACTGAAGGGCCCCTGCGAGACTGCGATAGTGGGTCGGATCCTCGTATGGTACGTCGGCCGCGACACTAAGCTTGGACTTAGTATCAACTGGAGTGGAAGTGGACTTACAGGATGACATCCCAGCCCTCTCAATGATCTCAGTTGCATACTTCCTTTGAGATAAGAACAACCCACCTGCATGACGAGTGACATCAATCTCTAAAAGATAGCTCAAGGGCCCCAAGTCTTTCATAGCAAACTCAGAGCTAAGCATTGTCATGATAGACTGCATAAGGCATCGGAAGAGGCAGTCAAAATAATATCATCCACATATAACATAATATAGGCCAAGGACGAACCACGACGGTAGATAAACAAGGAATTATCCGACCTGCTGTGAATGAACCCAATAGTCGAAACATAGTCTGCAAACCGCGTATACCAGGCCCGTGGAGACTGCTTAAGCCCATATAAGGACTTCTTTAACAAACAGACATGATGAGGATGTTTGGGATCCATGAATCCCAAAGGCTGATGCATATCGACTGTTTCCTTGAGATCACCATGTAGGAAAGAATTCTTTACATCTAACTGATGAATAGACCATGCTTTAGAAAGAGCCAAGCTAAGCACAGTGCGAATGGTAGCTGACTTGACCACCGGACTAAACGTCTCACCACAATCTACACCAATCTGCAGAGTCTTACCATCACCCACAAGTTGCGCCTTATGTTGGACGAATGAACCATCTGAATTTTTCTTATGAGAAAAAATCCACATAGACCTAATAATGTTAATACCGGATGGACGGGGTACCAACTCCCACGTCTTATTATCAATAAGAGCATTATATTCATCGGTCATAGCAATTTTCCAATTCGGGTCATTTAAAGCAGACACAGGATTACGGGCTAAGGGTGATTTAAGAACATTAGAATGTAAATTAAAATGTCTCTTTGGTTTAAAAACATCATGTTGACTACGAGTGACCGGTCTATGACTCAAGGAAGAATTGAACGAATTTTGGGAATTTGCGGGACTCGGGACGGACTGGCCAGCAAGCAGTGGGACTGCTGGCCCAACACGGTAAACAGGGACTGGACCAGTTGCGGGAGTGGGCTGGACTGGCCCTGAAACTGGCCCAGTGATTATACTGGGTAATGTAGCTCATGACGGGACAGTGGGGCCAGCGGGCAGTGGGCCCGCTGGAGCATTTTGGGTGCGGGAGACGTCCAAAAAATGGTGAATAATATACGGGGATATACCATCATCCAAAATATTATACGAAATAGGAACGGGAGTACTACCCTTAGCAAAGGGGAATTGGGATTCATAAAAAATTACATGGCGATTAATGATGATTTTATTAGAGGATAAATCAAAGCATTTATAACCACAATGATTAGACGGAAAACCCAAAAACACACACGGAGTAGACTGGGCCTGAAGTTAGTTAATTGTGGTGGACTGGAATAGCGGATAACACAAACACCCAAAAACCCGAAGATGGGAATACGAATGAGTCTTATTATATAAAATTTGAAGGGTGGAAAAATATGTCAAACCTTTGGAAAAAATTATGTTAAGAAGATATGTAGCCGTTTGAAGAGCATGATGCCAAAAACACGGGGGTACGAAAGCGTAAATTAATAGAGTTCGGACAATGTTATTTATGGAACGAATTTTGCATCCGACTTTCCCATTTTGTGAAGACGTATGGGGATAAGAAAAATGAAAATTGATCACATTATTAGCACATAATTCCCGAACACCCCATTGTCATATTCTTTGCCATTATCACACTGAATATTTTTGATTTCTCATTCGAATTGGGTTCTAATGAATGCTCTAAATTTCAAGACGATGGAAAAAACTTGAGATTTTTTCGCTATTGGAAATGTCCATAAAAACTTAGAGTAATCATCCAAAAAGAGAACATAATACCGATGACCCACAGAACTAAGAACATGAGACGTCCATAAGTCGCTATGAATAATATCAAATGACATTAAAGTATGAGAACTTGAGTCTACAAATGGCAACTTAACAATTTTTCCTAAAGAACAAGACTGACAATTCGGAGTACTACTCGTACCCTTACATGAAATAAAACTATTTTTATCTAAAGACGACAAAATAGATGATCCCGGATGACCAAGACGAGCATGCCATAAGGAATGATAAAGGGCTGCAAATGCGGATGGCAAGGCTTGACTCGATGGACCGGAACTGAGTGTGATAGGATAAAGATCTCCCCTACTATGACACCTCATGAGAGGACTCCCCGTCTTGAAATCCTTCACAGAGAAACCAAATGGATCAAATTCAATAGAAACGAAATTGTCAATAGTGAATTTACGGACAGAGATTAAGTTTTTAATAAATTTGGGGACATGTAGGGTGTTCTTCAAGATAAGAGGTGGATGAGGGGGAGATAAAGTTTTATGACCATAACCACGAATTGGAATAGAATTACCATTACCAATAATTATGCCGCGAGGGTTGCTTAAATTGGAATAAGATGAGAGCGTGTGCATTGCGGGAGATGTCATGTGGGTAGTGGCACCGGTGTCCATTTACCAATTTTGGTTTTGAGGATTTAAACCAAGCGTGTGCATTGCGGCTTCGATGTAGGTAGACGTGGGTGCCGCTGCGTGATGGGCCTGCGGGGGCCGAGGCACAAGTACCCCTACTTGCTGCCTCGGCCCAGAAGACTGGTTGTATGTGGACCAGGTAGAATTGGGCATGGACTGCTGCTGGGCATCCTACTGCCAGTGGGGAGAAACCTGACTAGGCCCAAACTGTGGCTGTGGGGCCCACTGCCACAGCATAGGGGCCCGTCGTGGGCCCTAGAACTGCTACTGACCACCGCGAGGGCCCCCACCGCCACCATCATTGTGTCGGTTGCCGCCGCTGTTATTGCCATTATTTTTATTATTTCCTCCCTTTTTGCCGCCACCGTTGTTGCGGTTTTGGCACAAAGTTGTTGGAACCTGGAGGATGGACAGTGTATTCGGTCATCATAACTACAGGACTAGTACCGGTAGCCGCCTTTTTAGCCATGCCCGCTTCTTCGAGTGTAAGCATAGAACGAGATTGATAAAATTGCGGAAGTGGATTGCTTTGACGAAGAAGCGTGCCAACACCACAATAGGCCTCGGAGATGCCTGAAACCATTTGGAGGACCAAATGGTCATTCAAAACTGGCGCACCAACGTTGCGGAGTTGGCCCGCCAATTCCTTCATTTTTTTGCAATAAGCCGAAACGTTAGGGAAATCTTCCATATTTACGTGGGAGAAATCCTGATCAAGAGTAACAGCTTTAGAATTCTGATTATCTTGGAATATATCACGTAGTCTATCCCAAGTCGCCTGCGCCATATCGTCAGGTTCAATAATCGATTGCAAAAAGTTGGTAGAAATTGTGGAATATATACACTGAAGGACAGTAGCATCAAGAGTTGTCCACAACTTAGGATCATCCTCGTGTTTTGGTACCTCCGTATCCTCAGGAGCCGCGGGGATTATGTGATGGATGACTTGATGCGTGCGTGCGTGAATTTTGAACAGTTTGGCCCACGTCGCATATTGGACGTTTTCTATTTCAAGAACAATAGGGATGTTATTCTTGATGTTAGAAACTGTAAGGTCAGGATGAAACGTGTTCCATGATGTAGACATATTGATAGAACAATATGTGATTGAGGGATTTGGAAGAAAATTTTGGGAAGAGAGGATAAACCGTCGACACGAATTCCGAGGAGGAGAGGCTCAGAAATCGATGTTGGTGGACGAAAATTGGGAGGATTTTTTATAGAGAAATTTAAGACCTAGACTTCTGATACCATGAAAGAAATAATCCCTTGATTATTTTCATTGATTGAAAGGCTATATATACAAGTTACATATTTCCATAATAGGAGAATCCTATTCTTATTCTACTCCTAAAACCTTATTCTACTTGGATACTAACTATACATTTATGGTAATACAAATATTATGGTAGGTGTACAATACTAATTATATTATAACATTACCTAAACTAGGATACTAAAATATTATCTAATTCTACACGGTACTAGGGGGGAAAACCGAGAGCCAATTATACACAATATACACATGTATATTGTGTATATTTAACACACCTCCGCAGTCATAGTGGACGGTCTTCGAACGTTGAGACTGTCCCTAAAATCTTCAAAAAGGACCGAGGAAAGACCCTTTGTAAAGATGTCGGCAATTTGATATCTTGACGGGACATGGCAGACGCGTACCTGACCATGAGCAACATTTTTGCGGACAAAGTGAATGTCTATCTCGATATGCTTAGTGCGCTGGTGCTGAACCGAATTATCAGAAAGGTAGATGGCACTAACATTATCGCAACAAACAAGGTTGCTTTCTGAATGAGACAATGAAGCTCCAAAAGAAAATTCCGTAACCGACATGATTTCGAGACCACATTAGCTACCCCTCGATACTCGGCCTCGACACTGTATCGGGACAATGTTGACTGACGTTTTGTCGACCATGAGTCTCAGTCATGAAAACTCAGTAAGCTTATGAACAATTAATACTTTAAACTCCATAATCAGCTCATGAATACATGTATTAGCATAGTAATGTACAATATTTCAATGATACGCATTTCAATATGATTCTCAGTTCCTTAATATAAATTGTTGAATATTGAACATGTGTATCTCTGTTCGAGGGCACAATTTTATGTATACGTATACTTGGCCGAGGCCATAGACTGATGCACTTACTTGGCCGAGGCCACCTATTTTTGCAATTATATTGGGCCCTAGATCATAGGTTATTAATTCAGTTAAACATGTGATTCCATATCCAGAACAGGAACTACTTATGACTTTACTTCTCTTGTTCAATTCAACTATCAATATGTTCAGTTTCAGTACGTTATCTGTTTATTGATTTGGGCTGCCCTTTCTTGAGCACCCCACAACTATTTATTCTTTAGTTAGTTTTACATACTAGTGCAATTCAAATATACTAACGTCCCTTTGCCTGGGACCTACATCTTGCGATGCAGATAACGATTTACAGGTTGATGATTCGGGTTGCTAGGTTCTAGTATCAGCTACTTGGTGAGTCCCAATTTTTTCTGGACGTTATCTTTACTTACAATACGTTCAGAAGATGAAAGTTGCAGAAATGAGAATGCTGCGATGGATGTGTGGACACACCAGGATAAATAGGATTAGTAATGAAGATATTCGGGACAAGGTAGGCATGGCCTCTGTGGAGGATAAGATGCGTGAGGCGAGACTGAGATGATTTGGGCACGTGAAGAGGAGAGACACCAATACCCAATGCGAAGGTGTGAGAGGTTGGCTATGGACGGTTTCAGAAGAGGCAGAGGTAGACTGAAGAAGTACTGGGGAGAGGTGATTAGGCAGGACATGACACAGTTCCAACTTATCGAGGACATAATCTTAGATATGGATTATAGAGGACGCGTATTAGTATAGAGGTGATCAGTTTATACTCGTGTTTGATAGCCCTTGAGTCTCAGTCATGAAAACTCAGTAAGCTTATGAACAATTAATACTTTAAACTCCATAATCAGCTCATGAATACATGTATTAGCATAGTAATGTACAATATTTCAATGATACGCATTTCAATATGATTCTCAGTTCCTTAATATAAATTGTTGAATATTGAACATGTGTATCTCTGTTCGAGGGCACAATTTTATGTATACGTATACTTGGCCGAGGCCACAGACTGATGCACTTACTTGGCCGAGGCCACCTATTTTTGCAATTATATTGGGCCCTAGATCATAGGTTATTAATTCAGTTAAACATGTGATTCCATATCCAGAACAGGAACTACTTATGACTTTACTTCTCTTGTTCAATTCAACTATCAATATGTTCAGTTTCAGTACACTATCTGTTTATTAATTTGGGCTGCCCTTTTCTGAGCACCCCACAACTATTTATTCTTTAGTTAGTTTTACATACTAGTGCAATTCAAATATACTAACGTCCCTTTGCCTGGGACCTATATCTTGCGATGCAGATAACGATTTACAGGTTGATGATTCGGGTTGCTAGGTTCCAGTATCAGCTACTTGGTGAGTCCTAATTTTTTAAGGACGTTATCTTTACTTACAATACTTCAGAAGATGAAAGTTACAGAAATGAGAATGTTGCGATGGATGTGTGGATACACCAGGATAGATAGGATTAGTAATGAAGATATCTGGGACAAGGTAGGCATGACCTCTGTGGAGGATAAGATGCGGGAGGCGAGACTGAGATGATTTGGGCATGTGAAGAGGATAGACACCAATGCCCAGAACGAAGGTGTGAGAGGTTGGCTATGGACGGTTTCAGAAGAGGTAGAGGTAGGCTGAAGAAGTACTGGGGAGAGGTGATTAGACAGGACATGACACAGTTCCAACTTATTGAGGACATGATCTTAGATAGGGATTACAGAGGACGCGTATTAGGATAGTAGGTTAGTAGGTAGTCCGCTTATTATTTTGTATGAATAGTCGCAGTTTTGCTCTTTAGTTTCTTGCCCTCTGATTTACGATATTATCTGTTGTCTCTTGTACTTAGATTATCCTATTTATCTACTACTCATTTTCCAAACTGCTTTATCATAGCTTTTTCATTTTTGCTATTTCTATTTTCATACTGCTTAAATTTTTTGTCCGTATTTGACCGTCATTTTGTCATGCTTTCTCTTGAGCTGAGGGTCTTTCGAAAACAACCTTTCAACCTTCTAAGGTAGGGGTATAGTCTGCGTACACTTTATCCTTCCTAGACCCCACATTGTGGGATTTCACTGAATATTTTGTTGTTGTTATCTTTACACAGTCTTTTAGTATTTTTAAACAATCAGGTAAATTGGGGGCTAGTAATCAGTTTTGCAGTACTTTATTAGAGGCTTCATAGACTGTAGTTGCAATCAGTCAAAGTTTAACATGCTTATGTATTAGCCATGTTGGCTATGTATTGATACTTTAAGACTTATCTCACTATTTCCGCACTTATGATTATTCAATCAGTCTTTTAATAGATCAATGTGTTTATGTATTTTATTCCGCATTCAATATATACCACATGTTGGTTCAGCAAGTCAGTTGGTTCGCTCGGTCACATGCAGTCAGGCACCGAGTGCCATTTTATGCCCAAATCATGGTTCGAGGCGTGACAAAGTCAATACCATCTCGTGGTGAGAAAAAGTATTTCATAACTTTTATTGATGACAATACTCGATATTGCTATGTTTATTTACTTAATAGAAAAGATGGAGCTATTAACGCATTCAAGCAATACAAAAATGAAGTTGAAACACAACTTAACAAGAAAATAAAAATGATTAGAAGTGATAGGGGTGATGAATATGAATCCAATGAAATTACGAAAAGAAATAATCGAATATTAAAGGATATGATGAACGCCTTATTTATAAGTTCTGGTTTACCTCAGAACTTGTTGGGGAAGGTTATATTTACAGCTAGCCGAATAATCAAACGAGTACCCCATAGCAAAACAAAATTCATTCCATATGAAAAATGGAAAGGAAGAAAATCCAAATTGAAATATCTCAAAGTGTTGGGGTGTTTGGCTAATGAGCAAGTTCCTAGGATATGTTTTCATAGGATGTGCTACTAACAGTAAAACATATCATTTTCTGGTAAATAAATCAGAAAATCCCAACATTCATGTTAATACGGTAATTAAATGAGCTAATGCTGAATTTTGAAAAAAATATTTATCCATATAAAATGAAATTTAAGTTATCTAGCGAAAGATCTAAACGTCCTCGGGAAGAGAAAAAGGAAGTTACACCTAACGAGAAGAATCCAAGATGTAGCAAACGTTACGGGACATCTACTTTCTTTGATCATGATTTGTTGACATTCTTAGTGGAGAATGAGCCTCAAACTTTTAAGGAAGCAATGTCTTCCTCAGAAGCACAATATTGGAAAGAGGAAATTAATAGTGAAATGGAATTCATTTTAAACAACCACACTTGGGAATTGATTGATCTTTCTCTAGGAAACAAACCTTTAGGTTCCAAATGGATTTTTAAAAGGAGAATGAAAGATGATGTCACTATTAATAAATATAAGACAAGACTTGTTGTCAAGAGATTCAGACAACGAGAGGGTCTTGATTATTTTGATACTTACTCACCGGTAACGAGAATTACATCCATTCATGTGTTAATAGCGTCAGCCATCGTGTACGGTCTTCAAATCCATCAAATGGATGTAAAAACAACCTTCTTAACTGGCAATTTTAAGGAAGAAATCTATATGAATCCAACCCAAAAGGGTTTGCAGTTCCCGGGAAAGAGAAGAAGTGTCGACTTGTTAAGTCACTTTATGGACTTAAAGAAGCTCCCAAATAATGGCATGCAAAATTTGACCAAACAATATTGGCAAATGGATTTAAGATTGATGAATATAATAAATGTGTTTACATTAAGAACATTACAAATCACATAGTCATTGTTTGCTTATATGTTGATGATATATTGTTAATGAGCAAAGACATTGCTGACATAAATTCTACTAAGTGTATGCTTGCTAGCAAGTTTGATATGAAAAACTTAGGAGTTGCTTATTTAATACTAGGAATTAAAATCCGTAGGACTCCTCAAGGTCTAGCATTGTCTCAATCTCATTCTATTAAAATAGTACTTGAAAAGTTCAAGTATTTGGAGTTCAAAGTTACAAAGACTCCGATTGACGTAAACCTTGCTCTTACAAAGAATCAAGGTCAAAACAAGTCTCAATTGGATTATGCCCGAGCGTTGGGAAGTTTGATGTACATCATGAACTGTACACGACCATATATAGCTTGCGCTATAAGTAAATTGAGTCGTTACACAAGAATCCTGACCAAACTCAATGGATGGCAATGAAAAGAGTTTTGGGGTATTTACAATACACTCAAGACTATACTTTACACTATAGTAAATATCCCGCGATAATTGAAGGATATAGTGATGCAAATTGAATCACTGGATCATCTGAAGTTAAATCCACAAGAGGATATGTTTTCACCTTGGAAGATGAGCAGTGTCTTGAAAATTATCTAAATAGACATGTATCGCTTGCTCGCTCTACAATGGAGTCTAAATTTATAGCTTTAGATAAAGCTGCTGAAGAAGCATAATGGCTGCGGAATTTCTTGGAAGGTATTCCGTTTTAGCCTAAATTAGTGGCACCTATAAGCATACATTGTGATAGTCAAGATGTAATAGGAAGGGCTGGAAGAGTAATGTATAACGAGAAATCTGACACATACGATGAAGACATAATATCGTTACACAATTACTCTCTAGTGGAGTTATCACGATTGACTATGTAAATGTAGGATCCACTTACAAAAGACCTAACTAGAGAGGCGGTTGATAAATCATCAAAGGAAATGAGATTATGGCCGAGAACAATCATCATAATGGTAACTCCACCTAGCTGACTAGAGATCTCGAGACCTAGGTTCAAGGAAATCAAATAAAGTTATGAATGGCGATTCAACATTATCGTTAAACTAAATCCATTCTCATAATTAGACAATGCTCAGAAACAAGGATAAAACGCTAAGGCTTTTTAATGATTTCTAAGGTTGACATGAGATAAGAAAACAATGTATCTACGGATTACATGTTTAGGAATCACCTATGTGAGTGTGAAAATGTAAGCTACTTCAAGGAGAATTAATTTAAGACCAGTTCTTTACGCACTCATGAAATCAGGCGGTGTTCATGGATGAAACGAACACAACAATAAGAACCAAGAACGGTTAAGAGTTAATTGTGTGACATATGTTGTCTAGGTATACATCAAATCTCGATGGTTCAAGTATATCAAATCTACCGATTGATCAATTATACCCGATGTATGTTCACTACGGAAAGTTCAAAGAAAAACCTACTTATCCAGATGCAATTAATCCTTACTTGTAAATCACATAGTGTTTTCATGCATTATTTGTATAATATGTCCATTCCCCATTCATGTGGGGATTGTTAAACTTTAATGACAATAAAATGTGGGCTTTAAAGATGAAGTGTAAATTGGAAAATGGAGAAAAATAAAATTTGAAAAAAGTTACTTTTTCAAGTGAGCTTTCTCCCACATTGGTGGTGGAAAATAATATTTATGTGCTTATATGTAGAAGCACATCTTCTAGCTCATAAATAGTTGAGAAGAGGAGCTCCCTCACACCGTCTTCGTCATCCCAACAGTCAGTTCCTTTCCGAATAGACACTTCCCTCCCCAATAGACTTTTCACATCTATTGAGACCTCCAACAACTCTCTTAAAAATTCATCTTTTCCATTCCCTTTTCTGTGCATCATTTTCAAAAGAGCAAAGTAAGTGTCGTGTCATTTACTACCGTTTGTTGAGTTCACCAAAGTTCTTTAATTTCAATTTTCAATATTACAGAATTGAATTTCGTATTCAAATCTTAGACAATTGTGAGGGGATTAAATTTCTTAAAGAAACACAGTTTACTATGGACTCGAAGCGATATTTTTTTAACACTCTTCTTATTTTACAGTATATAGTTTGATTACATGGATAACACTCCAAAATGTGTTATATTCAACATCAATAGAAATATAAGGTATATCATCCAGCAAGCTATTAATGTTACCACAACTGGTCATGATATCGGAAAAGTCACCATAGCAATCACACATTTACTTTGTTTCTTTTTGCTTCCAGCATTTAAATAATGCTCAAAAAACTATTCCAAAAAACAACCATACCAAATTTAATAATGCCCACTAATTGTCTGCTGAAATAGAATTATCCTTCATTATTTTGAACATACACTAATTTTCTTTTATTTTAGATGTATACCTCACACACATATTGTTTAAAAACTATATATATACATATATATATATATATATACATATATATATATATACATATATATATGTGTGTGTGTGTGTGAGAGAGAGAGAGAGAGATATTTAATTTTTTTTACTAATTAACATAGGATGTACGTGCACGGCATAGGATGTACGTGCGCGACACATGATGTAAGTGCGGGCACGAGATACACGTGTGACACACCCAAATCTCAGACAGTGATTGTATTCCATCCCGACATTGGAACTCTTCATCTTGTTATTTTTTTTGTGATAAAAGTGCATGATTTGACGTATCTCATCTAATATTTTTATACAGACGATATTCTTGGTGTATGTTCATTTCAATCTTTTCGATTGATCGGTTGGTGTGATACCTTTGTAAAGTGAGAGTGACACCACCAAAACTAAAAATTGATTTATCATCTTTCTTTATTTCAAAAAAGTTACCTTTATTTTTCGCAAATCTAACAATTCTATGATTATACGTATATTTTAAAACTAGTGGATTTGTCCGCGCTTCACGCGATATATATATATATATGGGTCTTGCTAACCAACTACATGAAGGTAGTAGGTTAGCATTGTACCCACTTTTTGTTTCACTAAAATGCTAACCTACTACAATGTTATATATATATATATATATATATATATGTTTTGCTAACCTACAATATGAAGGTGGTAGGATAGCAATGTACCAATTTTTTGATTTTCTTGAATGCCCTTGATTTATATTTTCAGCACATTAAAATTAAACACATTTTTGTCATTTCATCCAAAATTCCCAAATTTCCTTCGGCTTCCAGCTTCCTCCACCCAACTCCACCTCGCATAACCCACCTCAAATACAGGAGAATTCCCATCAAAAGTGATTACACTGGAAGAATATTAAATAAACAGCTGGGTTCGATTATGTTAAATCAAACAGCTAGGTTTCATTTACTTTCTTTTCAATAGAGTGCAAACAAATTCCACTTTGATAACCTAATACTGTCACGATCCCTTTTAAAAAATCGTGGTAGCACCTACATAATCCCATCAGTAGGTGAATCACTCTCAATAATTAACATGATATAACATAAATAAAAACGGAAGATAACACAATACTACATAAGCTATCTAATAATATAAATGTGGAAGATAATAATAAGTCTGATACATCCAAAAACAATCCCCAAGCGATCTAGTATGTGAATACAAGAGCACTAAAATACGGTACAAGTCTGAAATGGGCAACCAAGTGCCAAAACTGAATACATAGTCTGAACATGTCTCTCAAATACGAACAAAAGATAGTAAATAGAGAAGGAGCATCCAAGTGTATGCTGGATGTAGCATCCTCACCCTGAACACTAAAGGTCAGTTGCTCTCACTCAACCACGTGGTCATGCGGAAGTGGAAGGTATTGAATCTGCATAAAAAATTAATGCAGCAAGTGTAGCATGAGTATACAACGTACCCCCATGGACATCATAGGCCGACAACGACGTAAGATGCATAATCAGAGATAAATACCAAGTTGACACCAAGTAATTCTAAACTATCAGTTCAATAATCCAAGTAAATCACACAGCTCGCCTGCTGTTCATAGAGTTCAACAATAATTCAAGTATCAAGTAGCATGTATAACCTTTCCAATTTCATAATCCAGTCAATTATCAACAACCACTTCAAATACAAGTCCAATCACAGTTTATCAATGAAATGACATAGGTATGTATGATATGAATGCAATGCATATGCAAGGTACCTTTCTCAACCTGGTATACATTACGTCAAGGTTTGATTATGATCCCTACACCCATGGGGGACCCGCAAAGTCCATATACCGCTCCTAGTCAGTCGGAATTCCACACACGAATCTGACTAGAGCCCAAGACTCATTTGTCGAGCCTTATCATGTTGCAAGCATGCAACTCCGCTCCTTGCATATCAATATCATCTCAAAGTGCCACAATGTCATAGTCCTCTTACTTTTCCGGCCTCTTGGACCCACAACATATCCATACCACCCTCATTCCAATATTATAAAATCATGAGTGTATGAATGCAAATGATAATACAAGGCAAGATATTATGATATAATGAGATGCAATCAAGTATAGAGATAACATGTCACATGCTTTCACATTTTAACAACACATTTATATAATCCAAGTCAGATTCAAGATATCGTATCGAAATCATGTGTGATGAGTAAACAAACAATAGCAAATATGGCGACAAGCCCACGTATGGAAACATGCCCATATAAGCAACAACCGGAATCAACACAAGACAGATTTCCCAAATCACCCATCATCACAGTTCAACACTGGTACCCACTCAAACGTTCATCACAACCGGCTAAGTAGGACCCCCAAACATATCCAATACCTTTCAATATTTATAACTAATTACACACTTATATCGAAGTCTCGAAAAACTAAATCGTAGCCTACCTTTGGGTTGAACAGAAGCGCTACACGATCAAGCCTCGGCGATAGCCTTTCCCTTCCTCTTTTCCTCGTGATAATCGAAGTCTATTCACGCATATTAAAAAGGGAAAATGGGGCAGCCCAATGCACTAAGCTCCCGCTATGTGCGGGGTCCGGGGAAGGACGAGACCATAAGGGTCTATTATACGCAGTCTTACCTCACATTTCTGTAAGAGGTTGTATTCACTCATATTATATCATTAATATAAGGCTAACACAACATATAACAAGACTTTAATTACTAATCCTGGGCCCACGCTACCAATACTCGAACTTTAATACTCAATTACCAAAAATACATACTAGGTAGTCATATCCTTAAGTTAATTGAAAATCTTTATACATTTGAACCCTTAATTGAACAATAATAAAAAAGGCCAAATTTGAAACTGTAGAAATTTTCCCCAATTGGAATATGTTTCTATAACCAAATTAAACTTTAAAACATGATCAACTATCAATATCCATCACTAATTCATAATAAAATAAGTAAACTAATCCATAAACTCTTCATTAATTATTGATTTAACCCTCTTATTCTCACAAGAATGTATAACTCATCTTTCCCAATTTATAATCATGCTAAACCATCATTATTCTGAAATTTAGAAGCATAAACATAATTCACAAAAGAGGAATCACTTACCCTAATGATGAAATTGCTCTTAGACCTCTGGAAATGCTCTAGGACAGCCCTAGTTTTGAGACTTGCTATTTGGGGAAAAGATTTCTAATCTAAGTGAATAAATAGGACATATGAACAATACTTTTGCCCCGGTGGAATCGACTCCGCTGGGGCGGATTCGCTCCGGCGAACAAAACCCTATTGAGGCGGTATCACTTGACACCTCACCTCAGCGCCACGACGAATTCGTCTCCACAGCAGTAGACTCGCCCCGATTGACAAACCCTCCACCATAGCAAAATCACCATCTCTCAACTCTTGCTTCAGCAAGCCAACCTCCCGCCGAGGTGGACTCATCGGAGCAGACAGTGGTGCTACCGAAGAGGACACCAGACACCAGCAAAAGGAAAAATAGCCCTAACTCCCATTAACACCCGAAACACTCCTGAGACCCCCCGGACACAAACCAAACATGCTCATTTAAGGTAAAAAGTGCTACGAACTTGCTCATACCTTCAGATTTCCCATTTAATCCAGTTAAGGCATACTTTTCTAAAGAATTATTTGGGTGAAACTAAAATCCAAACTTTACAAATAAGGCCACAAAATACATCTGATTGTCTCAAAAAACAAACCAATGACTCAACTAAATCATAAATGACCCCCCGGAACTACCGAAAGTGCTGGAACCCGGAAATGAACCCAGTTAGCCAAAAATCAACTTTGAGTCAAACTATCCAACTCTAAGTTTCTAGTTTTAGATTTTTCATCCGAAATGCATATAAATGGACCTCAGGATCTATGCGCATCACAAACCCTACACAGAGTCTACAGGAAGGGTCAAATAATCAAATAAGGGTCTTTAGCTAAAAATGACCGGATGGGTCGTTACATCAAATACTAATTAAAACAACCTTTGTCCTCGAATGAAGAGAAACGAATAGGAACGTACCGGAAGTAGTGAACAAGCTAGGATATCTACTCTGCATATCATACTCGATCTCCTAAGTTGCCTTCTTAACAGGACGATGTCTCTATTGAACCTTTATAGAAGCTATCTCCTTCGACCTCAACTTCCTCACCTGCTTGTCCATAATAGCCACAAGCTCCTCCTTAAACTCCCAATTCTGATAAAGCAACGCAGAGTGCCACTGAATTATATAAGAACCATCAGCATGATATTTCTTTAATATAGACACATGGAAAACTGAATGAATGCTTGAAAGACCTGGTGGAAAAGCCAACTCATATGCCACTTCTCCAACTCTCTGAAGAATCTCAAAAGGTCCAATGTACCTCAGACTCAACTTTCCTCTTTTACCGAACCTCATCACACCCTTCATAGGTGAGACCTTCAGAAGAACTTTATCACTAACCATGAACTATAAATCTCGGTCCTTCCGGTCCGTGTTCTCCCTCTACATGCTATGAACTGCTAGGAGCTTATCCTAAATCATCTTAACATTTTCTAAGGAATCTCTTAATAGATCAGTACCCTAATGCCGAACATCGAACGCATAAAACCAACCAATCGAAGATCGATATCTCATACCATATAAAGCCTCGAATGGATCCATATAAATACTGGAGTGATAGATATTGTTGTACGTAAACTCTGCCAAAGGTAAGAACTGGTCCCAATGACCACCAAAATCAATCACGCAGGCTCGTAAAATATCTTTCAATACCTAAGTAGTTCGCTTCAACTGACCATCGATTAGAGGGTGAAATGCAAAGTAAATTGAGTACCCCGATCCGAGATGATAGAAATAGGAACCCTATGAAGACGAACAATTTCCCAGATATAGATCTTAGCCAACTTCTCTACATTATAAGTCGTCTGGACTAGAATGAAATGCACAGACTTGGTCAACCTATCAACAGTGACCTAAAAAGTATCAAACTTGCCCAAAGTCTTGGGTAACCCAATAACTAAATCCATGACAATCCTCTCCCACTCCCACTCGGGAATGGGCATCCTCTAAGACACACCACCGGGTCGTTGGTGCTCATACTTGACCTACTGATAATACTGACATCGAGACACAAAATCAATAATGTCTCTATTTATCCCACCCCACCAATAATGTTACCTTAGATCACAGTACATCTTAGTAGCACCTGGATGAATAATACCTAGAGTTGTAGGCCTCCTCCATAATTAATCTGGTCAAATCTCCCACACGAGGCACTCATACTCTACCCTTGATCCTCAGAACACCCTCACTATCAACCACAGCCTCCTTGGCCTCACCACTCATCACATTGTCTCTGATTTTGCACAACTTCACATCATTATACTGGTGAGTCCAAATTTGATCCAAAAGAGATGACCTTGCCTCTACACAAGCCATAATCCTACTTGGATTCTAATTATCAAGTCTCACAAAATGATTAGCTAGAGACTAGACATCCAATGCCAAAGGACACTAAAAACAGCCAAACAAGCTAAACTCCCCATGCTGACTGCTCTTTGGCTCAAGGCATCCGCCACCATATTGGCCTTGCATGGATGGTACAAAATAGTCATGTTATAATCATTCAGCAACTCCATCTACCAACACTACCTAGAATTCAAATCCCTCTAATTGAACACATGCTGAAGATTGTGGTGGTCGGTATACACCTCACAATGAATGACATACAAGTAGTGCCTTCAAATCTTCAACGCAAACATAACAACAACCAACTCCAATTCATGAACAGGGTAATTCTTCTCATTCGCCTTAAACTGACTCTATGCATAAGATAACCTCCCTCCTACATCAACACATAACCCAACCCAATCCTAAAAGCATCACAATACACGCTAAAGTCCTTCCCCTCCACCGGAAGGGATACAATTGGAGTTGTGGTCAAAAGAGTCTTGAGCCTTTGAAAGCTCTCCTCACACTGATCGGACCACTGAAAAGACACCCCTTCAGATTCAAACACGTTAGATGCGAAGTGATAGAAGAGAAACCCTTGATGAATCGATGATAATAGCTAGCAAGACTCATAAAACTCTGGATATCCATCACAGAAGTCGGTCTAGGCTAGTCCCTGACTACCTCTATCTTCTTTGGGTCAACCATGATCCCATCCTTGGACACCACATGCCCCAAGAATGCTATCGAACGCAACCTGAACTCACACTTCAAAAACTTGGTGTATAGCTTCTTCTACTTCAACAAACCAAGAACTACTCTTAGATGACGCTCATGGTCCTCATGTCTCTTCGAATATATCAGGATGTTTTAAATGAACACAAACATAAAAGAATCTAAGTATGACTTAAATATCTCATTTATCAAGACCATGAATGTTATGGGGGCATTTCAAGACCAAATGACATCTCCAAGAACTCATAATGCCCAAAACGAGTCTAGAAAGACATCATGGGAACATACTCTACTTGGATATTCAGCTGATGATATCCAGACGTCAAGTCAATCTTCAAAAATACAGAAGCATCCTAAAGCTGATTGAACAGGTCATCAATACGCAGAATTGAATACTTGTTTTTATGGTGACCTTGTTCAACTGCATATAATCAATGCACATACGCATAGTGACATCCTTCTTCTTCACGAATAAGACAGAAGTACCCCATGGAGATACACTCGGTCAAATGAAGTCCTTACTCAACAAATCCTGAAACTACTCCTTCAACTCTCTCATCTCGGCTAGAGCCATACCGTACAGAGGAATAGAAATGGGTCGAGTACCTGACTTAAGATTAATACAGAAGTTAATGTATATGTCTGGTGGATAAGGGAATTACACCTCAAATATTAAGTCGTTTTAAATTTAAAAGTTTTTTTGTGAGTTTAAATTTCCTGAGCTCTAATTAGTGTCAAATACGGGCTTATTTAAAGCTCATAATTTAATTAGGCTATTTCATAATTTAAAATGTGACCACATTTACAAATTATAACCACAATTAATTAAGGTCACTTAAAAGACTTGGGCTAGTTCCCCTTTAATTCAAAGTTTCAGCCGAGCCCAAGCCTATAATGGCCAGGCCCAGGCCCACTCTAGCATACATAAAAGAAGAGGGAAAAACCCCACTCTTCTTTTTACGATTTTGACAAAGGCAAATCCCTAGCCGCTCTTGGTCTCTCTTTCTCAATGCCAAAAATAGAAAACATGCGGATGTACGATGATCTCTCTGTGTTTTTGCTTCGTTGGAATGGGAAAAGGCATTAAATGCCCTCGTCCTCTTTCACCAGCACACCACCAGTAGCCCCACACCCAAAAGGTGAGGTTGACCCCTCTCTCTTGCTTTATCTACTGCGTTTTAGTTATCCTTATCTCATTCCGATTTGAATTCATGAATTTCATTGGTTGAGAACTAATTGGAGGGAAATTTCCCCCTAATTCATGGTCTCCCCCACCTGTTTAAGGAGCTCTGCTAGGGTTTCCTATTTCCCTATAAATACAGACCCTTCTCCTAAATTTTAATTGTCATAAACTTGAATCTTAGACTTTTACATTGTTGAGAGCCATTTTTGAGTTAAGTTTGATTAATATTCACTTAAGTTGGGATCCAGCCATTTGGTGGGACCCATAGTTAGGATAATTAGTCCTTCAATTATTAAAACCTCATTTTTCGTGTGTTTGCGAGCTTTGAGATCGTCTGAGTGAAGAACTAGATTCAAATTCGACCTTAGGTTGTCTTCACACATGGTAAACCTAATTCCTTTTAATGTTTTGTCTAATTTTAGATTATATAACATGTTCTTGTGTGTTATGTGATTACTAAGCATGATTGTCTAGGTTAATTATTATTTGAGCTTATTAGGTCAACTGTTAAGCATGTGTAATTAAGTTATATTGTTTGTGTTTATTAGAATAATGATTAGTGTGCTTTAATTAGTTGTAAACACTGTTAGAGTATATTATGGTAATTATTTGTGTGCTAAGTGCTTATCTTGTTAGTTTAAGGTTCATATGACCATGTATGATCTATTTAAATGACAAAGAAGTAACCTCAACATGCTTTTAAGGGATTCTTAGAGTTATGAGGTAGCTTGTTTTAGGATCGTCTTAGGTTCATGGCTCTTTTGTTATGTTCCTAAGTGATCTTTTAATATGGTAATGTGCCTTGTATACTATTTAAATTATGTTAAAGTTTGAAATTGGGTTGGTCTTGGAAACTGGTTTAATAAGCATATTAGATGAACTTAGAGCCCTTGTTATATGAACATGATAGGTCTGTTGACATTTCAAAATGGCTAATTGTCTGTATGCTCTGGATGTTTGTCCTTGTTGTGCTCATGTATGCATTTCTGTATAAAAATATATGTGAGGGTTACCTTAAGGTCATACATGGTCATGTGAGGTCCATATTCTGGGATAATGGCATAATTAGGCGACCTATTTACATTTCAGTCTAGGTTAATAGACACTAGACTCCTGAGAAGCTAAAAATGCTGTTTGAGGATCATGTTAGGTACTATGTCATGTCTCCATTCCTGTAGATCTTGTTATGGTATTTACGTCCAAATTCTTGGAGGATTTTACAGCTCTTGCTTCATCTAGCCCCTCTGATCGCTATTGTGTTGAATTGATTGACTTCTCTAAATGAACTATATAGGATTGGTATGTAACTGTTATATCTATGCTTGCATGATCTGCATTTTGTGTGGCTTGAACCACAATTAATACCCCTGTGCCATTTCTACCACTAAGTTAAGAGCTACATGGATATGATAATATAACCATAATCTTGTTTTAAAAGTGCCTTAGGCATGGCTGTGTCTTTTGTTGATGGGTTTAGATTCTTTTTTATTAACTCTGGTTGTTGTCTGGTTACTAATTAAAATTGGCAATATCCTTCCTCTTCTTTTTTATGATTAGCCTAAAATATGCGTTGATATATAGCTAATATACCACTTATATGTCGGATATACATCAGTATATCAGGTGGTATAAGTGTGTATATCTTATGTACATCACTTGTAATGTCACTATGATATACTGAAAGCCTGTTTTTAGGTCCTGTGATAGGGAGGTGTAAGCCTCGAAAGTCTTTGGTACTTTTAATAGGCGTACCATATTTTGTGTTAACTCTTCTAGTATTTCCTTCTTGCAATTTGTGCAGCTGGGCCTAGCCCACTGTCTTCGATTCTTTCTTCCTTACTTTGAGAATTAACAGTTTGGGTTAAGTGTCTTGCTCGATTTATTCTAATTGTGGGTTGTTAGTTTATTTTAATCTTTATTTGCATTAGATAATTTTGGGTACATCTAACTTGGATATTTATTGGTGCCCTCTCTTTGCCCCTCCATTGCATTACACCGAGATGGGCCCTCACTGGGCCCATCCTCTCATCAGACGAGTTCAAGAGTATCTCACACTTAGCTGATTTTTGTGTGTGTTGTGTGTGTGTGTTTTTTGTTTTTTGATTTTTGATTTTTGATTTTTGATTTTCAAAAGTTTGCTTCAAATTAAAGTTTGAAATGAAAAAATGGGTTGTTGTTGAACATGATAAATTCTGGGAATAAAGAACTAGTTTTCGAGCTAAGTTTAAAACTGACTTTGAGTTTTTCATGCATGACTTGGGCTTTTGAAGTTTAATTGAGCAAAATGTTGATATTTGAAGGACCCAAATGGACTACTGATAGTTTAGACTTGAAATCAGACTAAATTTAACACTTTGATTAAATTACGGGCTAAGCCCAATTAAATAGTTTTAGACATTAAAACTATCTTGGACTTGAGTTTGGTTTGAGTGTTTTTGGAAGAAGAATATGATTTGACCATTGGAAAAGTATAGCATGCAAAAAGGAAATAAAGAAAATCATTATCTTACTATCTCTTTTCCAAAACCAAACTTGTCTTTTTAAATGAATTAAAGATGGCCGCCGCACTATGCTCCAGAACGGGTTTGAGCCCGGTAAAGGCCTAGGACGAGCGATCCAAGGCATTCGAGAACCAATTTCAATTCTAGGTAACGAGTACTGATTCGACCTTGGATACATACCAAGCCCCGCAGAAGCCTCTGATGCTGAACATAGAAAGAGAGGTCCTCCACAAGTGAGAAAGCCTTTCCCAGGTCTATACAAGTCATTTCCAGTCAGCATGCCTATGCAGAACATCGGCGACCCAGAAGAAGGTTTGGGGATGCTATTCCAAGCGGAAGAGTGTGCCACCATACTAGAGGAATGCTTCGAAGCACCCGCCATATGCGATGCTGACCCAGACGAGTGGCTGACCAACTGGACTTCTACCCAACTTTTGGCTTCTCGGTAAAGAGACAATTTTAAATTTGTTTTCCAAAATCGGTGAAAATTGGCTTGAGGTCCGAACATTCACTATTTATGTATTTACTTTCTCACGTGTTATTAAAAAAACGGGAATGAATCGATGTTGATCCGAGTCAGGACCACAGTTTGTACTTTTCGTCAAATCAATGAAAGCCTCGTGGATGAGGAAGATTAATACGAGAATAGGCAGATGCCTAATTTGGATGAAACGGAAGCCATCAACCTTAGAGACGAGGAAATAGTTAAGGAAACCAGGATAAATGCATATTTGGACGAGCCTTGAAAAGAAGAATTAATAAATCTGTTAAGAGAGTATGTTGACATATTCGCGTGGTCGTATGCAGATATGCCAGGTTGATCACAGACATCGTAGCTTACAAGCTACCTATCAATGAGGGATTCGCCCTGGTCAAATAGAAAATTTGACAATTCAAGCATGATCTTAGCATTAGAATCAAAGACGAAGTCGAGAAACAAATAAAGTTAGGAGTGGTGGAAGTAACTCCGTACCCCACATGGTTGGCCAACATTTTTCCAGTACCAAAGAAGGATGAAAAAATTAGAATCTGTGTGAACTACCTCGATCTCAACCAATCTAGTCCTAAGGATAATTTCGCACTTCTAAATATGCACATACTTATTGATAACTGTGCAAAGCACGAGTTGCAATCATTCATGGACTGCTTCACCGGTTACCGTCAGATTTTAATAAGCCAAGAAGATACTCAGAAAATGGCATTCATCACTCTATGGAAAGTGTATCACTACCGTGTTATGTCGTTCGACCTCAAAAATGCCCGCGCCACTTACATAAGGGAAATGATCGCCATCTTCCATGATATGATGCATAAAGAAATCAAAGTCTACATGGATTATGTCATAATCAAGTCGCGAAAAGAATCCGACCACATCATACACTCGCAAAAATTCTTCGACAGACTCCGCAAGTTCAATCTGAAACTGAATCCAGCCAAATGCACGTTTGGAGTGCCTGCCGAAAAGTTGTTGGGATTCATAGTCAGCCGCAGGGGCATAGAGCTAGATCCTACAAAAACCAAAGCCATTCAAGAGCTTCTACCACTAGAAACCAAGAAGGATGTCATGAGATTCTTAGAAAGACTGAACTATATTGGTCACTTCATCGCGTAATTTACGATAATTGTGGAGCCCATTCTTAAGCTACTGAAAAAGGATGCGCCCACCAAATGGACAAATGAGTGCCAAAAATCCTTCGACACCATCAAGAGATACCTCTTCAATCCACCAGTCTTGGTCCTTCCAAGACCAGAGAGCCTACTGTTGTTGTACTTGTCGGTGTCAGACAATGCATTTGGATGCATGTTGGCCAAACAAGACGAAACTGGAAAGAAAGAGCGAGCAATATACTATCTCAGCAAAAAGTTCACCGCCTATGAGTTAGATACACTCTAGTGGAAAAGACATGATATGTTATAACATGGATAGCGCAAAAATTGAGACATTACATGGTGGTATACATTACTCACCTGATATCCAAGATGGATACTTTAAAGTACATATTTTGCTAGCCCATAGGGAAATCAGCCAAATGACAAATGCTTCTGAGTGATTCGACATCAAATATGTGGTCCAGAAAGCTGTCAAGGGACAAGCATTGACTGATTTGCTAGCAGAAAGTCTGATCGACTAAGAGTTTGCACCATTAAGGACGTATTTCCCGGACGAGAAAGTAATGTCAATTGAAGATGAAACGGTCGAAGCCTACTTTGGATAGAAAATGTTCTTCGATGGTGCAGTCAACTACAAAGGTTCAGGGATCAGAGCAATTTTGGTTTCATAAATGAGTCAAGATTACCCGATGGCCACCAAGCTCAACTTCCAATGCACAACCAACATGGCAGAGTATGAAACCTGTATTCTAAGCCTTCGCATGTCAATCGACATGGATATCCAAGAACTCCTGGTAATAAGAGATTCAGATCTACTGATGCACCAGGGCCGGGGAGAATGGGCCACCAAGAATGAGAATATCCTTCTGTATGTCAACCTCACACAGAGATTATGTAACAGGTTCAGAAAGATCAAACTCAGGCACACGCCAAGGACTCAAAATGAGTTTGTCGATGCCATTGCAACCATAACATCCATGACACAACACCCTAAAAGCAGTCACATTGACCCAGTGGAGATCAACATCAAAGAAGAACACGCTTACTATTCCTATATGGAAGACGAACCCGATGGTAAACCCTGGCATGTTGACATAAGCATATATCTGAAAAAATGAGAGTATCCCGAAAATGCAATAGCCAATCAAAAGAAGACCATCAGAAGAATGACCAATGGTTTATTCCTGAACAAGGGAGTACTCTACAGAAGGACACTCGATCTAGGACTACTCAGATATGTCAATTCCGCAGAGGCCACAAAGCTGTTAGAAGAGATAGATGTCGGAACTTGCGAGCCTCATATGAATGGGTTCATCTTTGCCAAGAATATTTTACAATGGAAAACGACTGTAGCTAATTCATGCAAAGATTCCATCAACGCCAAATCCACGGAGATCTGATCTGTGTACCACCAAAAGAGCTTAATGTCATGAGCTCACCCTGGCTATTTGTAGCATGGGGAATGCACGTCATTGGGCTCATAGAGACATCTGCATCCAACAGACATCGCTTCATTCTAGTCGCCATAGACTACTTCACGAAGTAGGTTGAAGCTATTTCACATAAGCCAGTGACAAAGAAAGTGGTAGCCGACTTCATGCACAACAACATCATCTGTCGATTCGGTATCCCAAAGTCAATCATAAGGAATAATGGAGCAAACTTGAACAACCATTTGATGAAGGACATCTATGGGAAATTCTATATCACTCATCGAAATTTGATTGCATATATGCCACTGATGAATGGAGCCGTAGAGGCAACAAATAAGAACATTAAGAGGATACTAAGAAAAAGGACTGATAACTATAAGTGTACGCATTTCCATGATATCGAATAACCACTCGGACTTCAACCGGAGCAACTCCATACTTGCTTGTCTATGGCACTAAAGCAGTGATACCAGTCAAGGTAGAGATACCCTCGCTAAGAATCATACAAGAAGTAGAACTGGACAACTCAGGGTGGGTCCAGAAGAGATATGAGCAACTGACTCTAATCGATGAGAAAAATATGGTTGCCATATATCATAGTCAACTCTATCAATAGAGAATGGCATGCACCCTCAATAAGCGGGTAGGGGCGCAGATCTTCCAAATAGGATAACTGGGACTCAAGCATGTGTTTCCACACCAAGATGAGCACAAAGGAAAGTTAGCACCCAACTGGCAAGGGCCCCACATGTTTTGCAAGGTACTATCAAGAGGAGCTTTCATCCTCGCAAAAATGGATGGCCAAGAGTGGCCTAAAGCAATCAACTCAGACGCAATCAAGCAGTATTATGCATGAAGACACACTCCTAATATTGTAATCACTTTGCTTGTAATAGTATTTTTTACTTGTAATCATTCTTTTTTGCTTGTAATTGCATTAGAAAACTAATCCTTCATGCGAGGGACTGATTCTCGAGATAGGATACGTAGGCGTGCATTTCGGACTCGGTCACTTTATTAACAAAATCCATATTGCTTTGTAATATGAACTACGCAATGACCTGATTCCCAAAAAAGGGATACATAGGCGTTCTTCGAGCACGATCGCATTATTACAAAAAATCAACCATTTTTATTTCGAACTGATTCCCGAGATGGGATACGTAGGCGCTCTTTGAGCTTGGTCGCACCGAATAAAAAATAAAAAAAACCCTAGGAAGCCTTAGAGACATCAAGAATTCAAACAATCGCCTTACACAGTGTAAACTGTGGCAGAATTTTTAAGATCTCAAAAATTCTACCAACAACCTGGCTGAAAGGATCATCCGGTCCAAGTTCATAAACTGGGGTAAATTTTTTGAGAAGATCTCAAAAAATCCACCAAAAACCCAGCTCTAAGGATTAAACCGATCCAAGTTCATAAACTTAGGTAGAAATTTTGAAAGGGACTCAAAAATTCCTTCAAACACAAATCGGCGCGAGAATCAACCCATCCAAACCTGCAATTGGGGCAAATTTTTGAGGGGGTCTACAAAATTTCACCGAGAGGAGCCAAGAGCAAAAAGCAGAGCACCGAAGACGATCGAAGAACCTCGCTCAAAGCATATATGTCAAGATATGAGTTATTAGTATTTTAGATATATAAAATATTTTAGTCAAAATTCTGTTTTCTAAGATATTTTCAAATATTCTATTCAAAATATTTCTCTCATAATACCGGGACCGAAAGAGGGGTCAAAACCGAAGGCAGAAAAATGACACAGAAGGGAGGCGGCAACACGGATCGGCCCCATAGGAAACTAACAATCTTTCTGTGATTGCAAGTCACCAGATCATTGTCAGGAGGACGACGAGTGTTTTCGACTAACTTGTTTGTTCATGAATAAAACAGTTATAATAGAAAAACACTCTGACACCGGAAGACAACCGCCATGCCTCGAGAGCCACCGATAAAGCGTAGATGGAACACCGCACATGAGAACCATAGTTAGAGGAAAATTCCATAAGGGAATAATGTAAAAAGGTACAACCTGACCCTGAGAGTCCAGAAAAATGACAGAAAAAATAAACAAATAATCCAGTCATAAGAGCCGCATTAAAGAGTCGAATGATGTAAATCCGGTCAGAGGGTCGCAGTCTTCATTCCAAGAAGTCAGAATGATATAAATTCGGTTGAAAGACCGTTGTCTTCATTCAAAATCAGTGATGTAATTCCGGTCGAAAGGCCACAGTCCAAGCGTCAAGTGATGTAATTCTGGTAAAAAAGGTCGTAGTATTCACTCCGAAGTTAGAATGATGTAAATTTGGTCAAATGGACACAGTATTCATTCCAAAAGCAAGAGTGATTTAATTCTAATCAAAAGGCTCCAGTATTTACCCTACAGTCCAAACGATGTAAATCCAGTCAAAAGCGGCAGTCTTCGTTCCTAAGGAGTCAAATTGCATGCCGAGAGGGCTATTAATACAAACACTGTCGAGAGGTCCATTCATATAAACTACACGCCGAGAGGGTTATTCATACAAACACGGCCGAGAGGGCTATTCATAAAAACTGCATGCCGAGAGGGTCATTCATACAAATTGTATATCGTGAGGGACATTCATACAAACATTGCTGAGATGGTCATTCACATAAACATTACCTAGAGGGCTATTCATACAAACTGCACACCGAGAGGACCATTCATACAAATATTTCTGAGAGAGTCATTCATACAAACACTGCCAAGAGGGCCATTCATGTAAATTGCATGCCGAAAGGGCTATTCACACACGACCCAGACGATGTCAAAAGTGGCATCCGCTCCAATAATATTACATAACAAAGTCAACAACATCACCTCAGGAGGTCCACGGAGTCAACAAATCCAAGCGGTATAGAAGGTGGCATCCACTAAAGTCAAGCAATTAAACAGAGCCAGACAGTGTCGCAAGTGATATCCGCTCAAAACAAATACTCCCCAGCAAATCAATAGAGCCAGACATTGTCGCAAATGGCATCTGCTCAGCAGAATCAACAGGAACTAGACAATATCGCAAGTGGCATCCGCTCAGCAGAATTAATAGGAACCAGATGGTGTCGGAAGTGTAACCCACTCAAAAGAAGTCACCCAGGAGGGTGAAATAAACAAAGCCGCATAAGTATGAAAAATATAAAAATAATTAACACGTATGTCTCAGCATATGGAAACAGGTCAAAGCTATCGGAAGTGTAAAACAGAAAGACCAGATCCAGATACATGCGAAGCAAATGTGAAACTTTTTCTTGGGAAGCCAGTCAAAAACATGTGCCAACGCTCTACACATAAAATTGAACATCACTCTGTGCCGACCTCGCTCGCAAATCATGAAGATTTTTATTTTTTAAAACCCGTAACCGGTCAGGAATATACCTGGAGGGTCAAAGGGATTCCCACATAAGGGATACCTTTTTTGGAATATCAAGTCGAACTACAAGTGACTTGATTCCCGAAAACCAGGGATATGTAGGACACTTAACCTCTGAGAATCGGTCACACTCCAACAACATTATTTCAGAATTTTCTGGTTTGATACTTTTATTTTATCAGCTTTCTAGTAGTCTAATCGAGTCAAACTACAAGTGGTCTGAATTCTTATGCAACATGAGATATGTAGGAAACCCAAAAACCAGGGTCCGACTACAATTTTTGAAAATCGCTTAAAAATGATTAGTAATTTTCTATTGGTTGGCAAAAAAATAGGTCAATCAAATTTCGCTGCTCAGGGATGATCTAGCCATCCCCGAACAATGAAGGGGCAGTTGTTGACACCTAATTTTTACCCTCTAATAATTTTATTTAATTATTCAAGGTTGTTGGGTCACAGACGGAATGAAATATACTTTTCACAAGGCGAATATGATTTACAAAATTATTTTTAGAGTATTTTGTCATTTCATTTGTCAAAATATCACTTGGTATATATATTGTATATCATGTCCTAAGTTTACACAATTTTGATGATTAGTCATAATTTCAGAATTTTAAATAATAATTATATATGTAATTATTTTAAAAGAATTCTCAATATTAAAGGATTAGCGTTCCGCTCCATCAAAGTCAGAAAATCGACTAATTAGATATGATAAGAGAATTACACCTAAATTTTTAAGTCATTTTAAATTAAAAGGATTTTATGTGAGTTTAAATCTCCTGAGCTCTAATTAGTGTCAAATGCGGGCTTAATTTAAAGCTCATGATTTAACAAGGCTATTTACATGTTTTTTTTGGCTATTTTGTAATTTAAAATGTGATAACATTTAAAAAATATGGACATAATTAATTAAGGCCACTTAAAAGACTTGGGCCAGTTCCCTTTTAATTCAAAGTTTCAGCCGAGTCCAAGACTATAATAGCCAGGCCTAGGCCCACTCTAACATGCATAAAAGAAGAGGGCAAAGACCCACTCTTCTTTTTATGATTTTGACCAACGCAAATACCTAGCGGCTCTTGGTCTCTCTTTCTCGATGCCAAAAATATCTAACATGCGAATTTACTATTAGGGATGTCAGTGGGGTGGGTAAATGCAGGTACCGCCCCGCACCCGCTCCAGTTGGGTCGCGTATGGGGGATGGTTTGGTGGGTGGTGAGGCGGGTATGAGTATCAAAAGTGCTATCCACCATGTGTAGTGGGGCGTGGGTGGATTTCATATAAGATCCGCACCGTACCCGCTACCCACACCGTACCCGCACCACCCGTACCCACACCGCCCATACCCTCACCGCCTAAATAATGGGGCGGGTACCCGTATTTAAACGCCCCCAAATCTGTTACATCACTGAAATGCTTGAGTGCCTCCATAACTCTAGAGATGGTATTCATATTTCATTTGCAGAAAATCATCAAGTCATCATCAAAGATAAGGTGAGTCAATTTTGAGAGTTTACACATAGGATGGAACTGAAAATCAGGTAGTTCACTCATTTCTTGTAGAGTTCTAGAAAGATATACTATCACCAACCCAAACAATAGTGGTGACATTGGATCTCCCTGCCTAAACAAATCATGACATATCAAGACATTATGAACCAATGATCTTCCAGCTACAAAAGTTGCTTGATTCTCAGCCACAACAGCAGGAATGATGTTCTTTAATCTCATTCAAATTAATTTAGAAATGCATTTACATAGGACATTGCAGCAAGATATGGGCCTATATTAACTAACATATTGGGGGGATGCCACTTTGGGGATCAGAGATATAATGGTAGAATTTACTTGTCTTAGTAATTTATCATTCTCAAAGAACTCCAGCACAACACTTGTCACCTTCTGCCCAATAATACTCCAAGCATCTCCAATGGGTCGGGTAAATGCGGGTACCGCCCCGCACCCGCTCCAGTTGGGTCGAGTATGGGGGATGGTTTGGTGGGTGGTGGGGCAGGTGTGTGGGTGGGTTTTAGGTGGCGAGTACATGTATGGGGTACCCTTCCCCCGCCCCCACCCCGCCCCATTGACATCTCTATTTACAATGGTCTCTCTGTGTTTTTGCTTCGCCGGAAAGGGAAAGGGCATTAAATTCCCTCGTCCTCTTTCACCAGCAAACCACCAGTAGCCCCACCCCCAAAAGGTAAGGTTCACCCCTCTCTTTTGCTTTATCTGCTACGTTTTAATTATTCTTGTCTCATTCCTATTTGAATTCGTGAATTTCATTGGTTGAGAACTAATTGGAGGGAAATTTTGCCCCCAATTCATGTTCTCCCATACCAATTTGAGGATCCCTACTAGAGTTTCCTATTTCCCTATATATACAGACCATTCTCCTACATTTTAATAGTACAAAACTTGAATCTTAGGCTTTTACATTGTTGAGAGTCATTTTCGAGTTAAATTCGATTAATTATCGCTTAAGTTGGGATCCAGCCCTTTGGCGGAACCTAGAGTTAGGATAATTAGTCCTTCAGTTATTAAA
The DNA here is from genome assembly GCA_029783415.1 of Anisodus acutangulus. NCBI lineage: Eukaryota > Viridiplantae > Streptophyta > Magnoliopsida > Solanales > Solanaceae > Anisodus > Anisodus acutangulus. The sequence goes on along the minus strand of CM056507.1, from coordinate 15,952,839 downwards.
ACCTCATTTTTTTCGTGTGTTTGCGAGCTTTGAGATTGTTAGAGTGAAGAACAAGCTTCAAATTTGACCCTAGGCTTCCTTCACACAAGGTAAACCTAATTTCTTTTAATTTTCTGCCTAATTTTAGATTATATAACATGTTCTTGTGTGTTCTATGATTATTAAGCATGATTAGATAGGTTAATTATTATTTGAGTTTATTAGGTTAACGGTTAAGCATGCTTAGTTAAGTTATGTTGTTTGTGTTTATTAGAATAATGGTTAGTGTGCTTTGATTAGTTGTAAACACTGTTAGAGTATATTATGGTGATTATTTTTAAGATTTATTTGACCATGTATGATCCATTTAAATGACAAAGAAGTGACCTCAACATGCTTGTAAGGGATTTTGAGAGTTCTGAGGTAGTTTGTTTTAGGATTGTCGGAGGTTCATGGCTCTTTTGTTCTGTGCCTAAGTGATCTTTTAATATGGTAATCTGCCTTGTATACTGTTTGAATTATGTTGAAATTTGAAACTGATTTGGTCTTGGAAACTGGTTTAAGAAGCATATTAGATGAACAGAGAGCCCTTGTTATATGAACATAATAGGTCTGTTGACATTTCAAAATGGCTAATTGTCTGTATGCTCAGAATGTTGGTCCTTGCTATGCTCATGTGTGCCTTTCTATATAGAAATGTATGTGGGGGTTACCTTAAGGTCATACATGGTCATGTGAGGTCCATATTATGGGGTTATGGCATAATTAGGTGACCTATTTACATTTCAGTCTAGATTAATAGACACTAGACTCTTGAGAAGCTAAAAAAATGGTGTTTGAGGATCATGTTAGGTACTATGTCATGTCTCAATTCCTGTAGATCTTGTTATGGTATTTAAGTCCAAATTCTTGGAGGATTTTACAGCACTTATAGGATCCATAGGTGTTTATTGTCTAGCATATCGTGTGTTTAGGTCATTAGTGTAAAACAAAACCAAGGTCTGATGCTTTTCTTTGGTCAAGTATCTTGCTTCATCTATCTCCTCTAGTCACTGTTGTGTTAAATTGATTGACTGCTCTAAATGAACTATATAGGATATGTGTGTAATTGTTATGTCTATGCTTGCATGATCTGCATTTTGTGTGGGTTGAACCACGAGTAATACCCCTGTGCCATTTATGCCACTAAGTTAAGAGCTACATGGACATGATAATATAACCATAATCTTGTTTTAAAAGAGTCTTAGGCCTGGATGTGTCTTTTGTTGATGGGTTTAGATTATTTTTTATTAACTCTGGTTGATGTCTGGTTATTGATTAAAATTGGCAATATCCTTTCTATTCTTTTTTATGATTTCCTGAAATATGCGTTGATGTATAACTAATATACAACTTATATGCCGGATATACATCAGTATATCAGGTGGTATAAGTGTGTATATCTTATGTATATCACTTGTAATGTCACCATGATAGTTAATGGGCCTACCCTATTTTGTGTTACTCTTCTAGTATTTTCTTCTTGCAATTTGTGCAGCTAGGCCTAGCCCACTGTCTGCGATTCTTTCTTCCTTACTTTGTTGATTGACAGTTTGGGCCCTTTAAGTGTCTTGCTCGATTTATTGTAATTATGATCTGTTAGTTTAGTTTAACCTTCATTTTCATTAGTAATTTTGGGTACGTCTAACTTAGATATTTGTTTGTGCCCTCTCTTTGCCCCTCCATTGCATTACGCCGAGATGGGCCCTCACTGGGCCCATCCTCTCATTCAGACGAGTTCAAGACTCACACTTAGGCGATTGGGTTGAGACCCAATCAAATCTGTTTTGGCCGAGTTAAAAACAAGAGAAGCTAATATTTACATTGAAGACCCAACTATGGTAAAAATAGTCAACTGATGGGATTCGGTAGGCCCACTAGCCTAAACCTTCTTTTTTCATTGTATGTCATTCTTGTATATATATTTATTTGTTATAAATAAACTACTTTGATATTATTGAACCTATGTATGGTTATAATCTTGGATAGTCAAACGATACATAGATCGGTTAGTTTAGATCGCCAAAAAGATTTTCAAAAGTTTGCTTTAAATTGAAGTTTGAAATGAAAAAATGGGCTATTGTTGAACATGATAAAATCTGGGAATAAAGAACTGGTTTTCGAGCTAAGTTTAAAACTGACTTTGAGTTTTTCATTCTTGACTTGGGCTTTTGAAGTTTAATTGAAAAAAGTATTAATATTTGAAGGACCCAAACGTGCCTGAGTGACATAAATCAAGCAAATGGCCTGCTGAAAGTTTAGACTTGAAATCGGACTGAATTTGACACTTTGATTAATTTACAGGTTAAGCCCAATTAAATATTTTTAGACATTAAAACTATCCTGGACTTAGAGTTTGATTTGAGCATTTTGGGAAGAAGAATATGATTTTACCTTTGAGAAAGTATAGCATACAAAAAGGAAAACAAAAAAAAACAATTTTCTTACTATTTCTTTTCCAAAGGCGAACTTGTCTTTTTAAATGAATTATACTATTTTCAAAACTTTAGAAGGCTTTTAAAGATGCAAGTGTAAATTAGTCAAATATTATTGGACTAAATGTAGAGCTCTACTCATATTCACATTTGAGTGTTCTTAATCTGAAAGTGAAATTGATTAAACTACCCCACACATGTTATTTTGGCGACGCTTAAACTCTTTGTTTTAAAAAGCAAAACTCTTGAGTTTGAATGAATGAAAATGACAAGTTACTTTGTAGATTTTTAAACCTTAAGCAATTTAAATCATTTTGAACAATGCTATAGAACTCGTAGGTCAACCATATTCCACGGATCCTTAATATAAGGGTGCTAACACCTTCCCCGAGGATCACCAGAACTCTTACTTTCAATGAATTTGAATAAACTCTTTCATACTAGTTTTCCTAATTTACCTATAAATTAGGTGGCGACTCTAAAACAATTATCCGACTTAGAGCACCATCCAAACTCTTAGTAGCTCTTATGCGCTCACCCGCGTAAAAGTGATTGTAACACTCACTAACTACTGCAACTAACTCAAGAGAAGGAGTCTCCGCACTAGTATCCCGAATATGAGTAAGATAAGCCAAACAACCACAGTCCACTAAGTTCATAGCCTAGATGTAAGAAATCACTTTCCTAGGAGCAGAGCTGGGATCACCTCTCTACTTTAACCTCGGAAGACCAGGCATAACTAGCATGACCATCTTGGAATAACAGTCCAAAATCGCATGATATGGTGATAGTCAATCCATACCTAATATAACATCAAAATTCACCATATCTAAGATGACCAGATCTAGACAATTGTCATAACCCATGAAAGTAAATACACACATGCGATAAACTCTATCTATAATCACAGAATCACCGACTGGTGTAGACACGTGAATAGGAACATCAAGCATATTACACTACATCTTCAATTTAGCAGAAAAGTAGACAGACACATAAGAGAATATAGACCCCGAATCAAATAACACAGTAGCAGACCGATGATCGACTGAGATAATACATGTGATGATTGCATCTGATACCTCAGCCTCAACCCTACCAGGGAATGCATATCAATGAGTGCGCCCTACCTCGGACTAAATACCCTGCTAGCCACATCGGCCTGAACAAGATCTATCTCTTCCCCACTAGGATCCACCACGACCAGACTGATGGCCACCACGACCCAACTCAGATCCTCCCCGTCTAGTCTGACTACCACCTGTAGATGTCTGTAATGGGGTCCTAGGTGCATGAGAGACATTCAAAAACTTTCTAGGGAAATCCCTTCTGAAGTGCCTAACCTCTTCACAACTATAAAAAGTCCTGATCGCTGAGGGTTGCTGAATGGAGATAGAAGAACCCGAACCACCATGGTCTGAATATCTAGATTGAGAGCCCTTCGAAGACTGGCCCCCACTATCAGCAATGTGAAGAGCTGCCTGAACTGGTTGACTGGGTTGTGACTGCTGATATCTACCCTGATACCCATAAACACAGGAAATAGAACCACTGAACTGTCCATGTCGTCTCGCCCTCTTATCGGACTAATGTCTATACACCTTGCCCCTCACGGACTCCACCATCCTAATATGCTCAGCTATAGTCTCAAAAAAAGCTCTGACAACCACCAACTGCAACGTAGCCAACTAAAGTGGAACAATCAACCCTCGAACAAAATATCTCACTCGCTTCGCCTCAGTTGGTAAAAATGGTGCTTCATAATGGGATAAGACATGGAGGCGAGTCTTATACTAACCAATTCTACTTCTGAAACTTATCACGCTTGCCCAAATGCAAGCTCAAAAGCATATACTTCTCATGGAACACTCGGTAGAACCTAACCCATGTCAATGGAGGCATCTCCGTGGGTAAGAAATCAACATACGCCCTCTACCACTGTTTCGCGTCACCCAAAAGCTGAAGGGCCACAAAACTAACTTCATGCGACTCAACAATACCAAGAGTATGCAACCTCTCATGGCTGCTCACGATGAACTCATACACATCCTCCTCGGGTTATCCATAAAATACCGGAGGCTTCATGTTAAAAAAGTGCTCCAAAATTTTTCATTCATAGAAGATCATAGCTATCCCTCCAATAGGCCAGGGACCAAACTCTGGAGCATGAACCTCATTAATATGGGGTGCTGACATCGCCGCTGGCTGAACCCCGAGAGTACATAACTTAGGGGTATGAGTTTTCCCCTCTCCCACACAGGTCTAAGAACCACCCAGAGTAGTAGGATGTACGTTTGTCTGAACAAAAACATCAAGAACACTCAATAACCTGACTAGTGTGACCTGTAGAACTGGAGTAGCAATAAATCCAGGATGATCCTGGGCTGGCCCCATCTACTCCTCTAGCATATCATCCTTTCGCTCAATAGCCGGCTCAGAGGAAACAAATCTAGCATGAGCCTGACCGGCCCTCTATGCTCCACCCCGAGCTGGTGCAACTGCTTTGGCTCTACCTCGGCCCCGAGTACGACCTCTATCGTGACCGCACACCACTGGAGCTGGTACCGGTGTATCCTCCCTTGTTGCGTCGACACGAGTCATCACCATCTCTGAGAGAATAGAAACAAAGGTCAGATACCAATTTGATTTAACTTAGCACGAAAGGAATGAATAAAGTGAAATTTCCTAAATGTCCCATAGCCTCTCGAAGATAAGTACAAACATCTCTGTACCGATCCACAAGAATATACTAGACATTACTCTTGTATTTAAGACTGTTTAACCTAAGACTCTGATACCAACTTTGTCACGACCCCTTTTCAGAAATTGTGGTGGCACCTACATAATCCCACTAGTAGGTGAACCACTCCCAATCATTAATATGATATAACATATATAAAAGTAGAAGATAACAAAATACTACATAAGTTGTCTGATAATATAAATGTGGAAGATAATAATAAGTCTAATACATCCAAAAACAACCCCAAGTGATCTAGTCTATGAATACAAGAGGACTAAAATACGGTACAAGTCTTGAAATGAGCAACTAAGTTCCAAAACTGAATACATAGTCTGAACATGTCTCTCAAATACGAACAACAGACAGTAAATAGAGAAGGAGCATCCAAGGGTATGCTGGAGGTAACATCATCACCCTGAAAACTGAAGGTCAGTTGCTCTGACTCGGCCACATGGTCCTGCGGAGGTTGAAGGTATTGAATATGCATCCAAAAAGAATGCAACAAGTGTAGCATGAGTACACAACGTACCCCCGTAGACATCATATGACGACAACGATGAAAAATATATAATCGGAGGTAAATACCAAGTTGACACCAAGTAACTCTAAACTAACAATTCAATAATCTAAGTAAATAACATAGCTCACATGTTGTTCACAGAGTTCAATAATCTAAGTAAATCACTGGTACCCACTCAAACGTTCATCATAATCGGCTAAATGGGACCCCCAAACACACTCAATACCCCTCAATATTTATAACTAATTACACACTTCTATCGAAGTCTCAAAAAACTAAATTGTAGCCTACCTTTGGGTTGAATAGGAGCGTTATGCGATCAATCCTCGACGATAACTTTGTCATTCCTATGTGCCTCGTGATAATCGAAGTTTATTCACACATATTATATCGTTGATATAAGGCTAACACAACATAAAGCAAGACTTCAAACACTAGTCCCGGGCCCAGGCTACGAAGACTCGAACTTTAATACTCAATTACAAAAAATCACATACTAGGTAGTCATATCTTTAAGTTAATTGAAAATCTATACACATTTGAACCCTCAATTGAACAATTATCGAAAAGCCCCAATTTGAAATGCTAGAAATTTCCCCCAATTAGAATAGGTTTCTATAACCAAATTAAACTATAAAACATGATCAACTATTAATATCCATCACTAATTTACAATAAAACAAATAAACTAATCCATAAACTCTTCATTAATCATTGATTTAACCCTCTTATTCTCACAAGAATGCATAACTCATCTTCCCCAACTTATAATCATGCTAAACCACCATTATTAAGGAACTTAGAAACATAAATTTAATTGACAAAGAAAGAATCACTTATCCCAAGGATGAAATTGCTCTTAGACCTCTGAAAATGCTCTATGATGGCTATGGTTTTGAGACTTGCTATTTGGAGAAAAGATTTCTGACCTAAAGGAATAAATAGGACACTTGAACAATACTTTCTCCCCTACGAAATCGACTCCGCTGGAGCGGACTCGCTCCGGTGAACAAAACGTCGCTGAGGTAGTGTCACTTGACACCTCGCTCAGCGCCACGACAAACTCGTCTCCGCAGTGGTGGACTCACCCCGGTGGACAAACCCTCTACCAAAGTGGAATCTCACCATCTCTCAACTCCCACTTCGGTGAGCCAACCCCCCTACCGGAGCGGACACTGGTGCCGCTGTGGCGGATTCCAGACACCAGTAAAAGGAAAAACAGCCCCAACTCCCATTCAACACCCGAAACACTCTCGAGATCCCTCGGAAACAAACTAGGTATGCTAGTTTAAGTAACAATTCTACGAACTCGCTCGTACCCTCAGATTTTTCATTTAACTGAGCTAAAACATATTTTTCTAAAGAATTGTCCCAGAGAAACCAAAATTCAAACTTCACAAATAAGGCCAAAAAAATACATCCAATTTCCCCCAATCTCTAAGTTTTTTGTTTTGGGTTTTTCATCCGAAATGCATATAAATGGACCTCCGGATGAGTGTCACCCATCCCCGCGCATCACAAACCCCACACAAAGTCTACGGAAAGAGTCAAATAAAAAAATAAGAGTCTTTAGCTAAAAACGACCGGACGGGTCGTTACAAATACAAATTCCATTTTATATCTTTGTAGGAAACTAACACTTCCTGTGAAATAATTATCTATTGATAATCAAGACAAACATGAAAGTGCCTATTCTGAAATTTTAGGAAACTGAAATGTAATGTGGTTTCATAATTTTAGAGGGAGAGAGAATGGGTGGGACGGAAAGGGGAAGATGAAAAATGAAAAGTATGAAAATATGTGAAAACTCAAATGTACCCATTTATGATTTCCTTGAATATCATCAAAATCACATTGCTCTACCAACACATTAAAGGGTTTTTGGTCATTTTACAAAAAAAATCATCTTGTTCCCCTTTCTCTCTCCTTTTCCGTTCCCCCTCTATCGATGTGCTGATTGGAACTTTCGGAGCTTTGTAGATATACTTCTGCAACTTGCTATGAATTAAAACTGAAACTACAGATTTTGAGTTTTCATAAATGGACTATATTGTAAATTTAATATGTAAATGAACTATATCGTAAAGTTAATATGTATTTCATAATCGATTATTGGCACGGTTTCTTAAAATATTGAAGCTTGACGAAATTTTTTGTCCGTGTTTGTATAAATAATGTCTTTATTTAATATATGTCTGTAGAAGTCATAGTTTTTAAATATGTTTTTAGATTTTCTCCATACATAAAAAATGTTAAATAGAAAATACATCAACAAAAAAAATTACACTCTCTTGGTTGTTTCTATATTAATACCCAGACATCAAAATATGATCCTCATAAAGGAAAACATTTAGTTAGCAATTAGTAGACTTCCAACAAAGTCAAGTTACTAATTTGAATAAAAAAATTATAAATCAACAACAATTAGAAGTTTATATAAAAATTAAACTAAAGAGGAATCATAGAAAGAATATACGAAAAATAAGTAAACAAGAACTGAGGGGAGGTGACGGTCGTAGAAGTAAGGAGAGGTAGAGGTAGACCGAAGAAGAACTGGGGAGGGGGAGGTGATTAGACGGGATATGTCCCAGCTCCAGTTGACTGAGGACATGGCCTTAGATAAGAAGAATTGACGGTCGAGGATTAGGGTAGAAGTGTAGTAGGTTTGGACATGACCTTTTCATCTCCTCTTCTCCTTTTCTTAGTTGTATTATTTTGGTATCGCATCGATCATTATCTTTATGTGTATTACTATGTTGTACCATTTGTTTTATAGCTTGATTTCTTGGTGTCTTATTTTTTATGCAACCCTGCATTGATTACGTTTCTTTTAAGCCGAAGATCTATCGGAAATAGCCTCTCTACCCTACAAAGGTAGAGAAAATATCTGCATACATCCTACCCTCCCCAAATCCCACTTGTGGGATTACATTGGATATGTTATTGTTATAATGAAATAATACAATAATCACAACATTTATACGTCCTTAAATCATTAACAAGAAAAGTATGGAACTAATACATTTTGTTTGAGCTCTTGTCGATATCCACTTTCACGACCAATCACCATTCAAGAACTCTTCTACTTCTTCAAGTCAAATATAATACTGCATTAAATAATAATATTACTACTTCAAATATGCAATAAAAGACAACCTTGAGTATATACGCTCTCGTTAAATAAGAAATATAAATTTATGTAGATTTTACTATTTTCTCTATTTCTTTTCTTTTCTTTTCTCAGCTTTTAAATTCTTGGTTCATAAGTTCTGGGAGGGATGTTATTTTGTTTAGTATTTTTCTATTCTTTTTTCATCTTTTCGATTCTTGCTTCAAAAGTTATGATTTTTTTAATTTATATATATTTTTCCTTTTTCTTTTCATTTCTCAGTTTTGAAAATTCTTGGTTCATAAGCTCACAACCTTTCAAAAATATCCTTACATATGTCATAAGTTACTAATTTGAACCAAATATATTACAGACTTACGATATCAGAAATCCATATAAAATCAAATAAAAAAGGAATCATAGAAAAATATACGAAGAAACAGGTAAAGAAGAAAATAATACAGTACATACATCATTTTTATGATCTTAATCATGAAAAAGAAGAAGGAAGAATTACAGAATCAATGAATATTTTTTCGAGCTCTTGTCGACATCCACTCCCAAAAATCGATCACCATTCAAGAATTTTCTTTTTCTTCAAGTCAAACAAAGCATGAATCTTATAGTACTGCACTAAACATAACAACATTAATACTTCAAACATGGAAAGAAGAATAAGATTGGGTAAATTCTCATGAAACAAAAAGTATGCACTTATATAGATAAAAATAGAGGAATATCATAAGGTATCTTAAACTTTTAAATTAAATATTTGAGAGTTATAAATATGAAAACTTGAAAAACATGAGAGTTATGAATATTACTAAGAGTAGAAGTTAAATAGGTGAGTTATCGAGGTGAAAACTTTAAAGCAAATAAATGAGGAAATAGGAAAAAAAATTAAAGGAGAGAAAGATAATTGCAAATGGTATTAAGTGCAATTGGTACATGTAACGATCCCGTTTGGTGGTTTAGTCATTTTATCCTTTTACCCCTTTTGACATATTTCCTAGCATCGCTACAGTGCATTCGACTTGCGGGAATGGGCGACACGATTTCCGAGGTCATCGGGCGAGTCTTGAAAGGACTTGAGAAAATTAGAGCTTTTAATTACTGTTTGATCAATAGTTGAATTTTGGATAAACTGGCCTTTTGAAATTTCATCGATTCCATGAGGTCCAGAGGGTCGATTATGACTTGGTGGCATGATTGGTTCAGTTTCCGAGGAATTCGGGAGCATTTTGTACCCTTGGTTGAAAACTTGATTTTGGCTGTTTAGGGGTTTGCCCAGTCAAGGTGACCTCTGTTGGGAATTCCGAGGGAACGGTTTAGTTTGTAGCGCATTTTTACATGTGTCTGCATGTCTGGTTTTTATCCGAGAGATCTCGTATGAGTTTCGAGCGTTGAGATGAACTTAGTGAAAACCTGATTTTTGCTGGTTTTTGGTGTCCCGCCTCTGCGTGGCTGGTCCGCACCTGCCGACTTGCTTCTATGAAGTTTGGTCTGCATGAGCATATTTTGGAAAGGCAGGCAAGTTCTACCCCTATAAAGTTTCTTTCGCAGGAGCGGAACCGCCCATGCAAACTTACCCCCTCTTCTGCGAAACTTGGGATATCTCAAATGAGTCTGCCTCTACGGGTGATTTTCTGCCGAAACAACTCTTCCTCTGCGTGGGATGGTCCGCAGAAGTGGAATCGCTGCAAATCAGAAAATATTTTTAAGTCTATTCTTCACCACTTTGCCCAATTATTTTTATTTACAAATTTGGAGTCTCAAGGAGTTCTAGGAGGGTGATTTTGTTGTGTTGGTGAGGGTTCTACTTTGGGGTAAGTTCATTATCTCCCTAATTTGTTTATGCTATCATTGAATTGTCATGCATGCTCAGGTTGGGGTTATTATGCTAACGAATGTGCAAAAACTCTTAGAAAATTTGGTAAGAATCTATGGATTTTTCTTAGTGATGATGAATAAAAAGATGAAGGAGATCGTGAAATTGAAACACAAATAATGTTGACCACTGTTTTCGAACAGTCTCTATCGGATAATGAAGATGTTGTATATAATGTTGTCTCAAATGTCACAAAATTTGCTCCAACATTAGCAAGGACATCAACATCCTCAGCGACATCCGAAAAGTATGAATTCTTTAACTATTCTAATGTTAATTGCTTTAGTTGTTCTATTTCTGTTAGTGAGGCTGATTGTATGGATATCAAGTTGAATGTAAAGATGACATGATTAATGAATTATAAAGTATTTGTAAAGCCTTAATCATAGAATTCAGGCAACTTGACAAAAATGTAAAATCTTTAACTCATGAGAGTTTAGAATTAACAGGCCCGATAACCCGACTTGAGGTTGCACTTACCAAAAAGGATATTGAATTTGGTAAGATTCGTGCAAAATTGGATTTACCCAAAGCAACCTTCCGCAAGCTCAACACATGGACTTCAAAATTGAATGAGATACTCAATTTTAGTAAACCTTCACACGCATGTATTGGGTACGAAAACACTCTTAAAACCATATGCTCTAATCTCTTTGATAAAAATGCGAAAGTACGCTTTGTAAAAGAAAAAGGGATGAATAATATGTTCTCATATATGTTAAAGAAAATAAAATTTGTATGTCATCACTGTAACTCCCCTGGACACTTAAAACCATACTGTTTCAAACTTTAAAATTCTGTGAGTAAAATGTTGCCTAGATTGTTGTCCAACATTCCGGATAAACATGTAATGTCTGTATAACTGCATTAAGAACTAATATTTCAGGTTCTTGGTACTTTGATAGTGAGTGTTCTCGCCACATGACAGGTACAAAAGGATTTCTAAGGAACTACGAGTCATTCAATGGAGGAAACGTGACTTCTGGAGGTAGCAGTAAAAGCAAAATAATTAGAAAAATGATCTTGGATGTTCCTGGTTTTCCATCCTTAAGGAATGTCTTACACGTTGAGGGCTTAATGGTTAATTTGATTAGTAATAGTCAACTGTGTGATGACAATATTGAGGTAAAATTTAATAAGAACGCTTGTAAAGTTACGAATGAAGCAAATATATGTGTCATGACAGGTACAAGATTATGTGACAATTGCTATCTTGTTGTAAGACAAGAAACATGCAATAATTCTAAGATCGATGACATAACACTATGACATCAAAAGTTGGGGCATTTTCAACTACCGTAATTTAGAATAATTGGTCTCATATAAAGCTGTTAGAGTCATACCCAAACTTAGCCATAAAAGTAAAACTTTCTGTGAAGATTGTTTGAAAGGTAAGCAAACCCGTGTCTTTCATAATGTTGTCCAACATGATGGACAACATTCAGGTACATTTCACTGTTTTCAATTGCTACATATGGATTTAATGGGTCAAATTGAAGTAGACAGTCTAGGAGGCATGAGGTATTCCTTTGTGATAGTAGATGATTTTTCTAGATATTATTTTTTGAAAGAAAAATCACAAACATTTGACATGTTTAAAATCTTGCACTCTAGAATTAGAAATTTATTCTATTCTCCTATTTTTCGGATTAGATCCGATCATGGAAAAGAATTTGAAAATAGTTCATTCACAAACTTTTGTGAGAAAAGGATAATTTTCCATGAGTTTTCTGCTCCCAAAACTCCGCAACAGAATGAGGTTGCAGAACAAAAGAATAGGACAATGCAAAAAATGGCTAGAGTAATACTTAGTGCTAAACACTTGTCAAAACGTTTATGGGCAAAAGCCTTGAATACTGCTAATCACATAGCTAATAGAGTCTATCTAAGGCCATGAACAAAGATGACACCCTATGAGATTATAAATGGAAAGAAACCAAACTTGTGTTACTTTCATATTTTTGGTGTATTTGTTATATTTTAAATGACATGGATTATTTGGCAAAATTTGACTCTAAGAGTGACAAAGAAATTTTTGTTGGCTATTCACAAAATAGTCATGCTTATCGAGTATACAATCTGAGATCCATAACTGTACACGAGTCTGTAAATGTTATCTTTGATGATCTTTCTGATGTTTCAGGAAAACATATTGAAAATAACATTATAGATACAATGGAAAGTCCACAGATTGTAGAAGAATCAGATGTTGCAACAAATGTTGCCACACCTGAAGCAACATCCGAAATAGTAATAGAGACCACAGAGGCCATATATGGGGAGTCAAGTGCTGAATTGTTAGACCAAGTTCGTAGGGACCCCTCATCAAGGATTATGAAGAATCCTCCAACGATCCAAGTGATAGGGAGAGTTTTTGAAGGAATTAAAATAAAAAGGAAAGAACCACTCAACTATAGAGCAATGGTAAGGTATGTGTATATGTCTACCATATACCAAAAGTTTAGTCTTTCTTGTTTTATATCTACTTTAGAACCAAAAAATATTTTAGAAACGCTCAAAGATAATTTTTGGATTCAAGCAATGCAAGAAGAACTTGAACAATTCTCTCGAAATGAAGTCTGGACTTAGTTCCACGTCCAAATAATACAAATGTAATTGAAACTAAGTGGATTTTTAAAAATAAATCAGACGAATCGGGAACAGTTGTTAGAAACAAAGCTCGTCTAGTTGCACAAGGCTATACTCAGGTTGAAAGAATCGATTCTGACGAAACCTTCGCACATGTGGCTAGAATTGAGCCAATTAGACTTTTACTTGCTATTGCTTGTTGTCTAAAAAGTACTTTACACCAAATGGATGTGAAAGGTGCATTCTTAAATATTTATCTAGATAATGAAGTCTATGTTGAACAACCAAAAGGATTTGAAGATCCTTACCATCCACACTATGTGTACAAGCTCAAAAAGGCTTTGTATGGGTTGAAACAAGCCCTTCGTGCATGCTATGGTCGTTTAACTAACTTTATTCTTGAATTTGGTTTTAACCGTGGCAAAGCTGATCATACTTTATTTATTAAACGATACGGTGTAGATATTATAATTGCTCAAATCTACGTGGATGACATAGTTTTTGGGTCGACCTCACAGTCGTATCTAAATTCATTTGTTAAAGCTATGTCATCAACATTTGAAATGAACATGATTGGGGTATTAACTTTTTTCTTAGGCTTGCAGATAAAGCAAAGTGATGTGGAATTTTTATCTCATAGAGTAAATATGCCAAGAATCTAGTTAAGAGATTTGGTTTGGAGAACGCTAAACAAATAAAAACGCCAATGGGTTCATCGAGAGGTATGTAAGGATAATGTTGGTGAAAATATCGATCCAACATTATTTCGATCTATGATAGGTAGCCTTCTTTATCTTAATGCTAGTCGCCCAGATATTATGTTTAAATGTCGTGAAGCGTATTGTTAGATATGTTGCTGGCACATGTGAGTTGGGAACTTGGTATTCCAAAGACACTAAGCCTAACTTAATAGTATTTAGTGACTTGGATTGGGCTGGAGATGTGGATGAGAGAAAAAGTACAAGTGGAGGATATTTTTATCTTGGAAATAACCTTGTTTCATAGTATAGTCGTAAACAAACTGTGTCTCACTTTTAACTGCTGAATCTGAATATGTAGCAGCTGGAAGTTGTTGCTCTTAATTAATATGGTTAAGACATATGTTAGACGACTATGGATTTACTAGCAACATTTTGATTTTGTACTGTGATAATTTGAGTGCAATAAATATTTCCAAAAATCCGGTTCAGCAGTCACGTACAAAACATATTGATATTAGACATCACTTTTCAAGAGATTTAGTTGAAAAACAGCTAGTTAAAATTGATCATATTGACACTCTTCATCAACTAGCTGATATTTTTACAAAAGCTTTGGACCATGAGAGATTTTCTAGTTTGAAAAAATCTCTTGGTCTTTGTACTCTCTAAAAAAGGCATTGTTGGTGAATGTCGGCTGAAATGTTGTCTAACATTTCGGGTGACATTTACCTATGTAATATCACTCACTGACTATTGTTTCTTTATGGTGCATAACTTTTGATCACACAAGCATGATCCTTCAATAAGAATGTAATTCCAACGTGATATCGTTCTCTACGATTATATATAAATACACGTATATCATAAAAAGGGAGTATCAAATTAAGGCAAAGCCTATACAAATATTTGGCAACTGTGCAAAATGGGCAAAGTCCTTGAAAAGATATCGTTCCTATTCTATAGGAGTATCGTGTGCTTCAAAAGAATTTTGAGAATACTAAATAAGTATTCTTATTGTTGACATGGAAAATTCCACTGTATGTGTTATATGATTAGATCAAGGACACGATGGAAAAATGTTATATTGATCCAGTGGTCAAACTCATAAAATACATATAAAACGTGTCTTGATTTGTTGTCAAAATAAAAAGTTCTTAGGGGATCAAAATACTTGTATCGTCCAAAATGTTGCCAACATTACAGTTGACATTTTCAGAATGATATATGTGTTGGGATATTGTACTTATCTAATCGTTGAATCATCAGATCTTTCTCCCTATTATATGCCTTGTTTGCAGGAATTTCAAAAGCTAAAATGACGAGATTAAAGTTTATCCTTATCGTGATGGTTATTTGTTCTATCCCAATATTTAGGTGTAAGTTATTGTGTAAAAATGAAATACCTAAAACTAAGGGATTTTTGTTGCTAAGAAAGGTTAGCCATGTATATCAATATTCCTCTCATTTGCTATCATTTTATCATTGTGAATTTTCCCATAAAAACAAAATAAAAAATGGGGGGAAAAGCTCACAGGTATTATCTTCCTACCTACCCGATGGAAACACCAAATCAAATCCAATCACTTTCACAAACTTTAATTCCTCAAAACCCTCTCCTCAATTCTCACCGATGGAAACTTCTACAATGTCAGAACAAATGTCACCAACATCCTGAGCAACACTAGTCTAGGACAGTCTACACTGTCTACAAAATGGCTTGTGGATCACATTGCAAATATCAACCAGCAAATTGCAGAAGTTGATGCTGCAAGTAATGCCCTGACACAAGCTAGATACCATTTCATAATGCTACTTTCTTCACAAAAAGTGATAGATCTGCTATACTGCAGAGATGAAGGGGGAGAGATGCCGGAAGCTGAAGCTGTTATGCAGGGGTAGAAAGTTGTTGCTGCTGTATGATGAGCAAGGAGGAAGCTGAATGATGTTGCTGAACCTAAGCTATAAATGTTTGTTAAATGTTTTGATGTGGATATTTGTTGACAATGGTTTATTTCTATTTGTGTTTTGTATATATTGGATGATATGTGTATAATGTGCTCATATTTCTTTTTCATCCTATACACTGGAATACACAAGTTTTGCTTGTATGCAATCACAGGTTAAGGGGGAGCTTGTCAGTAATCACAAGTGTTGGACAATATTTGTGACAATGCACTAAGTCATTTGTACATTTTGTAATGTGTTTTGTGAAGAAAGGCAACAAGAGGGAGATTGTTAATGTTGGGTTTGGTGTTGTGACAGTTGACCCAACATATCTTCTGAAGTACTGATTTGAATGCATAAAAATGTTGAGACAAATGTCATAACATTCGGACCAACATCTTCGAAAAATAGTTTTGCCTTACTTCACGTTAAGCATTAATATTTTACTGTGAGGTAAAAATGACTTAGGCGTGGTGAATTGGAGCTGTGTAAAATGTGGGAGAAAGAGTCAAAACTTGGGGAAGAAGTCGAGTAAGGAACAAGTCAAAGTTGTTGAAATTTTCACTCCTTAATCATCTATCACAAGCTGCCCATCTTTTCCTCAACTTCCACAACCGATCGATGAGTCTTTCAAGTGAACTCTTTACTATAAATAGAGACGCCACAACAGTGTATCGATATCCAGAATCAGATTGCAAAAATACCAAGAGAGCTTTCGGGATTTCATCTCAGAAATATGGATCACAAATGTTTCCTGAGTGTGTCGACAACATTCTGTCCAACATTACAATTGCTGTTTAGATTCTAGATTAGTTTTGTATGGAGATGTCTACTTAGTTAGATTTTTCAGGCAGAAGTCATCTGCGACTTCAGCTTTTAATTCCTTTTCATCTTATATTGTAAATCTGTAAAGAAAGAAATTTGTATTTTGTATATAATATATATACAATACATCTGGTCATTGACCATCATAAGTTATATAATATATATAACTTATGAAAATTTTAAACCTTTGTGTTCTTTAAATTCCGCTGCATTTACTCTTTAAAGTTTCTGTTTTGCTAAGTGTTGTTACTGGTGTCAGACGACATAATTGTCGACATTCGAAAACAGAATTGACATTCGATTTATTTCATCTCTTATTTTACTTTCCGTAGTTTTTGACATCCTAACACAGTGGACCTTGTAGACTATTCCTGAGACTGGACATGTTAGGGATTCATCTACTGAGCTAGATATTTGTAGGGGGTTAACACTGAAGGGCCACAAAGTGCCCTTATTACAATAGTCCCATCCCTTAAGGATGTTACTCCATATAAAAGAGGTGTTGATGAATTTTTTTTAACTATGGCAGGCCCTAATGATGTTAGTCCAGGGGGCTTTGAATTGATTAATAAGTCTCCAGTTTAGGCTAGTAAGGGATGCAATATTTTCGGACTTGGCATGTCTTATCCCTAGTCCCCCATCAGCTTTACTCAGTGCAACAGTATGCCAGTTCAGTAAATGAATCTTCCTCTTAGTATCAGTACTACCCGAAATGATACTAACCAACAAACTTCGACACATTTTATCCTCCTTCCTTTGATATTAGGCACTTCTTGTTTCGTGGAAATAATTTATCCTTTTCTATATTCTTATCTTTTTTTTATACTCGAATTTTATAGGATGCCCTTGACAAAAGTTAAATGTTTCATATTTGTGATATGATTTCGCACCTAAATAATATTTCAATGAAATTACAACCTTTATGCAAGTGTTATGATATATTTTCAAGACTTGTGTTATAATTATGAAAAGAATGAGATGTTGGGCTATCAAGACCATCTAAAATTATGTTCAAGGATCAAACGTGTCAAATAATATAGTAATATTTTTGATAGTCACCTTAGATAATTAGGAGGATATAATAAATGTGAAAAGTTTGGCAATTTTATACTTTCTTGTAGTGATGGAGTTTGATTATTCCGACATGGAATTGTAAACGAAATTTTACTTTTTCAAATCTTCATCTTTTTTAGTTTTCAGCTATTTTTGTATTTCAATTTTAACAGGATACATTCTTCTGTAGAGCTCTCTGCTCTCGTAGCTTTCTCTCCACAGGAGTAGGTGGAATTTCTACATACTTTACTCTTCAATATATATTCTTCTCCAACAATTTTTACCTCCAAAAAAAAAAAAGACAAGAAGTTCGAGCATGAGAGAGCACAGCGAAATAGGCTACATGAATTTCAAATCAAATACTAATAAGCTCAGCCTATGCACAGGTAAGGCCGGATGCAGATGCGGATTTAGAATTTAAAATTTATCAGATGTGGATATATATATATATATATATATATATATATATATATATATATATATATACCAGCAAAAGCTATTGAGTTTGTTGGAAATTAGCCTTTGGCGGGAGTTGCGACCGACCAACTTTAACGGCTTAAACACTAGTATTACGCATATTGGAGAATCCGGTTCTTCACACATGCATGATCTACTAAGTACGTAGATAACCGTAGGGCCAAGAATCGTTAAATTTCATTGAGAAATGAAAGAGATATTGGTTCACGAAGTAAGGTGTTTGAAGCATGAAAAAGTGTGGTGTGTGATCAATTCTCCCTCATCGGTAGAGGAAGAAAGAATTGTTGTGTATATAAGACTCAAAATTGGTTTGGGGTTTGGGACCCCAAGGGGTATCCCATGTGTTTAAAGGAGGGAGGACCTAGATGTGCTTCGGTTCGAGGAAAGCCTACACGCGCGCCGCCCGCCCGTCCCCTCCGGTTCCGGGTTCACGGGTCACGGGTCTTGGGCTGTGGGCTGTGGGTCTTCTGATATTATCTTTTTGGGCCAGAGAACTTTGCCAGATGTACAGTTTGATCCCAGAAGTTTCATATGTACAATTTGGACCACAGCACTCAATTCAGCCATTTATTTTGGCTGAATTACTCCTCCTATAATGGTCAATCCGTTGGTCTTTCTCACCATTTATTTTGATGGCTTTACTACCTCCATAATGGCCATTACTTGGCCAATAATGGCAGTTATGGAGGCAGTTAAACAGCCTCTCCCTCACCTATATAAACCACCCCTTGCACCATTGTTGAGCACACTTACAATACACGAAAATACACAAGCAGAAAAACAATTCTTCCTACAACTTCCAAGCATCATTTCGTTACTCAATATTCTTCACGGTAGCTCTTGAGTTTCCTTTGCTCAATTGTTCCATTGCTGTTTTATCTTGGGAGACGAATTGTCCAGGACGTATAAAGGATACATACGGGGAAATATTGTCTTAAAGACGGAGTGCCACACTCGACTCAGCAAAATCAAAACAGTTTCCAGTTTTCCTTCTTCAACAGAATTGTAATTTCAGTTTTGTTGTTGTATTGTAATTTTCAGTTCTTGTATTACTTGGCAGTTATTTGTAATTCCCGTTTCCTGCACCTTTGTAACCAACAAGTTTAAGACAATATTTTGCTTATGGTAACTGCTGCAACATGGCTGAAAATATGACCGATGCTGCTGCTATTGTTGCTGCCAATCAAGGCAACGTTGCTGCCTTCCCCGCTACTGCCGCTACTGGACAAGGCAACAACCATGCTGCCTTCACTACTGCCACCTTTACTGTTCAAGGTAGTAACACCGCTGCCTTCCCGACTACTGCTGCTCCACCTTCTGGCTCACACCATGATCGCCCTGAAAAATTCATGGGATCAGAATTTAAGAGATGTCAGCAAAAGATGTTGTTCTACTTAACAATTATGGGCATGGCCCGATTTCTAACGGAAGATCCTCCACAAGCTAGAGATGAAATGGACTCTTCGCCTAATGAAATGGGTGAAGGGGGCCTTGGTATCCATGTCATTAATGGCATGAAGATGGTTCGTGACGCATGGAATCATAGCGATTTCATGTGCAAGAATTACATACTGACCTGCTTAGCAGACCCTCTCTACACGGTCTATTACACCGTTGGCACTGCCAAAAAGCTGTGGGAAAAACTGCAAAAGAAGTACAACGCACAAGATGCGGGTACTAAGAAGTTCATCGTTGGGAAATTTTTGAAATTCCAAATGGTGGACAGCAAGACAGTGATGTCCCAAGTCCAGGAATTCCAAATGATGATACATAACCTGGATTTGGAAGGATTGAAACCAAACGAGCAGTTTTTTGTTGCATCGCTAATTGAAAAGTTACCTCCTTCATGGAATGAGTTACTTAAAACTCAAGACAAAGGAGATGACATTTGAAGAGCTTGTTATCAAACTCCAAATCCAGGAAGATAACAAGAAGGCCTTACCTAGGGGCAGACAAATTGCTGAGGCAAAGGCAAATCTGGCCGAGGCTAAAGGGAACCCAAGCAAGAAGCGGAAGTTCCATAAATACGGCAAAGCCCCCGCAGCGGAGATGTTTAGAGGTAATTGTCATCACTGTGGGAAACCTGGTCATAGGATCAAAGAATACCGCAAGCTCAAGACTGAGCAACAACAGAAAGCCAAGTCGAAAGGCAAGGCGCAAGCAAACGTCGTCAAGGACACGCTCCTGGATGACATGATTGAGGAATTCTCGGCAGTGGTGCTAGAAACCAACTTGGTTGAGAATCCGATGCAGTGGTGGATGGACACAAGTGCAACAAGACACATTTGTTCCAACAAAGATGCCTTCTCCACGTACACACCAGTCGCTGACAAGAAGCTGTTCATGGGCAACAACGCTTCCTCTGACGTGCTGGGGGTTGGAAAGGTGGTCCTGAAGATGACTTTCGGTAAGGAACTCACTCTGAAGGAAGTGATGCACGTCCCAGAGATTAGAAGAAATTTAATTTCTGGACCTTTATTGGTTAATGCTGGTTTTAGGCTAGTGTTTGAATCCAATAAGTTTGTACTCACTAAGAATGGCACATTTGTGGGGAGAGGCTTCGTCTGTGAAGGCCTCTTCAAAGTGAATGCCATGTCTGTATTGCGTCCAAGTAATAAAGTTGAACCTTCTTCTTATTTGCTTGAGTCTTCTAATTTATGGCATCATAGATTAGGACACGTAAACTACAAGTCTATTCAAAGGCTGGTAAAGATGGAGTTGTTGCCGTCTATCGACGTAAACCCTCAACATAAGTGTGAGGTGTGCGTAGAGGTAAAACTCACCAAGCTTCCTTTTCGATCCGTCGAAAGGAATACCGCTCCTCTAGAACTTATTCATACAGATATATGTGATTTGAAGTTCACACAAACTAAAGGGGGAACAAGTACTTTGTGACTTTCATTGATGATAGCACAAGGTATTGTTACCTTTACTTGTTAAAAAGTAAGGATGAAGCCTTTGAAGCGTTCCGACGTTACAAAGCAGAAGTTGAGAACCAACTAAGCCTACGGATTAAATCCATTCGTAGCGATAGAGGGGGAGAATATGTAGCGCCTTTTGAGGAATACTGTGCCCAAGAAGGCATTGTTCATCAAACGACGGCTCCATACTCACCTCAGTCGAATGGTGTGGCGGAACGTAAGAACCGCACATTAAAGGAAATGATGAATGCCTTGCTTATCAATTCCGGTCTTCCCCAAAACATGTGGGGAGAAGCCGTCCTTACCGCTAATACGATTCTTAACAGAGTCCCACATAAGGGTAAGGACAAAACTCCATATGAATCATGGAAAGGAAAGAAACCCACCTACAAATATTTTAAGGTGTGGGGTTGTTTGGCGAAGGTTGAAGTACCCAAGCCAAAGCAGGTCAAGATTGGGCCTAAGACTGTAGATTGCATATTCATCGGATATGAAAATAACAGTAGTGCTTATCGCTTCTTAGTGCATAAGTCAGATATTTCAGATATCCACCAGGGTACAATTATGGAATCAAGGAATCCTTTATTCTTTGAAAGTACCTTTCCTAGAAAGGAAAAAGACATAACCTCTCGCAAACGAAGTTATGCACAAAGCTCTCAAGAACCGGGAGTCCGTGACTGCCCAGATCTAGATGGTTCAGATCTAGCGAATCTCGAGGTGGCTGAACATCCGAAATCTAGTGTTCCAGATTCTCAGAAGTTGGAGACTCCAGAGATGGATCTAAGGCGAAGTAAAAGGGCCAGGAAGGATAAATCCTTCGATCCTGACTTTGTAGCTTATATGGTTAATGATGAACCAAGGACAATTGCTAAGGCGTTGTCAACTCCAGAAGCACCGCTCTGGAAAAAAGCCATTGAGAGTGAAATAGGCTCCATTCTGCATAACCATACTTGGGAGTTGGTTGATCTTCCTCCTGGAAATAAACCGTTGGGTTGTAAATGGATACTCAAACGGAAGTACAAAGCAGATGGGTCTATAGACAAGTACAAGGCCAGGTTGGTAGTCAAGGGCTATTGGCAGACAGAAGGCTTTGACTACTTTGACACATATTCTCCGGTATCCCGGATGACATCTATACGGGTATTCATTACGATCACAACTTTGCGTGACCTTGAGATACACCAGATGGATGTTAAGACAGCCTTCCTAAATGGTGATTTGGAAGAAGAAATTTATATGGACCAACCCGAGGGGTATGTGGTTCAAGGGCAAGAGAAGAAAGTCTGTCGGCTTGTCAAATCTCTGTACGGGCTGAAACAAGCCCCGAAGCAATGACACGAAAAATTTGATAGTACTCTACTATCGAAGGGGTTCGCCATTAATGAGTGTGATAAATGTGTTTACACGAAAGGTAACTCTGACTCATTTGTTATGATATGCCTGTATGTAGACGGCATGTTGATCATAGGAAGCAGTCCTAGGGTAATCCTAGAGACTAAGAACATGTTGAAACAATGCTTCGACATGAAGGATATGGGTATCGCAGATGTCATCCTAGGGATTAAAATCTCTAAGACGTCTGACTGACTGGTCTTATCTCAGTCTCACTACATCGAGGATGTTTTGAGATAGTTCGAGATGTTAGACAGTTCACCGATAAAGTCACCAATGGATACAAATCAAAAGGTTGATAAAAATCTTGGTGCACCTGTATACCAGGAGCGATATGCACAGGTGATCGGTAGTTTGATGTATATAACAAACTGCACCCGACCTGATATTGCTTACGCAGTCAATAAGTTGGCTAGGTTCACCCGTAATCCGAGTGATAATCACTGGAAGGCGTTGAATCGGGTATTACAATACCTGAAATACACGTTAAATTTCGGGTTACACTATTCGAGATATCCAGCTGTACTAGAGGGGTACAGTGATGCAAACTGGATATCTGATATAGAGAACACCAAGTCCACCAGTGGGTATGTATTTACAATTGGTGGTGGGGCTGTGTATTGGAAATCCTCTAAGCAAACTTGCATCGCCCGATCCACAATGGAATCAGAGTTTATCGCTTTAGACAAATCAGGAGAAGAAGCTGAGTGGCTTCATGACTTCTTAGAGGATGTTCCGTGTTGGAACAAACCCGTACCTTCGGTAATGATCCACTACGACAGTCAGTCGGCTCTAGGAAGAACACGAGAATCTTTGTGTACAACGGCAAGTCTCGTCATATTCGACGGAGGCATAAGACCGTTAGGCAACTGATCACCACGGGTATAATATCCATTGATTACATTAAGTCAAAGGATAATATAGCAGACTCATTGACAAAGGGCTTACCCAAGGATCAGGTGGCTTGCCTGTCTAGGGGAATGGGCTTAAAACCCAAAATATAAGGACCAATACAGTGGTAACCCAACCTTACTAACTGGAGATCCCAGATAGGAAAACTAAGTTGTAAAGGTTCAGTTGATCGCTTCAGTGGAAGCATGAGCACTTCGGATAGTGATTTCTGAAAAGAAACACCAAATCCAAAGCCGTTCGCGCGATAGACGTTAAGTGTTATCTGCAGTATGGGTAAAGGTTAAGTTTTCAAAACCTGTAAATGATCCTCAACAGTTGAGGTTAGGTTTTTGGGAAACTTTTAATGGTTCCTAACACTTGTAAAGTGGGGTATAACAGGATACCTTGTAGGAGACCACCTATTTAAGTGCGAGGACGGGCCGCCTAAAATGAACGCACTTAAGAATTCAAGAAGTTGTCCATGGCAAAAACGGACAAAACATTACGAAGAAGAGAGTAAGGGAATTTGTTGTGTTGGCACCATTGACTTGACTTACACTAAACACTGACGGTTCAAGACATCACGTTCACCGCGCAGTAAGTAAGTTCGATGGTATTCAACTATGGAAGGTTCAAAGCTGAAGCTACCTCTCCTTATGCAACATCGGTCCGCTGAAATATTGCTGGAAATGAAAAGACACCATGTGAGTGCGCCAAAATCTCTTTCAAGAGGGGATTGTTGGAAATTAGACTTTGGCGGGAGTTGCGACCGACCAACTTTAACGGCTTAAACACTAGTGTTACGCATATTGGAGAATCCGGTTCTTCACACATGCATGATCAACTAAGTACGTAGATAACCGTAGGGCCAAGAATCGTCAAATTTCATTGAGAAATGAAAGAGATATTGGTTCACAAAGTAAGGTTTTTGAAGCATGGAAAAGTGTGGTGTGTGATCAATTCTCTCTCATCGGTAGAGGAAGAAAGAATTGTTGTGTATATAAGACTCAAAATTGGTTTGGGGTTTGGGACCCCAAGGGGTATCCCATGTGTTTAAATGAGGGAGGACCTAGATGTGATTCGGTTCGAGGAAAGCCCACACGCGCGCCGTCGCCGCCCGCCCGTCCCGTCCGGTTTGGTCCGGTTCCGGGTTCACGGGTCACGGGTCATGGGCTGTGGGTCTTCTGATATTATCTTTTTCGGCCAGAGAACTTTTCCAGATGTACAATTTGATCCCAGAAGTTTCATATGTACAATTTGGACCAGAATTCTTTCAAATGTACAGTTTGGTCCCTGAAGTTTCAAGATGTACAGTTTGGTCCCTGAAGTTTCCAGAAAGGGCAGAAGAGAACAGAAACGCCACAGCACTCAATTCAGCCATTTATTTTGGCTGAATTACTCCTCCCATAATGGCCAATCCGTTGGTCTTTCTCACCATTTATTTTGATGGCTTTACTACCTCCATAATGGCCATTACTTGACCAATAATGGCAGTTATGGAGGCAGTTAAACAGCCCTCACCTATATAAACCACCCCTTGCACCATTATTGAGCACACTTATAATACACGAAAATACATAAGCAGAAAAAAAGTTCTTCCTTCAACTTCCAAGCATCATTTCGTTACTCAATATTCTTCACGGTAGCTCTTGAGTTTCCTTTGCTCAATTGTTCCATTGTTGTTTTATCTTGGGAGACGAATTGTCCAGGACGTATAAAGGATACCATCACCCATAAGCCGAGCCTTATGTCTTGCAAACGAACCATCTGAATTATCCTTATGAGCAAAAAGTCCACATAAATCGAAAAATATTAATACCAGATGGACGGAGAACCAACTCTCACGTCTTATTATCAATAAGAGCATTATATTCATCGGTCATAGCAATTTTCCAATTCGGGTCATTTAATGCAGACACATGATTACGGGGTAAGGGTGATTTAAGAACATTAGAATTTAAATTAAAATGCCTTTTTGGTTTAAAAATACCTCGTTGACTATGAGTGACCGGTCTATGACGGGGAATAATTGGGCGGATTTTGGGAATTTTCTCAACTCGAGACGGACCGGCCAGCAGGCAGTGGGCCTGCTGGCCCAACACGGTAAGCAAAGGCAGCCGATGATGCAGGAACTGGACCAGTTCCTGTATTTGGCTGGACTGGCCCAATTACTGAAACTGGCCCAGTGATGAGACTAGGGACAGTGGCATGCGATGGACCAGTGGGACCAGCGGGCAGTGGACTCGCTGGAGGATTTGGGGTGCGGGATATGTTCGAAAACTAGTGAATAATATACGGGGATATACCATCATCCAAAAAAGTTATACGAACTCGGCACGGGATTACGAACCTTAGAAAACGGAAATTGGGATTCATAAAAAATTACATGGCGACTAATGATGATTTTATTAGAAGATAAATCAAAATATTGTAACCACGATGATTTGATGGATAACCCAAGAACACACACGGGGTAGAATGGGCCTGAATTTTGTTAATTGTGGTGGACGGAAAGAGTGGATAACACAAGCACCCAAAGACCCTAAGATGTGAATACGAAAGAGTCTTATTATATAAAATTTGAAGGGGGGACGAATATGTCAAACCTTTGGAAGGAATAATGTTAAGAAGATATGTAGCAATTTGTAGAGCATGATGCCAAAAAGACGGGGGGGGGGGGGGTATGAAAGCATGAATTAATAAAGTGCGGACAATGTTATTAATGGAATGAATTTTGCGTTCGACTTTCCCATTTTGTGAAGACATATGAGGGCAAGAAAAACGAAAATTGATCCCATTATTTGCACAAAATTTCCGAAACACCCCATTGTCATATTCTTTGCCATTATCATATTGAATATTTTTTATTTCACGTTCGAATTGGGTTCTAATGAATGCTCTAAATTTTAAGAAGATGGAAAAACTTGATATTTTTTCCCAATTGGAAAAGTCCACAAAAATTTAGAATAATCATCCAAAAAGAGAACATAATACCGATGACCCAAAGAATTAAGAACAGGAGACGTCCATAGATCACTATGAATAATATCAAATGGAATTAAAATATGAAAATTAGAGTCTACAAATGGCAATTTAATAATTTTTCCAAAAGAACAAGATTGACAATTCGGAGTACTACTCGTACCCTTACAAGAAATAAGATTGTTTTTATCTAAGGAAGACAAAATAGATGACCCTGGATGACCTAGACGAGCATGCCATAAGGAAGGAGCCAGGGCTGCAAAAGTTGATAGCAATGCGTGACTCGAGACTCCGGAACTTGGCGTGATAGGATAAAGATCTCCCCTACTATCACACCTCATGATATGACTTCCAGTCTTAAAATCCTTCACCGAAAACCCAAATGGATCAAATTCAATAGACACAGAATTATCAATGGTGAATTTTCGGACATACACTAAATTTTTAATCAATTTGGGGGCATGAAGGGTATTTTTCAAGATAAGTGATGGATGGGGGCGATAATGTTTTATGACCATAACCATGAATTAGAATTGAATTACCATTCCCAACAATTATGCCACGAGGGCAGCTCAAATTGGAATAAGATGAGAGATTACCTTGGTCGGACGTCATGTGGGTCGTGGCTCCGGTGTCCATATACCAATTCGGGTCTTGTGGATTTAATCTAAGTGTGTGCATGGCGGCTTCAATGTCGGTTGGTGTGGGGCCTACGGGGGCCGAGGCCCAAGCACGCTGGCCTGTTGCCCCGGCCCATAAGATGGCCTGAAACCCAAGATTGGACCCTGAAAACTGGGCTTGGACTGTTGAAAATTAGGCCTCAGTTTCCCGGGTAGGAAGCTGCTGGAAACCCGCCAATGTTAGGCCCAATCTAGTTGGCCCACTGCCACTACATATGGGTCCACTGTGGGGTCCAAAACTGCTGTTGCTGACTAACCTGAGGGCACCACCGCCACTGCCACTGTTCCGGCTGCCACCTGTGTTGCCGCCGTGATTTTTTCCATTATTTTTCCGATTCTGACCCTTTTTGCCGCCACCATTATTGCGGTTTTGGCACAAGTTGTTGGAACCAGACGGAGGAAAATTGGACTCGGTCATCATGACTATGGGACTAGCACCGGTAGCCGTCTTTTTGGCCAAGTCGGCTTCTTCGAGTGTAAGCATAAAACGAGCCTGATAAAATTATAGAAGAGGGCTGCTCTGACGAAGAAGCGCGCCAACACCATTCTAAGCCTCTGAAAGGCCTGCAACCATCTGAAGGACAAGATGGCCGTTGGTGACTGGCGCACCAACGTTGCGGAGTTGGTCTGCCAACTCCTTCAACCTTTTGCAATATGCTGAAACGTTGGGGAAATCTTCCATGTTGACGTGGGAGAACTCCTGCTCCAAGGTAACATCACAAGAATTTTGATTATCTTGGAATATATCACGTACTCTATTCCAAGCTGCCATCGCCGTGGCGTCTGGTTCGATAAACATCTGCAAGAGGTAGGTAGAAATAGTGGAGTAATTCCACTGATGAACAATAACATCAAGTGTCGTCCATAACTTAGGATCATCCTCGGGTCTGGGCACCTCCGTATCCGTAGGAGCCGCGGGGATAATATGATGGAGAACTTGATGCGAGCGTGCATGAACTTTGAACAATTCGGCCCATGTCGCATAATGGACGTTTTCTATCTCAAGAACGATAGGAATGTGATTCTTGATATTAGAAACAACAAGGGCAGGGTGAAACGTATTCTTAGCCATAATAGCAACGCAAGACGCCATGTAGGGATTCAGAAGAAGAAATTTGAGAAGAAAAATAATTTTCGGGCACGGAACCCGAGGAAGGGAGGTCAGATTCCGGGCTGTTTGGACGGAAATTTTGAGAGAGAAAAATAAACCTAGAGTCTTGATACGATGAAAGAAATAATCTATTGATTATTCTCATTAATGAAAGAATATATATACAATTTAAAATTTCCATAATAGGAAAATCCTATTCCTATTCTACTCCTAAAACTTTATTCTACTTGGACACTAACTATACAATTATGTTAAGTGTACAATTCTAATAATGTAATATTTATACTAAAATATTACAATAAACAATACCAAATTAGTAGCCCAAACCGTGGGCATAACTATGTATATTTAACAAATATTTATATTTACGTGCCCAGCTTTATACAAATTGAGGTATCTACTTGTGCACACACAAAGTTGAAGGATATACTTGTCAGCTGAGTTCAAATTTGAGGTGTGTTATGTATAAAAACTGTATTTTTTTGTCTCAATAGTACGTGTAAATATATTAAATTCAGTCAGCTAAAAGGAAACCTATTTGAGGTAGGACTACGGCTAAAGATCCCGTGTCGGTGTTCCACTTAGGAAACATTCAAGATCCCCAAAAAGATACTTAGGAAACATTTCCTAATCCGAGAAACTTAAGGAAACATCATAGGAACCCGTATTTCTGACCGTTATAGGACGGTAGTTGCTTAAGCCTCAAGCATTTATCTCTATATATATATATTGCTCATACTACCGAATAGGTATCATTCTACTAATTACTCTGTTCTTGAGTTGCTTGTTTTCTTGTTTCTGCAAAACGCCCAATCTTTTACTTTGTTCTGTGTCGGAATAAACAACTTGTTTCTTGGGTATCCCTGAAAAGAACCAATATTTACTGTTTAATTTGTTCATCTGTTTTGTGTTATCATGAGTACGAATTTGCAAAGTCGTCACTCTTGGCAACTAACCCATAATCATCTTGGCTACTATCATGCTCCGGCAAATTACTACGAAATTTCAAGAAACATGGGAGATGATCACAATTCTGCTTTTATTGCTCATAACACATATTATAGCGAGGATGAATACTTGTGGGCCGCGACCAATAACGTTAATGGGTATTATTATGGTGAAAACATTGATGGTGTCTTTGTCACAGATGCTGCTGCTCTTTTTCCTACAAATATTCAAAGTTCACAAGCCCGGAATCATCGTCAAACTCCACCAAATCACTACAGAAATTCAAGAAACAGTACTGGTAATCACTTGGGTCCACATAACAACTCTGATTTTCCAAATACTTGTCATCCATATTCATACTTATGGGATCCTTATTACTATCAGCCAACATTAACTGATCAATTCATTGATGAAGCGTATGTCACAACTGATGATGTGAATCAGTATCCATTTGGTTATAGCGCGTTGCTTGATCTAGGTGATGATGACACACAAGTAGGCGACCAGGAGGAAATTATTATCATGTTGAAAACAAGAAATCATTGTGCTAAGGTTAAAGTTAATTCAGAAGAGACAGTTATAGGTGTTGATGATAGTAGAGAAGAAATATGTACCATATGCCTATGTGAATATGTGAATGATGAGACAATTGGTACACTTGAATGTGGACATGAATATCACACGAGTTGCATAGAGCAATGGCTGATGAGGGGGAAGCAAAATTGTCCAATTTGTCGTTCTTCGGTTTTGCCATCAGTGGAAGAACACGCAGAATCTTAACCTTGTCTTTAGTTGAGTTGCTAGCTAGAGATTGTTTTTATTGCTCATTGAATGACCACTTTGTACAAATTTTTTATTCACTTGACATTTTGTGTTGAAAACTGATTAATCTCATTTAGATTATTGACAAAGTCTGTTCATCCATAGTGCTAAAGCGTTGGCTCAGGATACAAGTTGGATCTTAAGACAAAAAAAACTACTGTCTTAAGACTCTTATGGTTCACCAAGTAGTGTTGCAGTTGAAAACTTAGAGAATAACTATAAATGGTCAAAGTGGGTTGATAATATAAAATAGTGAATTATATTGGATAAAGTTTGAATATTTTTTAGAAAGAAACTAATTAGGTAAAAACAATATACTCAAGATTTGGTCAAGTTGCCCTTAAGACTTCTGTGATGTTCAAAAAAACTACCAACTGATATACTTTAATTGGAGTAGATTGAGAGTTTGAATTTCATAAAACTGCAAATTCTGAATAAAATTTACTGTACTATCTCACAACTTGTTTGTCTCTCATGCTGGATCTTTCCAGACTGGTTTTACTCGAGTTATTTTTAGCAGATTAAAAAAAAAGGTAGCACTGGTGCATTAAGCTCCCTCTATGTGTGGGTTTCGGAAAAGGGCCGGACCACAAAGATCTATTGTACGCAGTCTTACCTCACATTTATGCAAGAGGCTATTGTTAAATAAGGCAATGCCTTATGGCTCTCGGATTTGGCCATATTTGTCTCTCGGATTTGCTGGCCAGATTTGGCTCTAATTCTTTTGGTAATTGTTAATATTAGACAAGGTAAGAATCTTGTATATTAGGAAAATATATGTGTAATATATAGGTTACCATAATTAGGAATATACACTACCATAATTGTAGAGTTACCATAATTGTAGAGTTAGAATTATGGTAGAAGAAGGCTTTGTAACTTGTATATATATCTATTCAATCAATGAAAATAATCAAGGGGATTATTTCTTTCATGGTATCAAGAGACTAGGTCTAAACAAAAGTTTTTTTCTCTCAAACTTTTGCCTCCCTTTGGCCGAGACCCCCCCCCCCCTCCTCGGGTTTTTCTCTTCCAAAATTTCGTCTTCCGCTCTCAAAAACCTCTCTTAAATTTCCCCTCCTTCTTTGTTCTTTCACTATGTCTAAGAACAATTTTCACCCTGCCCTCACGGTTTCCAATATCAAGCTCAGTGTCCCTATTGTCCTTGAGATAGAAAACGTCCAATATGCAACGTGGGCGGAGTTGTTTAAAATTCACGCTATATCTTATCAAGTTCTTCATCACATCATTCCTCCCGCTAGACCTCTTCCTGCGGAGGATCCTGAGTTATGGATTACACTTGATGCTACCGTTCTTCGGTGGATATACGCCACTATTTCGGTGGACCTTCTACAAACGATTATTGAGCCAGATACCACGGCTATGGCTGCATGGAATAGATTGCGTGACATATTCCAAGACAACCAACATTCACGTGTCGTCACACTCGAGCAGGAATTCTCTCTCGTTCGAATGGACGAATTTCCGAACGTTTCGGCATATTGCAAGAAACTAAAGGAGTTGGCGGATCAACTCCGTAATGTTGGCGCACCAGTAACAAATAATCGTCTAGTTCTACAGTTGGTTGCCGGTCTTTCGGAGGCTTATAATGGTGTTGGAACTCTCCTTCGCCAAAGCAACCCTCTTCCTGACTTCCATCAAGTCTGCTCTATGCTGACGTAGGAAGAAGCCGGTTTGGCTAAAAAGGCGGCTACCGGAGCAAGCCCAGTTGTCATGGTGGCATCCTCTCCTAGTCCTTCGGGTTTTGTTAATAATTCGGGCCAAAACCATAATAATGGTGGCGGCAAGAATAATCGCAAGAATAATAACAAAAATTGCGGTGGCAAACGCGGCGGTTCTGGTGGCGGTTCCGGTAGTCAACAAGCAGGCGGTGTGTCCCAGTCAGGGTACAGTGGCCCACCACCGCCATGGGCCCAGCAGTGGGTAGTCAACAAGCAGGCGGTGGGTCCCAGCCAGGGTATAGTGGCCCACCACCGCCATGGGCCCAGTAGTGGGGCTAATGGCAGTGGAACCCGTACCATCATGCAGCAGGCCCCACTCAGACTGATATCGAGGCCGCGATGCACACACTGGGGTTATCTCAACCGGACCCAAATTGGTATATGGACACCGGTGCCACCACTCACATGACTTCCGAATCAGGTACTCTCTCATCTTATTCCAATTTGAGCACCCCTCGGGGGATAATTATTGGTAATGACAGTTCTATTCCAATTCTAGGGTATGGTCAGAAAACGTTGTCTCCCCCCAATCCACCACTCCTCTTGAAAAATACATTACATGCTCCTAAATTGATTAAAAATTTAGTGTCTGTCCGAAAATTCACAAATGACAATTCTGTTTCCGTTGAATTTGATCCTTTCGGTTTCTCTGTGAAGGATTTCAAGACGGGGAGTCATCTCATGAGGTGTGATAGTAGGGGGGATCTGTATCCTATCATGCCCGGTTTTAGTCCATCGAGTCTAGCCTTGCCGTCAGCTTTTGCAGCCATCTCTCCTTCCATGTGGCATGCTCGTCTGGGTCATCCGGGATCTTCTATTTTATCAGTTTTAGATAAAAATAGCTTTATTTCTTGTAAGGGTACGAGTCGTACTCCACTTTGTCAGTCTTGTTCTTTAGGGAAAATTGTTAACCTGCCATTTGTAGACTCCAATTCTCATACTTCAAAGCCATTTGAAATTATTCATAGCAACTTATGGACATCTCCTGTTCTTAGTTCAATGGGTCATCGATATTATGTTCTCTTTTTAGATGATTATTCTAGATTTTTGTGGACGTTTCCAATTGCGAATAAATCACAAGTGTTTTTCGTCTTCATCAAATTTAGAGCGTTCATTCGTACTCAATTCGAAAGAGAAATAAAAAATATTCAATGTGATAATGGGAAAGAGTATGACAATAGGGAGTTTCGGGAGTTTTGTGCTAATAATGGGATAAATTTTCGTTTTTCGTGTCCTCATACATCTTCACAAAATGGGAAAGCCGAACGCAAAATTCGTTCCATAAATAACATTGTCCGAACTCTCTTAATTCATGCCTCCGTACCTCCATATTTTTGGCATCATGCTCTACAAATGGCCACATATCTTCTTAACATAATTCCGTCTAAAGGTCTGACATATTCTTCCCCCCTCAAAATCCTATATAATAAGAACCCTTCTTATTCTCATCTTCAGATTTTTGGGTGCTTGTGTTATCCGTTATTCCCATCCACCACAATTAACAAACTTCAAGCTCGGTCTACCCCGTGTGTGTTTTTGGGTTATCCATCGAATCATCGTGGTTATAAGTGTTTTGATTTATCCTCCAAGAAAATCATAATAAATCGCCATGTCATTTTTGATGAAACCCAATTTCCTTTTACGAAAGTTCATACTCCCGAGCCTAAGTCGTATAATTTTTTGGATGACCAAATATCCCCGTATATTATTTAGAATTTTTCGGACCTCTCCCGCACCCTAAATCCTCCAGTAGACACTTGCCAGCTGGACCCTGATCTGCGTCTCGCCCGATAATTCCGGCAAGCTGAGCAGTTCGAAATTGGGCGATCCATTGCAGGTGGTCGGCCGACGAGTCCAACAATTACCGATTTGGGCCAGCAGGTCCACTGCCTGCTGGCCAGTCCGTCCCGAGCCCAGAAAATTCCCAAAATTCTCTCAATTCTTCCTCGAGTCATAGACCGGTCACTCGAAGTCAGCGGGGTATTTTTACACCTAAAAGACATTTTAATTTACATTCGGATGTCTCTAAATCCCCCTTGCCCCGCAATCCTGTGTCGGCTTTAAATGACCCTAATTGGAAAATTGCTATGACTGATGAATATAATGCTCTTATTGCTAATAAGACGTGGGAGTTGGTGCCCCGTCCATATGGTATTAATGTTATCAGGTCTATGTGGATTTTTGCTCATTAGGAGAATTCAGATGGGTCCTTTGCTCGACATAAGGCGCGACTTGTTGGTGATGGTAAGACTCAGCAGGTTGGGATTGATTGTGGTGAGACGTTTAGTCCGGTGGTCAAACCGGCTACCATTCGCACTGTGCTTAGCTTGGCTCTTTCAAAGACTTGGTCAATTCATCAGTTGGATGTCAAGAATGCTTTCCTACATGGTGACCTCAAGGAAACAGTCTATATGCATCAGCCGTTGGGTTTCAGGGATCCCAACCACCCTAATCATGTCTGTTTGTTGAAGAAATCATTGTATGGGCTTAAGCAGTCTCCAAGGTCCTGGTACACGAGGTTTACTGAATTTGTTTCAACTATTGGGTTCACTCACAGCAGGTCAGATAATTCCTTGTTCATCTACCGCAGTGGTTCGTCCTTGGCATACATCCTGTTGTACGTGGATGATATCATCTTGACTGCCTCTTCAGATGCCTTACGCCAGTCTATCATGACCATGCTCAGTTCTGAGTTTGCTATGAAAGACTTAGGGCCTTTGAGTTATTTTTTGGGGATTGCCGTCAAGCGTCATTCAGGTGGGTTGTTTCTGTCTCAACGGAAGTATGCTGCTGAGATCATCGAGAGGGCTGGGATGTCATCCTGTAAGTCCACCTCCACGCCAGTTGATGCAAACCCAAAACTAAGTGCCACAGCAGGTGCACCATACGAGGACCCGACCCGCTATCGTAGTCTTGCAGGGGCACTCCAGTATCTTACCTTTACCAGACCGGATATTACATATGCGGTTCAGCAGGTGTGTTTATTCATGCATGATCCCAGAGTTGAGCACATGAATGCAATCAAACGCATCATTCGGTATATTCATGGGACACTAGACTATGGGTTGCACTTGTATCCGTCATCTACATCCACACTTGTTTCCTACACGGATGTTGATTGGGGTGGTTATCCCGACACCAGACGGTCGACTTCTGGCTACTGTATGTTCCTTGGCAACAACTTGGTCTCCTGGTCAGCAAAACGTCAGGCAACCCTATCACGCTCAAGTGCCGAGGCAGAATATCGAGGGGTGGCGAATGTGGTCTCCGAATCATGTTGGCTACGTAATTTGCTTTTGGAGCTTCATTGTCCTATTCAGAAGGCAACCTTGGTATATTGCGATAACATTAGTGCCATCTACCTTTCAGGTAACCCAGTTCAACACCAACGTACTAAGCATATCGAAATGGACATTCACTTTGTCCGCGAAAAGGTTGCAAAGGGTCAAGTTCGCGTATGCCATGTCCCGTCGCGTTATCAAAATGCAGACATCTTTACAAAGGGTCTACCAACGGTTCTCTTTGAAGATTTTAGGGACAGTCTCAGCGTTCGAAGACCGCCCGCTATGACTGCGGGGGTGTGTTAAATAAGGCAATGCCTTATGACTCTCGGATTTGCTGGCCAGATTTGGCTCTAATTCTTTTGGTAATTGTTAATATTAGACAAGGTAAGAATCTTGTATATTAGGAAAATATATGTGTAATATATTGTAATATATAGGTTACCATAATTAGGAATATACACTATCATAATTGTAGAGTTACCATAATTGTAGAGTTAGAATTATGGTAGAAGAAGGCTTTGTAACTTGTATATATATATATTCAATCAATGAAAATAATCAAGGGGATTATTTGTTTCAGCTATTTTTAGCAGATTCTGAGAGATATTTCCAAGTAACAGAGAACAGAAATGTTTACAGGCTATTAACATGCCCCCTTGTCTATATATTCCAAATACCTATTATAAGACAAGATTCTAGCTCATTCTGATTAGCAAGCCGTGCGAGTTGACCATTTTTTTCTGTTGCAATGAATTGATTACGTTCAATATATGGAATACAATGGAACCACTGAAGTAAAAATGTTCATTACTTCAATTTCTTTTGAAGTAGAAACATGAGTCTAGCTAGTGTTTCTCTAAACTCTGAACTGTACACAATGAAATCCTGGTTTATAACTATACAAAATTGTGTAAGCAAAAAATGTGAACTAGTTTCCTTTTAACTTGTGCAAGCGATATGTTAGATCAATGAACAAATCCTCACTGCAGGGAATTGTGACTCCATCCATTCGATGATTAAGTCCATACTTCCTCAGCTTCAGTAAGCAAGTCTTGGAATAGAGGTTCGCTCAAAAATGAAATAGGGACTACAAATCTCTTCTTCTGCTTTTCCCCAACATACACAACAAAGTGGCCTTTCGGAACATCTACATCTGTAGAAGACTTCTTGATTATACGAGGCATACGGATAGCCATGGTCGTTAAGTTCAATATAGACGAGCAAATAAGGAAGGGAAGAATTAGTGAGGACCCTAAAGTGGAGAAAAGGTTTGTATGATTTCAAGTTTTGGTGAGAGCTGTTATGGTAAACACATCTTTGTATGTGTTTATATAGGCCAATAACAAGTTGTAGATCCTACTGATGTGCATTGAATAGGTATTATATGGGCATCCAAAGTGTTTGGCCCAGTGGCCAATACATTAGGGTATTGCTGTCTGAGGTTCCGTGTTCGAGTCCTCTGATCAGCGAGAGTGGAACTGTGTCCCCCCAAAAAAATCCCTCCATACGCGTAGGGCCAAGCGGTGTATACTAATCCGTAGGGCCAGGCCGGAGGTGGGGTTTTCTGGGGTATGGGCCGTAATGCGGTGGGACCAGTCACTTTAAAAAGTTTACCCTACCTTAGTTTTAATCCAAAGTGTTTGGCCCAGTGGCCAATACATTAGGGTATTGCTGTCTGAGGTTCCGTGTTCGAGTCCTCTGATCAGCGAGAGGGGAACTGTGTTCCCCCAAAAAAATCCCTCCATACGCGTAGGGCCAAGCGGTGTATACTAATCCGTAGGGCCAGGCCGGAGGTGGGGTTTTCTGGGGTATGGGGCCGTAATGCGGTGGGACCAGTCACTTTAAAAAGTTTACCCTACCTTAGTTTTTGCTCTCCCTTCTCTCTAGGATTTTCTCTCTCTAGAATTTCGGCCCCCACTGTTTAGAATCATTAGGCAGAAAACAAAGTCCCAAGAGAGAAGCTCTTGGCTTGGAATGACATTCTAAGTGCTTTGTTTCTCAGGCCATTATTTCTGTTACTCAGGTGCTTGGGCCCTTCGATTCTAGCTGAAATTCATCTTAGCTCTCTTGATTCCCCATTTTCTGGTTGTTCGTTTTGGCTTAAGGACGATGGTCTCCTTCACCCTGATCAAGTCCTCACTAGCTGAAATTTCACGATTCCTCCTTTGGAACATGATTTCCGAGTGTTTAATCCATGTGATAAATCATTGCTTTTAGCTCATTGTTCACAAATTCTGAGCTTGCTCGAAGTGTTCTTGGTGATTCTTGCCAGCTAGTTCAAGTTTTTATTGCACAAGTAAGTTACCTTCTTCTTAACTTGTTCAATATCCTTCTAAGCTAGCTTTGAGGAGATTATGCTGCGAATTTCATGCCTCTGCTCAAAGTTTCATGGATTTCTTGGGCTCATTACATGACTTCATAAACCTTGTTCAAGGTCCTTGCTCTTTGATATTTTGGAAAGTTTGATCCAAAAATATTGTCTCACGGTTTCCCAGGTGTTTCCAATGTTTGAAATCCAATTTCAAATTTCGAAATCTGAATTCAAATTTGAAATTTGAAATTTGAATTTTGCCTCCTGAAATTAGTCAAACAGGCCCCCAGGTTTTGAGGGCTACAGGCCTGTCTCCCAGGTTTTCGGCTGACACAGGCTGTGATTTGACAGACAGCTGATAGGCCTCTTTCCTACTAGCCTGTCTCCCAGATTTTCGGCTGACAAGGTGCACTCTAGGATAGTAGCCTTTATTTGGCCTGCTGTCTTGGGGTTATTTATATATCCTTCCTTGCCTTTATTTAGAGCGCCCTTTGGGACATTCCTTGGCCATCTCTATTTTGGCTAAGTCTTTGCCATGGCTAAGGGGAAAAAGAAACGCTTCACCCCCCTTCCCATTAAAATGGGCGAGGCTTCAGTAGAGCTTACTACAAGGGTCGATACACCCCTTGTACATGAAGACCTCCCCCATATGGACTCAGCTGCCCCTTCAACCCTTGTGGAGATAGTGACAGCGGAGACCACTACCATGCCCACTCTAAACTTGAGGCCGGGCTACATGATAACCAGCAGTGCTAAGCCAGCAGTTTCCACCCCTTCATCTTGCACGCTCGGTTCAGAGGACACTTGTTCTTCATCAGAGAACACATGTTCAGATGGAAAAAAGGCCCCTCCTAAGCCAAAGGACTTGCCCAAGAAGCCTGCGGCATGGAACAAGCTGTTCAAAGGTAATAGAGACACTTCCAGGGGGCTCAAGCTTCACTTTATTTCAGATTCCAGCTCCGATGGCCCCATCGACTTTGAGGACTCTGACTATGATGTGGTCTCCGACAAATGGGGTCACATTCTTGTGGGATACTTCGCAGGAAAATACCCAGGAGGCCCAGCCTTACAAAAATTATGCAGGTCATGGGGTGTAAAATACTCCTTCAACGTCCACTCTAGCGGGTGGATCGTATTCAAATTTCAGAATGAGGAGGACAAGGACAAGGTCCTCAACGGTGGACCACACTTTGTGTATGGCACTCCTTTGCTAATTAAGGATTTGCCTGACTGTTTTGCCTTTGACACCCAGGAAATTTGCTCCATGCCTCTGTGGGTAAGGCTCCCGTCTTTGCCACTAGAGTTATGGAATGATAGGGCACTCAGCCGCATATTCTCACGTATCGGCAGGCCCATTGTGACAGATAAGCTTACCCTCATGTTGGGGCAGACTTCATATGCTCGTGCCCTTGTGGAGGTGGACCTCTCAGCAGACCTAGTTCATGAAGTTGAACTAAACCTTAGAAATGGTGAACCATTGCTCCAGAAAATTTTCTATGAACAGGTGCCCAACTTCTGCTCGAAGTGCAAAAGAATTGGACATTCTAGTACCACATGTGAAGAAAGCAACGCGGACACCAAGAGGAGGGTCCATGGTAAGATAGGCACCCAAGAGCCACAAAGACAGCAGGATGCGGTTAAAGGTAAGCCGGTGCATACCTATCTTAGCTCTCCGTCAGCAGATTGCTCAAAGGCAGCAGATACAAGGGACAAATTGGATATTCCAGAGAGCCAGCCCCCGAGTTCACAGACAAGGGTTGACAATGATCGGACAAGCTCAAGCTCTCCATCAGCAGATTGTCCCAAGGCAGCAGATGTAGGGGACAAATTGGGTATTCCTGAAGGCCAGCCCTCGAGTCCACAGACGAGGGTTGGCAATGGTCGGACCACCTTGAGCGTTCCTTCGGGAAAAGGCTCCGAGATTACAGACATAAATGCATGCGACCAGATTATTGAAGTAGAACCGAAGGAGGACGCTAGTGTGGCAGCAGGATTAGGGGACACCCATGTTTCGGTAGGCCAGACTGCAGTCCCCTTGGCTGAGGCTGGCACAGGTCGGAACGAAATGATTGTGCACCAAAGGGTGGAGGACCCAGATGAAGGCTTCGAACAAGTCAAGAGAAGGGGCAAAGCAACACGCAAAAATGAGGCACAACAGAAGGCCTTAATGCCACTGAGTAAGATCATGACTCTCCCTCCGCGGAAGGCAGGCCATGCAAAGGAAACACATACTAAGCAACCAAGCGATAAACCGAGGGGGCCTGTCTCCCCTCATTTATCACCATGATCGTTTCCGCCTGGAACGTAAGGGGGCTTAACGACCCCCGAAAGCATGGGGAGTTGCGAAC
Organism: Anisodus acutangulus; assembly: GCA_029783415.1. Lineage (NCBI taxonomy): Eukaryota > Viridiplantae > Streptophyta > Magnoliopsida > Solanales > Solanaceae > Anisodus > Anisodus acutangulus. The sequence goes on along the minus strand of CM056507.1, from coordinate 15,913,105 downwards.
TCTCATGCTAGACAAATGCATTGATATTTTTGGCATCCTTGAATCCAAGATCAACTCTTATTTCCTGAACAGGATTCTGTCCACTAAATTTCAGGGTTGGGAAGCAGTTGATAATTTTGATACCCATCGGGCAGGAAGAATTTTCATATTGTGGAACCCAGTCAAGGTAACACTTCAACCGCTCGAAATTGGCCCCCAAGCCATTCACTGCAGCGTTAAGTGCAGGGTTTCAGCGAAATCTTTCCACCTTTCCTTTGTTTATGGATTCCATTCGATAGTTGCAAGGCGCGGCTTATGGGATTCAATTTTGAACCATGGACTTTCCCAGTCATTCCCTTGGCTGATCATGGGGGATTTTAACACCGTTATGAATGAAGAGGAGCGTCTTAACATGGCACCACTAACCAATTACGAAATGAAAGACATCGTGAATTGTTGTAGGGAAGTGGGGCTAATCGACGTCCCCTCCACTGGTTGCAAGTACACTTTCTCTACTAAAGGAAAGATGAGCAAACTGGACAGGGCCCTGGTTAATGGTGCTTGGTTGCAGGCTGGCTGGACTAGCCAGGCGAAGTTTGAGTTGCCTGGCACGATCTCAGATCACTCGCCATGTATTGTCTCAATTGCCGAACAACCTAGGCCACGTAACAGACCTTTTAAGTTCTTTAATATGTGGACTTCTCACGCAAGCTTTGGCAACATTGTCTCCGCAGTCTGGGATCACAATGTATCGGGAACAGCCCAATACAACTTATGTCAGAAATTGTTTAGGCTCAAATGGCCCCTAAAGCAGCTGAACGATAAGGAATATTCTTATATCTCCTCAAGAGTAATAAGGGCAAAAGCCGACCTTGCTTTGGCCCAGAAGGATGCCATGGATCACCCACAAGACAGTCAAAAGCTAGAACTTTCAACGGCACTTAGGCACAAAGCCATTTCCCTCGACGAAGCAGAAAGGCACTTCCTTAGCCAGCTTGCCAAATGCGAGCACCTGAAGGGCAGTGACAGATGTACTAAATTCTTTCATGGCATGGTCAAGAGAAACGCAAAAAGGAACCATATTGCTTCAGTAACAAAGCGGGACGGCTCCCTAACGCACTCTTACGACCAAGTTGCGGCAGAGTTTGTGGATTATTACAAGGGGTTGCTGGGAACAAGAGATTTCTGTGAGCCAATTGACACTACAGTCATCTCATCTGAATATTGCCTTTCAAGTGAGCAAAGGGGGGCCCTAAGCACGGCAGTAACGAACGCTGAAGTCAAGGCTGCGCTATTCGACATAGGAGACGATAAGGCTCCAGGTCCAGACGACTTCACATTCGGATTTTTCAAAAAAGCATGGAACATCGTGGGTGAGCAGTTTTGCAATGCTGTGAAGGAATTTTTTGATTCAGGGAAGCTCCTCAAGCAGGTCAATCACACCATAATTGCCCTTGTCCCTAAGTCCTCCCATTGCCCAAGTGTGGGGGACTATAGGCCCATCTCGTGCTGCAACACGATCTATAAAGTCATCACAAAAATTCTTGCATCACGAATTGAGCCCTGTCTAGACAGCCTTATTGATGGAGCATAATCGGCTTTTGTTCAGGGTAGGAGCATGATTGAGAACATTCACCTTGCCCAAGAATTATTGAGAAGCTATAACCGCAAGAGAGTATCTCCGAGATGCATGCTGAAAGTTGACCTGCGGAAAGCTTTTGATTCGGTTGATTGGGATTTCCTCAAATCCACCCTCATTGGGCTTAACTTTTCGTCAAATTTTGTGTCCCTGATCATTGAATGCGTCACTACCACCTCCTACTCGGTAGCAGTTAATGGGAGCATCCATGGTCACTTTAAAGGTCAAAAAGGGCTACGCCAAGGTGACCCATTATCCCCCTCTCTTTTTGTATTATGCCTTGAATACTTTTCGAGGTTGCTTAAAGTGAAGACCCACGCAAGTGAGTTCAATTATCATCCTAAATGTGGTCCCATGAAAATCACACATTTAGCCTTTGCGGATGACTTGTTGATTCTGTCTAGGGGCGACGTGATATCTGTTAACATACTTATGGAGTGCCTTCAGACTTTCGAAAATTGTTCGGGGCTGAACTCGAATGCTATCAAGTCGAGCCTTTACTCTGCAGGTATCTCTAGGGATGACATGCAGGAAATTAAAGGGATCACAAATTTCCAGATGGGATCCATGCCCTTCCGCTATCTCGGCATACCCTTGGCTGGAGAAAAGCTCAGAGTCATTCACTATGAGCCTTTCATTGACAAAATCGCTTCTTATATCAATGCGTGGACCAGTGCTACGCTGTCATATGCGGGAAGAGCGGAACTTATTAAGTCGGTGCTCCAAGGTGTCGAATGTTTCTGGTTGACTATCCTTCCAATCCCGGCTGCGGTGTGTGAGAAAATTGTGCGCCTTTGCCGGAAATTCTTATGGCGCTCTAGGCACCCTCTTCTTTCGTGGAAAGAGTATTGTCTTCCGAAAACCGAGGGAGGACTTGGCTTTAGAGATATGAGGGCTTGGAACTCTTCACTGTTGGCCAAGTGCCTTTGGAATATCCATCGTAAGAAGGATACTCTTTGGGTGCGCTGGATCAACCAAAGATATCTGACTACCCACGATATATGGTCTTGGAACGCAAGGAAGGAAGACTCCCCATTGATAAAGCAGTTGCTGAAAATCAGGGATCAGATTAGGGACCAGGCCGGTTCACAAGCAGCAGCAGAAATCACTTTTGCAGGATGGCATAGTGAAGTATCTACATCTTCAGGCGCACGGGCAACCTACGACTCCTTTAGAACACGCAGTTCAAAAGTATCGTGGGCAAGAGAAGTCTGGAATTCATGTATAATGCCCAAACATGCGTTTATCCTTTGGCTGAGTACCAAGAAAAGGCTACGTACGAAAGACAAGGTCCTTTATTTGGACATTGACAGGTCATGTACCCTTTGCCGTCGGGACGAAGAGACAAATTCTCACTTGTTCTTCAGCTGCAGCGCAAGTACTTACATCTGGTTACGAATCAGGCGCTGGATTGGAATCACAAGAGCAATGACCACGGTAGACAGCGCTCTAAAGTTCATCAGGAAGGAGGGACGCGGAACAGGTTGGCAGGCAAAGGCAAAGCGCATTGCACTGGCTAGCACCATCTACCACATTTGGATAGAACGTAACAAGATACTTTTTGACGGCGCGACGTTAGATAAGGAAGCACTTATCTTCAGAATCAAGACCAATGTATACAAAATCTTGTATGCGCTTTACCCCCACTTGATTACCTGTTTTGAATTGCTTTCCCAAGGGAATTGTACTAATAGGCAGCATTAACGCTCAGGCACTCTTCCCTTGACACGGGTTTATCCCATTGGGTTTACCGTGACAAGGGTTTAACGAGGCCCGCGGCTGCAACTCGTGTTTCCAAGCATGAGGGACCTGCCACTGGCTACATTTTGTATGAGCACAATTATGTGCAGTTAGTTAGCATCTTGCATTGACGCGATGAAATCTTCTAACTTCCCAACCTGTGGGCTTAGTATGAGATTTTTAGCGTCATCCTCATTTGATCGTGGGTATGCCCACTGTAGTTGTACATTTCATCGATTTATATATTTACCGGTTCATAAAAAAAAAATAGGTATTATATGGGCACCACCTAAAGACAATAGTACATGAAGTATCACATGGTTATACCTTCCAACTAATTCTCATACTACTATTTAGACTTCGGTATTAGTCTGAAAGTAGAAGGTCCCACTGATGTTCACAACAAAGAACAGGTACATGAGATCTGATCTTCTTGAAAATGGTATAGTTCGGGACCACCTACAGCCATTTCTTGATATTAAATCAACAAGTTGTAATCAGAATTCCAATGATTGATCATAAAATGCGAACATTAGTCTTGTTTTCCAACAAATTGACAAGAATAATTACTTTAGCTCATACATGGAACAAAGGATCTCTCAGAATAAAAATCCATAAGAGAAACAACCCAATCATACTTAAAAATTTCACTGGTGAAGAGGCATTTGTTGCACCGTTGATTAACAATAGCACATGAAGTATCACACGGTTTTGCTGTCCGACTCATTGTGCCTGAAGATCAGCAGGCCCCACTGTTTTTCATGACAAGATAGAGGACAGAGAGCAACAGGTAATTTAATTGTCAACACATGATTTCTTGGATCAAATTATAACAATGTTTAGCTGTCTTGTAATTATTCAGGTCTGAACCACCTGGTCAGAGTTGTCTTCCTGTTAATTGAACCAACTGATACAATTAAGTCATAAATGTATTAATTGGGAGTTTGAATTCTACAACACTGCTATTAGAAGGATATTTACATGTCCATGTGTCTATTTTTTTCAATTTTCCATTAAAGTATGAGTCATAACCTTGTTAATGATAAACTCGTGTTCAATATTCAAAAAGAAGTACAGATATCTTGTTAAGAAGCACACTTCGGATATGGAATGAGAACATGGACTCCTTGGACAATCCTCACCCTACGAGCTAATTTTTGGGGTTGAGTTAGGCCCAAGATCCATTCTTTACATGGTATCAAAACCAGAGATTTCACGATCCGCTGCCGAATTTATTCCAATTCCAAGAGCATAAACAAAAAAAGAAATTTGATTCTAAGTTGTAAAGCAAAATAGAAAAAAAAAGATGTGGATAAATGGAAGGATGAGAGAAAGAGAGAAAAAGAATACCAATGATATAAAATTCCAATATGTAAGGTCTATGAGTAATCTCATAAAAGGCAGTGTCTTGCTAGCTTAAGGTCTTGGGAGTGAAGTTCTTCCCGAACGGGGAGAACGAACGATGTTGATTGGCATAAGGCCCCTAGTCTAATTCTGAAGCATTGCCTCTTCTAACAAAGTCAAAAGGGAGTGATGTGATTCCCAGGTGGGAATCACATCACTTTTGACATAGCACCCCAAGAGAACCTTTTAAAGTTTCTTGCAGAGTGGAACCAAGACACGAGATAGATTTTCCAAAGAACCCCCAAATTATGTCCACACTCCAGTTAATGAGTCTGGGCGTGTGGGGGAGTGTTAAGAGTTTCACATCGGATATGGAATGGGAACATGGACTCCTTATATGAACTTGGATAATCCTCACCCTACAAGCTAGCTTTTAGGGTTGAGTTAGGCTCAAGATTCATTCTTTACAATATCTTATTATGAGTTAATTAGCTTATATTTGTTTTAATCAGATGTGGAAATGTTTAAAAGCTTGGACCAAATAAGAACAAAGAAAAGCGATCAACAAGCTCGGATGTGCATCTGCTATAAGGTCATTGGTCACATAATCTTTGGTAGCTTTTATCACATCTTCAAAGTAGCTTTTCTAGTGCATTCAGTTTCACTTAGAAAACCGAGAAACTTGAGCAAGAATTTTTCTATTGCAATGAATTATTTGATCAATATATCGAATTGAATGGAACCATAGAAGTAAGAAATCTCATTGCTTCAATTTCTTTTGAAGAGGAAAAATGTCTCCTTGGAAAAGAAGACAGGTATTATATCTCCATTCTTTATGGAGCTAAATTCATTAGTCTACCTAGTCAGAGAGTGGTAAATCTCCTCAACTGTACACTAAGATCCTACTTTACATTTTTACAAAATCGTGTAAGACTAAGTTTCTTCTCACTTACTCAAGCGAGATGTAAGATTAATAAACAAATCCTCAGGTGCAGGGACTTGTAACACCACTAGGGGTGGCAAAATTAATCCAAATCCAAATGATCCGCCCAAGGTTTCATAGTTTTGGACAAGAGTGATTTTGATGATTGATGGATTGGGTTAGCCCAAGTTGACTCATCATAAATCAACAGTACAAATGAACCCATGATGATGCCTAAAATTGACCTACGAAAATGCTCAATCTTAACCATTAGAGCTCCACTCTATAATAATATTTTTGTTTATAAATAATTATTTAAAAATCCTTTATTATTTCGAAACAATAAAAATACACCAATGCACCCCAACCACCCACCACACTATCCATCCACCCTATCCCTCCCCTACACCAATCCCCACTCAAGCCCTGAACCACCCTCACATCTCTGCCCCCTACCTTGCCTACTCCACCCCACCCCTACCTCCCTACCCACCTCTACCCCCACCTCCCGCCTTACCCCCCCCCCCCACTTTCCCTACCCCATTCTCAAATTCTTATTTCATATTTTTTGTTACTTTTATAAAAAAATTATTAAAAATATAAAACAAAATCTTACCTCCCCCCTACCCCATCCTCAAATTTCTATTTCATATTCTTTTTACTTTTATAAAATAAATTATAAAAAATATGAAAATTTTCTTATCTCCTCCCTAAGGGTGGCCAACGGGGCGGGTCCTGGCGGGACGGGGTAGGGCGAGACCGGTCCTCCGGCAGGACTTGGCAGGCCGAGACATGCAGGATCTGCCGATGTTCCGTCCCATTCCCAGTCCCGTCGGAAAAGAGGACCGGTCTTATCGGGTAGGAGAGGGTCGGTATCGGGTTTCTGAGTTTTTTTTCCACTTAATTTTAAAAAAATAACATATATAAACACCTCAATAATTGAACAAGATAGTGTAATAAAAAACATCCCAAGACTGTTTTTGTGCCTCTTATATTAATTAATAGAAATATTATTTTTTATAATACAATTTCAAAATTGCAACTTTGTGGTGTTGAAAGTTGCAAATAACATAGTAAAATTATAATTAAAAAAATTACATATTTAAAAACACATATTCTAGTTTCTTTATAATGTCTTGTGGTTCTTCGGTTGGAATTTGAATTTATTGGTCAAATTGCTCGACGTCGCTTCCACCTCCGTCAGATAAGATTTCGTTGTAGTTTTCGTCGTCTTCTTTGTTGATCTCCGGTTAACCGCACCTTCTACGCTCCGCTCGTATCCAATCTTTGAATAATACTGGAATCTCCAAGCTGTCTTCCGCTAATGAGTGTCTGTGCTCTCCTATTTGAAATCTTGCTGCAGAAAAAGTGCTTTCAGACGCTGTTGATGACGCTTGAATGTTCAACACATCTCGGGCCATCTTTGATAGTGTCGGAAATGTCTTCTCATTCTCCCTCCAGTATTTCAGCAAGTCTTCACGTCCTTCTTCATTGAGAACTGCTTGGTACGATACAACACCCTGCAAAACAAAAACATCAAACTCGCTAACTTGATTAGTAGTGGTACCACTATACATTCTATTTCTAAGGATTTCAATACTTGCCGCAGAAACAACATATCTTTTTTGAGGTTGTATTGAAAAAGAAGAAGATGGTATGGAAGTCGATTGGTTGCTAGCACTTTCTTGTTGGTAATATCTATATACTTTTTTAATTCATCGTGTATGCTAGATAAAACTTCTTCTTTAGTTGGTTTCTTAGGTGGTTGGTAATTTGGATTTTTTGGAGTTGGAAGTGGAAGTACTGCTATACAATCATAAATAGTTTCAATAAGTGCTTTACAACCGTCTATTTTAATAGTCGAATTTAATACAACAATAATAATATAAATAGTGGGAATAGGAATAAAATATTTTTTTAATTTGATAAACATTTTCTAGATAGGTGCCTTATAAGATGGTTTGTCCATATATTCACTAAGTAATGAAAATATTAGAGCTATATAAAATAACATAGTTAAAATAGTAGGATAATATATACCGGAAAAATCTTTTGTTGCTTGTAAATTTTTTTCTAAAAATATAATAAGTTCTGAAATTTTTTCCCAATCGTTATCTAAAACCATATCAGTTGAATTTCGATTATGTGCGTTAAAAATAAAGCTATAGGTCTTCTATAATCATAAGCAATAAGTGGTTGTTCGTATAAAGAATTTCACCTACTTGCTACTTCTTCAGGAATTTTTCTATAAGTTAGTCCACAATCGTGACAAGTTTTTTTATATTCTTTTTTTTTTGTTGTATTCTATTACTTCTAAAAATAAAGTTTATAGCAAATTGTATTGTATTAAGAATATCTTCAAAAAGTGATAGATCATCCTTTACAACTAAGTTATAAATATGACACGCACATTTTATATGAAAATGATTAGAAAAAGATGAAGTTAAAAGATCTTTTAAAAGTCTAATAGCATTATCTAATGTAATAGTCATAATTTTATCAGTTATTCCATAATACTCGCAAAATTGATGAATATTTTATGCAATAAAATTTTCAGTGTGCCTATCATCAATATATCTATTTTCTAAAATACGTTTTTGCATAGACCATTTATAATCTATCCAATGACATGTTACAGTTAAATAATCATGGCCATTAGTACTACGATCTATATCAGACGTGATAGATACTTTGCCAAGAAAATGATATAATGAATAACGTAATTATTGTTGATATTCATGTGCAAATTTAAAAATATCTCTCCTAATAGTTGATCTAGGAAAACCGTTAAAAGCAGGATTATACATACCTCTAATGTAATGAATAAAACCAGGATAGTAAGGAAATGAAAAAGGCAAACTCTCCACCGCAACTAATTTTGTTATTACTTCCCTATCTCTATGTTTATCGTATTTAAGGCCTACAATTCCCCCTGTCATCGGGTTAATGTAACATTGTACTTGGTCCGGACAGTATGTGAACCTTGTCCCGACTGAGAGCGCATTGGCGCATCCGACTTTGTAGCCTCGTATTCATCCTACCTAGCTTTGTGAAAATTTTGTACATGTCTCAATAAACCTCCCGTCCCACCCTGACCTTTTTCCATTTTAAATTTTTAAACATTTTTACAAATTTGACATCTAACTACTTAATTCTCTTGGTTCATATAAAAAAAAGCCCATGCATCTGATTTTAATTTTCGTTGTGTCGGGCCTAGTTTCATATTAGGGGGAATAAGAGGCGTTCCAGTTTCAGTCTGAGGTGCACTGGTGGGTGTGTCATATAGATTAGTTGGTGTGTCATATAGATTATCTTCTAAATTAAAGTCTGGTTGAGTTGCAGAAAATATCTTATCATCTAATTGTATATCATTAAAAAATTATGTTTCATCTATATGTGTGTAATCAATCAAATCATACTGTCTAGGAATATGCTGACTAGAAGAAGTACTCCTACCCTTGTTACCCCTACTAGAAGAAGCACCCTTACCCTTAAAGATACCTCTTATTCCTTCCATTTTAATTATGCTAATAAATAATTAAAGATAATAAAATTAAGTGCACTAATTAAATAAAGTAACAATAATAATATAAAGAATGAGCGAAGGTACCAAACGCCAACGTAACGTCGATGTGTAATCGAGGTTGAAAATTGAAACTTTGCTCGATGGATGATCCTCAAGCTAGTTGTCAATTTCACTCCCAAATTTTAAACTTTGATATAGTTATACAAATGAACAAATAAAATTTAATATTTAGTAGACAATGTAGACTTGTAGAGAGATAGATTGTAGGAAGATTTGTGAGAAAATGAGGTATTTATAGTTGAGAAAAATTGAGTTAAAGTGTAAATATATTAACTTAGGGGTTAAAAATAAATATTAAGGGGGTAGGGGGAGGGGTTGGGGAGGCCAAAAATGGTCGTTGCACAACATTCAAAATATAAAATGGTCGTTGTGCAACAGATATTTTTTGCAAGGGGGGGCGGGGGGGGGGGGTGGGGGAAGGGATCGGGCGGGTCGGCGGGATCAGGACTAGGTCGGGACGGGCCCGGGCGGGAAGAGCCCAGGTCCCATTCCGGCATTTTTTTTGGGGTCGGGGCAGGACCGGGTCAGAACTGGGCCGACCCGACCCACTGGCCACCCTTACTCCTCCCCCTACCCCATCCACCCCATGCCCTACCCCCATTCTCAAATTTCTATTTCATATTTTTTTACTTTTATGAAAAACATTATTATAAATATGAAATTTTTTCTTACACCCCCAACCCCTGTTGTCCCACATTACCCACGAAGTTTTTATTTTATATATTTATTTTACTATATATAAAATTTATTAAAAAATGAAAAAAATTATGTACCCCATCACCCAACCCCCCTCCCACCCCACCCCCAAGTTTTCTATTTCATTTATTTATTTTACTTTTTATAAAAAATGAGAAAAATTTGCTTACCCCATTCCCATCCCACCTCCCATCCGAAGTTTTTACTTTATATATTTATTTTACTTATACAAAAAATTTATAAAAAATGAGAAACTTTTCTTACCCCACTACCCAGCCCCCCCTCTCACCCCCCGCACTACCCCTACCCTCCCATTCATTATTTAATATATTTATTTTGTTTTTATAAAAAATGAAAAAAATCTTTAAAATATTATTCTTATTTTAAAAATAACGATATGAAAAAATCAAATATCATACAAAATAAAATAACATCATAGAAGGTAAGTTTGAAATTTGTAAAAGTAATGGGTCAAGTTGAGCAAGTTGGGTTATGACCCATTATTTAGCCCAACTTGACCCGCCCATCTTTGCGCATGTAAGCTTTGGGCGGCTGGGCATAGGTCCATCTATTGATTCACCTCATCTTGACCCACCCAACTTCAGTTCAAACGGCTCATCTGAAAGTATGTATGTCCTAGAAACAATCATTATTAGAGACAAATGTACTTGAACACTTTCGTATTATTAATAAGATTAATATTTATGGCAGTTGCAATTATTGAATTATTATTTGATTGTTTGTAATTATTCATTAATGTGCATCCCTTGAGCTTATATTGTCATTAATAGAGTGAGATATTGATGATAGAGTGTAACTCTAAAATAGCATCGACTAATGATCATCGAGAATATGATATCAATGATATGTTATAAGTCGATATATGGTCTGCGTCACATTCTTAGAGAATGTAGTATGTCGATATATGAAGGCCTATAGGGTCACACTATGTTGATTGTCTCTTCGATCTAAGGGTGTATTGAGAAAGTATCAAATATTCGATTTGGAATCGAGATATTTAAATTGATAATAACTATGGGATAATTTCAATTAGATGGAAATTATTTAATTAAATCAAAATTGTATTTTGGATTTAATGTGCTGAATATATTTATATTAAATGAAAACGGAAGGCACAATTTTACGTAGGGCACCGCGGCGCTTTGCTATCTTTGAGCATGGCGAACCCGACAGTAGGCCCAGTCAGACTAGCCCACTGCACCTCGGTTTTTGGGCCCGGCTTAGAGCCCAACCCTAATATGATTTGTGACCTAATCCTCCCTATATAAACAGCACTAAACCCCATAAGTTAAACACTTAACACTAATTCTCATAAATAATTCTAGACTTAGAGTCTAGGATAAAACTCTCTCAAACCTCTGCCAAGATTTTCTGGCTTTCTTGATAGAGGAATACACCGTAGCATTGTGCTTGCAGTCGAAGGGACAGTCGCGTATAAATCCTAAGTAAAGACTCTAGATAATACAATCTGTAAGTGTTCATGCTTTATGTTACAGGTTTTGATTGTCATATAACCATACCAAAAGAAATTGTTGGGGTAAGTAGAACAAAATTTTAAACTTTCGTTGTGCCTACTTATATGTGTTTTGAACCCAACAAAATCCTACAGTGGTATCAAATCCCAGACTGGTTCAATGGTTATATAACAATTGAATATCATAATAATATGGGTTAAACATAAAATTGGATTAAAACAAGGCTTCTTGAAATCCTACATATCTTGATCGAATGTTAACCTTTTGATATCACCCTAAATTATCTCCTACACTAACTCAAGGAAGTCATTCCGTTCTAACTTGAACTAAGCCAAAAGTACGGATATCCGGCTCATTGCACGGTGCACTGCGAAGAACGAGTATGCATGGATGATGGTCGATATGTGCGTTATTGTTAATGATGGGTAAGGATAAAGGATCTGTGATTTGATCCATAAATTAGATTTAGGGCTCGAACGATTTTAGAAAATTAATACAGAAATGTTTTGTCAGGATGTCAGCGTCGCGACCCTATGGTAGGGCACCACGGTGCTAGCTAGGGTTTTCAAGGCAGCTCCGTGGCTCCATGGTGGAGCACCGCGGCCCTAATGCTTCATTTTTTTAATTCCGGACTTTCTGGACATTAGGCGTCGCGGCGCTAATACATTGCAGAAGCAAAATTTTGGCTTCTGCCTTACTGGCACCGCGACTCTAATGATTAGAGTCGCTGCCCCAGCGGTCCGATTTTTTTTTTGTTCAGAATGTTAACCCAAGATTATTATTATACAGTATATTATTTGATAAGTATACTGTTTATGTGCTAAATGTTTGTCATTTAGATTACTAGTATTGTGTCCACATTATACGTGTCAGGGTAGGCGGCGCCCAGTACTTGTTAAACCGCTTAATATCATGCTTGGATAGGCGATACCCAATATGTGCTTAGTCATTTGCATGATAATTAAGATGCTTTGTTGGACATAGCATGCTAGAGTTGATTTTGGTTAAAACCCTGAATTAAAATGTTCCCTAAAATTTAATACAAGTCTCATTTAAAATGAATGCGTCGTCCGTTATAATTGATTGTAGTGCAAAATCCTTTTCGGCGAGATGAGTATTTATGCCAAAGCATTTTCTCTAAGTCTACGAGGACTCGTACTCTTTCATAGATGCATGTTAAATGTAGAAGTGGGTGATAAACCTCATGAGTATTTACACCACAGTGTTTGCTCTATAAGGCAAAACTCACTTAGATACATAATTGCAGTCGCAAAATGGGGTTGACTTGCTAGGCTGTCTTGGCGCCACAGTGTCGGACAAGCCGAGGGACGCAGATCGATTGTTTAGAACATTCGGTCAAACAAGAGTTATAAATTGTTTGTAATTGGTTTGGAGACCTACCGGGTTATGCTATTGAAGTTATCAGCCACAACAAACGCGGAGATAGCATGAACCTGGATTTTGGCCCATTATGACCATATTTGATATAAGTCTGTATTCTTCCATCGGGTCGAAGAGTATGTTAAAATAGTGGGAGTTAATTAAACTAAAGGTCATGTTAATTAGTTAACGAATGTGTTCAATAGAAATTATATTAGAGTTTAATTTCAAGTCTATCTATTTCTTCAGTCGTATAAAATGTCGAATCTAGTACTAAAAATGTTGGTCGAGACAAACAAGTTGACTGAATCAAATTACCCTGACTGGTTAAGAAATCTGCGATTGGTGTTAAGACTAGAAAGAATTGAGTATGTGTTAGACACAATGTTCCCCACAGTCCCTGCTGAAGATTATGCTGAGTATGCCCTGTTTGACAAGGTGGCTTATCAGAAACATCTAGACGATGCTACCTCGGCACAATGTGTAACGTTGTCCTCCATGACCTTGGAGTTACAGAGGCAACATGAAAACATGGCCCCCAATGAAATGCTAGAACACTTGAAGAGTCTCTATGACTCACAGTCTCAGACAATGGAGTATGAACTGCTGAGGGACCTTTTCAAGTGTAAGCTGAACGATGGGGTTTAAGTGTCAGCACATATTCTGAAGATGATTGGGTTAATAGAAAGGTTGGCTTCGATTGGAACGAAGCTGCCTATAAATGTCTCTGTCAACCTAATCCTGAATTCACTTCCTGGTTCATTTGAGAATTTCATTGTGAACTTCAATATGAATGGGACCAAGGCAAGTCTTCCAGAGCTGAACAACATGTTAAAGACCTTTGAATCATCTACCTCTAAAGGTAAAGCTGTGCTCATGGTGGGCTCTTCTAGCAAGTTCAAACCCAAGGGTAAGAACATGCAGAAGAAAAAGGGTAAGACAGTTGCTACACCTACAGTTATGAAACCTAGAGGAGGTGTTCAGAAGAAGGCAAAGGTAGCTTCGGATGTGTGCCTCAACTGCAAGAAGAAGGGGCACTGGAAGAAGGATCGACAAAGACCAAAGAGGAGGCAAAGCACTAGGTGCTCCTGACTCTACTGGACAAGGTATGTTTGTCATTGAAATAAACATGTCTATAAGTAACTCTCACTGCTGGGTATTAGATACCGCTTGTGGCTCACACATTTATAATAATGTGTAGGGTCTGATTGACATCAGAAAGGTTAGACCTTGGGAGGTAGACATGTGCGTTGGAAATGAAACACGAGTGGATGCTAAACGTGTGGGAACTTATAGACTAGATTTACCTTCAGGCTTTTGTTTAGAACTAAATAATTGTTATTTTGTTCCCTCATTAACGAGGAATATTATTTCTATCCTAGTGTTAGACATTGAGGGGTTTTCCTCATTTATTGCCAATGGCAGTTATGTACTGTCTTTTAATGGTTTTGTTTGTGGAAATGCTCCGCTTGTGGATGGTTTGTATGTTCTAAACTATAGTCGTGAAATTATTAATGTGCAAAACAAATGAGCTAAGAGAAGTAATCCAAGAAACCCCACCTACTTATGGCACTGTAGGCTTGGTCACATCAATGAATCGAGCATAACAAGATTGAGAAAGTTAGACTACCTGGAACCATTTGACTTGGAGTCCTATGGTAACTGTGAATCTTGCTTGAGAGGAAAGATGACCAACAAGCCACTTTCTGGGAAAGGGGTGCGAGCCGAAGAGGTACTTGAATTGGTCTATACTGATGTATGTGAATCATTTTCAACTCAAGCTAAAGGAGACTTCTCATACTTCATCACTTTTACAGACGATTTCACAAGGTTTGGGCATGTGTATCTTATGAAACACAAGTCCGAAGCCTTTGATAAATTCAAGGAGTACAAGTCAGAAGTAGAGAAGTAACTTAAAACAAGTATCAAGACCCTTCGATCAGATCGAGGAGGTGAATACTTAAGTAAAAGAATTTCTGGATTACTTGAAGCTTTATGGAGTCTAATCATAATGGACACCTCCTGGAACGCCACAGATGAATGGTGTTGCTGAAAGGAGAAATCGAACCCTATTAGATATTGTTAGATCCATGATGAGTTTCTCAGCTCTACCAACTTACCTTTGGGGCTATGCATTGCAAAGCTCAATTTATATTTTGAACAAGATTCTTTCAAAGTCAGTAGAGAAAACTCCATATGAGATATGGAATGGCAAGAAGCCAGCACTTAAACACATGCGACCCTGGGGTGCCCTACATATGTAAAGAAAATGCTTACTGACAAGTTGAAATCTAAAAGTGAGAAATATTATTTTGTGGGGTATCCAAAGGAAACTAAGGGATACTATTTCTATTTTCCTGGAGAACATAACGTCATTGTTTCCAGAAATGCAACTTTCCCTGAAGACGACTATGTCTACAAGGAACAGAGCTGCAATAAGATAGAACTTGAAGAAATTCAAGAACCACAAGATAACACAGAAGTTGAACCCTTGTCAAAATACCTAGACAAGGATTCAGTGGGAGTATTTAGTGAAGATTGGGTACTTAGAGTACGCCTTTCAGCCAGTGGGAGTGTTGTGAGAGATAGTGCAGAAATTCAAGGCTCTCATACACAACCAATGGAAGATGATACAATGGTTGTACATCATTCTTTCAGGAAATACATGAAAATGACATTCCTGAAAGCTCTCAAGGTGATGGATTGTCCAGCACACAAAGACGTTCTCACAATCAGAATGCAACAAATACTGAAACACAGAATAATCAACTCCGTAGGACCACTAGGACTCATCGTCCGCCTGAAAGACTTAATCTCCTTGTTGAAACAAACAATGAGATAGATATTTCTGATGACGATGAACCTACAACCTACAGCGAAGCTATGCTAGACATTGATTTGCAGAGATGGCAAGAACTCATGAAATCTGAGATGGACTCGATGTACATCAATCAAGTTTGGAACTTGGTTGATTTGACAACAAGGGTTAGACCCATAGGATACAAATGAGTCTTCAAGAAGAAGATTGATGTATATGGCAAGGTACAAACTTATAAGGCGAGACTGGTGGCTAAAGGTTATAATCAACGGCCTGGGGTCGATTATAATGAAACCTTTTCACATGTTGCAAAAATTAAGTCCATTCGTATTTTGCTTGCAATAGCCGCATACTATGATTATGACATTTAGTAAATGGATGTTAAAACTGCTTTCCTCAATAGTAACCTAATTGAGGAGGTGTATATGATACAACTTGAGGTTTTACATCCAAGACTAAGCCCAAAGAAGTATGCAAGCTACAGAAGTCCATTTATGGACTTAAGCAAGCCTCAAGGAGTTGGAATATTTGCTTTGACAAAGCAGTCAAATCGTTTGACTTTGTTAGAAGCAAAGAAGATCCCTACGTTTTTAGTAAACGCAAGGAAGAGAGTATTGTCTTCATTGTTATATATGTAGATGACATATTAATAATGAGAGATAATAAGACTCTCATGCAATCAGTCAATGAATGGTTATCCAGCACCTTCATGATGAAGGACTTGGGTGAATCCTGCTACATTCTTGAAATTAGGATCTATAGAGATAGACCTAATAGACTGTTGGATAGTCCTTCTACTGTTGCAGAACTTGAACGCATGAAAAGAATCTCATATGCTTCAGCTATAGGATCTATCATGTATGCCATGACCTGTACGAGGCCAGATGTGGCCTATGCACTTAGTATGACTTGCAAATTCCAGCAGAATCCTGGGGAAGAACACTGGAAAGTAGTCAAGAGTATTCTTAAGTATCTTAGACGAACTCAAGATTATTTCTTAGTCTATGGTGGACAAGAGAAGCTGGTGTGTACTGGGTACACTGATGCTAGCTTCCAGACAGATCTTGATGACTTCAAATCTCAATCTGGATATGCCTTCAATTTCAATGGCTAAATAGTGAGTTGGAAAAGTTCCAAGCAAGCTACAACTGCTGATTCGACAACTGAAGACGAGTACATTGCTGGATCGGAAGCTGGTAAAGAAGTTGTCGCGATATTTGAGTTCCTGAAGGAACTAGGGGTTGTTCCAAGTGCCACTTGTCCAATAATGATCTATTGTGACAACACTGTGCGATTGCGCAAGCTAAGAAACCAAGATCAACAAACAGAAACAAACATGTACCGAGGAAATACCACATACTCAGGGAGATGGTGGAAACTGAAGATTATACTATGTTCCCACAGATGATAATCTAGCTGACCCGTTTACTAAACCATTAAGCTTAGTTAAGCATAATGGTCATTTTGAAAACATGGGTATTAGATACATCGGAGATTGTCTCTAGGCCAACTGGGAGATTGAAAGTATGTATGTCCTAGAGACAACCATTATTAGGGATAAATGTACTTGAAAACATTCGTATTATTAATAAGATTAATATTTATGGCAGTTGCAATTATTGAATTATTATTTGATTGTTTGTAATTATTCATTAATGTGCATCCCTTGAGCTTACATTGTCATTAATAGAGTGAGATATTGATGATAGGGTGTAACTCTAAAATAACCTCGACTAATGATCATCGAGAATGGGATATCGATGATATGTTATAAGTCGACATGTGGTCTGCGTCACATTCTTAGAGAATGTAGTATGTCTCACTTGCTATTAGTAATAGTTACTAATGATGGACAGATGGATACTTTTGGAAAGTATTGATATACCCTGCTGATAAACTATTTGTTAAACATGTCTAAAGTGTTATCAGCGTGTGGGAGATGAATGTCTTTTATCTTGAGGTCAATACGCACCTTGTTTACAGAGTAATATACTTTGACCCTGTCCTAAGCTTAAACTCCTTATAGGATAAGATACGGCTTGTGTTGGGTGCATTATAATGTAAATTAAGGTGGTAGTTGAACCAAGAATAAGATTGATTCCTCGATTGGATATTCGAGAGAGCACTCAACTTCTCAGTGATATTAGGTCGACCAAGTCATTAGCCAATGCAAGAGACATATTTAGAATATGATCTAGTTGTCGACTAATATAGATGAGATAAAGTGATCAAGCCATGTGGATAGACACATGGCATATCCTAAGCTTGATCGAGTGTGTCGCGAATGAAAGGAATTTATCATCTCACATAAAGGTTATGTTTGCTGGATTCATATAAACGTACTTCATATATTGAGTTCGTCGTACGGCGCAGTCTAGGAGTTCCGTATGGACCTTAATTGGATTAGTGTCGATATATGAAGGCCTATAGGGTCACACTATGTTGATTGTCTCTTCGATCTAAGAGTGTATTGAGAAAGTATTAAATATTCGATTTGGAATCGAGATATTTAAATTGATAATAACTATGGGATAATTTCAATTAGATGGAAATTATTTAATTAAATCAAAATTGGATTTTGGATTTAATGTGCTGAATATATATATATTAAATGAAAACGGGAGGCACAATTTTACGTAGGGCACCGCGGCGCCTGCTATGCTGAGCCGCGGCGCGAACCCGACAGTAGGCCCAGTCAGACTAGCCCACTGCACCTCAATTTTTGGGCCAGGCTTAGAGCCCAACCCTAATCTGATTTGTGACCTAATCCTCCCTATATAAACAGCACTAAACCCCATAAGTTAAAAACTTAACACTAATTCTCATAAACAATTCTAGACTTAGAGTCTAGGATAAAACTCTCTCAAACCTCTGCCAAGATTTTCTGGCTTTCTTGACAGAGGAATACACCGTAGCATTGTGCTTGCAGTCGAAGGGACAGTCGCGTGTAAATCCTAAGTAAAGACTCTAGATAATACAATCTGTAAGTGTTCATGTTTTATGTTACAGGTTTTGATTGTCATATAACCATACCAAAAGAAATTATTGGGGTAAGTAGAACAAAATTTTAAACTTTCGTTGTGCCTACTTATATGTGTTTTGAATCCAACAAAATCCTACATCATCTGCCCCTCTACACACCACCCATTGGATGGTCAAAGCCGAATTCTTCCTCAGCTTGACTAAGCAATTCTTGAAATAAAGATTCACTCAAGAATGATATCGGAATCACAAATCTCTTCTTCTTCTTCTCCCCGACATACACAACAAAGTGACCCTTGGGAATATCTTCATATGTGGTAGACTTCTTTGTCATTCGAGGCATACGAATAGACATGATCTTTTAGTTTTAATATGGATGAGAAAACAAAGAATGACTATCTACCAAAGATCTTAAGAGCAGAAAAAGCTTTGAATACTATCAAGCTGCCGATATGTGTTGTATAGGAACTTGTGGGCACCATCAGAAGACAATGTCACTGAAGTACACATGCTTTTGCCTTCCAATTGAAATTCCGGCTGACTCTTCGTTTGCTTCTCCCCAACATAAACAGCAAATGGCCCTTTGGAACATCTCCGGCTGTAGAAGACCTCTTGATTATACGAGACATACAGATATCCGTGCTCGTTAAAGAAGGGAAGAGAATTAGTAAGGACCCTGAAAGCAGAGTAAAGCTTTGTATGGTTTCAAGTTTTGGTGAGAGCTGTTATGGTAAACGCTTATTTGGATGTGTTTATATTAAGGGTGGCGATGGCGGGACGGCCGACCACGACTCGACCCATACGACTCGCTCAAAAAAAAAAAAAAAAACTGTGGCGGGACTCGAACTCGGGACGGGACAATGTCTCGTCCCGCCAGACCCGAAACCGCCCCAGGCCCACCCGACCCGACCCCGTCCCGACCCCGACCCCGCCCTTTGTCCCCCCTTTGCAAATATGACCGTTGCACCAACGACCATTTTAGATTTTGGCCGTTGGCCAACAGCCATTTTAGGCCTCCCCCTCCCCCAACCCCCCTACCCCTTAATATTTATTTTTAACCCATAAGTTATTATATTTACACTTTAACCCAATTTTCCAACTATAAATAACTCATTTTCTCTTCATCTTTCTCACAAATCTTCCTACAATCTCTCTAATCTCTCAATATATCTCTCTACAAGTCTACATTGTTTACTAAATATTCAATTTTATTTATTCATTTGGAAATTGGGAGTGAAGTTGGCAACTAGCTTGAGGATCTTCCATCGAGCAAAGTTTCAATTTTCAACCTCTCGATTACACGCCGACGTTAACGCTTCGGCTTGGTACATTCGTTCCTTCATTAAATTATTATTGTCTGTTTATTTTATTTACCGCACTTAATTTTATTATCTTTAATTATTTATTATCATAATTAAAATGAAAGGATTAAGAGGTATGTTTAAGGGTAAGGGTGCTTCTTCTAGTAGGGGCGACAACCAAGGCAAGGGTACTTCTTCTAGTCATCTTATTCCTACACAGGGTGATTTTGTTGATACTCAATATTTTCCTACAATATCATTAGATTTAGACGAGGAACTATTTTCTGGAACTCAAGAAGACTTTAATTTAGACGATGATCTAGATGATACACCCACTAATGTTGATGACAACACACCCACCAGTGCACCTTCAACTGAAATACCTCATATTCCCCCTAGTATGAGACGAGGTCCAGCAAAACGACCATTAAAATTAGATGCATGGACATTTTTTGATAGGGACGTAGAGAATCAAGTATCTATATGTAAAATTTGTAAAAATGTTTTAAAATTTAAAACTGGAAAAGGTCACGGTGGGACGGGGGGTTTAATTAGACACGTAGTAAGTGCCCATCCAGCTAGGTATGCCCAATACCAGGCTTCAAAACCGTGTGCGCAAACGCCCCCTCCATCGGGACAAGGTTCACATCGACATCGTCCGGACCAAGTCTGAGGTCAAATTAACCCTATGATGGGGGGAATTGTAGGCTCTAAATACAATAAACATAGAGATAGGGAAGCAATATCAAAATTAGTTGCTGTGGAGGGTTTGCCTTTTTCATTTCCTTCATCTCTCGGTTTTATTCATTACATTAGAGATATATATAATCCTGCTTTTAACGGTTTTCCTAGATCAACTGTTAAGAGAGATGTATTTAAATTCGCGCATGAATATCAACAATATTTACGTTTTTCATTATATCATTTTAATGGCAAAGTATCTATCACGTCTGATATAGGTCGTAGTACTAACGGCCATGATTATTTAACTGTAACTTGTCATTGGATAAATTATAAATGGTCTATGCAAAAACGTATTTTAGCGTATAGATATATAGATGATAGGCACACTGGTACTTTTATTGCAGATAATATTTATCAAGTGTGCCATTATTACGGAATAACCGATAAAATTATGACTATTACATTAGATAACGCTTCTTCTAACAATTATGCAATTACAATTTTAAAAAATAGTTTAACTCCATCTTTTCCAGATCATTTTCATATAAAATACGTGTGCCATATATATAACTTAATTGCAAGGATGGTCTATCACTTTTTGAAGACATTCTTAGTAAAATACAATTTGCTATAAACTTTATTTTTAAAAGTAATAAAGTACAACGTAGAAAAGAATATATAAAAACTTGTCACGATTGTGGACTATCTTATAGAAAAATTCCACAAGAAGTATCCACTAGGTGGAATTCTTTATACGAGCAACTACTTGTTGCTTATGACTATAGAATACTTATAACTTTATTTTTTAACTCTCATAATAAAAATCCAGCTGATATGATTTTAGATAGTGATTGGGTAAAAATTTCCAAACTTATTGTATTTTTAGAGAAATTTTTTCAAGCAACAAAAGAATTTTCCGATATATATTATCCTACTATTTCAACTATGTTGTTTTATATAACTCTAATATTTTTATTACTTAGTGAATATATGAAAAACCCATCTTATAAGACAGCTATTAAAAAAATGTTTGTCAAAATAAAAAAATATTTTATTCCTATTCCCACTATTTATATTATTGGTTCTGTATTAAATCCTACTATTAAAATAGACGGTACTAAATCACTAATTGAAACTATTTACGATTGAATAGAAGTACCACCACCTCCAAGTCCCAAAAATCTAAATCACCCACCACCTATTGAACAAACTAAAGAAGAAGTGTTGTCTAGCGTAGAACACCAATGCAAAAAAATATATAGATTTTATCAACAAGAAAATGCTAGTAACTTACCGGCTTCCATACCATCTTCTTCATCTTCAACACAACCTCACAAAAGACATGTTGTTTCTGCGGCTAGTATTGAAAGCCTCAGAAATAGAATGTGCGGCCGTACCTCTACTACTAACCAAATTAGCGAGTTGGATATTTTTGTTATGTACCGTATCAAGAAGTTATCAATGAATATGAACATGAAGACTTGCTGAAATACTGGAGGGGGAATGAGAAGACCTTTCTGACACTTTCATTGATGGCCCGAGATGTTTTGAACATTCAAGCGTCATCAACTGCGTCAGAAAGCGTTTTTTCTACCGGCAGATATCAAATAGGAGACCACAGACACACTCATTAGCCGGAGACGGCTTGAAAATTGCAGTATTATTCAGAGATTGGATACGAGCGGAGCGGAGAAGGTGCGGTCAACCGGAGATCAACGAAGAAGAAGATGAAAACTACAACGAAATCTTAACCGAAGGTAGTGGAAGCGACGTGGATCAATTTGACCAACAAATATCAATTCCAACCGAAGAACCACAGGAAATCATCAAGCAATTAGAACAGGTTTTTTTGAGAATGTAATTTTTTTAATTGCAATTTTATTATGTAATTTGCAACTTTTGGACAACACCACAAAATTGCAATTTAGATTTTAGACAATTGTATTTGTATTACAAAAAAATCATGTCTATTAAATAATATAAGAGGCACAAAAACAACCTTGGGATATTTTTATTACACTATCTTATCTTGTTTATTGAGTTTTTTTTATACATATGTTATTTAAAAAAAAAAAAAAAGGAAAACCCGCCGGACCCGACCCGACCCGATACCGACGGGATCGGGATCGGGATCGGGACGGGACTGGAGCAAGTCCTGCCAGACCCCGCCAGACCCGACCCCGACCCCGACAGACCCGGCCCGTCAGATACAAGCCCGGCCCACTGGCCAGGCCTAGTTTATATAGGTCAATGACAAGTTTTAGATCCTACTTGTGTGCATTGAGTAGGTCTGTGGGCACCAGCTACAGACAATAACGGTTTTGAAAAAATCAGAAAAATCAATAGGCACACGTAATTTGTATATCGTGCAAAAGACGTGTATGGAAAGTGTTATTTTGAATGAAAGACAAGCTCTTATAAAAAAATTCTTTTAATATTGATACAAGCAAATACATCTGACACATCCTATATACTGCTTAAAATTATCTAGATATAAACAAACAGTCACATCTGATGCATCCTATGAAAATAAAGATACTTAAAATATGATAAACAAAAATAAATTGTAGTAATCAAGAATAGTAACATTGGTAATATGAAATAAATATTTCGATGAAGAAACATGCAATTAATCAACCAAATTTCACCGAAAAGATTATGATCGTCTATTAAGTATGTTTACAGAACTTTCTTCTTGTATCAATAAATACATTAGCACCATCATTTAATTTCAAAGTCAGACATGCTTGTTGTATTTTCTTCAAATTATACTATATGCATTATATCTTTTATAAAGGGAAAAATATTTACTATATTTCATGGCTTTAAAAGTCAGTCTCATGTGTAAACCACATGAAAAACATGATGTGACATATTAAGAGCTTTAAAGGCCCGATATTTCATATTCGATCTCATGATTGCTTGGTGTTTTGGATATAATGTCACGTTTTACTAACCACTCTTCAAAATATGTTCTAGGAAAAAATAAGTGTGCCACTATGCCCAAAATAACAGCGACATGAATTTCATGAGATAGAGATGGATCACTTTGAGATAAAAGGAGCATTTGATTTCCACATAAACCACCAAAAGTCTTAAATGTGTGAGATGAACAAGAGTATTTGGTGAACATAACTGGTTATAATGCGCGGCTGATAAAGTAACAAAAATGAAAGGCTACCTTCTTATGTATCCTGTTGAAGTTGATGTAACGAGAAATGTCAAGTCACTTCCTAGCAATGTAACTTTTTTAAACATCAGAAGCAAAATAATAGGTATATTCATAGGTACTCAAGAAAATCTCACCATCCCATTAAGAGATTCTGCCTGGTGTAGCTTTTAAAAATTTCAAGGATCCTCATTCTGCAATCTGATATTATTCTTTTATGTTGTTTGTGCACCATTATGCATTGGTGCATTTTCCTATTTTCTCTCTCCATTTTTTGACATTTTCATATAGAGATACGAATATATGTAATAAACATCCTATCTACTACTCGAAATATGTTTTCAAATAGAGACAAGCATACTTATATGATACATCATATATATGCTCTGAATCACATTTTTAAATAGTGACAAGCATATACATATGACATATCATACGTATTGCTCGTAACACATCTTATGATGAACACTAGAAATAAAGACACCGGATAAAATTAGTGTGTCGGTGTTAAAGGAAAATATAGGAGAACAATGATAGCAAGAGTTAAAAAATGAATGGTTATAAATTTATCTGAGATATATTATGTATGATGTGCAAAACATGAGCTTTAATTATTACCACAAATGAGAGCAATGACTTGTGAATTCTTCAAAATAAAGCTTTAATTTTTAGTTTAAATTTAATATAAAAAGTATTCAACATGGTAGATTTGATTTTTTTATGAGAAAGATGTAGAACTAGGGTTTGAGCTTTAGAGATTTAGTGGAGGAAAAGATGAAGTTGAGAAAGAATGATGTTTTTCCAATGAGATGGCTTCTTAAAAAGCGAAAAAAGATCATCTTAGGCTAGAATTACATCTCAAAGATCCATGAATAGGTTATAAGGACTATTTTCTTCAATTTACACATAACACATCTTTTTTTAAAAAAAAAAAAACATTAGTGTAGATAATATAACCTTTGGCCACTTTAACTGTGTAATAGACTCCACAAAATACATTTATTTTTCCATTTGACCAAATTACATTACTAATTTGTTAATCAATATGAATGTATAATGCAAAAATATTTCTTTAAACTAACCTTTTCTTTCAAATAAATGTCAAACTTGAATTTCAAAAAAGGCGAAAAAATATTCACAAAAAATATGATCAATTATACTGCATTTAATAAATATAATAAACTTGAGGTATTACATAAAGACAATTAGATACATATGACACATCATATGTATTTCTCGTAATGTCTTATGATGGACACTAACAGAAACATTGACGGATAAAAGTATCAGTATTGTAGGAAAATAAAGAAGAGCAATAATACCAAGAGTTGAATAGGCATATGAGATACAATAAGATGACGTGCAAAACACGTGATTTGAAAGCATGTTTTCGAATGAAAGATAAGCATTCATAGAAAAAACGCATTTAAAGAAGACTAACAGGTCCTCCGGGGCATAGTCCAGTGGCAAAGCCTGGGCGCTATAAAGCGCTCTGGCATGGGACAGTGTGGGTTCGATTCCCCGCAAGCACGAAGAAACTCTGCATGTTGGGGAATTTGACCTTGTCTCATTGATCAGTTGTACGCTCGGAAAATCGCCACCGGAGCACATCCCGCGATTTACCTGGTAATAGTGTTGAAGGACCGGTGCTATTACCTCCAGGACGTAGTCAGGCGCAAGCCTGGAGACCTGGATTATCAAAAAAAAAAAAAAAAAGACTAACAGGAAAGGTGACGAGAGAGGTAATGTATTAGTGGAAAAAGAGAAATAGAAACGAAAAATATAGTAAGAATTAAAAAATCAATGACACACACAATATGTATATCATGCAAAAGACATGTATCGGAAGAATTATTTTGAAGGAAAGACAAGCTCTTATAAAAATATTCTTTTAGTATTGATACAAGCAAATACTTTTGATACATTTTATATATTGCTTAAAATGGTGAAAATAAAGATAATGAAAAAATGATAAACAAAAATAAATTGTAGTAATATAGAATAGTAACATTGGTAATATGCAATAAACATCTTGATGAAGAAACATGCAATTAATCAATCATGTTTCACCGAAAAGGTTATGATCGTCTGCTAAATAACTTCCTTCTTGTATCAATAAATACATCACCACTATCATTTGATTTTAACTTCAGACCTTGCTTGTTGTACTTTCTTCAAATTCAGACTATATGCACTATATTGTTTATGAAGGCAAAATTATTCACTATATTTCATGGCTTTAAAAGTCAATCTCATGTGTTAACCACATGAAAGACATGATGTGACATATTAAAAAATTTAAAGGCCCTACATTTCATAATTGATCTCTTGATTGATTGTTGTTTTGGGTATAATGTCACATTTTATTAATCACTCTTCATAATATGTTTTAAAAAAAAAAAAGTGAGTGTGCCACTATGCCCACTATAACAGCGACATGGGTTTCATGAGATAGAGATGGATCACAGTTGGTTTTCACATAAACCATCAATAGTCTTGAAATGGATAAGAGTATTTGATGAACACAACTGGTTACAATGCGTGACTGAAATGAAAGGCTACCTTCTTAAATCCTGTTGAAGTTGGTGGAATGAGAAAAATCAAAGTCGTTTCCTAGCTAGTAGTGAAACTTTTTCAGACATCAGAGGGAAAATAATAAGTACATTCACTGGTATTCAAGAAAATCTCACAATTTGATTAAGAGATTCAGCCTGATGTAGCTTTTGAAAATTTCAAGGATCCTCATTCTACAACTTGATATTATTTTTTTAAATTATTTCTGCACCAATACATTTTCCTGTTATTTTCTCCATTTTTTGATATTTTCTGATAGAGAAAAGAATATATGTATTATATATTCTATGTACTACTCGAAATATATTTTCAAATGGAGACTAGCATACTTATATGATATATCATATGTATATGTATGCTCTGAATCATATTTATAGATGGAGACAAGAAGATACATATGACATATCATACGTATTGCTCGTAACAAATCTTTTGATGAACACTAGTAGTAAAGGCAATGAATAAAAGTAGTTTATCAATTTTAAAGAAAAATATAGAAGAAAAATGATAGCAAGAGTTAAAATGAATAGGTATAAATTTATTAGATATATATTGTATATGACGTGCAAACCACGTGCTTTAATTCTTACCATAAATGAGAGCAATGACTTGTGAATCCTTCAAAATAAAGCTTTAATTCTTAATTTAAATAAAAAGCATGAAGTATTCAACATGTAGATTTGATTTTTTATGAGATGGATGTAGAACTAAGGTTTGAGCTTTAGAAATTTAGTGGATGAAAAGTTGGAGTTGGGAAAGAATGATGTTTTTTCAATGTGAGGCTTCTTAAAAAGTGAAAAAGATAATCATCTAAGGCTAGAATTATATCTCAAAGATGTCATAACTAGGATATAAGAACTATCTCCTTCAATTTACACATAACACCTCTTTCTTTTTAAAATAATGTAGACAATTACCTTTGGCTACTCAAACTCTATAATAGACTCCAAAAGATACTATTTACTTTTCCATTTGACCCCATTATGCATTACTAATTTGTTAATCAATATGAGTGTATGATATAAAAATATTTTTTTACACAAAAAAGATTTTCTGTCAAACTCAAATTTCAAAGAAGGTGAAAAAATATTCAGAAGAAAAATATGATCAATGATAATGCATTTAATAAATTTAAAAAACTTAAAGTATTAGATAAAGACAATATGACACATCATATGTATTTCTCGTAATGTCTTATGATGGACATTAGCAAGAACATTGACAGAGAAAAGTAGCGTATCAGTGTTGTAGGAAAATAAAGAAGAGCAATAATAGCAAGAGTTGAAAAATGAATAGGTATATGAGATACAGGGTGTATGACGTGCAAAACACATGCTTTGCAAGCATCCATTCAAATGAAAGACAAGCATTCATAAAAAAGACTCTTTTAAAGAAGACTAACAGGAGAGGCGGCGAGAGAGGTAATGCATTAGTGAATAAAGAGAAATAGAAACGAAAGATATAGCAAGAGTTGAAAAATCAATGGGCACACACAATATGTATATATCTTGCAAAAGACATGTATCAAAAAAACTATTTTAAATAATAGACAAGCTCATATAAAAAAAAATCTTTTAATATTGGTACAAGCAAATACATCTGACACCCTATATACTGCTTAAAATGATTTAGATATAAAACAATAGTTACATATGATTCATCCTACGAAAATAAAGATAATTAAAATATGATAAACAAAAATAAACTGTTGTAATCAGTAATAGTAACATTGGTAATATGAAATAAACATCTTGATGAAGAAACATGCAATTAATCAACCAATTTTCACTGAACATGGATTCCTTTCATTATTCACAATATATATAATTGTACAGAGGTTGATTCATAATATAATAAGAATCCTAACTAACCTTAAATGGTTGATTCCTGATACAGTAAAAATCCTAAGTTACTTTAAATATACATCTATGATAATTAAATATACTGTGAATATTCGGAGAATATTCGCTAATAAACAGGTTGTGTTCGATTGCTAAATACTCATAGAGAAGTTCCTTCTTGTATCAATAAATGCATCATCACCACCATTTGATTTCAACTGACAATGCTTGTTGTACTTTCTTCAATTTCTACTATATGCATTATATTTTTTATGAAGGAAAACATATTCGCTACATTTCATGGCTATAAAAGTCGGTCTCATGTGTTAACCACATGAAAGACATGATGTGATATATTAAAAATTTTAAAGCCCGACATTTCATATTCCGTCTCTTGATTTCTTGCTGTTTTGAGTATAGTCACATTTTATTAACCACTCCTCAAAACATGTTTTAAGAAAAATATGAGTGTGACACTAGGCCCACAATAACATCGACATGAATTTCATGAGATAGAGAATTAGAGATAGATCACTTCGAGATAAAAGGAGCAATTGATTTCCACATAAACCATCAAAAGTCTTGAATGCGTTACACAGATAAGAGTATTTGGTGAACACAAATGGTTACAACGCGCAGCTAGTGAAGTAACTGAAATGAATGGCCACCTTCTTAAGTATACTGTTGAAGTTGATCGAATAAGAAAAATCAAGTCACTTTCTAGCTGTGAAATATTTTCTGACATCAGAGAAAAAATAATAGGTATATTCACGGGTATTCAACAAAATCACACCATCTGATCAAGAAATTCTTTCTAGTGTAGCTTTTCAAAATTAAAAGATACTATTCTTTTATAATGTTTCTGCACTATTATGCAATGATGCATTTTCCTATTTTTTTCTTCCTTTTGACATTTTCAAATAGAGATAAGAATCTATGTATTATACATTCTATTTACTACTCGGTATATGTTTTCAAATGGAGACAAAGATATGTATATGATACAATCATGTGTATGCTCTGAATTACATTTTTAGATAGAGACAAGAAGATACATATGACATATCATACGTATTGCTTGCAACATATCTTACGATGAATACTAGCAATAAAGACAATGGATAAAAATAGTGTGTCAATGTGAAAGGATAATATAGAAGAACAATGATAGCAAGAGTTAAAAAATGAAAAGGTACAAATTTATTTGAGATATATTATATATGACATGCAAAACACGTGCTTTAATTCTTATCACAAATGAGGGCAATGACTTGTAACTCCTTCAAAATAATGCTTTAATTCTTCGTTTAAATAAAAAATATGAAATATTTAATTTTTCATGAGAGAGATGTAGAACTAGTGTCTGAGCTTTAGAGATTTAGTGGGGGGAAAGATGGAATTTTCCAATTGGAGGGCTTCTGAAAAGAGGAAAAAAATCATCTAAAGCTAGAATTACATCTCAAACATTCTTGACTTGGTTATAAGGACTATTTCCTTCAATTTACACAAAATGCCTTCTCTTTTAAAAAAAAATTAATGTAGACAATAACCTTTGGCCACTCAAACTGTATAATAGACTCCACAAGATACTATTCACTTTCTCATTTTTACCCAATCATGGATTACTACTTTGTCAATCAATGTGAGTGTATAATACAAAAATATTTCTTTAAATAAAAAGGATTTTCTTTGAAATAAATTTCAAACTTGAATACTAGAAAAGGCGAAGAATTTTATTCACAAAAAAAATATGATCAATTATAATGCATTTATTAAATATAATAAACCTGAGGTATTATATTAAAACAATCAGAAACATGTAACACATCATATGTATTTCTCGTAATGTCTTATGATGGACATTAGCAAGAACATTGACAGAGAAAAGTAGCGTATCAGTGTTGTAGGAAAACAAATAAGAGCAATAATAGCAAGAGTTGAAAAATGAATAAGTATATGAGATACAGTGTGTATGACGTGCAAAACACATACTTTGAAAGCATCCTTTCGAATAAAAGATATGGCGTTCATAAAACAGACTCATTTGAAGAAGACTAGCAGGAGAGGTGACGAGAGAGGTAATGCATTAGTGAAAAAAGAGAAACAGAAATGAAAAATATAGCAAGAATTGAAAATTCAGTGGACATACACACCATGTATATCGCGCAAAAGACGTATATCGAAAGAATTATTTTGAATGGAAGACAAGCTCTTATAAAAGATTTCTTCTAATAATGATACAAGCTAATTAAATACTTCGAACACATTTTATATACTGCTCAAAATGATTTAGATGTAGATAAATAGTGACATATGATTCATCCTACGAAAATAAAGATAATTAAAACATGATAAACAAAAATAAACTGTAGTAATTAGGAATAGTAGTATTGGTAATATGCAATAAACATCTTGATGAAGAAACAAGCAATTAGTCAATCAAGTTTCACCGAAAAGGTTGTGGTCATCCGCTAAATACTCTTAAAACTTCCTTCTTGTATCAATAAATACATCATTTGATTTTAATTCAAACAATGCTTGTAGTACTTTCTTCAAATTTTACTATATGCACTGTATAGTTTATGAAGGCAAAACTAATCACTATATTTCATGGCTTAAAAAGTCCGTCTCATGTGTTAAACACATGGAAACATAATGTGACTTATTAAGGGTTTTAAAGGACCGACATTTCATATTCTGTTTCTTGATTTCTTGCTGTTTTGGATATATTATCATGTTTTATTAACCACTCTTCAAAATATGTTTTAGGAAAAAAATGAGTGTGCCACTAGGCCCATAATAACATCGACATGGGTTTCATGAGATAGAGATAGGTCACTTCGAGACAAAAAGAGCAGTTGGTTTTCACATAAATTACCAAGAGTCTTGAATGCGTGAGACGAATAAAAGTATTTGGTGAACACAACTGGTTACAATGCACGACTGATGAAGTAACTGAAATGAAAGGCTACATTCTTAAGTATCATGTTGAAGTTGATCGAATGATAAAAGTCAAGTTACTTCATAGCATTGAAACTTTTTCAGACATCAGAGGGAAAAATAATAAGTACATTCACCGGTGTCACTATCCAAAATTTTATTTGTGTCGTGAGAGTACCTACCCTAAACCCCTAGGCTAACCCTAAGCATTCATAAGTCGAAAAGAAAATAAATGCAGAAATAGAAGTAAAATGACTCGAAGGTACTGAAATAGTCTCAAATACCCATAAAAGAACAAGTCTAAGTCAAACTACTTCCTAAAATCTAGAAAACATAAGTACAATAGCTACTAATTTGAATACAAGTCTAAAAAAATACTACATAAGACAGTCTAGAATAAGGAAAGATAGAAAGTAAAGATAGGAGGAAGTCTAGTGCTCTGGGACTATCATCAGCTCACCCTAGACTTCAGAGGATGCCTCACTGATCAACATAGTCCCGACCTCAAACTCCACCGGTGCTCGGATCAGTATCTGCACACAAAAGGGTGCAGCAAGTGTAGAGCGAGTACGTGAAGTACGTGCACCCAACAAGATCGTTGATCGACCCTAAAATATAGTGGTGACGAGAATTGGTACTTTCGATGCTCACTTACTTACTTCTTTAGCATTAATAGTTATAGTTTATAAGCACACAATCTAACGACAATGAAATTTTCTCCTCTCCTAAGCTTGAGAACCCCCGCTATGTTTCTGACTTAAACTTACCTTTAGAGCTTCCCGGGCTCTAGGCTCGCCAATGTTCGCTCTTCTCAATTGATTTAATGTAGGCATCACTCTTTTAAAAGTAAACATGTGGTTATAAAAAAGAATTTCATTGATAGAACAGATAAAGATTAATGTGCAGTTGATTCTATACCAGCCGGTTCAATTGTTCAGCTACTTCGAAAAAACGGACTATTATGGCTATCCTAAACAGTAAGCCTTTTCTTGTTTGTTCTTCGAATGACGCTAGTGGAGACTAATTCCTTCCGGCTAATGAAGACACTACTCCAGTCTTTCCAGTGGATCATTTCCTAAGAATGGAACAAACTAAGTTAACATATACGAGAGTGAGGAAGAAAAACCAACAATTATAGTCTGGTCAGCGCATCTGTTTTGGGTACAGAGGGCCATAAGTTCGAATCTTGTCATCAAGATATGGTAGCCTTCTTCGTGGTAGCTAAGGAATGTTTGTTGGACACCCACCCATTATCCAGTTTCGGCTAGCGCTCCTCGTCGCCTTTGTTTGCACAAAACAAAAGAATTATTTTCATAACTTCAATACATGTTGTATGCATATACTAGAATAACATTATAAAAACCAAAAATTACGTAATGCATTATGTTAGGTATTAGGGAAAATCATTTCTGGCTTAAAAGGGACGTTTCTTTTGATGAATAAATGGAAATTTTACCTTATCAATTTTTGGATCCCGCTCTTAGCTCGTCGATCCTCTCAAGTTTCTTATCTTGTTAAAGGCTTATGAATCATTTTCCCCAAAACATCGAACAACACTTTAAGTACAGAATCAATGACCAAATCAAGTCATAAAGTTCATTACATTTCACGTATAGTCACAAATGTTTCACCTTTACATCAATTTAAGCACGTTATGTTGCAAATATCCAATATTTGTATTAATTGTTGACACCCAATTTTGTCCCATCTTTTATGATTTTATTCGTAATTTTTAATATTTTGACACTTTTAAAATAATTTTAAAATATAGGCATATATGTGTGCATCTTCGTATTATTATTATTATTCGCATATTTTATATCATTTGCATTTTATAATAATCATAAGTTATCCGAAAATTCTATGTTATTTATTCTCGCAAAATTGCATCGCATTTACATTTTTATTAAGCATTAAACATTTCGCAAATATTATATTTTATTATTGTCACGTCGTTATGTTATTTTAAATAATTCACATCTTTTACAAAACAAAAATAATATTTTAATATTAAGCCCTTTTATATTTCTAAACCCATAGCCATTCATTCCTACCCAAAACAATTCCCCAAACCAAACTCCTTTATTCCCTTCCCCTTTATTTCCCAAGCCCAATCCCTCCAACCGGCCGACCCACAAACCCAACTCCTAAGCCCAACAAACCTTTTCCCTCTATTTCACCCCCCAATTCCCACAACCCAACTCCTAAGCCCAACAAACCTTTTCCCTTTATTTCACCCCCAATTCCCACAACCCAACTCCTAAGCCCAACAAACCTTTTCCCTTTAATTCCCCCCCAAGGCCCAATCGGCCAAACCCGAACCGGCCCACTCGGCTGGCCCAACTTTATACCCATCCCCCTTTTTAATTCCCCTAAACCAAGAAAAAAAAAAAACCAAACGAACCCTAAAGGCTCCCAAGCCGACGCCGCACCTCGCGCCGGTCACCCCACTCCCTGCCACCAACTCCCCTCTGCCCCTGACACCACCACACCCCTCCCATCACTTCACCATACCCTTATCCCCACAAAATCCGCCCAAAAATCAGACTTTTTTACCCTTTTTATTTTGAAATTTAAACTCGTTCTTGGGGGGGAAATCCATCTATAAATATCCCCCTTGTTCTTCATTTAAGGGAGGCTTTTTTAGGTTTTTGGAGGTCGGAAATCGGGTCAAGATTCAGATTTTTTTAAAGTTCGGTTTTAGAGATTATAAGTTTCAAGTTTCTTCGTTCTTAAAGTTTGGTTAAGAATCACCTCTTTTGTTCCTTAATTACCAAACCCGAAAATACTCTTTTTTGTTCTTAGATTTCCGGATACGAAACATTACTTTTAGCCTTCAATTTTACAATATGAAAATCCCATTGCATTCCTCATATTTTTGCTCAAATTCGGGTTTGATTTGATTCCGGGTCGGGTCACTGCCGGGTCGGGTCGAACATCCGGGTCGGGTCCGAGCCCAAAAACAGAATTATGTTTCAGGCCAAAAATCAGCATTCCAAAAATCAGAAAATTAGCATCCCAAACTAACTCTGAGCAGATTCGACGATTCGAAACACGCCTCGGTTCGCTACCCGGAGAAGGTTCGTAAATACATCTCCTCTCACTTTATTTTTTTTGCATTTTTATGTGCATTTGTGTTAATTATATGGTAGTAATTTATATTGATGTAATTATGATTAATGTCTTAGTATATGGGGGTTTGTGTAGCTTGTTTACTTGATATGAATGACTTAGACATGTTTGGTCGTGTGAGCTATTAGATTCATATTTAGTATTATGTAGATTATTAAGCATAATCTGATGTATGTACTATCTTAGGTTTGTTTGGTGAAGTTAAAATAGATTAGTAACATATGGATGAGTTTTAGTTCCTGAGTGATATGCATGTTTTGTTTGGCTTAAACAATTTTTAACTTGCAAATGTGTCTGGATTTGGCTAGCTTTGAGTTTGTAGGTCTATCAGCTTGATATCTGATTGCTTTACCTACTTCAATGCCATTTTGTTGGTAATATAGCATGAATAGGACAATACATGCTTAGTCTAGTTGAGATGATCCTGCACAAATGCTTTCATTTAATATAAAAATATTTCCGACTAGGTTCTTGATATAGATAAAAAATGTCCATGTTCTTGAATAAGATGCAACTAGACATGTCTAAGTTGCCTATTAAAAGTATATGCAGTTTTTTTTGGTTCGTAACTTGGCCTACGTGAAGCATGTCTACTTGTAAACATATTGAATGAGTATGTGTTGGGATAGCTTTAATTCTGGGCGTGATGCCACTGTGCAAGTGTGATGTAAAACCATTCTAGACTAGTCTTTATTTTGCAAAATATGAGATTTGATTGCCTAAATCATGTTAATCATGCCATGCCTAATTTAAAGTGTCATTATGCCTAGTTGTGTAGAATGAATGTTGTTGCATATTTTTGACTTGACTGACTCCACGTTTAAGGAATTGTATAAAAATGATCATATGTGCATTTCCAGGCTTCCATATTCTTCTTAAATTAACTATATATTTGTCTTTACTTGCCTAAGTGTACAATGCTTTCGTGACAACATATTATCTTTTATGGATTACTTATTTACATTCTCTTACGTATATATTTTCATGTTCCGTCTACTAATCCTTTTTTTTTATTTACATGAAATGCATCGGGAGTAACGAAGAGTCTCGTTATGAGACTCATCATGACTTCGTCCAAAATGAAGAACCACATTCACATTCCTTGCATTCTCCGGCCTCGGAATTTCTACACAAATAGGGCGGGATGACATCATCATCCTCCCTAGTTTCCTCTTTTATTATTATTCTTTAATTTCGTTATTTCTATTATTGGGCATGTAATAATTATTTTAATGCTTGTGTGATTGTTAGAATGCTTAGAATAATTAGGCCGCGAATAGATGAATGAATAGGATAGTCTAACTGCCGTTAGTTTATTTCTTAGGATCGTTTGAAATTGGAAACCAACCGCTAGCTTTATTTGTTTAGGACCGTCTTGTGTGTTCCAAACTTAGCCTCTAGTTACTTTGTTCTATTTTTTTAGGTTCGTTATGCATGCTTTAATATCTTTCAAAAATAATTTGGCTATCTATTATTCATTTTCTTTAATCCTAAAAAATAAGGTTTGCATTCTATCATATTTGCAACCTTGAAAGATTTTTTCATAAAAAATTGCTTCTTTTATTATTCAATTGCCAAATATGTATTTTTTTTTATAAAAAATATAACTTCTGGGCAATGATGAAGACTTAAACCTTTTTATCCGAGATCAACATGTTTAGTAGGCGAGGTGACTAAAATAACCAACAAGTTATATATTCGCAGCCACGGCGTGATTATAGTGATCTTTTCTATTTCACCCGAGAGACCGACACGTTTAGTAGGCGAGGCAATCAAAATAAACTACATTAGTCATATGTTTGCAGCCACGACGTGATTGGAATGTTCTTTTCAAAATTTAAGTCTGAGCCCTCCGCGATCAAAACATTCACTGTTTTGAATACGGATATGAAGTTATTCGTATTTAACTGTTTCTAACCGTTTGTTCTTGACAGCTTGCAGGGACTAAAGTAAATAAAGGCAACTATTCCTCGGAGTTTATTTATTGTTATTTCTTTCTTTAATTCAGCTTTTATTCCGCTTTGTATTGTAATATTATTTATCGCACTTATGTAACTATTGAAATGCTTAGAATAGGCAAACTTATGATTTATTCATAGGGTAGTTTAAGATTTGAAACCCGTCGCTAGCTTATTTATTTGTAGGCTCGCAAACTTAGAAATCCTTCGCTAGTTTATTTATTTTAGGCTCGTCACGCGTATTCAAGATTTTCAAAACAACTTTTGTCATCTTTTATTTGCTTTATTAAATAATACCGAATAAGTTTATCTTTTGTCAATTTACAATTCATTGATTCTCAAAATTTTATCATTTGGCATTATAAATAAATTGTTTTACTATCAATTGTCAAATACATATTTTTTCCAACTCTACATGTATTTCTCTTTAGATATCATATAAATGCATATTTTGAAAAATCTCTACATTTATCTATCTTTTAAAATACATCTCTTTTTTATTAATTATTTGCAAACATCTTTTAACTTCATGCTTCAAACATGCATTTTTTCTAGTAATAATTAACCTGAGTTTTACCGGATAACCGCAAGTTAGCGGATCTTAAAGGATGCCTAACCCCTTCCCTTTAGGATAATAAAGAACCCTTACCTAGAATCTCACTAGTTTCGCAGACCTTAAAATTGGAGTTACATTGCAGCACTTAGTTTAATATTTAGGTGTCCTAATTCACCGTAAACATAATTAGGTGGCGACTCCTCAACCCTTTTTACCCAGGAATCACCCCATACGTCCGAGCTCCGCTTTGACCCGAGCGAGGTCAAAATAGGGCGCTACATTAATTAGGACACATAAGTACGTAAAGATTCAACATTTTCACATATTAAGGCAAGAATAGTCATAAAGACTCTACCTTTACATTATTTAAGATGATATATTAATAAAGTTTCGATCTTTCCATCTCTTAGAACACGTACTGTTCAAATATTCAATCTTTCCATCATTTAAGTCAAGGAAATCCATAAAGAATCTATCTTTATATCATTTTAAGCAAGTATAGTCATAAAGATCCCATTTTATATCATTTAGGACACATATGACATGAAATCAAATCAGCAAGTATAAATGTCATAAAATGCACGTGAAATATGCTATGCAATGACCATATGAATTGGTATACACGTTATTGCAGTAGGTTTCATGTGTCCCATGGAGAACTCACGAGGTCCATATACCCATCTGAAATATCAAATTTCCAAGATCACATCGGGTACCAGCCCTAGGCTATAATATCATCATCATCACTCTTGTTCATGTACCATATCCAAATTCGTCCTCTCTGAGCCACTTTCCTCATATTCCATCAATTAGATACCAAATATATCATGAATGAATGTAATGGATATGCGTACACCATGAAAATGCATAATATCAAATTAATTTATCAATATGAATTCTTCTTTCATAGTTTAGATGAGATGTGGAGTGATGAGTGCATGACATATCAATATTCATGAAAGTCAATTGATCATGAATAACATAGCCGAAATAATAAACAACCATACCAACCTAGTGGACTTATACACCACTTTCAAGGCCCGAAGGCTAAACATATAGTCTCATTCACAATTATAATTACTTTATATTTTAATTACCCATATAGATACACTGATACCCATACAAGTGTTCATCATCTCACGAGTATGTAGCCCCCAATTCCCCATTATGCCCCTTAATTAATTAAATCAACATAAAACACTACATAAAGAGTCTAGTAAGTCTTAACTTGCTTGAATTCAATGTCAGAGTCACTTCACGAACTTTTCTATTCTCTGAGCCTCTAGACGAGTCCACTTTATTCAAATACAGTATCTATATGGGAATACAAAGCTATCAATATCTATATTACTATATTAAAGTTTTTGGTCCAAAAGTCGATCCAAACCTAGCCCCGAGCCCCCAAGGTCAAATAAAAAAATTAAACTTAAAATCAAATTACCCATAGTCTAGATAGTCATAATCCTAAAAATCATAAAGTTCTAATCCCAAAAGGAACTTCAATTTGATGAAGAGCACTAAACCCATATTCATGGAGAAAATCCTTATTTCTATGTTCTAAATCATAATAGGAATCACTAAGAATAATTGCTTAGATTAGAGTTAAGATCTTACGCCAAAGATGAATCTTGAAAATAAACCCCTTTGAAAGCCCTAAATTTCATGCTTCCAAGCTCCCAAAATGATTTTAGAATGAAGTGGGTTCGAATTGGAAAAACCCCCAATTAAATCAGTCAGGCAAGCGCATGTGTGAACTTGAACTGGCGGACTATTCTTTACAGGTGCATGGCCCATGCCCCATCCCCTTTCTGTAGGTAAGGAAGTCCACCCGCAGGTGCGACTTCCCATCTACGCAAGCCTAATCGCACGTGAGGCCCAATCCAGCCTGCCCAACCTCGCACATGCAGACTACCCTTTGCAAGTGCGGTCCTTGGCTTGCAGGTGTGATTGCACCAGCTAACCAACTATAACATCTCGTACCTCTAACTTAAGCCATGTTTATGAATTAGAGGGTTTAGAAAAATCAAAACATGGAGTTTAAGATTAAAAACCAATTTCAGTTCTGCAGATTTGATTTTACGACAGGTTATACGAACCGTAAAATAATTTACAGCCCGTCGATTCGTTCATATAATTTCCTTATGGAATTGGCGGTGCACAATAAATTATACGGACCATATAATTAGTTATGGTCCATCTTTTTTTATCGTCTCAGACCCTCGAAATTTTTAAGTCTCTGGAAAGTTTGCATGTTGATTGACGGTCCAGTTATACAGACCGTAGAAAAATTGACGGTCCAAACCCAGACCGTCAATAATTTAACGGGCCGTCAAGTTCAACCGTAAAAGCCCCAACAGGCTAAACAATATAAATACGCAGCTTAACCCTAAAAAATTAGTTTCCATATATCTTAAGCCCTAGAACAAAGCTCTTCTCTTCCCAATCTTCCCCTACATCAAGGTAAGCCTTTTTCATGAAATTTTAAGTGATTCTAACATCATCCTCATGAATTCTAAGTTGAATCCAATGTCTTAACCTAGGGTTTTTACCCAATTCAAGAGATTAAAGTCCAAGCTTTGAGATTCTTCTTCAAAGTTCAGATTTTTAATACAAGTATTAGAGCGATTAAAGTATGTAGAAGTTGTATCCACGTGTGGGAATATCCATGTTCTTCCCCATACCACATTTTCCATGAAATTCCATAACTTTGGATTTTATTCCAATTTCATGATAGCCCTAAATTACATGTATCATGATATACCATGTTGTATTATTAATTCATTATTATGTTCATGATATTACATTATGGTTATTAGGAATATGTGTGTATTCCATGAATGTCCATAACCTCGAATTCCATGGGTTCTAGAATTTCAAGTCATGGACCATTACTATAAGATTTCATGAACTTATATATGTATGTTTTCATGAAGTTAGACAAGTTATACGTTATATTAGTTCAGATGACAAATTATGTTTTGAAACCACGCTTTACAAGTTGCTTTCATGAAACCATAGGCTTATAAGCGACATTTTTAAATACATGTTTTAGGTGTTGTATAGTTCACTTAGAAGGCTCAGACAGCCTGAAACTACATATACCACCGTAGGATAAGGGTTGCTCCGCCAGAGGATGATAACTTTAAATTGCAGATTGGGTCCTTTCATGTCATGTTATGTCTCATACCCCGACAAGGTATAAGATTGCTCTGCTAGTCGGGCCAGGTACTAGACTCCACGTACCCATGTTGATTTTCATGTTGTCGGTTATGCTATTTCTCTCCCTACAGATATACAGATTTTGAGATTTACATACATACAATTTTACACATGTTTTATACTCATGCCAGATCATGCTCATATTTTATTTTTAGTTTCATGTCATATTATATCATGTGCCTGCTTGTTATTTCAGTTGCTTTACATACGGTATAATTCAAATGTACTAATGTCCCATTTCCCGAGGCCTGCACTTCATGGTACAGGTACTGAGTTTCAGGACTACGGATATGCACTCTAAGACTTCACTCGTATTAGCTATTGGTGAGCATCATTCCATTCAGGGTCTCAGTTGATCATTTTCACGATTATATTTTAGAGTAGAGGTATGCCAGGGCTTTGTCCTGGTAAATAGTTTTGCAGTCAGACTCATGTTTAGAGGTTTTATAGACTAGACTAGTTTAACATATCAATCATGTCAGTATTATTTTTCAGACTTGTTATATTTTCAGATATTTCCGCAATAAAATTTTTAAACTATATTTCAGTATTTAGTTTGTATTGTTTTAAATCATTACTATTGCATACTTTTGATTCCCATGTGGTTCACTCAGTGACATGCAATTAGGCACCGAGTGTTGTTTTTCGCGCAGGCCATGGTTCGGGGCGTTACAAACATGGTATAAGAGTTTTAGGTTAAAGTATCTTAGGGAGTCTATGAAACTGTGTCTAGTATAGTCCTACTTATGGGTGTGAAGTGCGCCACACTTACAATTAGGAGGATACAGGGAGTTTAGGGAAAGTTACCATTCTTTCAACTCTAGATCATGCAATAGAGCTATGCTGTAAGAAATCACTCGTACTTTTGCGTTGTTCCATTTCTACAGAATACGCATCGTCTATAAAGGATGAAGAAGATGTAAAGCTAATTATTATTGATGTATTGCTTTCAGATGGATTCGTCAGGAAAAGAGCAAGTTGCATAAAATATTGTGGGGAGAATGGACCGAGCCTTTGGTGCATTTGAGACTCTTGTTTTTAGAGGATATGCTCTTATTCCCCCTCCCGATAATGTAACTCTAACCCCAACTCCTAATAGAGTCGCTCGTACAACAAAAAGACAGTAGATGGCCACTTATATCAATAGACCAGATTGCCCTACATGTGGGAAACGCCACTTAGGCAAATGCTAGATGAGACTCGAGATATGCTACCATTGTGGTAAGAGGGGCCACAAACATACGAAGTGGCCCAAGTTAGGCCATACGAATTACCACTCAGCTTCCTATAAAAAGGACTTCTATGAATGCTCTGTTTGTAAAAGATTTGGACATCTACAAAAGGAATGCCCCCAGTTTCATAATAGTATGGGTCTTGAGTTTTAGCAGCATCCTCCTTGCCAAAAATGTAGCAAAAGACATGCAGGAGAGTGTCGTATGGGTATGGATGTGAGTTTTAATTGTGGCCTCCTAGGCCACATGCAGAGAGAGTGCCCTTCAGTTAGGTATAGTAGTGCCACCAAAGGTGGTGGTGTAGTTCATTCCATCGGACCAGCCATAGCCAATTCAGCAACATCTTTCGCAGCCTGTAGCACTCATGCGCCTGCAGTCTGAGACACAAATATGGGTGAAGTACTAGGATCAAGTGGGGGTTAAACACATTATCATGATATGGTAGGTTGCTAGGACTCAGAGGCATCGTCGCATGTTATCATAGGTATGCTGATAATTTTTCCCTTCTTGTTATGTATGAGATAGTGTGCCCCTAGATCTATTGTGTCTTATCTGGTTATCGTGCGATTGAAAATTTAGGGTAGAGTATTTTAGTTTCTCCCTTCAAAGATGTAGACCTATTTTATATGACTATGTACATGGCTAAAAGAAGGTAGTGTTTGACCAGACTATATGATCAAATAATGTCTGAACTGGCGCTAGCCCCGGGCATAGATAAGTCTCTTGCCATAGTTCTAACTGGTTTAAGTGGTTTAGGCCGAATTAGAGGGCATGGTGTTAGTAATTTCCATAAGAATATTATTTTGATGGGTACTAGAGGAAGTAGGTAAGGAAATAAAAAGACAAGTTTTATGGTGATAGTCTTAGAGATAGAGTGAAATTAAGACAAAAATCAACAGAATGATTAGATGACTACTCACCGCTAACCTTAATGGATCCACAGACTTTAAACATCATCTTTTGAACTAAGGGGGAGATCATATGATAAGGTGCCAATATAGATTATGTGTTTCATAAAATGATAAGCATCAAGAAAGATTATGGCAGAGGGTCATGGTTTCATGTAAACTATGGTAAGGTGTGGAGAATTCATATTTTATCATGCCTGTTGAGATCAAGTATTAGATAAATCCGCGCCAAAAAGGTAAAGATGTTATGAGAGCACGTTTCAGAGCGAAAAGAGGGGGTTTAAGGTTGTGTAACGTTTCCAATTCCAGAGTAATTCATGCACTAAGTGGTACTTATGCCCAGACGTACTCTACTCATGCCTATGTTAGATCTTTACACTCCACATTTATGATGCAAGAACTAAGACTCTGTACGATAGTAGGCTATGCAAAGAAAATGTTCTTTCATGTTTCGCACATCAGGTTGTGCTCATGTCTAAAGTTAAAAATCGCATTCATGTCCCACGTATCTGTCGTGCTTTTATACCCATGTCTATGTTCTAGCCTCTTAAGTTATTTCCAAATATGATGTTGATTTTGATAATGTTTAAGGAGAAGGTAATGTAAGATTTTAATGACTAAGAATCCTATGGAATTAACACCTATTCCTTGGACAAAAGAAGAATGCCTAAGGTAAATGATTTATTTTGACTCCAATGTTATGCTATCTACGTTTTTACGTACTCGTGCCAGTGATCAAACTTTTCAAGCCCC
Source organism: Anisodus acutangulus (assembly GCA_029783415.1). NCBI lineage: Eukaryota > Viridiplantae > Streptophyta > Magnoliopsida > Solanales > Solanaceae > Anisodus > Anisodus acutangulus. The sequence goes on along the minus strand of CM056507.1, from coordinate 15,870,256 downwards.
CACTTATATGAATAACATAACAATGATGTCGATAGGCAATGATGAAAGTAAGTCAAGATGGATGTCCTACTCACGATTCTATATAATTCGTGTGTATGTTCCTCTAGCTAATGTTTTACAATCATGATGACAATAATCAATTATGAGGGTAGGTTATATGAGTAAAAAGAGATGTTGGGGCTAATGCTAAGTTTCCGATCCAAGGGAATTTCTTTGAAACTATCTCGTAACTCGTCACAGAGGATGCCCTTTTCTTTCACTAAGTACATATGCCTTGTTTATATTCAAAGTGACTTTCCACTCATGTCTTAGGTTTTTGATGAAAGAAGTGTTCATGCGAATGATTCTTTCCTTCATGAACTTTATTTTATGAAGATGGTGTCGACTTACAGTGATAAGAGTAAGCTAGGCTAAATCATATCACATTCTTTCATTATATCTAAGTTCTAAAGGTAATATTTTATCTATGCCATACGTCCTTGAGTACCCAAGAGTGAAGCCTGTAGTCACACTCCATGCAAGTCGCACTTACGTATTGTTCTTACTTCAATACTAATGAACTCATATCCACATACCAGGGTATGTATCTTAGATTTACCCATGCAAACGTCATGTTGCTCACGTCCCCATGCCCCATGTCATGCTATTCTCATATTCATGTTTTATGTCATATTAATCACATTTCCATGTACGCATGCTCCAAGTTACGTCCTTTATGTTCAATGTACCCATGTCCCGCCTATACTCTAAAATGAAGTGTCTCATATGATTTGTACCTACAAATTATTTTCCTCTCAACCCTTTATGATCCGCTAACGATAATGTAATTGATGAATGAAAAGCAATATAATCTAAGGTATTCACATCAAAGTTTCAACGCGAACAAGATAAGGTTCAAAATAATGTACGTTCCGATTTAAAAAGGTGTTCCTTTCATGTACCCTATGGTACTTATCTCATGTCATGCCTATGCTCGAGCCCCATGCGATACGTTAGGATCTCAATCATGTTCTATGACTCATGTCTATCTCTTTCGCATTGAGTTGCACTTTCATTTAAGGCCTAAGTGTACTCTTATCTCATACGTCTACCGTGGTGATGTTCAAACATCTATGATCATGTTTCTAAGTGTTCAGATCCTATCTCCACTCAGTATTCAAATCTCATGTCGTAATATTCATGTTTTCGGCAAGCAAATAGCATGATATGATATCCATATTTATGTGTATTCATATCTCATGTCAGTTTAGCACTCGTGTACCCATGACAGCCAATCTTCATGCAATTATATCCCATGTCATACTCCTCACGTCCATGTAATCATATCATGTCCATGCTTATGATACAATACCCATGTTATTCATGCCTATAAGCCCTGTTCCAAATCTCATGTAAAGTGCTTATTGATTTCAGTCAGTTTAATATTCATGCGATCATGGCATACCGATATTCATGATATCAGCTCAGTATTCATATTAGTCATGTCCATATTTCAGTTACCATGTCATGTCACGTCATGCTTATTCAGGTTCTCTGAGAGGCTTGTTTTGTGATTTGGTTAGCTAGCAGGTGTTTGAAAAATGTTGGTATAGTCCTATTTACAGAGGAAACCCTACCGAATATTTTGTGAAATTCCATAAATTAGTCCTACTTCTAGCCACGACCATCATTTGAGGACAAACATCTTCTCATTCATGTTCACTCTCATGTTCATGTTTTCATATAATCATGTCATTTCAGTCCCCATTATTTATGTCATGTTTCCTTACGTTCAGGTACTCATTCCATGTCCAGTCTCATTCTTAACCATAACCAATCATTCGAGGATGAATGATCCCAAGAGGGAGATATTGTAACACCCCATACCTCTAAACTAAGCCATCTTTACGATTCAGGGGTTTAAGAAAACCAAAACGGGGAGTTTAAGATTGAAAACCAGTTTCAGTTCTGCAAATTTAATTTTAGGCCAGGTTATATGGACCGTAAAATAATTTATGACCTATATATTTTGACCGAATAATTTCCTTATGAAATTGACGGTGCACAGTAAATTATATGGACGGTATAATTAGTTATGATTCATCCTTTTTGACCGTCTCATACCCTCAGGATTTATAAGTCTCTAGAAACTTTGCATGTTGATTGATTGTCCATTTATACGAACCATAGAAAAATTGAAGGTCTAAACCTAGACCGTCAATAATTTGACGGGCCATAAAGTTCAATCGTAAAAGCTTCGATGGGCTGAATAGTATAAATACACAACTTAGCCCTGAAAAATCAGTTTTTATATTTCTCAAGCCCTAGAATGAAGCTCCTATCTTCCCAATCTTCCCCTACATCAAGGTAAGCCTTTTTAATTAAATTCTAAGTGATTCTAACACCATCCTCATGAATTCTAAGTAGAATCCATTGTTCTTAACCTAGGGTTTTCAAGAAAACCCAATTCAAGAGATTAAAGTCCAAGATTTGGGATTCTTCTTCAAAGTTCAGATTGTGTGGGAATATCCATGTTCTTCCCCATACCACATTTTCCATGAAATTCCATAACTTTGGATTTTATTCCAATTTCATGATAGCTCTAAATTACATGTATCATGATATACCATGTAGTATTATAAATTCATTATTGTGTTTATGATATTCCATTATGGTTATTAGGGATCCGTGCATAATTCCAACCTCGAATTCCATGGGTTCTAGAATTTCAAGTAATGAACCATTACTATTAGATTTCATGAACTTATATATGTATGTTTCATGAATTTACACAAGTTATATGTTATATTAGTTAACATGATAAATTATGATTTCAAACCATGCTTTATAAGTTTCTTTCATGAAACCATAGGCTTACAAGCCACTATTTTTAAATACATGTTTTGGGAGTTGCATAGTTCACCGAGAAGGCTCAGATAGCTTGAAACTACGTATGTCATCATAGGATAAGGGTCGCTCCGCCACAGGATGATACCTTTAGATTGCAAATTGGATCCTTTCATGTCATATTATGTCTCATACCCCGACAAGGTATGGGATTGGTCTGTTGGTCAGGCCAGGTATTTATCGGGCTCTAGTTCGAGGTATTCTAATTTGAGAAAAGAAATATGACCTAAGGGAATTTATAGGATACCTGATACAATATTTAATCCCAGTGGAATCGACCCCTCTGGAGCAGATCCTCTGCCGCAAACAAAACCCTCACTGAGGCAGTGTCACTTGATACCTCATATCAGCACTACGACAAACATGACTCCGCAGAGGCAGACTAGCTCCCGCAGGCAGACCATCTGCCAAGGTGGAATTCCACACTTCCCAAACCCTCACTTTGGCGAGCTAATCTCCTACTGAGGGGGAGATGCCAAAGCGAGAACTGGTGCCACCGAGGTGGACACTAGACACTAGATCATGGAAAACATCTTAAACTCCCATCAAACACCTAAAACACTCCCGAAACCTCCGAAACACAAACCAGACATGCTCTTCTGAGGTAAACAGTGTTATAAACTTGCTCGTACCCTCGAATTTCCCATTTAATGAGCTAACGAATACATTTTTAAAGAATCATCCGAGAAGACCAAATATACAAACTTTACAAATACCATAAAATACATTTAATTGTCTCAAAAAATAAACCAATGACTCGACTAAGTCATAAATGATCCTCCAAAACTACCGAAAGTGACGGAACCCAGAAACGAACTCATATAGTCAAAAGTCAACTCTCAGTCAAACTACCCAAAGTTTTTAGTTTTGGATTTTTCATCTGAAACTCATATAAATGGACCTCAAGATCTGTGCTGCCCATCCCTGTGCATCACAAACCCTACATAGAGTCTACAAAAGGGTCAAATAAGCAAATCAAGATCTTTAGCTAAAAATTACCGAACGGGTCATTATAAGATCGGACGTCGTCAAAGCTTTGATGCTACTCTGCGACTGTCAGCAAGGTTGTTATGGAGAGATGACTAACATTGGCAGAGATTTGACACTACTCCACATCAGTTGGCACGATTGTTGTATGATTGATAGAGGAAGGGTTAACTTGTGTTAAACCCTTGAGTTTAAAAAATGGAGGCCGACACACCACAGTTCCATGGCCTTAAAATGCTAGGGAGAAGAAGAAAAGCTTATATCCAAAATTTTGGGACCAAAGCCATGTGATTGTTGGGGTAAGGGTGATATTGACGTTGTTGGGTTTTGGATTTGAAGGGGTTGACACTCTTAGAATCTTTTCTGGAGAGCGTCTTTGAACTGATTGCCCCAATTTTGATTTCGGAGAAATTATTTCAAAACAATGGGGAAGTTTGAACCCTTATGTATGATTGCCTACGTATCTTGCCAGGATAAGAATCAGGTTAGACGTAATTGGTAGTTGTCCCAAAAGGAATAAGATTATAAAAGAGAGTTCGGAAAAAAAATATTTGTCTCAGAGATTGGAAGAATGTACAATGTTGTATTGTATTGAAAAAGAATTGTAGAGTCAAAATGGTGGTCGTCAAGACCGAAAATGGGTGTGAAAAAATAATGTGATTGCGAGGGGTGATCGTAAAGACCAAAAAAGAATGAATGTGAGCGTTTGAAAAGGTTTTAGGCTCAACACAAGTCAATCAAAATCATCTGATAAAATTGGACGAGATGGAAGATGGGATGTCTAATGTATATGCACAGCTAAAGAATGTCTAATAAATACAACATGTCTAACTAATAAAGAATATATAGCACGTAAGGAACATGTAGCAAACAAAGAATGTGTGATAAATGAAGAATGAAATCAATCCAGCTAGAGCGGTGATCAAAATTATATGTACAGTGACCTAAGGATTCTAAGAGCAGATTCACCTAGGTTGTTAAAGAATATTAGGATAATTGTTAGACGACAAGTAGTAAAACTAGCGTGCCAATCTCTGAAACTAAGAATTCAAAAAAGGGTTGGAGGAGTGTAAGACAATACCTCACATAAATCACAGTATGTGTATGTGTACGGCCAAAGACTCAATTGAAAGTGCGATGACATTATACGAAAAGCAGTAACATGTAGTTTCTTTCAAAAAATAAGGAACACAAATTTGGCTTTGGCTTGCGTCCTGTCATATATAATAGAATTGCAACTCATGATATATATAACAAGTAATAATAATAATAATAACAGATAAATAATCAAATATCCCTCAAGTACTCAATTAAACTAAGTCTGCTAAGGTCAAAACCTAGGTAATTCCCGACAAAGTGGCCATTCTATTATGCCCTATTTTGAACGGGTCCAAGATAGTTTGTAACTTCCCGGCTCTTCTACCTAATTTTAAAAGGGTTAGAGTTGCCACCTAATTTCTAAGGAAAATCAGGAAACCTATATGCATTTTTGTATCTACTCTGTTTATAATCCACGAAACCTATAACATCTAGATAAGGGTTTTATTTACCCCGAGGGGGAGGTTTTAAGCACCCCCAAAGCCTATATGAAGATAGTTCTTAAACTTAGTTTAACTAAATACTAGAGGGAATTATCTATCTATTTATCATTATTTTTACATGTTTTAAAAATGTCTTGCTTTCATGAAAGCTATAATATATGATGATATGCTAAGTATATATATATATATATGGTTAGAGAAACTGTACGTATGTCAACTATCAAGTATATATAAAGAATGTAGCAAAAGGAATGTATAAAGAAGTGTGAAGAAAACATACCTCGTTAGTGTAAAATTATATTTGTTAGTAAAAAGAGTGTATATAAACAGAGATTCGATGAACGTCTTCGAGTTCCTTCAGAGTGTCGTCTTTGGAATGTATCTCCGGATACCTATAAAAACACTTAGTAAAAGTGTTAGTAAGAGAGTAAATAACTATCAAATGACGTCAAGAATTAATAAATAAATAAATAATAAAAAACCGTCTTTTGTACAGTGAAGGCCTTGAAAATCAGACAGAGATTCCTTCATCGGCCAAAAATATATCAAAGACATATATCAAATCACTTTTTCAAAGACTTTATGTCAAATCACTTTTTAAAAATCTTTATGTCACCTTCCTTACTTTGTAATAAATTGTAAGATGAAAGAAAATGTATTATTTAAAATAATTTGAAAATGTAAAAAAATAAGGAAGGTGACATAAAAAAATTTAAAAAGTGATTTGACATAAAGTCTTTGAAAAAGTGATTTGATATATGTCTTTGAAAAAGTGATTTGATAAAAGAGAGATAAACTTATTTTAACCTCAGAATTGGTATAGCATACACCGTGTAAGAATATATATATATATATATATATATATATATATATATATATATATAGAGTGTATGTAGAAATATAAGAATATAAAAAATAAAAATATATATAAATGTACAAATGATATACGGACAATGTAAAGAAAATATAAAGACCAGACTGTGTAAAAGATAAAAAGAGCATGTAATGTGATGGTATTGAAAAAAAGGTAAAAGAAAATGCTTACAAGTGTAAGAAAAATATATACGGGAGTAAAGAAGATGTTTGAAAATTTAAAGGAAATGTAGAGACAGGGTATGAATAAATATAAATAAAATACATGAACAAATATAAAGATAATACATGAATAATTATAGAGACAAACGCGTGGCTAAATGTAAAGACAAATGCATGAGTTAATGTAAAGAAAAATGCAAAAATAAAATGTAAGGACAATGTATGAATAAATATAAAGACAAATGCATGAATAAATGTAAAGTTAAATGCATGAATAAATAAATAAATAATGTATGTAATTTAATATAAAAATATAAAGACAATGCTATGATAAATGTAAAGACAGTGTATATAAAAATATAAAGACAATGTATGAAAAGAGAAGTGAAAACAAAATATAAAGAGAGGAGGAAGATGCTAGTCTTGCTAGTCTTTCTATGAAAAGAAAATATAAAGAGTGTAGAGACAAGAAAATTATATGTGAGGTAGTGTGAACTGTGAAGTGGTGAGTAAGATTAGAGATTTCATCCCCTATTTATAATAGGAAGAAGGCCCCTCTATGCAATTATAAATTGTGAGAACCCCTTTGCTTAATGGCAAAGTATTGTAAAGTAAGTTGCAAGAAAACTTCTCTAATGGCTATACACTGAAATATGTTTTGCAAGATGATTCTCCCCCTTTTTATTTAATAGCTAAGCATGTATGTAATGTTTGTGTATGTAAAGTATGTGAAAAATATATAAAGAGCATATGTATGTATGTACTTGTGTATGTAAAAAATTATAAACAATGTTCACTATAAAAATATAAATAAATTGTGTAATAAAAATGTATCAAACAAATATACGGGAGTATGAAAAATGTATAGGTAGTATGATTGTGTTAAGAAACGAGGGACAAAGACCTATTTATACACTAAATTAAACTCCTTATGTTCCAAAATTATGTGATAAGTCTTAGTTTGCATTTAAAATAATTCCTCCGGCTCTCATGCATTAATATATTGTGCTAATAAATGCAACTAAAATAAAATATATTTAATGTATTGTTATGAAAAAATGATTTAAATTAAAAATGATTAATTGGAAAAGTATTGTAGTAATATTTTGTTTATGTGCTGACAAAATAATTATTATTGAAATTATTTAAAATGACATAAATTGATAAAAATCCTAACATTTACAAAAAAGGATAATTATAAATAAATTGTGTTAAAGTTAAAAATGAATAAAAGGAGTGTTTTATGCTATTTAATGACTAGAAAGCCTGAAGACGATAATTTTTAATTACAGAGAGCTAAAATTGGGTGTCAACAACTAGTGTGAACTTTAATTGGGGAAGAAGGGTGTAAGCTTCCACGGGAGATTAAGAGAGCTAAACTTCTGTTTTGTGGTTGAAATATGAATTAGATGATTATGATTTTATGAATAAGTGTTGATTAATATTAGGTAATCATGTTGTATTAACTAATTTGGGATTTAAAACTTTTTCTAGAATCTAGGGGGAAAATCTAGAATTTTTAAAGAGGTATAATTGTGATCAAATCAGAGAATTTGAGCTTAGTCAGTTCTTACATTCGGGAATCAGTTGTGAAAGAAATTTCGGTTATGAAGGAATGGAGACTTAAGTCGTTGAGCTAAGTTAACACCAGCTTGAATGATACAGTGAACAAGTGGTACCGTCAGTATATTTCATGCTATGATGGATATTCCTTGATTACTCCTCGGCTTTCATATTTTCCTTTTTCCGTTCTAGGACGAACGTTTGTTTAATTGGTATCTGATGTAACGGTCCATTTGGTATTTATGGCACTTGACCCTTCCCCGAGCCCTATTAGTACGCTTTAACATGCAGGGATAAGTGGTACAATTCCCAAGGTGATCGGGCAAGATTTTCACTACTTTTGTGAAATAGAGCCTTAAAGTGAAAAATATTTGACCAATAGTTGATTTTTGAGTAAACAGACTTTTTGCTAAAATCTGTCAATTCTGAGAGGTCCAGATGGTTGATTCTGACTTGGTGGGATGTTCAGTTCTGTTCCCGAGGCACTCGGGAGAATTTTTGGTTATTGGTTGGAAAGTTGATCTTTGGACTTTGGGTGTTGACCCGATCAAATAGATATCCGTTGGAAATTCTGAGACCACAAGTAAGTCTGTAGCGCATTTTTATGTGTGAATGCATGTCTGGTTTGTGTATGGGAGGTCTCGGGTGATTGTCAGATTTTGGGGTTGAGTTTAAGAAAAATCAGCAGTTTTTTTGTGTCCGTCGTAGCGGCACAAGAGGCACTGTAGATAACCCGCCACAGCGTGGCCTAATCCGATGTGGCGAGTTGTAGGGGGTTGTGACTGAGTCGTTGCAGTGGATGGGAATTCGTTATGGTAGACTCGTTGTAGTAAGCAGTGGGTCACTGGCGCGGAACCGCTACAGCGGACCAGTGACCGCTTCAGCGGATATCGGGGACCAGATTCTATTTAATTCCCTAGTTAAAATCCTCCATTTCCTATCACTTCATTTATCATTTCTAAGCATCTTCAAGTTGAATTGAAGGAGTTCTTGACTGATTTTTCTTGTGGGTAAGTTCCCTAACCTATAATTCATTCCTTTACCTTTCCTAAACTTGAATTCATGCCAGAAATCCTATAGAACTTAAGAAGGAAAATAGGTTTTGATGTCTACTTCACTATTTCAGTTTTAGATTTTCTAAATGAGAATTGTTGGTGTATTTGACTAACCTAAGTATGAATTTGATGGTTTAGTAACTAATAGGCTTGAATCTTCTATTTAGGTTGATGAATTGAAAACTTGAAAATTAAGGTTTATACCAAATTGGGGGTTTTGACTTGAATAATGGAATTGGCCTATTTTTTATTTAATTTAGCAATTGTATAGTAAAATTAGACTTCTAGAATGTTGGATTACCAATTTCACTTTTGAATTACCCATTTTTACCTTGTGGGCCCATTTTTCCCTTTTCCATAGTTGGTTTTGATTCAAAGGATAGGATAGCAATATAGGTATTGTTCTTTCGTAAGAATTTATTTATGGATAGACTTCGAGTACTTGGAAGCTCGCCGAAAAGGCAAGGCGAATGTGTGATTGTTCGTGGCTCCCGCTCAGCTACCAGGTAGGTTACGACTTACTTTATGGTTAGATTTTGGTTAGCGAAGCATATGTAGAGTTAGTGATTGTTGGAGAAAGCATGTTACGCCTTCGGGTATGAAGTTGGGATGAAATACTTTGGTTGGTATTGCTGCTTGATTGTGGTTTTTGACTTATTTGATGTAGTGGCTCGTCGCCACATGTATTATACTAGATTTGGTTGTGTATAGAGAAAGGATTTACTCATTCTTGACATGATGTTATGTGTCCATGCTTGGCACGATTGGCTTGATATATTCCCATTGGCGTTGATATATTCTCATTCGCATTAATATCATGCATACATTCATAATCATACATTTGGATTGGGTTGCGCGCCGCAACATATATATGCATGTTCCACAACATATACATATATTGGACTGAGTTGTATGTTTCGCAACATATACATATATTGAATTGAGTTGCACACTGCAATATAGATATATATATTGGACTGGGTTGGACATTCCGTAACATATACGTATATTAGACTGGGTTGCACGTTCCGCAATATCTACATATATTGGATCGGGTTACGCGCCGCAACACACACACACACACACACATATATATATATATATATATATATATATATATATATATATATATATATATATATATATATATATATATACACACACACACACACACACACATTGGATCGGACTGTACATTCCACAACATATATTGGATCGATTGTATGCCACTACATGTACATGGACTTCGCGGGTCCCCCATAGGTCATGACTCGGAGCGTGAGTGTATCATTGCATTGCATATGCATTCATATTCACATATTCATAATTATTGGATTCAGACTTGATATTTGTAGTTGTGATGCTATTCTTGAACTGTGTAGTGTTTATATCTGATTATGAGCAGCCTATCTTTCAGTCTCTTACTTTATATATGTTATCTAACTGTTGTCGGACTATGATACTTACCGATACATAGTGTCTGTACTGATACTACCTTGCTGCATTCTTTTATGACTGTAGAGTACGTGACAGGGTCCACTTCCTTTCCCCGTGAATGATTCTCAAGGCTTTGCTGACGGGTATCTAGGGTGAGCACATGGACGAATCCGCAGCCCGGATGTCCTTCTTTATCTACTCGTCTTATTTTGGTATTCTAAGACAATATTCTACTTTTCAGACATTGTATTTATATTGATACTCGTAATTATATAGTAGAGGCTTTTGTACGGCCTTAGAGAAGATTCCTTGGGATTGTTGTATTACTTACGCACTATTTCCTTTTCTATCCTAGACTTATTATGTATATTTTATGGTTGGGTTCTACTTTATTTTTTATTGAGATGTGATTAAGGGATGGGTTCGCCTACCAGGTGGGAAAGGGGTAGGTACCCGCACATTCCTCGATTTGGAACGTGACATAAATCATGCAATTGAAGGTTTAATTGGGATTAGTTTTCCAATTAACTTAAGGATATGACTACTTAGTATGTGTTTATGCTTTTTGGGTAATAAAGTTTGGATTTTGGCATAGGTGTCTTTAGGTATGATTAAAGACTAAGTCGTTGTATTGTGTGTTAGGTTTATATTAATGTATAGTCTGTGTGTGTTAGACTACGATTACTACGAGGCACTCCAAAAGGGCAAGGCGTGAGTGGAGGGTTGACCGTTCGTGGCCCCTGCTAGGATTTGGGGTAGGCTACATTTTTTTCTTATTAGACTCCGATAGAAGTACGTATTAGTTATAAATGTTAAGGGGTATTGGGCATGTTTGGGAGTCTCACCCAAACGGTTGTGATGAACGTTTCGGTGGGTACCGGTGTTGAACTGTGATAATGGGTGATTTGGGGAATCAGCCTTAAGCTAATTCCGACTGTTGTTGGTTGGGCTTGTTGCCATTATGTGGGCTCGTCCCTATATTTGTCATTGTTGTGTTTATTCATCACATTGCTTTTGATATGGTTATCCTGATTTTACTTGGATTATGTGATGTTGATTTCCTGAAAGCATGTGATATTCATCTCTTATACTTGGTTGCATCTCATAGATCATGATTTCTTGCCTTATATTCTCACTTGCATTCATACACTCATGATTCTAATGATATTGATATGAGAATGGTATGAAAATATTATGGGTCCAAGAGACCGGGAAGGTAAGAATACTTATGAGATTTTGACAACATTGATTTATAATGATAATACAACCACAAAGCTGGGATCCGATAGGATATGTATGATAGAGCCAAGAATCGGGTTAGGACAGTGAGAGGTGACTCTTAACACTTTCCATTTATGATGGGGTTGCACCAGGAGTCAGCCCTTAGTCTGTTCCTATTTTCCTTAGTGATAGACAAATTAACACGACATATCTAACGGGACTTACCGTGGTGTATGTTATTCGCAGATGATATAATTTTGATCGACGAGACACGCGGTGGAGTTAATGATAGGCTAGAAGTTTGGAGAAAGGCCTTAGAGTCTAAAGGTTTTAGGTTAAGCATGACTAAAACGAAGTACCTAGAGTGTAAGTTCAATGGCGTTGCACATGAGACAGAGGTTGTAGTAAAGATAGAGGAGCAAGTCGTACCTAAGAAAGGAGGCTTCAAGTATCTTGGGTCTGTAATCCAAGGAGACGGGGAGATTGATCATGATGTCACACATCGCATTGGAGTGAGATGGGTGAAATGTAGTATAAAATCTGGGTACTATGCGATAAGAATGTTTCGCCAAAGCTTAAAGAAAAGTTCTACAAAGTGGTGGTTAGACCAGCATTGTTGTATGGTGCAGAGTGTTGGCCAGTCAAGAATTCCCACGTTCAGAAGATGAAGGTAGCGAATATGAGGATGCTCAGATAGATATGTGGGCATATGAAGAGGGATATGATTATGAGCGAAGTTTTATGGGAAAATGTGGGAGTGGCTTTAGTGATGGACAAGATAAGGGAAGCAAGGCTGAGGTGGTTCGAGCATGTGAAGATGAGGGGAGAGGATGCGCCAGTTAGGAGGTGCGAGAGATTAGCTGTAGCTGGAGTTATGACAGGTAGTGGTAGGCCGGAGAAAAACTGCGGGGAGGTGATTAGATAATACATGACACAAATTCAGTTGACTAAGGACATGACCTTAGATAGAAAGTTATGGAGGTCTAGGATTAGAGTAAAGGCTAGTAGTAGGTAGGTAAGTGTGGGGAGGGAGGGGACGAGTTGTCCTTCTCCCCTCTTTTCCTTTTAGTAGTAGTTGTCAGATATCACATTGTTTTATTTCCTTGATGGTTATTACTGTATGTTTCCACATTTATTTTGTATCTTATTATTTGCTCTCTCCTTTCATATATTTCGATGGCAGGTACCTTTCTTCTGAGCTGAAGGTTTATCGGAAACATCATATCTACCTCATAAAGGTAAAGGTAAGGTCTACGTATATTCTACCCTCCCCAAACCCCACCTTATGGGACCATACTGGGTTTGTTGTTATTGATGATGATGATATGCGGGGGAATGGGTTGCACGCCTGCAACAATTATTTCAGCCAAGAATTGGGCTCTTTTGAGAAATTCCAGAGGAATATATGGACTTCCCAGGTCTCTCATGGGTGTGCAGTTCATAGAATTTGAACGCTTGTATACTGGGAGATGAAAGGTACCTGGCATATGCATTGCATTCATACATTCATTCATAATGTGATTACTTGTTGGGAATGTGATATGGATTGATTATTAGAACTTGGGTGATACCTTGATTAAATGGATTTTTGGATGATCGGATTGATAATATTGGACCGAATTTGTTGCCATGATTGGCTTGTTCTTTGTGTAATGGATTGTACGATTACACCTTTATGAGTCTGAGTACTCGTTGTCGAACTATGTTGTGGTCAATAGATTTTATTAACAGAACTATCATGTTGAATATAAAGAACTGGGTATGTCTTGTATTTTTTGAAAATGGATAACATTATTTGATAGAGAGTCTACTAAGGAATTGATCGGGATGTTGTTGTGGTAGTTAAATGACTTGTATGATATGCACGTATAGATTCCCTCCTTAAGTAAGGATAAACGGCATAGACTTCTACTTAGAGTGTAATGAGGACAAAAATAAATGAATATATGTTCCGCACTTACTTGTATAGAACCATAATCAAGCCTAGGAGTTAGGGAAAATACGAAGCTAATGTGGTTATGATTAGACTAATTGTGATACCCCGTGAAGAGGATTGTGATAGGGTGTTGTGTACTAAGGTTAACCTGTCTTATTTGGTTGTTTGATAACTTGAGTTATGGTCATTAAACTCTTCTGTAATTGTGGTGACTTATATGGTTATGAAACCTTATATGAACAAGTGAATTGTTGATTCATTGAACTACCATGTGGACAATATGACTTTTTTGGGATATTGAACTGCTTAGTATAGGATTATTTTGTGTCAACTTGATATTACTTTCCGGCATGCCTCAAATGCTCCTATCTCTTCCCGTGTATTTTATTTTGATTCCAAGAGACATGTTCATACATTTGTACTTGTTGATTAGACATTTGGCTTATGTTCTCATTATTCAGACTTGTATTCGGTTAGAGCTCTTGTATTGTTGACTAGATTCTTGGGGTTGTACTTATGATTCTCAGACTTATCCTTCCATATTTTATATTATGATCAGACAACTTATTTAAGTATGTTGTTAATTCCACATTTCTTTCTTATATCATGTTAATGATTTGGGAGTGGTTCGCCTACCGGTGGCAAAGGTGTAGCTGCCACAACGATTTCTAAAAGGGGTCATAACAAAAAATTCCTTTAAAAAAGACTAGCAAGAGAGGTGACGAGAGAGGTAGTGTATTAGTAGGAAAATAGAAATAAGAACAAAGATATATAGTAAAAGTTGAAAAATCAATGGGCATACACAGTACAAAAATTGTGTGTAGCGCGCAAAAAGCGTGTTTCAAGAGAATCATTATGCATGAGATACAAGCTTTCATAAAATATTTTCCTTTAATGTAGATACAAGCAGATACTTCTGTACACATCATATGTATTGCTTGTTAGTGTTAGGTTTTAATGATGACATAATCTTTGCGCAAGTCTCACAAGGCAAAGACAGGCCCAGCAGACTTACAAGGCCCAACGGAAGATTCTATCCCAGCTGACTAAGCGAAGCCCAAAGCAAGTGTACGTTCAAGCAAAATAAATAAGTAACATCTTATATAAGGAGACAAATAAATCAAGAATGAAAAAGATCAAATCAAGTACGTACAAGATCCCAGCGCATCAAGCAAGCATATCTAGTTTACTTAAGCGAGGAAACTAGAACCGAGCCGTAAAGGAAACAACTACAAACAAGCATCTTGAAGATTCAGTTTCAAAATTCACATGGAAGGAAGATCAGTCTGTTGAAAAGCTCTAACCTTAGTCTTTAAAATTAGGATTCACTATTCCTATTTCCAAGGATCAAATCTCTTGGGTTGCCATCTCTGCCAAAGCCAAAAGATCCACTCTACAACTATAAAGAACGAATCCAAAGGACGAAAGAACTCATATTTTCGTCTCAACTTCTCAAACTCTCTACTTTACTTTTAGCAAGCATTGTAATTCTGAGTGATTTATAGTGTATAAAAAGTGAGAAAAGATATAGTATAGTTAGTGAGGCATTGTATCAAAAGATTATGAGTGTTGGAGTGTAGATGTAGGAGCTCCATTCAAACTATCATTGTACCAAATCAAACTTCAAAAGAGATGCAGAGAGCACCCTTGCAACCCAAAGGGACTTAATTAAGATTCACATTGAATTTGAACTAGTATAAAAAAATCTGGTGTCAATTACTTTCAGAATTTAAATTCTGCACTATATCATTAGCAGTCAACTAGCACATTGAGATAGTCGACTAAGAAACGAAAAATTACAATTCACCCTCGTCTTGCACTTTCAATTGGTATTAGAGCTTGGTATCACATTGTATTTGCTTAATAGCAAGTAAGAAAAAGATTATATCAACTCACGTTATGGTTGGAGCTTTATTTTAAGAGGGTACTTTCTAGACCAGAGCACCCTACTTTAATATGAAGCATTTCTCTCATTCGAAAGTTAGAATGGAAACTTACATCAAGTCATATGATGTTAAAATCTAGATGGTCATCAAGTTGGGAGACATTCATATTCCCAAAACAAAGACTGATGACAACAAGAAGGAAAAAGCCATATCAACTGATGAATTGGCCTCTCTGACTGACTATACTGATGCACAAATAGAGGTGATACAAATAAACTCAAAAGCAAGGAACCTGATATACAATGCTATTAGTGGAGAAAAATACAAAAAGATCTCTACTTGTGAAACTGCTAAATAAATGTGGGATAAACTTGAAGTTACCTATGAAGGTACTCACAAAGTAAAGAAAACTATTATTACTCTCCTTCTCTATGAATACGAAACCTTTAAGATGAAAGATGGAAAAACAGTAGAGGACATGTTTGTTAGATTCAATAAGATTCTAGGAGAACTCAAAGCTTCAGAAAAAGTCTTTTTATTTATGGATAACATAAGGAAGATTCTAAGATGTCTTCCTCCACAGAGCATGTAAAAGTTGTTGCTCTTGAAAGAATAAATCTCAAGAAACTTACCTACGATGAAGTAAGAGGAGACTTAATAGCCTTTGAAAAGATTTATCTAAATAAGCCTGGATAGGATGAAAGCAAGAAGAAAGTTGTGGAATTCAAATCCCAAGTTAAGGAATTTGATGATGATATCAGGATAGAAGAAGTCACTTTGATATCTAGATCTTTGGTTGAATCCATGAGAAGATCTAGGAAAAACATGAGAAAATCTTCAAATTTCAGAAAAGATGAATTTTCAAAGTGATCAACTAAGAAATGATGGAAAGTCTTATGAATGTGGAAAGTATGGTCACATAGCCTCTAAATGTCTGGAATAAAAAATAAAGTCATTTAGAGGACAGAAAAAATAAAGAGCATTCAGCAATTAGAGTGAAGATGAAATCTCAGAAGATGAGAATGAAGAAACTGACAATATTTGCTTCATGGGCAATTAGTGAAACTAGCGAGGTAAGACCCTATCCTTGTTATAAATGTCATGAAACTCAAGAATTGATTGACTATACTCTTGAAGACCTAAATAAAGTTTTTGATGAATACAGAAAATTAATAAAAGAAAAGAAAGACTGGAAAATTAACCTAGAAGTCTATGAGATTAAAAGGGATCTTCTTCAAGAAGAAGTGAATGATTTGCATATACAACTAAATAATCTATGAAAATCTATCAGTCATAGTTCTATTAGGTCAAACCAATCGACTTATCATAATAAGCCACTGGAAAAAAAGCCTATGAGTGACAAGTCTGCTTCTAGCTACTCAACTGACTAGTCTATTGCCTATTCTAAGACAGACCAGTCGACTGAATGGACTAAGTCAACTGGTAGGAAGTCTATTAATTAAAATTATCCTGGAAAGTAGACTAATCAGCATGTCACCCAAGAATACTTTTCTCAATCCTATTTTTGTTGTGGAAAAATTGGACATAAATTTTACAATTGCATATTTTGTTACAAAACTACTCCTGGCTGGACATGGAAACCAAAAGATAATAATAAATGTGTTAGAACTAACCCTCAAGGATCCAAGAAAACTTGGATACCTAAAAGAAAGTAATCACTTTATTTTGCAGGAACACCATAAAGAAAAATCAAAAGGTAAATGGTATTTAGATAGTGCGTGTTCGAATCACATGACTCATGACAAAATCTTATTAAAAACAATTGTGAATTTTGATGGGGGACTGGTAACCTTTGGAGATAACACCATCGAAACTATAATTGGTATGTGAACCATGGCCTTTAATAACTCTTATGATGTCACTAACGTTTACTTGGTGAAAGAGTCTCAGATATAACCTGCTTAGCATAAGTCAACTATGTGATTCCGATCTAGAAGTTAGATTCAGAAAAACAAGATGCATCATTGAAGACCTCTCTGGAAAATCTGTGCTTCCTAGAAGAAGAAATAAAAATGTGTACATACTTGACTCAGTAAAAAGTCCTGTGGGACACATTTTCTTAGCATCAATAGGAGAAGACCCATGAATTTGGCACAAAAAGCTTGGTCATGCAAGTATGCGCCTGATAGAAAAACTTGTCAAGCATAAACTGATAGTAGGACTTCCCAAGATAAACTATTCAAAGGATCATGTGTGTGATGCCTGCCAGAAAGGTAAGCAAACAAGAAACTCTTTTAATTCTAAAGATATTATGTCTACCTCTAAAACCTTGCAGTTGCTCCACATGGACCTAGTTGGTCCAACTAGAACTGCTAGTATTAGAGGGAAGAGGTACGCTTTAGTTATAATAGATGACTACTCTCGTTTTACATGAGTTATATTTCTTGCTCATAAATATGATACTTTAAAGAACTTTAAGTTTTTCTGTGAGAGTATAGCGTGAAAAGGGATACTACATCACCTTTATTAGAAGTGATCATGGAGGAGAATTTGAAAACAAGGCGTTTAAAGAGTTTTGTAATGAACATGGATATACTCACAACTTTTATTCACCATGCTCTCCCCATCAAAATGGTGTTGTTGAGCGGAAAAATAGAACATACAAGATATTATAAGAACAATGATGCTGGAAAATAATCTTCCACACCACTTCTGGGCTGAAGTTGTAAGCACATCATGTCATGTTTTAAATAGATATTTGATTAGGCAAATCCTGAAGAAAACTACATATGAGATATGGACAGGAAAGAAGTCTAACATTAGTTACTTTCATCATTTTGGATGTAAGTGCTTCGTTCATAACAATGGAATGATAACTTTGGTGAGTTTGATCCATGCAGTGATGAAGGTAATTTTCTTGGCTATGCAACTACTAGTAAATCCTTTAGAATATTTAATAAGTGTACTCTAACTATTGAAGAATATATTCATGTTATTGTTTTATGATACTAATGGCTTGGCCGATAAAGGTAAACCTACAGATGAAGAAGATAGTCAACTACCAACTACATCAATCACTTCAATTGTTGAGCCAAACAATGATAAAGAGTCAACTGTTGAAACTGACCAGTCAACTAACCTAATTATTGGAACTGTTTCAAATGAATGGAGAAGCGAGCCTAATTATCCAAATAAGTTTGTTATAGGAGACATAAATGAAAAAATGAAGACTAGATCCTCAGTAAAAAAAATAATGTAAATTTAGCTCTTATCTCACAACTAGAGCCAAAGCAAGTTGATGAAGCCTTGAAATATGATCATTGGATTAAATCTATGAAGGAATAACTAGACCAATTTGAGAAATATAATGTATGGAATCTAGTCCCTAGACCTAAAAATGCTTCAATTGTTGGAACCAAATGGGTGTTTCAAAACAAGCTCAATGAAGCTGGAGATGTAGTAAGAAACAAAGCTCAACTTGATGCTTAAGGATACTCACATCAAGAAGGAGTCGACTATGACGAAATATTTGCTCCATTTTCCCGATTAGAATCAATTCAAATGTTACTTGCTTATGCTGCATTTAATGATTTTAAACTTTTTTAAATGGATGTCAAAAATGCCTTTTTAAATGGTTTCATTAATGAAGCAGTTTATGTTAAATAACCTTCTGGCTTTGAAAGCTCTAAATTCCTTTATCATGTGTTAAAACTGACTAAATCTCTATATGGCCTTAAGCAAGCCCCAAAACTTGGTATGATAGGCTAAGTGCTTTTCAGTTTGAACATGACTTTTCTAGAGGAAATATTGATTCTACTTTATTTATTAAAAAAACCTCCTCTGAAAACCTTATTATTCAAATTTATGTTGATGATATTATTTTTGGAAGTACTAATCCCTCTATGTGTAAGGAATTTTCCAATCTAATGCAAAGTGAATTTGAGATGAACATGATGGGAGAATTGACATTCTTTTTGGGACTACAAATTCATCAATCAGAGAAGGGAATATTCATTTGTCAAAGTAAATACAACAAAGAGCTCATCCAAAAATTTGGCATGAGTGAAGCAAAGATAATGGGAACCCTCATGAGTCCTACTTGCTTAATACATAAGGATGATGAAGGTAAACCATTTGATGAAACTAAGTACAGATGAATGATTGGATCACTGCTCTATCTCACTTCCAGTCGAGCATACATCATATTTAGTGTTTGCAAATGTATCAGGTATCAGTCAGCTCCTTAGAAATCTCATCTTAGTGCTGTCAAATGAATTATTAGATATCTGATTGGAATAATATATCACGGTTTATGGTATCCAAGGACTAACTCCTTCAAATTAGAAGAATTTTCTAATGATGATTTTGCAGGTGATAACGATGATCATAAAAGTACAAGTGGCACTTGTCAACTACTTGGAAAATCTCTGATCTCATGGAATAGTAAAAAGCAAAGGAGTATGTCACTCTCTACTACTGAAGCAGAATGCATTGACATTGGCAATGTTGTGCTCAACTTCTCTGGATGATTCATCAATTAAGTGATTATGATTTACTATTTAAACCTGTTAAAATTTTGTGTGATAACTCTAGTGCTATTTGCTTAACTAAAAATCATGTTCATCACTCGAGGGCAAAGCACATAGATATTAAGCATCATTTTATTAGAGATCATGTTCTTAGGGAAGCTATTGAATTAGAATTTGTGTGCACTGATAAGTAACTTGCTAATATTTTCACAAAACCCCTCTTAGAAGAAAGATTTTGTATGCTTAGAGAATCTTTAGGAATTATTGCAAATCCCCAATGATGATTTCTTTTCCTTAATTGAACCGTGCTAAAATATTCTATATTAATTATTATATCTAAATTTTATAGCTTGCCTTATATTTATCTTTTGACAACTCTTAAAGTGTCATAATTGCTTCTTGTCAGTTCAAGTCACTTCAATGAACCACTCTGTCGGTGGTTCCCTTCCCCAAAACCCCTTCTCATTCTTGATGCCTCGATTTCCTCTTACACTCATTCTCTTTAACTAGCCCACTCACTTTTCCCTTCTCCTCACAACCTTTATCCTTCTTTCATATGCCTCATTCACCATGGCCAAAACCCAAAAATCCTCAAATCCCTCCACCAGAAGTAGCTCATGTTTCAAAAATAAGGGAAAACCCACTTCAACCGTAAATTAGACTATGACCACTCTGCTCACTATTCATCCTTTGACGCCACCAATTTAATACCTCTAAAACCCTTGGCAAAAGACCCATTGATCCAGATACTTGCTCCGAGTCTGTAAAAAAAAACAAGCCCGATAGTGAAAATCTTCTTTATCTCTGCGAAAATTCTGGGACATTCCTAACAGGGATTTCTTTCTCACCCTCAAGGATAAGTCCATTGTCATCGGTCGCATCGTTGATCTAGATCTCATACAGTCGCAATTTTGCAAGGTAAATTACATTTTTCTCTTATCAAGTTTGGAAAAGCTTTTTTTTCAAAACCTTACCTGTATTTATGAAACACCCATGCACATATTTTATGATAATCTCCGTACTCCCAAACTCAATGAACTCGAAACTCTTGTACTTGGTACTCGCATAGTGTTAGATTGTGATGTCCTCGATTCTATTCTTGGTTGTTCCTGCTCTTGTTTTTATGACCTCCCTAAAACTACTTGATATGATTCTCTCGATGTCTCTTTTGACCAAGCCAAAAAGGTCTTGTCTAACTCTTCTACTGCCCATATTCAATTGGGCCCCTTTGATGTCACCTTTGAAGCTTGTGTTCTTTGGCAACTGGCCCATAATCATCTTGGCTACTATCATGCTCCGGCAAATTACTACGAAGTTTCAAGAAACATGGGAGATGATCACAATTCTGATTTTATTGCTCTTAACACATATTATAGTGAGGATGAATACTTGTGGGCAGCGACCAATAACGTTAATGGGTATTATTATGGTGAAAACATTGATGGTGTCTTTGTCACAGATGTTGCTGCTCTTTTTCCTACAAATATGCAAAGTTCATGTTAAATATCCATAGGATATACATGATATACACGTGTATATCCTATGTATATTGGACTCGGTTGTTGTATATAATTTAGGTAATGTTTTAGTCTCCTAGTTTAGGTAATGTTGTGGTGTAATTAGTATTGTACACTTACCATAATATTTATATTACCATAATTGTATAGTTAGTGCCCAAGTAGAATAAAGGTTTAGGAGTAGAATAGGAATATGATTCTCCTATTATGGAAATATGTAAATTGTATATAGACTCTTTCAATTAATGAAAATAATCAAGGGATTATTTCTTTCATGGTATCAGAAGTCTAGGTCAAAACAACAATTTCTCTCCCTAAATTTCTTGTTATTTCGGCCAACCAAAACCGAGCAGCCCTCCTCGGTTTTTCTACACCTTTTTGCGCTCTCCAAATCTCTCTTTCAAATCCCTCTATCACCTATTGTTCTTTCGTTATGTCTACGTCAAAGAACACGTTTCACCCTGCCCTTGTTGTTTCTAACATCAAGAATCATATCCCTCTAATTCTTGAAATAGAAAATGTCAAATACACGACGTGGGCCGAGTTGTTCAAAATTCACGTTCGTTCGCATCAAGTCATCCATCACATAATCCCCGCGGCTCCTGGAGATATGGAGGTGCCTATACGCGAGGATGATCCTAAATTATGGACAACACTTGATGCCACCGTCCTTAAGTGGATTTATTATACTATCTCTACTAACCTATTGTAGACGATTATTGATCCAGACGCTACGGTGATGGCTGTGTGGGATAGGTTGCATGACATATTCCAGGATAATCAAAATTTCAGAGTTGTTACCCTTGAACAGGAATTTTCCCACGTCAACATGGAAAATTTCCCGAACGTTTCAGCATATTGCAAAAGGTTGAAAGAATTGGTGGACAACTCCGCAACGTTGTTGTGCCAGTTAGTGAAGATCGCCTTGTTTTACAGATGGTTGCTGGCCTATCTGAGGCCTATAGTGGCGTTGAAACTCTCATTCATCAAAGTAATCCTCTTTCGAGGATCTATCAGGCCCGCTTCATGCTTACCTTGGAAGAAGTCGATTTGGCTAAAAGGTGGCTACTAGTGCTAGTTCCGTGGTCATGATGACATCCTCCACTAATTCTCAAACGTTTGGTGCCAATTCGAACTACCGATCTCACGGGGGCGGCAAAAATAGCCGGAAAAATAATGGGAAAAATCACTGGGGCAAACGCGGCGATTCTGGCAGAGGTAGCAGCGGCCAAAATAGTGGCGGCGGACCCCATCCCGGTTACATTGGGCTACCGACCCACTGGTCTCATCCTTGGGCCTCTTGGCCGTGGGCTTGGAACAGTGGGCAGTGGCCCTACGGCCCAACTCCTTCACAGTTTCCAGCCACTGGCCAGTGGGCTTCCCAGCAGCCTAGGTGGCCCAATGCACACTGGGACAGTGGTTCCAGCAGTAGTCACGGGTCAGGGCAGCACACAGGGGTACTTGGGGCCCGGCCTCCGCAAGCCCACCATGCAACAGGCCCCACTCAGACCGATATTGAGACCGCAATGCATACACTTGGTTTGACTCCACCGGACCCGAATTGGTATATAGACACTGGTGCCACTATCCACATGACATCTGATTCAGGTACTCTCTCGTCTTATTCCAATTTGAACAACCCTCGTGGCATCATTGTTGGTAATGGTAATTCTATTCCAATTCGTGGTTATGGTCATAAAACTTTATCTCTCCTCATCCACCCCTTATCTTGAAAAATACCCTACATGCCCCCAAATTGATTAAAAACTTAGTTTATGTCCGTAAATTCACCACTAACAACTCCATGTCTATTAAATTTGATCCGTTTGGTTTCTGTGTGAAGGATTTCAAGACGGAGAGTCCTCTCATGAGGTGTGATAGTAGGGGCGATCTTTATCCTATCACACTATGTTCCGATCTATCGAGTCAAGCTTTGCCGTCAGCATTTGCAGCCCTTGCCCCTCCTTGTGGCATGCTCGTCTTGGTCATCCGGGGTCGTCTATTTTGGCTTTCTTAGATAAAAATAATTTTATTTCTTGTAAGGGTACGCATAGTACTCCGAATTGTCAATCTTGTTCTTTAGGAAAAAATGTTAAGTTGCCATTTGTAGAATCTACTTCTCATACGTTAATGTCATTTGATATTATTCATAGTGATCTATGGACGTCTCTTGTTCTTAGTTCTTTGGGTCATCGGTATTATGTTCTTTTTTTGGATGATTATTTCAAATTTTTATGGACTTTTCCAATAGCGAAAAAATCTCAGGGTTTTTCCATTTTCTTAAAATTTAGAGCATTCATTAGAACCCAATTCGAATGTGAAATAAAAAATATCCAATGTGACAATGGCAAAGAATATGACAATAGGGTGTTTCGGGAATTTTGTGCATATAATGGTATCAATTTTCATTTCTCTAGCCCTCATACGTCTTCGCAAAATGGGAAAGCCGAACGAAAAAATCGTGCCATTAATAACATTGTCCGCACTTTATTGATTCATGCTTCCGTACCCCCATCGTTTTGGCATCATGCTCTACAAGTGGCTACATATCTTCTTAACATTCTTCCTTCCAAAGGTTTGACATATTCGTCTATATAATAAGACTCCTTCGTATTCGCATCTTAGGATATTTGGGTGCTTATGTTATCCGTTATTTCCGTCCACCACAATAAACAAACTTCAGGCCCGTTCTATCCCTTGTGTGGTTTTGGGTTATCCGTCTAATCATCGTGGTTACAAATGTTTTGATTTATCATCTAGTAAAATCATCATTAGTCGCCATATAATTTTTGATGAATCCCAATTTCCATTTGCGGTTAGTAATCTCGTGCCTAGTTCGTATAATTTTTTGGATGATGGTATATCCCCGTATATTACTCACCATTTTTCAGACATGTCCCGCACCCCAAATCCGCCAATGGCCCATCGGTCACGGTTCTACGATCCGATTCCACCCTCATTTTCCATTACGGACTTGGGGCGAGTTACGCCCGATTTTAAATCGACGGTTATCGAGCCCAATCAGAATGCAGGCGATCTCGGTCAGGTTCTATTTCCGAGTCTAGATCGGGGTCAGCAAGCCCACTGTCTGCTGGCCGGTCCTTCCCAAGTCCAGAAAATTCCCAAAATCCTCCTAATTCTTCCCCGAGTCATAGACCAGTAACTCATAGTCAATGGGGTATTTTTAAACCAAAAAGACATTTTAATTTACATTCTAATGTGCTTAAATCACCCTTACCCCTTAATCATATGTCTGCGTTAAATGACCCGAATTGGAAAATTGCTATGACCGATGAATATAATGCTCTTATTGATAATAAGATGTGGGAGTTTGTGCCCCGTCCATTTGGTATTAATATTATTAGGTCTATGTGGATTTTTGCTCATAAGGACAATTCAGATGGTTCATTTGCACGGCATAAGGCGTGGGTTGTGGGTGATGGTAAGACTTAGCAGGTTGGTGTGGATTGTGGTGAGACGTTTAGTCTGGTGGTCAAGCCGGCTACCATTTGCACTGCGCTCAGCTTGGCTCTTTAAAAAGCATGGCCCATTCATCAGTTAGATGTGAAGAATGCTTTCCTACATAGTGATCTCAAGGAAACAGCCTATATGCATCAGCCTTTGGGGTTTAGGGATCCCAACTATACTCATCATGTCTGTTTGTTGAAGAAGTCCTTATATGGGCTTAAGCATTCTCCACGAGCCTGATATAAGAGGTTTGCCGACTATGTTTCGACTACTGGGTTCACTCACAGCAGGTCGGATAATTTCGTGTTCATATATCGTCGTGGTTCGTCCTTGGCTTATATACTATTATATGTGGATGATATTATTTTGACTGCCTCTTTCGATGCCTTACGCCAGTCTATCATGACAATGCTCAGCTCTGAGTTTGCTATGAAAGACTTAGGTTCGTCCTTGGCTTATATACTTTTGGGGATTGTTGTTACTCGTCATGCAGGTGGATCGTTCTTATCACAGAGGAAGTATGCAACCGAGATCATTGAGAGGGCTGGGATGTCATCCTGTAAGTCCACTTCCACTCCAGTTGATACTAAACCCAAATTGGGTGCTACGGCCGGCGCTCCATACGAGGATCCGACCCGCTATCACTGTCTTGCAGGGGCCTTCAGTATCTCACATTCACGGGACCAGATATTACGTATGTCGTACAGCAGGTGTGTTTGTTTATGTATGATCCCAGGGTTGAGCACATGAATGCGCTCAAACGCATTATTCGGTATATTCAGGGTACACTTGACTATGGCTTGCATTTATATCCTTCATCGACATCCACACTTGTCTCGTATACAGATGCTGATTGGGGTGGTTGTCCGGACATCAGACGGTCTACGTCTGACTATTGTATGTTTCTTGGTCATAACTTGGTCTCCTAGTCTGCGAAACGTCAATCGACTTTGTCCCGCTCCATTGTCGAGGCCGAGTATCGAGGGGTAGCTAATGTGGTCTCGGAATCGTGTTGGTTATGTAATTTGTTGTTAGAACTTCATTGTCCTATATTGTGATAATGTTAGTGTCATCTACCTTTCTGATAATCCGGTTCAGCACCAGCGCACTAAACATATCGAGATGCACTTTGTTCGCGAAAAGGCTGCACGTGGTCAAGTACGCGCCTGCCATGTTCCGTCTAGGTATCAAGTTGCCGACATCTTTACAAAGGATCTTCCATTGGTCCTTTTTGAAGATTTTAGGGATAGTCTCAGCGTTCGAAGACCGCCCGCTATGACTGCGGGGGTGTGTTAAATATCCATAGGATATACACGATATACACGTGTATATCCTATGTATATTGGACTCGGTTTTTGTATATAATTTAGGTAATGTTTTAGTCTCCTAGTTTAGATAATGTTGTGGTGTAATTAGTATTGTACACTTACCATAATATTTGTATTACCATAAGTGTATAGTTAGTGTCCAAGTAGAATAAGGTTTCAGGAGTAGAATAGAAATAGGATTCTCCTATTATAGAAATATGTAAATTGTATATATACTCTTTCAATTAATGAAAATAATCAAGGGATTATTTCTTTCAGTTCACAAGCCTGAATCATCGTCAAGCTCCGTCAAATCACTACAGAAATTCAAGAAACAGTGCTGCTAATCACTTGGGTCCACATAACAACTTTGATTTTCCAAATACTGATCATACATATTCATACTTATGGGATCCTTATTACTATCAGCCAACATTAACTGATCAATTCATTGATGAAGCATATGTCACAACTGATGATGTGAATCAGTTAATAGAAACAATGCAAAACCTTGACCCCAACTTCGGTAGTCATCTCAGCGGATAGCCAATCGATTACAGCGTGTTGCTTGATCTAGGGGACGATGACATGGGAGTAGGCGACCACGAGGAGGATATTATTATCGTGCTGAAAACAAGAACCCATTGTGCTAAGGTTGAAGTTGATTCAGAAATATGTGCCATATGTCTGTGAATATGTGAATGATAACACAATTGGTACACTTGAATGTGGACATGAATACCACGCGAGTTGCATAGAGCAATGGTTGCTAAGGGGAAAGAACAACTGTCCAATTTGTAGATCTGAAGTTTTCCCTTCATAGGAACACACAGAATCTTAACTTGTCCTTTAACTTTCCAGCTAGTTATTGGTCATTTTTTGTACAACTCTTTATTCACTTGACATGTTTTGTTATGTATATGTTGAAAACTTATAAACTCATTTAGATTATAGAATGGACTGGTGACTTATATTGTTGATTTGCATTCACAATCTAATATATACAAGCCAAAGGTTTACTTCTCATTGTTCTGAAAAGAATTGTTAATAGCCAACTATATTTCTGCATTATGATGTATGTGATGGAAAGAATTAATTCCATTCAAATACAACTGATATATAGGTCATACAACAGCTTATTAGTTAAAGCACTTAACAATTATACACCAATAGAGAAAGGAAAATTATAATATTACCAGTCCATGCTTGATATAAAAAGTTACTTGTATTTGGCTTTTAAATAACTTGATATTGTAATCAGTGAATATCAGTCATAGTTAAAGAACAAATTGACGTTGAAACTCCACCAGATTTTATTGGACAAAAATATGGCGCAATAAGGAAATACCTAAGCCTAACTTTGAATACAATGAAGGATGATTGTGCACACTGCTTTGTTAGACATAAATATAAGTCTGCTACTCTAAGATATACACACATGATTAACATTAATTCTACATCTTAATTTGATCTCTAACACTTTATGGGATGGAACTCTACAAAATTAAGGAAACAACTAAGAGGAAACCAGCAATCAAGAGAAACATCTTGATGAAGAACTTTGTCCCATCTACATGGGTTGACTGATGAAAGCCATGAGCATAACCCCCATGAACTGAACTGGAAAAGAGGTATGGAACTCCCGTAGTCGCACCGTATACAGTAGCATCATGAAATCCTTGCACATGAAGGTTAAAAAAAGCTGGAATAGCTCCAAATAGAGCAGATAATGTCAAGTTCCCGAACCTTGCACTGGCCATAGGCATGAATCCTCCCATTGGATCCAACTCATTGGGCTGGAAATAGTTCATATCTAGTGCTGGAGCTGTTTGCGGTCTTGGCCCAAATACTGGACGGTTAGGAATGTTCATCCTTGGACGTACGTGAGACCTCGGGTCAGAGCTTGACTTGCCTCGACCATATATGGGAACTAACTTCTGCTCTTCTATGAGAGCCTTACAAACCGGGCACTCGTGGGAATGTGAATGAACTTGCAACCATTCACAAAGACAAGGCCAACAATAAAGGTGGCCGCAAAGAGTCACAATAGGATCTTGTGCTATTTCAAAGCAGATATTGCATTCAAAATCACCATGCTCACAATTCATATTATTTGAATGCATAGAATCCAATGATTCGCCTGTTTCGTGATCCATATGCACAATTCTTGAATAAAGAAACCTGCCAGCAATTAGAGCGCAGTTGCATTGTGAGGAACAGGAGGCTCGAATTTAATTGTCTAGTGACTCATGATGCAATTAAAAAACGAGAAAGAGTGGTTACGAGGAGGGGTAAAAGAGATGAAACACAAATTTGTGAACAAAACATAAGAGTAGATAAATATCGCAACCTGTCACATCAGGAAACAGAAACAGTAATCAGCCTTCAGAAAGGAGAACAAAAATCTATACATTGACAATAGCATGTAATTCTTCTCTCCTAAGAACTTCAAATCATAGGTAGGAAGTATGGATAAGTCCTACACATCTAATAACGTACATAACTAATACCCTCCTCTTCTACTATATTCTCCACCAGGTTTATGTTTCACTCTGATTGTAATGCAAAACTAGAAAAGGAACTGCGAGGTATGAATCCTCAAAAGATGTGATACAGTCACAAATGATCAATTTTTTTTGCCTAGAATGGAAAGATAAGTGTATAGTTTGTGTTGGGTTTCCGAGTATAGTACTTTTTTGTTTTGCACATAATTAAGTAGTGGAGATGATGTTAGCTGATTGTTTATTTTTGGTATAAATTACTGTAGTGCTTTCTTTGGTATCTATAGCTTTTTGGATATATTACTTCAAGTTTCTCTGTAGAATTGCCATTTTTTGGTCATAGAGAAAATGCAAATGCCTATTTGTTTGGGAAATTCGAAAAAGTGAATTGGTTATTCACATTCTTTTGGTTATTTCAGAATCAAAACGAGTGAAACACTCAAAATCTTATCAAGTCCTATGACACTCGGGGATTACAATGCAAGTATTAGTAGTGAAAATATTAGTAATAAATAATAATAGGGATTAGTAAAGACTGAATTAGGAATAAATTTGGAAAGTTCTTGAACAGAAAGTGCAACATAATCAGCTTAAAAATCTCCAATTATGCCTTGATCATTCTAAAAGGTAGACTCTCTTGCCCAGCTTCTCTAAAAACTGCCCACTATTCTTGACGGTTCTAAGCAGAGTCCTCAGTCCATAGAATTAATTGTTGCAAGACAAGAAACACCGCCAATAGTTTGTTTTAAATTGTCTTAAGCAGGGAAACTGATGACCTTTGTAAAAACTCACACTGCTCGTCAATAGCGACAAGATTTATGTTGTAGAATGGGGGGGAAAATCAAGAACTCATTTCAAAAGGAAGAAGCGAACCTAAGGATTTTCCTTTCCGCATCTAAGCGGAAGAGCTTTCCAGACTTCATGGAGAAGGAGATCTCACTTCTCCAAGGTGTAATGCCCTCTCACTAAGGGATTGACCTATACAAGAAACCATGGGTAAACTGTTGACAATCATCTAGGGTAACTAACTTCTGTGAACTCATACAGCCGTTATGGTTTTTTTTATGGGTAGTTATGCGTCTGATTCTTAGTTCTTGCTCATAAAAATCCTGGAAAAATCAATCAATCAGACAACTACTCCTCAATTCCAAACTAGTTGGGTTCGACAAATATGAATCCACTAACAGATTTTTGAAGGTAGATGTTCTTCCTCATCTTTTGTAAACTTTAAGTGCTTACATAATTTTTTTTTGTGTAACAGGAAGAGAGGAAATTACCCTCTATCTTTTGTAACTTTGTAGCTCCCTGTTAGCGCTATAATGTGAATAAAATTTTACCATACCTGTGAAGAAAGCAAAAAAAGGAAACTGAATCCTCCATTCAAGCCTCTTTCATTTCAATACGAGAACCACGAGAAAACAATAGCACTAAAAATGATAATGTCCGCGAACCAAGAGACAGTCAAATCCCTCGTTAAGCGCAACATATACTCACAAGAGAACACATTGGGAGACCTATATTAACAAGAAGATTATTGATTGTTTGAATCAATGAGAACAAATTCTAGCCAGTGCAGATTGAATACACCAAAATCAAGCTAAATACCAAAGTCCAATCATATAATTGCTTTGTTCATTCTCTTTCCCCCAAACCAATTTTTCTTCTTCACAGTTTTATTTGGACCAACAGAAGCATAGAGTTATATAAAAATGGAAACTTTATCATAATATAGTTAGTTACCAATCAATTAATCACCTGAATATTGAAACAGATCACATAACAACTACCCTCTAATCTAAAACTAATAGAGGTCAGTCCCTCTATTCATTCCAACACAGATCACATAACAAGAACAAAATATGTAATTAAAAGAGAAACCCACCTGAAATTAAGGGATGGAGGATGAGAATATTGAGGGAGCTGGGAAAAAGTGTATACTTTGAGTGATCTGAAAGAAAAGGAAAACAACAACTAACAAAAATAGAAACAACTGTAGTGTCGGTTGGTGGATTGGAGACCTTTCAGTTAATGTCAAAATCTGGCAACTTTTACTCAATTATTACTACACAAAAATGAACGACAACTATTATAAAATTATCTTTTAAATCTTCATAGAAAACTTTACCTCTAGCTGTAGATTATATTATGTTTTGTATAACTTTAATTATGTAAAATTCATTTAAAATTATTAGATATTGTATCTCAATTTATGTGACACGCTTTATTTTTTAATATATCCCAAAAGGAGTGTCATGTTTTAATAATAAAAAATAACTTAACTTTAAAACTACCCTTAGAAAATAATTTATAGCCACATAAATATTTAAATCATATTCAAAAGTTTTTTTTTTTAAACTTTGTAGCAAATCAAATGATGTCGTATAAATTAAAACGAATGGAGTGATATTATTTTCGTAAACAATTTTATTATATTACACCATAGTATGTTCAAATGTTCGTCAAACACCATTGCATAATTTATAACCCAACATTGGAAAGCAGAATTCCAAAAAATTCTCTATAAAAAGGAAATAAAATTTAGCTAAATTATGAGCTAACATATTCCATGTTTGAGGAATTAATGTTTTACTAAATAATTGACGTCGGCTTCTATTGCGAGTAATAGGCTAGTACCTCTCCGTCTTAGACAAAAAAAAGACCATCACCATTTAAAGAGGCATATAAGTTTTGATCATTTATTAAATATTTTAAAATGCAATCTTGCAACTTGTAATGTTTTTTTTTCTTCTTAATAATTTATACAGTGTTTAATTGTGTTCACGTGTGCATGAATAATACAAGTGGATGTACCAACATAAAAACGTGGAGCATTTTTGTCTGGCCACTCTCAAACCTTTGCTATAATCGGACAACGAGGGGCTTGATTGCTGCACATAGATATTTTTGTTCTCATTTCTCAGAATATATTTTGTTTTTCCATTTTGCTTCAATGATATAACAAAATGGTATTAGAAAATTTATCAACTATGAAACTCACTAAAAAGTCCAAAACAAGTTTGGCAACAACAAAAAAATCTAATCATCAAAAGCAACTTAGCTGATTTATGCTATCAGTAATCAGAACATAATTTTCCTAGCTGTAACAGTCCTAAACCTTTTGATCTCAATATATAGTTTATGAGTTGGCTTTAAGCCTAAACAAATCATTTGGAAACATTGTATGGTATCAACAAAATAAAGCATAAAATTTATATTTAAAATTTAATTTTGTAATCCATATTTTCCAGAGGATAAATGTTTGCTGCGTCCATAGTCTTCTTTTCCCTCCTCGAGAAGATAATCAGCTGAGATTGGCAGTTTTTTAAGCCAAATGATCACTGTCATATTTCTTACAATAATTTGTGACAAAATAAAAAAGGAATAGAAACACATAAATCTACACAAAAACATATACAAATATAACCTTTTGCTAGTTAGCTAGTAGTAATTATTTCAACCTAGAGAATGAAGAGTGAAAAGATCCCAGCTGCATTTGAACAACTAAGCTAACTTCTTTTGAGAGAAGGGAGCAACTATATACAAAACCACTGGAAAGGCTCAACACCATCCTGAAACTTTTCTAGGAAAATCAATTTGGGAACTCGTAAGAGCCCTAAAAATGCATAATGTGAGACTCGCTATGCAGAGATCATGAGTATCGAGTGGTAAAGAAAGATCTATTATCTAAGGAAACCGTTGCAAAGGTAAAGTGTTCTGAGTTAAGCATCACTCTTCATCTTCAGAATCAGAAGTGTCAACTTGTTGTCTTGGTCCTTCAATTGCACCACTCACCTGCCTTCGCTCAGGGTGAATAAAATCAGAAGCAAACTGGTTTGCTGATAAGAAGAAAAAGAAAACAGGGGAAAGGGGGTTGGGGAAGGGGGTGGTTAGCACATAAATATGTAAATGAACACCACAAACTTATTTTTATCAAGATACTTCAGCAAAAAGACATTAGTGATTGAAGTAATTAAGCCAGGGGATACATGAAAGGAATGATTGATATCTAACGCTCAAAATAGCAGCAAGTCCTGAGTGTATTTATTTGGCTACCTGATACGAATTTCTTCATCAGAAGTGCCCTCACGAACTGGATTTCAGCTTGATGCACGCTAACAAATTTGGACTGCAAGGCCAGGAATAATGCAGGTCAAGTAACATTGCAAAATCAGCTGCTTGCAAGTTGCACCGTAACAGATGATTAGCTTAAACAAATTAAAGAACCAACCAGGTAATCAATACTGATTATAAGATCCACAACCAAACTATTATATCAAACTGCTCCAGACCAGGGTATAGATGACTAAGATCTATCAGAAGTAAGAAACTAGAGAATGAAATCCAACCCTTCGGTCAGAAGGCATCCGATCCCATCATACCACATCAACCAAACATAAACCAAGAGCGTAATTCCTTCCTCTAACGTATAACCCGGAGACACAAGAACCCCGCTCCTTGCCCCCAACCCCCACAAGAAAGGAAAGAAACCAACAAGTGCCAAAACAGTAAGAAAGAAAAAAAAGGGAAACAGGAAGATCAAGTTTATGATTACCATTTGACTATAAAAGAATCCAACTACTTGGTCCAATCTGGCCTGATGCTTCAAAAGGAACGGACGCAGGTGAGCCATATACATTTGCCTTGCCCCCTGTCAATAGCAAATAAAATACATATCATTTAGATAATCTCAATATTCACCATTTAAATTGTTCGGCTAGATCTGAAAGTCATGGATTCTTTATACTATTCATTTAGTCCAGTATACATCTATAAGGAGAAAGCATAGAGCAATACATTTAGGCAGCAATTGATGAAATGCATCCAAAATTTGTGTAAAATCAACATTGGCAGGCGCAATCAGAAAGGTAAAACAAGAAAAGATGCACTAAGTTCTTGGATTCGATAACAATTATTGGTTTATAAAAAATATTATATTTCACCAGTAATTCTATTAATCAAATTTAATCGGTCTAAGTTTGGTTCATAGTCCAAAGGAACCAAATCTTTTGTATACAAATCCAACAAGTCTTAACCTTATATTCCTACAAGTCTTATGAAAAATGTGGGGAATTGTTGGCATAACGATGGGAAAAAAAGTATTACTATAATATTATTTGAGCAGAAACACGAATTGTCTTGAGTCATGCTATGCTGTCCTAAGAAATATTTCAACGATATGAAAGAAAATATAGTTATCTATAGAAGACAAAGAACAGTGAAAGAAAAATGGATGAGAGGAGAGAATGTAATAGCTAGGAGGCCTAGGATGATTGCTTATATACAAACAGATGGCCAATGATTAGCTATTTATAGGCCTAGAGATGGCCTCTAGTCATGACAAATGTCATAATCTCCTTTGCCATTTCTATAGAACTTGTGTATGAGCCATTTGGCTAGTCTTCTTTGCCCCCATATCAATAGCCTTTTCTGCATAATGCCACTTAGCTAATCCCTTTTTCCATCTCTCTTGAAATACCACCATTACTTTGCCAACAAATCCCCACATATTTCAAAAGATTTTTTAGAATAAAAGGGAAAGACTTGCCGGATTTGTAATCCAAATGCACTAGGTTTGATGTCTTTTGGACACCTGTGAGCACTTCCTATTATGCTAACTCTCAATTGAAAAAGAATAATGGTGATCCAATTGCTCAGTCTAAATAATTGAGAATCTCATGCATTTTTACTGAATTTTACAAGTCCTGATGTAGCCTATGTTGTGTGTAGACTGAGTAGATATACTCATGATCACAATCAAGAGCAGAAGAATTGAAGAACTTATATATCTCTCCTTGGTTGTCTACAAAATAGACTTCTAAACCATCAAAGCAGGGACAGACTCAATTGGACCAGCAGAGGGAGGGGGGGCTAACTCAAGATTATGATCAGTGACCTTGGAAACTTATATAGAAGACTAAACTGCCTCCAAAAGTTAGTGTTTTCAGCTGGTTAGTTCAAAATGGTGCATGTTTAACTCAAGACAAACTCATCAGAAGGAGGTTTCACTTAGCTAATAGATGTCATATGTGCCTTTGTAGTGCTGAAACAATAAACTATTTGTTCCTGCCCTGTTGTAGCAGACTTATGGTCCATGTTCTTATCACTTTTTGGACTGCATTGGACTATGCCGAGCAGTGTTAGAGAAGCCTTTCTCAGCTGGAGTTTTTGGAAAATTGAGAAGTCCATCAAGAGAATCTTGTCTATGACTCCTGCCTCTGTTTTGTGGTGCCTATGGATTGACAGGAACCAAAGATGCTTGGATGGCATCTCAACTGCCAGTCATTTGCTCAATTCCAGATGTTTGGTTTCCCTTTTTTGTTGGTCTAACCTTACCCCTGTGTATAATGCTGACCTTTGATTTCATATAGCTCCTTCGCCTTATGATAGACCTTTTTTTTTGCCTTTTTGCTTGGAGCTGATAATCCTTTATGTTAATCATTGCATCTGCTTGGTGCTTTTGTTTTTTATACAATCATCTTCCTTCATCAAAAAAGATCACAATCAAGAGCACTAGTCTGCATTACTTAGACTAATGAGATACTTGAGAGATACCATGAATAATGGTATCCTATATAGTGGATTTTCTTTTACTTTAGGAGGTTATAGTGATGCAAACTGGATCTCTGATTCAGATGAGACAAAATCTACTAGTCCTATATAATGTAATATTAGTAGTCGTAATATTACTCGTGTAGTTTCTCAGAGGGCGCCTGGGTATGTTATAGAAAGGGAAGGCGGAAGCATCGAATGGCGAAGAGAGGTGGCTCGGCAGGGAAGGAATGGGAAATCGTCAAGGATGACTTCTTCCTTCGATTTCGGCTACTATTTGTTGTTTCTTGTTCTTTGACTATTGTATTACTTTGTGATTGTTACTGCTCCTTTTTGCGGTCGTTACTGCTCTATCATGCTTTTATAGTATGTTGTCATGGTTTATTCGTTTCCGTTATGTCTTTTTTCATCCATAAATTACTTGTCCTTATGCCGAGGGTCTACCAAAAACAGCCTCTCTACCTCTCAAGGTAGGGGTAAGGTTTGTATACACTCTACCCTCTCCAGACCCCACTGTGTGGGATTTCACTGGGTATGTTGTTGTTGTTGGTTATGTGTTCACCCTTGGTGGTGGTGCTGGTTCTGAGGCTAAGTGGCTAAGAAATTTTTTAGATAATATTCCTTTAATTAAGGACTTATTGCCTCCCGTATCTATACATTGTGATTGTCAAGCAGCAATTGCAATTGCCAAGAATATATCTTATAACTGTAAGATTAGACACATGAAATGAGGCATGATGTCGTTAAGCAGCTCCTTAGAAAAGGAAAATTTTCATTTGACTATGTTAAGTCTGAAGTAAATTTCACTAACCCTCTGACAAAATCTGTTAAGAAAATTCTTCAACTCAAACGATATGGGGTTGAGGCGAACAAGATGTCAATAAAGATGGTAACCCAACCTATTTGACGGAGATCCGATGAAGAAGGTTCATATGAATAATACCAAGTCAATATTAACAATAAAGCACTAAAACTAATTGTTTGACTGCTACTTATTGAGAGGTTGAGTTACAACTCTTATGAGTTCATATTCCTTAAGGAGGGTGTATTTAAAAGCAATATACACTTCATGAATTCACCAGAGTAGAGTGGCCGCTCCTATGATATTTTAGCCAAATCTTTAGAGCTCTCATGAATAACCAAGCACAGACATGAGTCAAATTTAATTGGTGTAAATTCTGATTTAAATAAGAATTATTGGTTCATAGAAATATTATATTTCACCATTAATCCAACAAGTCTCATCCTTCTATTCTTAGAAGTCTCTCGAAATATGTCGGATTGTTGGCAAAGTAGTAGTGGTATCTCGAAAGATATGAACAAAGGGCAAAAAAATTAGATAAGTGGTGGCATGCATGGAAGGCTATTGACATATGGCATAGAAGACTAGCCAAATGGCTCATACATGGGAGATTTTATACAAGGGGCAAAGGAGAATTATGACATTTTGTCATGACCCCATATCTAGACCTATAAATAGCAAATCATAGGCCACCATTTTCTATCACAAGCAATCATCATAAGCCTCTTAGCTACTACAATCTCTATTCTCTCCTCTCGTCCAATTTTTCTACACTTTTCTTCTTTTTCTACAAACTCTTAATTGTTTCTTCTGTTATTCTCCTTTCAAAACTTGTTAGTTTATTATTAGCTAATTTTACTGTTCCTACTCCCTTTTTGTTAGAGAAAGGTTGTTTAGTCCTAGGAAAACTTTCACATTTCTGAAATAGATTCTTAGGACAGTGCATGTGACTCAAGTCAATTCGCGTATCTGCGAACAAAAGTAATATTGTGGTAATACTT
Organism: Anisodus acutangulus; assembly: GCA_029783415.1. Taxonomy (NCBI): domain Eukaryota; kingdom Viridiplantae; phylum Streptophyta; class Magnoliopsida; order Solanales; family Solanaceae; genus Anisodus; species Anisodus acutangulus. The sequence continues at coordinate 15,833,074 of CM056507.1, read as the reverse complement.
ATTCTCCCACTGTTATTCCAACAATCTAAGAAACTATGGCAAACAACACTGCTTCCCAAACTACTACTGATGCTACCAATGTACCATTGTCATTCCAACAATCTAACTAACTCTAGCAAACAACACTGCTTCAGAAACTACTGTCCGCGCTACCAATGTCGATACTGCCCACATGCTCCTATTTTAGTCGTCCTACCATATGCCAAGTCATTCCCTGATGTGTCAAACATTGCCAATGAAAATTATAAACAGTGGCATGAGAAATTTGACTAAGAGCGATGCTATAATTATGTAAAATCCCTTACATGGGAAAATTTAAGAAAACATAATTATAAACAGAGGATGAATATAAAACAATATGGGCAATGTAAAAAGAAGAGAATCTCCTTTAGCTTACATCAGTAGTAGGGAGTTGAAGCCAAACAAGAAATGCAAACTTCGTGTGGTAATACAGTGGAAACCTGATAAAATTGGAAGGGGAAAAGCATCAGCAGAACTTAACTAGCAGTAACATTAAAAATGGTTTAAAAGTAAAATGAGTGAAGCAGGAGCTATACCAGTGGAGAAACTTATCAGTGAATAACTCAACAATACTGAAAGACCCATAAGCTGAAAGAAACAGAAACTTTCAGTTCTAAGAAGAATGTCCAAGAAAATGCAACCAAATTATTCAGTAACCCAAGGGTACATGAAGAGAAACTACCAAGGAGTTAGGACTGAACATTATAATATGACGCTTACAATCTGAGAAGAAACACTATGCTGATTTACATAAAAGTGAATCTGTCCACAGAATGTATTAAATTCTCTAGTCTCTCAAATTATTCAAACATCTCTTGTTCGTAAGCATCATTGCAATCATTATCGCTTTTAAGGTTGTTTGTAGGTAAAATTCACTAGCTTCTTTAAATAGTACTAGTGATTATTCATGACTTGCAATACAAAATTCTAATGTTCTACACGCAACCATGTTAAGATGCCTAAATATGTCTTCTCCGTAGTCCCTTCAGAAAACATATAAACAGTTCTATGTTGAATTGATGCTACAATTTTTCAGCCTGTACTTAAATTCAACTTCTTTACTAGAAGTAATATATTAATTAACGAGGGGCTACATCTAACGGTTTTGCATATAAACTTGAAATACTATGGAACAAAAAAAATAGAGACTGCTGCTTATAACAAAAATAAATAGTGTATTACAAGAGGTTTATAATCAATGAACAAAAGCATTTAGCAGCAACGAAAAAATAAACAATAGAACAAACCTGCCCAATACAGTAGCCACTTTTTCTGCTCATTTTCATCTCTTCCCTCAATTGCCTTAAATGTGGAATAAACAGGTAAAGCAACCCCCACAGAACAACTGTAGATGTCACATAATAACAATGAATCATCAATTACAGAAGAAATCTTCTCTTCTCTTCCCCAAATAAGAATCACATTTTTTAAAGAAAAACAAGTTTTAATAGTTCCAGTGAGTAAAATTAAATAGCAGCTCACCATGCTGTCCGCACAACAATATTAGAACCCAGTGGAGAAAAAAGTAGTCGCAATCCAACCTGCACTGAATGGAATTCACATTCATATTGTTGATACATTCTAAGATAATGGGAGAAAAGACGCATAAAAAAACTTCAATTTCTTTTTCTGAAACAGTAAGAACAGCAATAGGTAATAGGTACTAGGTGATAAGACAGAGAATTTTGAATAGTAATGGACAATGAGGGCACAAATATGCTTGTCAAAGCCAAATTACCACAAGAATAGAGTGTAAATTCCATTCAAATAATACATCCTTTACTAAGAGAACTAATTCACATTCATTCAATAAACTAAGTGCAAAGAGATGCCCAAGATCAAAATGCAAGTGCAAAATTATGCGCCTAGAGATCAGAAAGATGATGTTACAATGATTTTAGAAAACACACTTCAATACAAAGTCCTTGATTATGTTCCTCTAGCTCAAGCTGACCTATCCATCATTGATGAAGGAATTGTCTATGCATACATAAGTTTCGTAAAATATGCTGCCAAAGTAACAATAGTCTAACTATGAAGAATCCTGTAAGTACTAAATTGCACTTGTGAATAGAGTAGAAAATATATTACATATAGGCAATCTCCGACCCCCAACTAATTCAGGATTGAGGCAATAGGTAATTTATTGACTGATTCAAGGAATCGTATGCACCATTATTACATAACACTTTCTAGTTCAACCCTAAATCATTTCTTCATCCAAGATTTGAAACCTGTCTTAATAATTATCAGAGTCTTTATGTCAAGTCAAATGGTGTCACGTAAATTGGGACAGATGGAATATATATCCACTCTCGAATTCTAGCAGATTAAAAGAGTTCTCCAGAATACCAATCAACACGTTAATCCAAAACTAGTCGATTTTGGCTGTATGAATCTTCTATATCAATTCCATTCTAATCGAGGCTTGCATACCCCAAAACAAATTCATTCATCATAAACATACTTATACTATTTTCCCCCAAACTTCTCAATGGTAAATAGAAAAAAATCAACGGAAATTGAAGAAACACAAGGATTAAAATGCATAAGAAGCGAATGTAAAGTGTAAGAAGAAAAACCTCGGGATCCATTTTTTTAGATTAAGGTTGAAAAGAATTCTCGCGCAGTAAAAAATTGGGGAAAAGAAATGCGGAAAAGTTTCACCGAGGTTTTTGCGATACTCACCCGAGGATTATAAGGTTTCAAACTGATTTCATTTACATTAAAGGTTGAAAATTATTTTCTCACTCCAACTTTACTTTACAAATCAAACATTTACCTCAACTTTAAACATTAAACATTTCCCTCCTGTTCTATGCAATTTCTTTTCGATAATGTCTATACAATTTCTTTTTCTATTTTATCTTTAACATTCTCAGTCTCATTTATTAGACTACATTCCAATCAATGTTAAACTATATTACGCATGCCATATATATATATATGAATTTTAGTTTTGCTTGTTATCACAGTGATAATTTAAAATTCCTTTAAATGTATAATAGAAAATCAATAAAAAAAATTTGTTTTCATTAAAATTAAGACATTTGAATCTGAATACACGTCTAAATGATTAAAATGTTGTCTCTAGATCTGTACACTGAATGATTAAGATTATTTATTTTAAAATATATGAATGTTCATAATGTATTTATTTAAACATAATAAATATATAATTAAAATAAAAAAGTAACTAAATATTAGATAAAAATATTATTTGATAAAAAATAAAATATGTATGTTCGCTAGTGATGGTGGAGATGCTTTGTAGTGGTGATGGTGATGGTTGGTTCTAGTGGCTAGTAATGGTGATAGTTGTATGTTAGTAATTAGTGGTGTTGGTAGTGGTGGCTGAAGAATGTCTGGTGGTTGAGAATGGTGTTGGTGATGGTTGGCAGCGATGCTAATTATGACGATAGAGGTGGTTAATAGTAAAGATTGACCGCAATTATGGTAGTGGCAACGATGGCAATGATTGTGATGACAGAGGCGGTTGGTGGTGACGACTGGTGGTTGGCAAATGTAGTGGTTGTTGACAATGGTGGTGGGGGTGAGTGTGATGCCAGAAGTCGTTAGTGGTGGTAGGGGGTGCTGATGGGTGGGGTGGTTGGTGGTGGGTGGGGTGTGAGGGGTTGGGTGGTAATTGATGAGGGGTGGGTTGAAAGTAGGTGGGTGTTGGGGTGCGATGGGGTTTGGAGGCGTCGTGGTGGTGGGTGGGGGTGGTGATGGGTGGTAGTGGGATAGGGTTGAAAGAGTCGATGGGGTGGAATTGGGAGGGTGGTCTTTGGGTGGGTGGTTAGTGGTAGTGGGATGGGGTTGAAAGAGTCGAGTGGGGTGGAATTGGGAGGGTGGTGGTGGGTGGTTAGTAGTGGGGGTGTGTAGTGGTGGGGTGGGGTTGGGAGGGTGGGTTGTGGGTGGAGCTAGTAGTTGTGGATAGAGTGGTGGTAAAAATTATTCATATAAAAATATCTCTTAATGATATTAAGACTTTGTTCACGGTCTTAATCATTAAGATCTATTCATACACAATAAATGTTTAGATCTTAATATAAATAAATGCACTTAATGACCTACATTAAGTGCAAATAAATGAGGCCTTCATTTACATTACATCCTATAAATTAAAATAAATTTCTTAATTAAAATTTAAAGGTTGAAAATTATTTTCTCACTCCAACTTTGCTTTACAAATCAAACATTTACCGCAACTTTAAACATTTAACATTTACCTCATGTTCTATGCAATTTCTTTTGATAATGTCTATGCAATTTCTATTTCAATTTTATCTTTAATATTCACACATTTCAATCAATTTTAAATTATATGACGCATGCCATATATATATAGAACAGGAGGGAAAATAGAAATGTTTGATTTATATATATATATATATATATATCCAATATGACCTATTAGCTTTCGAAAATCATTTCTAATCCAAATAAGATTGTCTCGCTTATATTTCAAAAGATCCTTTTCTAAATTTTTAAAACATTTTCTCGAAAGATCTAACTAATAATTCAGTTCAGAAAATACGATTTGACATTTTTACAAGGCAAAGAAACAATCTCTTGAATCGAATAAGAGGTAAAAAGTATTCTTAAATTGGATAGAATGTAGTAGTAATTCTACAAAATTTTATTTTAACCCAGCTAAAACTTTGCACACGGTATTTAAGTCAAACCCATGACTACAAGATATATGTCTTTATACACATACTCATAAACTTAAGTAAGGTTAAATAAGTGATGTATCCATTTTCAACCTAATTTTAAATCATGCTTTGAAGAAAAAATAGATAATTTAAAGTTAAATTTTTTTAAATAAAATAAAACATATATATATATATATAAATGAAAAAGGTGTAAATTCGATTTTAATATCACATGAAATGATAAAAAGGAACAATAATCAATACTCCCTATGTCCCAATTTATGTGGCACTTTTCGTTTATCGATATTCAAACTGTATGAACTTTGACCATTATTTTAAGATGTATTTTTTCATCAAATTAATATGACAAAGGTTGCAATTTATAGTATTTTTCATGTAGTTTTCAAATATATAAATTTTAATGTTAAAATATCGAGTCAATCTAATCCAATTTAGCTTTAAAGTTTAGTCAAATTGACTCTCAAAAAATAAAAATTATCACATAAATTGAGACGGATGGAGTATATATAGTAAACCTAGGAATGAGAAAGGTTATGTGGCACCTCTCTTTTGCCGGGATTACTATTTATTTTTTTTCCTCAAATTGTTGACATTGTTTTTCTTTTTTTGGTCTAACAATCTGCAAAAAATAATAATAATTAAAGATACCTTAATTATTTCCCTCCCCACTATTACTACAATTTATTACTTTTCCTAAAGTCCCTCTCTACTCTTTTTAAGGAAAGGCAATAAAAATTATAAAGGAAAATGAATAGTCCCGTAAAAGGAAGTGTCGTTGCATTTATTTGTCTTAAGGAGCATTGTCGTAACCTATAACTAGATAATTAGATATTTTGAATAAAATAAAACTGATAGACTGGTAATTTTTTTGTCTTAAAGTCCCATTAAAAGTGATAATTAATTGTCCTAAAGAAAAAACTTCTTAATCGATGGTCCCCAATCCCCTATAACTAAAGACCAACTACTGCATATGTTCAAATATTAGAAGAAAATGAGCTCCCATTTCTTGTAAGTTCTTTCTTTCTTGTGGCTGCTACCACTATTCATTGCAAGGTAAATTTCGATTGCAAGTATAATTTAGTCTCATTTACTCTAGTGTTGGAATTCAACACATATACACAAAGTTGTCGCAACGAAATATTAAATAGGAACTTACCTTCAGTCATAGTTGTTCAAGCGTCACGAGAATCGCCTTCTTTTAGCACCGAAATTGTAATCCTAAGAATAGTGAGAACCCTAGAGCCTTCTAGCCTATGCTTATCACAATTTCAGAATAATTGATTGATGGAGTCACAGACGTATTTAATCCTATGAACTACTCCATAAAATATGATTACCCTAGAAATTTCTAATAAAATGTTTCCTCCCATCAAGGAAACTTTCGGTATGCATAACTAAGAAATATTATCTGGCATATATTATTTACTTGGAAGATAAGGTAAATAATGTATTACCATAATATGTGGTCACATTAAATATCTCATTAAAGATACGTGCAATTCTTACATTCTTCCACTTGGTCCACTTATTATAATCAGAATCCTTTATGAGTGATAATCATGGCCATAGACTTAGTTCACTCGATTAAACTGTTATGCAACAATCACTTAAACAGAACACATTACTACATGAATCATGACAGTCATGCTCTTAAACAAGCACTCCCTTCCATGTATTACAATGTATAATATATTCTAACAAAGTGTCCAACAACTTTATGAATAAACTTAATATAAGTCACTCAGAGTCCAATTTTACTGATTCAATGATCACAACAATCAAAATGTGCACTGTCATGTATAATAAATAAGCGACGGTGTCTAGACAAAGTGCTAGAGAAGAAATCAAGACTTAAATGAGTTACTAAGACCCATGTGGGTTACATGATCCTTGAAAACGTTAATTGGGAAATTCTTAGTCATAAGATCAGCAATTATCAAAGTAGTACTTATATGCTCAAAACTCGTATCTTACTTCTTGATATTGTCTCTAACCATCAAATACTTTATGTTGATATATTAGCTTATGCTGCCTCTTTTATTATTCTTTGAAAAGAATACTACATCTGAATTATCACAAAAGATTTTCAATGGCCTTGTAATAGAATCAACAACTCTAAGGTCCGAAATGAAATTCTTCAACCATAATGCATGTGATGTAACTTCATAGCATGATATTAATTCAGCTTCTATTGTGGATGTTTCAACAATGGTTTTCTTAACACTCCTCCAAGATACAACACCTTCCAGCAAGAGAAAAAATATATCCAGAAGTAGATTTATCAAAGTATTTGCATCCACCCAAATTAGAGTCTGGATATCCAATGACCTTCAATGAGTCAGTATATCTGTATGTGAGCTTAAGATCCCTTGTTCCTTGTAAATATCTCAAAACCTTTTTATCAGCTTTTCAATGATCAAGACTAGGGTTACTTTGATATCTTTCAAGCATTCCCATTGTAAGGCTATATCATGTCTAGTGCAGACATGTGCTTACATAAGGCTCCCAACAAGTGAAGCATAGGGAATGCCTTTCATTTGCTCTTATTCCAATGCATTCTGTGGACATTGATTCAATGAGAAATTGTCACATTTAATGATAGGTGCGCTTTTATAGGTGAACATTTCTTCATTCCGAATCTTTTCAGAATTCTTTCAATAGAGGCCCTTTGAGATAGTCCAAGTAATCTTTGAAATCTATCTCTATGAATATCTATGCCAATGACATAGAAAGATTCACCCATATCCTTCATCTCAAAATTCTAGATAAGAAATTGTTTTGTCTCAAGCAACAATTCCAAATCACTACTAGCAAGTAAAATGTCATCCATATATAGGACTAGAAAAATATATTTGCTCCCACTTATCGTAAGGTATATACACTGATCAATGATCTTCTCCGTAAATCCAAATGAAGAAACAACATTATGAAATTCAATATACCATTTGTGGGAATCTTGTTTTAGTCCATAAATGAATTTATTCAACTTGCAAACAAGGTGAATTTTATCCTTATCATAAAAACCTTCAGGCTGACGCATGTATACCTCTTCTTCAAGATCTCTATTCAAGAAAGTCATTCACATCCATTTGATGTATCTCTAAATCAAAATGATCTACTAATGACGTGGTTATTCTTAATGAATCCTTCTTTAAATCTGGAGAGAAAGTTTCATGATAGTCAATGCCTTCTTTTTGAGTAAAACTCTTAGCTACAAGTCTGGCTTTATATCGTTCAATATTACCAGATGAGTCTCTTTTGGTTTTATAAACTCATTTAGATCCTATAGTAGAGACTCCTTTTGGTAATTCAATGAGACTCCAGACTTTATTCTTAGCCATAGATTCCAACTCTTCTTTCATGGAATCATACCAAACTGTGGAGTACTTATAGCTTGTGAAAAGGAGCATGGATCATCTTTTAGTCCAATATCATGATCAGACTCTCGGAGGTATACAACATAGTCACTAAAAATTGCTAGTTTGCGAACTCTTGAGGATTTTCTTACTCCCACTGGTTCAAACACTCCTTCAATGTGTTTAGATAAAAATGGGTTGATCTTCATGTGGTGGTGGCTCTTGAACTGGTTACTCTTCAGACAATTCATGAGAATTTAACTGAACAACATTCAAGTTCCCAATATATAAAGGTACACATGTGGTTTCCTTATTTCTTTTAATTTCACCACTTGAGTCGAACCACTCTCACTTACTTCATGTTCCTCAAGAAGTTTAGCATTTTTAGCCTCAACAATTTTAGAAGAATGAGAAGGACAATATAACCTAAATCCTTTAGAGTTAACTGCATAGCCTATATAGAAACCGCTAATTGTTCTTTCATCCAACCTTTTCAAATGTGGGTTATAAACTTTCACCTCAATTGGAGATCCAGACTTGTAAATGACTTAAACTAGGTTTCCATCCTTTCCGTAATTCAAAAAGCGTCTTTGGGACAATCTTGGATGGAACTTTATATAAAATACACACAGTAATTTTTAAGGCTTCAGTCCATAAGGATAAATTTAAACTTGATATGCTCATCATGCTTCTTACCATGTCCATTAATGTCTGATTCCTTCTTTCTGCCACACCATTTTGTTGTGGTGTTCATGGCATAGTATATTGAGCAATTATACCTTCACTTTCAAGAAACTTATCAAATGAACCCTTAACTTGTCCCTTATATGTGTACCTACCATAATATTCTCTACCCCTGTCAGACCTCACAATTTTGATCTGAGCTCTTGGTTGTTTTTCTACTTCTTTTATGTAAACTTTAAAAGCATCAAGTGCTTCTGACTTATTAAATAGAAAATAGAGATACATGTATATCTAATAATCATCAATAAAAGAGATAAAATATCTCTCACCATTCAAGCAAGGGTAGGAAAAGGTCCAAAAATATATGTATGTATGATCTCAAGCAATTGAGAACTCCTTTTGGCACCTTTAGTGGATTTGTTGGTCTGCTTACTTTTTATGCAGTCCACACAAGTCCCAAAGTCAGAAAAGTCAAGAGCTTTTAGAACTCCATCATGAATCAACCTTTTTGATTCTATCAATAGAGATATGTCTCAATCTCTTATGCAAAAGACTTGATGAGTTTTCATTGATAATACATCACTTAGTGCTTACTTCTTTATCATATAGAGTTGGAATATTACATTCTATCATGGGGTCTATCTCAAATTTAAATAATCTTCCATCCAAATTTTCGAAACCAATAACTTTATTATCTTTCAAAAAATTTACTGAAGAATAATGAAAATTAAAATCATAACCAGCAACTAATAGTCTTGAAAGAGAAATTAAATTTCTACAATACGATGGAACATAAAAAGATTTTTCGAAATCTAAAACCATCTTTCAAAATGAGCCTATAAGTCTCCACGCCTTCCTCATGTGATGGCATCCCATTGCAAGAATAAATCTTTTATTCACTTTCCATCGGCTTCTTTAGAGTTAGAAAACACTGCCTGGTTTTGAAAATATGAGTTGTGGAACCAGAATCGATCCACTATGCATTATCAGAAACTTCATTAAAATTAGATTCATAACATACAAAGGTAAAATTACCTTTCTTCTCTAGCCATTTCTTGTATTTCGGGCAATATTTCTTACATTGTCCCTTCTTTCTAACAAAACGGCAAACATCTTTATCAATAATGCCTTTCTTCTTCATGGGAACACTTTTTCCCTTCTTCGCATTTCTCTTATCATGAGTCACCAACTTTAACACTTTCAGGTATCACATGATTCAACCTCTCCTCTTCATGAACATACATGGTCAGGAGTTCATTAATTTATCTTTATGTGTATTGTAAGATATCTTGAACGGGCCATATTCCGCAGGAAGAGATTTGAGGATAAAATGCACAAGAAATGGTGCAGACATATCAACCTCAAGGGAGCCGAGTAGCAGCAATGTCTGTCATCTCCATAATGTGCTCGCACATTGTACGACTTCTATCAAAGGTCATACTTGAGAGTCTCTTCATAAGGGTGCTCGCCAGCACCTTGTCAGATCTTATAAGTTGTTCTTCAATTGCCTTCCTGTAAGCTTTGACCTTATCGCTAACAGAGATGGAACCCCTAATGCTTTGGCTTATATGAACCTTTATGAGCATCAAGCTCAAGCGATTGAATCGCTCCCACCGCTCATAATAAGCCTTAGCCTCTGGCGTACTTGATCCGTGGGTTTAGGTGGTTCATCCACACGGAAGGCCAAATCCAAGTACGAGCACCTTAAAGTGAGGACTTTCTCCTTCCATTTAGTAAAGTTGTCACCAGACAACATCAAAATACGAGCATTCTCGTTAAAGATAGCAGTAGGAAAAGTTGTGTAAACTGCAAAACAAGGATACACACATAAGCTATGAAGTACAAACCATCAAAATGAATCGCGTAAATACCGATTCTAAGTAAATTCTAAACCTTCCTGTGGGCAGAGGTTGCAATACATGCACAAAATTTACTTAACTTTATTAGACTAGTAAACTCAAATAAAACTAGAAAACAAGTGGGCATGAGATAATTTTCAAACTAAAAGGTTTACTATCTCGTTCCAATTAATCTCACCAAAATAGTTACCCATGTGGGGCCGGATTACTATTTTAATGAAATGATTGGGCTAATTAGATGACATAAAAATGTAATCACTAAATTTTATGCGATTAAACAACTTTGTTTCTTTTATATCAAATACTTGTGGCTATTCTTAAATACATGAAATAAAAGCAACCGAAGAATGGCATCCGAGGACAATTAAACTCAATAATCAACGTAAGCAGAATGTTGATTGTTTTCATGATGATTACACGGGATATAAGCATAACGCTATATTATTATCCCAAAGGTTAATTCTTATAACTAAAATATTATAAGAACTAAACAGTAGGGAAACTCATAAATACCCGAACATGATGAAAAACAAATACTGGAAAAACATCATGCTAATCTCAGGAATTAAACAGAATAAATACTGTTAATACTTTTATCAAATATTTAGATCTATATAATATATGTACTCCTTTGTGAAAGACAAAATGATCCATACATATTCTAAACAAAAATTCAACTCCAATTCAAAAGAAAGTTGAAGCAGACACTTGTTGTTTCCGTAACATGATAAATTGTAGTCATAATCACCACAACAGATAACGAATAACACGGCTAAAGGAAGGCTACATGTTGGAATTCAACACATACATATAGAGTCGTCGCAACGGAATATTAAATAGGAATTTACTTTTAGTCATAGTTGTTCAAGTGTCGAGAGAATCACCTTCTTTTAACATCGAAATTGTAACCCTAAGAATAATAAAAACTCTAGAGCCTTCTAGCCTATGCCTATCACAATTTCATAATACTGGCATGATAGAGTCACATGCGTATTTACTTGTAGGCTAGAGACTCTTAGGCAAAAATTTTAACTTCAGGGACTACTTCATAAAATATGATTACCCTAGGATGCCTAATAAAATGTTTCCTCCCATCAAGGAAACTTAACTAAGAAATATTACATATTATTTAGACAAGGTAAATAATTTATTATCATAATATGTGGACCACATTAAATGTCTCGTTAAAGACACGTGTAATTCTTACATCAAGTTCATAATTATCATTCCAATATATCTTAAACTACTTACTATATTTTTTCCAGTTCCTCAAGATTGCTATATGGAGGCATGGGATTCATATCATGGCAATGTTAAGGGGACAATATATAAGCTAAACTTAATTCAACTCCTTAGTGTGTTCTATATTTATATTACTATAAATGTGTCTTTTATTTTCTTTTTCCTCTTTTGCACCCACTCTATGTGCTATAGGTAGCGGATCATGTGATCTCCGTTTTTCTATTTTTGGAATTTTAAACTAATTTCTTTTGTTCCTTCAATCTATAAGTGTGTTATGTTTCAGTCCGTTGTTTTATAATTCTTAGAGTTATTGCCACAATTTATATGTGATTTTATTTTTTCTTTATTATCCTTTGCAATAATTATTCTATAATTACCATATTAGTATAGATGGAGGGTCAAAACCGGTTAAATATAACTTAAATATTTTTTATAGGAATGAAATTTCAGTATTTGTATATTTCACTTATATACTTTAAGAGAATATGTAGTTTTATTATGCGAATACGAGACGAATACGAGAGATGAGACATGAATTTTAGTTCAGATTGATACTTTACAGTAACTCATGTTAGGCAATTTTGTTGCATGAACTATTTCAGGACTATGACCCTAAGTTATATTGCTCTCTCTTTTTTTTTTGGGTTTGTTTTATTTAATTATTGATAAAGTTATGTGAAAGAGAGAAAAAGTTTTGCCACTTATGTAATAACAAATTTAATTAATTAAAGATTATTTTTTCAAAGAAGTTATACTATATTATATTATTATCTTCACTATACTTATTAACTTTCTCGTATAACCGCGCGAATAAAGGAAAGCTGACTATAACGTTGCTAAACGTCAGCAACAGATAGTTCATGAATTTAGCCATAAATACGGGTGTTTTGAGTTTGTACTTTTAGAATAAATCAAAGAGTGCAACCCTTTCCTTCCCTAATCACATAATGCAGTACGAATTTGTTTTCTTAAAAATAGTTTTAAGTTACTTGGTTATTCTTATATTAAGGGCGTGTTGGAATGACAGGAAAAAAAAATCTATTTTTTCATTAAAGAGTTGGTCATTTTCGAGGCTGCTTCATTTTACTTTCGCTGTTTCCCAAGAGTTAATATGTGCATTAGTAGCAAACGATTAACTATAGGACAGGAGCTCCAAAGACAGTCGCCACGCACTCCGCATAAGATAAAATGAATTCTCATCTGATGACAGTAAAGGGATGATAAACAATTGATATATATTTGGCAAAAGTACACCGCAGCCTCCTGCATCTGCTTTGTGTTTGATAACTTTGCTTCCAACTGAATCGCAATTAAGTGATAAATTAAAGACTTCAATTAACACCTGTAAACGTGCTTTGAGTGAATCTGCAGGAAAGACAAAATAGTAATACAAGAGCGCTTTCAGTAACCTTCAAAATTATGCTTCTGGAGATTTTGAACGTTCAATCGGATTGAAGTAGGTGAGAAACTATTGACACAAATCTGCAAGAACCAGCTTGTTGCCATTCGAAGTGGTTAATGAGTAACAGCACCTTTTTCATCATCGGAGAGCTATCTATGATGTGTTCCAAACAATTCAGCTGCAACTAGTATTCTGTTTCTAGCACCCCATCAATGAGACCAAACTCCATGGCCTGCCATAAAGCAGTAAAAGAAAGAAAATGTTTGATTAATCAGAAGGATTCTTGTCTCATGCCCAGCGAAAAATGGCATTGAAGGAAATGAGATCAGATAAAATGGAACCATATCTACACCACGAGAAATAACTACTTTGGAAGTTGGTAACAAGTTTTTGGGGCATCTACAAACACCATAGCGAGGAGTAGCATCTAAAACACCAGCATACAAGTTATAGCATCAGCAACATTACCTCAGAGACGGACAAAAAACGATCCCTTTCAGTGTACTGTTGCACCTTCTCAATTGGTTGGCCAGTGAAGGCAGTATACATCTTGTCAATTTTCTGTATAATCAAGTAGATATATCAACTCAATCATAAGGTCCTGGAAAATATACTACTCCTTCCAGCCCAATTTATGTGATTGTCTTTGACTAGACATTGCGTTTAAAAAAGAAAGAAAGACCTCTGGAAATTTTGGACTAAAACAATGTATAGATATATGTGTGCTATAAATTATCTCAATAACGATAAATGAGAAGTTTAACGTTAAATTGTTACTATCACATAAATTCAGATGAAGGTATTAACCACTCTACTGGAGTTTTAGCTTAATTTTATAGGTGAACTATAATATCCTATTTCCCATAATCCCAACTAACAGTCTTATGTCCTTAGTCACAAGTCTGGTGTATCATATCGTTCAATTCACAAGTCACATGCTCTCTGTGAAGAGCCATCGATGTTAGCTTAAAATAATACCCTGAAGGTCGACACCCATGTATAAAGATGACTTGAAACATTTGGTGATTCATTCGAGCACACATGCATCGCCGTCAACAATTTTTCTTTACTAAATTAGATAAAGAGCCTAGACAAAAACCAGTAAAACTGAAACTGAAGTCGACAAAAACACTTCTATATGGTCATCATGATCCAATGCTGTTGTCATTGCGTTTCTCAAAATTATACACATAAAAAAGGAAGTCCATGGAACCTTCTGTGCTAACAAATTCCCAATCTGATCATCACTATGCTTAATCTGGATGATCGTATAACAATGAGTTTGTATTTTTTTTATGAAGTCGTATAACAATGAGTTTGTAGTAGAGTACCACAAATACCAAGTGGACCTCCATTAACTTAGCTTTATGACCCTATTAGACAAGTTCTGTATCTGTTACATATGGCTTGTCAAAAAATTTCAACAATTCCCATCGTATGATCATGCTTATTTAGTGCGTACATTTCATTTGTATCTTACAATTTCCCGATGTATACTATGAGTCATCAAAATTTTCTGAGTCATGTTAAATCTAGGAAGAGTCGTGTTGGTGACATTGCTGATATAAATGTAAGCATTGCTGATATCAATCTAAATGATGCATGATAAATTATTAGAAGGCTTTCAGCTTATTTTTCACTTTTCATTATTTTATACTTCGGTTGTACCATTTCAACTTGATCTTGTCTACATTATCATATTAAAATTAGGTTGGTATCAAATCTTTCCAAAGGTTAAGTAAGTAACAGTTGAATCTGCAACCATGATATTTCCTGTGTATTCTTTGATATCAAAATCTTTTTCATTGAATGTTGCTAAACATACTCTACAAACTAAATGTGGTACATGACACATTATAATCTGAAAACCATATTAAGCTTGGCAAATTTAAGCTTGGTGCCCTTGAAACAAAAACTCTCTAGTACTCTCTACAATTTTATTTCCCCCTTGTAGAGGGTGGGATGCCAAAAAAAGATCAAGATAAGGACAACATTATATTTAAATTTGGAACTGATCAAAGATAATCTTCTTCGAACCCACTCGTAGATTATCCGAAACAGAGGTTGAATAAGAAAAACTACTAACCTGGCGAGATTGAACCGCTTCGTTCACTTGGCGCCGCACATCCTCCACATGACCCTAAAGCAATAAAGTGCAAGTATGCTTTTAATAGAAATAAAAGTAGCTAAAAAGGGAGCATCTTCATACAGTTTTGAACTAGCAGAAATATTTTAAAAGATATTTGAGTATATTGAGGTAGAGAATAAGAAATTATCTGATCATCATGCCTGACGGTAAAAAAAAGGCAAAAAGAGAAAAATTATATCGCAAATTGGCACATACCTAGTATTTAGTAGTATTGCACCAGTATAAAGTTTAGCACAAATGTACAATCAATTTTACAAAGTTTTTGTCAGACCAAATTAGCTGTTTACATTTTGTAACCGTTTCAGAAACTTATATTAGAAAAAGAAGGTAACAAGAGTGATCATCCAATAAATTGGAAGTAAAAAGATAAGAAACATTTTATTAAGAAATTGGAAAAGAAAAGAGAGAAGAATGCCACAAAATTAGAAGAAAATACAGAGACAAAATATAAGTTGAAGGAAGATTATAATTGTCTTTTGGGCATTCCAATTGCCCAATATGTTAGGGGAGAGGGTGTTTCTTAATATTTTAAAGGGGGGATGCTTGTAATATTTCCAAATCAGAGGAAAGGTAGTTGTAACTCACCCAAAGTAACAATCCTAACTGAAAGTCTCAGCAAAAGAGATGAGAACTTACTCCACAACCACTTTGAGGTTGATGAATCATTATACGTGCATTTGGCATTGCATACCTCGTGCCCTTTTCTCCACCGGCAAGAAGAAGTGCTCCTTGGCTTGCAGCAACTCCAAAACATACTGTACCAACCTTAGGCTTTATCTGAAAAGGAAGTCATTGCTTGAAAGCATAATTATCGTAAGAACATAATGTCAAGCAGTAGAGCATGTCTGCAATTGAAAGTTGTTCAAAGTTGATTAAACGGAATGATTATAGACACTATAAAATGCATACTTACCCATGACATGCAGTCATATATTGCCAAGACAGAGTACGTGCTTCCACCAGGACAGTTAAGATACATCTGATATTGCAAAAGATGGATGTAACTGTAAACAAGACCTTTTTACATACAACTTAATGAAAAAAAAATATAGCTATACAGTTATGGCAAAGCAAATCAGTACCAAAATATCTGCGTTTTCATCTATAGTTGCAAGGGTCACAAGTTGTGATATAACTCTCTGAGCAACTGCGGAGTTGATTGGTTGTCCAATGAAGATAATTCGATTCCTGAATAACACAGTAGAAAGATCCAATGCGCCCCCAGGTGTCATCACGGCGGGCATGATGGGTGGATTCCCTCCCTTTTTCGCTTCGATAACACCATAGCTGTCCCATGAATTTCAAAACAGCAGTTGTTATATTTACTAGGTGACATGTTTCGATCAATGATTTGGTCTGTGTGTGAACATTGACCAAGTGAATTTTCACAGACCGCCCAGTACACGAGACATTCACAATGCAATATTTCTGCTTGCTAGTTCAGTGCAGGCTGGCTGACCATCTTTTCAACATGCACATTTTGGTATATGCTCGTGTCTTATTTATTTATTGTATAATATGGAATTATATATTTTGGATAAATTGTTTCAACACTTCCCTACGAGAGATTGTTGTCTTTTGACCTATTTAGTCCAGTTGTCTGACACCTAGCAAGCACCATAACTATATTAAAGTGGGCCTGATACTTTGTTCTCTTCGACATATTCTCAGTTTCTAACAGTGTTATCGAAAGTGAAAAGCGCAAAAAAGCTCCAAGGTCCTTTGGGGAGTTGAGCGCAAAGCGCAAATAAAGTGTGGACTTTAACGAAAAAAGGTGCAAATGGAGAAAGAATACAAATATGTATGTGTAGTCCAAGACTAATAATCATAAGCATGAATAACAAATAGATGGACTCAGAAATTGAAAAAGAATAACGATAAAGTGAAATATCAATTGTTTAGTGTCTCATATTCATGATTACGCTCATTTGCAAAGAAAAGTATGCCTTAGAGCCTTGATGACGACATTGAAGGTCCCAGAAAGCAAGGTGAAGCGCGCAACATGTTTTGCCCCTCGCTTCAGGGCTTAAGCGCGCCTTTGACAACACTGGTTTCTAACAGTGTACCACACATGCCACACCAATGCCATCAAAGTGAAAGTGAAGCTACTCATTAATTACAAAACTATATTTCTAGCGAGACAAACATAAAGCAATATCAGTTTAGGAAAACAACAGTAAGCTCTTCTCAAGAGCAAGGGAAAAGTATCTTTCTAAATTCTAGATCGAAGAACATCTGCTGGAAGATCTGACTACCAAGTGTGGAGAATGTCTCTTTATTCTTATTTTCTTTCACAACTACATTACTGCTGCATCTGGTAGTATATTTTATCAAAATATGACCTTTTAAAGCAATATGATAAGAGCAAACTAATAGCAAGTACACACAAGTTTGAGCACTAAAGGTATGTGAGGATTGAAGATAAACCTTGAATTGGTAAGAGCACCCGATTCATGCTCATTGAGCTCTAATGGCATCCTCAGATTCTTGCTTGAAAATCCTAGAAATTGGCAAAACACAACCAAATTTTCATCCAAAGAATCGGAAAGATTCATAGAATATTCCAGTTCAACATAATTAAGTAGCTAACTAAGTGGAGTAATTAACTAGCTCAGTTCTGTTGCTAATCCAAAACCTAACTTACCAATAGCTGATGAATCAGAATATGGACTTCGGAGAACAGAAACTATATCTTTCCTTAAGCTTCTGCGGAAAACAATTAGTATTAATTCATTCTCAAGATCAAAAAAACACATGTAAAGTAGGAGCAAAAAGTTAAGAGCTAATAGTAAAAAACACACCTAAACTATCACTTTTTCGCGAGTTTCACACCCAAATTATTAGCTGTATTAAAACATAAGGAAAAGGGAACAACTGATAGTTGGCCTAATCAGCTTCGAAGTGTGTTTTAATACATAGATGATGATAGTAGTAGGGAAAGAAAACAACAAATAGTTGAGGTGTGAAACTCACGAAAAAGTGATAGTTCAGTGCATTTTTGACCATTAACTCAAAAGATAATGCAAATTTCTCCCTGACAATTTTACTTTTCATTGTTTTATGAAAACAACTTTTTAGATATTACTGTATACTCATTTTTTAAACTGTAATTTATTGTATATCCTTATGTAGTTTGTAAATTATTATTCCCAAAACAAAAGTTGAAGTACTATTCACACCGAAAATCCAAATACTGACTTTCCTACTCCAAAATCCAGTCATTCTCTTTGCATATAAGGAGTTAGTATTAATTTCATCACAATATTATAGCAAAAACGTGTACAATTTGATCGAAAAAAGTAAAATATCACTAAGAGAGAATTACCTAGACGAAAACAGAGACGAAGAAGAAGTTTGGTGCCTGAAAGAGACTGGTATAATTGACGTTCCGCTAATGGAAGACGTTACCATTTTGATATCTCCGGCGAGGGTTCAGTGAAGGGAGAGTGTTCGCCGGCGAAGGGAGAAGTACTTGGGATAACCCGAATAACTGTTGGATCTTTATTGGGCTTTCTACCAAGTCATTTTGAATTGGGCTAATAGCCTTGTGGTCCAAAGCCCACTTAAGTGCTGATGGACCTCTATCCAAAATTCCCGAGGGTCATTGGAGCTATTGCCCCTATTTTGTGTTGGTCTTTAATTTTTGCCTCTCATAACAAGTAATTTTTGTGTAGGCATGAATTTATGTTTTCGCATTATAATATTCTACAAGTCCTTAAAAATTTTATGTTCCGCTAGATATGAATTCTACTGCTAAGAAAAAAAATTAAAGACCAGGCCGTTTAAAGAACAAAAGTGTAAAAGATAAGAAGGAGAAGGAGTGGAAACAGGAGGAGGAGGAGAACAGAGGAGGAAGAGGAAGAGGAAGAGGAAGAAGGACGAGGAGGAGGAGGAAGAGGAAGAGGAAGAAGGACGAGGAGAGTACTTATATTTTGACAAATTCTCTAGTTGTGTGACATAAAAGACTAAAATGTGTCAAAGATAGAGTAGTGATTCGCACTGTACAACAAAAAATATAACCTCAATATCGAATAATGTTCATCAATATGCTTATGTCCTCAAATTAGACACATAAGTTGTTTGACTAAGCTTAAAAGCTTTTCAAATTAGCCTATAAGTCAAAGTGAGTTAAAAATGATAAGTTGGTCAATCTAGCTTATAATTTTTCAGCTTATAAACACTTTTAATATGATCAATTTTTTAAATTATTTTATCCTTAATATTTTTTTAATTCTCAAAAAACTTTTTTCCAAAACAAAACATCGAACTTCCTTCATCATTACTCTTTTTAAATACAAAATTAAATTATAAATTTATAATTTTTTATAAATAAAATTAAAGATATTTTAGTCATTTTACCAAAGGAACAGATTATCAGCAACTTTTTATCAAACACATCAAGTGTTTATCATTAGTATCAACACTAACTAACACTTATCCAAATATGTAATTGCTTATTTGTAAAATTATTTTTAGCACTTAAAAATTTATCAACACATATCATTATGTACAATCCTTTCGGGTTAGTGAGGAACATGATAGTGAAAGAGAGAAGAAAGAAAATTTGTTTATGACGGCTTACCTACAATCAACTAACTTAAACAAGCTCACAAAAAAAATTACATTTTTAAGATAGTCTCTTAAACTTGACATATTTTATAAGATAGATAAACTTACCAAGTGACAAATAGAAAAATGTATTCCATAAACACATTTATATATGTAAGACTATGTGCTTGTGGTCCAAACGCCATTAATTATATGGCAAATAAATAAATAATAGTCCATGTAAGAAAATAATAGTCCAATAAATAAATAATAGTCCATGTAAGAAAATAATAGTCCAAACACGTGTAATTTTTTTCTTCATGCAAGCATATAAGTCTAAAGCCAAATAATACCCCTCATTTGTTCATCATCTCCCGCATTCTTCAATCGCTTGGACATAACTTATTCCATTCCTATTAAGTTTCACAGACCACGTGCCACCTTTAGCAAGTAGAAATTGACCCAACAACAAACAGGGACAAGATAAGAATTAAAATAAAATTAATGCGTAGCATGTTTGGCCGAGCTATTAATTTTTTTTTATTTTATAAACACTTTGGTCAAAATAGCTTTTAAGAAGAATATTTTGATAATTAATTTGTGTTCGATCAATTCATTTGAGAAGTGCTTACGGATTGTGTTTGGCTAATTTTTTCAAAAAATACTTTTGAGTACGAAAAAGACGTATTAATGTTCATATTGCAATTAGTATTATCTAAATAGAGAAATAATTTTAAATACTTTTTAAGAAAGACTTCAATTAAGTTTTTATTTTTATTTAGTTAAAAATTAATATAGTAAAATAAAATGTATATTAAGGTTCTATCGCGACCCAATTTACTAAGCCGTGATGGCACTAACTTCTACTAAGTCAGTAAGCCGATCATAACCCATCTAAACCATTTAACTAAAAGAAACAATGAGGAATAATAAACCAAATCAATTCAAGTCTTAAATACGTCTCATAATATAGAAAATACAGAAATAGTGCTATAAATCCCTAAAATCTAATGTCACTTAGTACAAGAACTACTAGAGTAAAATATAAGTCTGAGATAAACCCTGAATACTTTCTAGAAGTAGGAAAGACATAAAGTAAGGATAGATGGAGAATTCGGTGCCACGAATCATGCTAGTAGCTCATCCCGAATCCTCCGGATGGCCTCCTCAATGGCTCGTGAAGTCTCGAGATCTGCTCGTGCTAGGAACCGAACATGCACACAAAAAGGGTGCACCAAGTGTAGCGTGAGTACGAGGAATAACGTGTACTCAGCAGCATTATTAACCGACCCTAGTTAAAACTGAGATGAGGATTGGTCTTTCGAATACCATTTCCACACTTCACCGATATTAGTCTGATAAAATTATACAACCAATAATCATAAATTCAAGATTCGATATAAGAAACCTCTAATCCATGAATTCGTTCAAGTAATCAAATAGATATGATAATGTGATTCAATAGGCAATTAGACAAGTCAACTAAATAAGGAATCAATGATATGCAAATGTTAAGTAAATGCAAGGCCTTTTCTCATCACAAGTACTCATACGTTCAAATACTATGAATCGTGACCCATGAGGGACTCACAAGGTCTATATATCACTTGGAATTATTTTCCTTCGGGTTCCTTAGCCAATATTAGGCATTCAATCACATCACTTAGACAATATCAGGCTCACATTACCTGTCTCTAGCCAATCGGGCTCATATCCAACACATCACTCCGTCCGAAAATATATCCCGTTAGACCTCGCATATGTATCCGCAAATATAACATGCATAAGATATCATATGAAGCATGAATATGACATGCGCAACAATAATAAGCCAATATTCGATCTTTAACCAACTTAACAATAAATATTCGATCTTTAGCTTCTTTTCCACTTTTAAATGAGTATTTAGGAGTGATGAGAAACACACAATCACATATAAGACATGCATATAATCATGGAAACAGAAAGTACGCTCTTCATACACCAATCACAGATTCATAGAATCGTACTATCTATCCGCTAGTACCCAAAGCATGACATTCAAACCGGACTATACAATTGAAACAACGGAAATACCCATAATATGGCACCGATACCCCATACAAGCGCTCGTCACCATACAAGTATCGGGATCTCTTAACATCCCAATTACACATTCTTAATTAGTTCATTACACCAACCACAACGCTTCAAATAAGGTCATAAGTCTAAACTTGTTTGATTTAAAAGTTCAACGGTTACAACAAAGCCTTGCATTTTCGTAGAGCCTTCGAATGGTCCAAATATATTCAAATACAGAAAATACATTAACACACAATTCCGTAGACACCCATATTGCTATATGAAATTTCAGACCCAAAAGGTCACCTAAAAATAGAATTCTGAGCCTCAAAAGGCAAAACGGGAAATCAGTCCAAAAATTAGTCTATCCAAGGTCTATGGAGGTTAGATATCAAATATCAACTAAATCCAAAATCAATTCCATGATTAATTGGGGAAATCTCCATTTTCAATCTAGAGTTTAAAATTCACAATTTCATGTCTCAAATCATTATTTCTAACATGAAACTTAATAATTGATGATATAATCATAAAATGAAGATTAGAAACTTACCCACTTGAAGATTCTTGCAAAATCTCTCAAAAAGCTCTCCAAATCAAGATTCAAAGCTCCAAATATGAGAATAGAAATGTCTAAGTTGTAATGAGAATTAAATCCTTATTTCTGCCCAACGATCACCGTAGAAGCGACCCTTTTCTCACACCTACGGGCCCGTATCTGAGATCCAAACCTCGTAGGCACGAGGTCCACTTATCCATTCCAAGACCACAGGTGCGACCCCGCCCATGCAGATGATTTCACGCAGAAGAGACCAAGCCTCCCCTAACCCAAATTTCGCACCTGCGGTCTACCTTGCGCAGGTGCGGCCCAAAGCTCGCAGAAGCGATGCACCAGAACCGACAACTCAAAGTCTTGTTCCAAACTTCGATTCAACCCCCATAACTCATCTGAGACCTCTTGGAAACAAATTAAATATGCAAACTAATCCTAAAACATGCAATGAACTTGCTCACGCACTCAAAATAATTATATGAGTGCGTCTTGACCTGTTGTTGACCGTGGTCAACTCCAATTCACTTTAAAGACTTGGTTTCTAATCAAGAGCTCAAGATACCCCGAGTGCCTCGGGAACCGAACCATTGACTCGATTAAGCCATAAATAATATTTCGGACCTAGTGGAATCGATAAATCTTCAAAAAAGACTCGTTTACACCCGATGTTGACTTTAGTCAATCTAATTTTTTCTTTTAACTTAAGAATATCCTAAAATCTACTTTTCTATCTGAATCTCACGCAAATCACTCGGGACTCGTCCCAACCATCCATATAAGTCAAAAATCACATTCTGGATCTAACAGAACCATCAGAGTTTGATTCAGGATGCATTTACCCAAAAGTAAACTCTAAGTCAAATTTTCCAAACTTAGAACTTCCTAAATTCAAAACTTAAATTTTCTTCCGTTATTTCCACCCAATAGCATCGAGAATTGCGTTGCCCATCTCCGCAAGTCAAATATACCAACACAAGCTAGGGGAAAGGTCTTTTAGGGGGAAATAAGGAAAATATCCAAAACAATCTAATGATCGTTACATCATTCACCACTTAAATACATGTATAATTCTAAAAACTCCCTCATCATCAAGAATCATATCTCTAGCCTTCCCCTTCAAAACCTTATCTCGGATCTTGCACAACATTACATCCTCAAACTGTTGGGCCTTAATTTGCTCCATAAATAATGACCTCGCCTCAACACATGCCAGAACCTTATTCGATTCCGAAATATCAACTCACCATACTATTTACCAAAGACTGAACCTCCATAGCTAAAAGACACTCCTCCATGATCAAACGAGCTAAGCTACCCATACTCACTGCCTTGCGGCTTAAGGCATCTGCTATCACATTAGCCTTGTCCAAATGATAAAGAATGGTGATGTCATAATATTTGAGCAACTCTATTCATCTAAGCTGACTCAAATTTAAATCCCTCTGACTGAAAACATGTTGAAGACTATGATAGTCCGTGAATACCTCATAATGGACCCCATACAAGTAATGCCTCTAAATCTTCAAAGTAAAGACTTACCGCTGCCATATAAGTGGGATAGTTCTTCTTATGCACCTTCAACTGTCTTGAAGAATAAGCTATTACCTTACCTTCTTGCATCAACACACACCCTAAACCAATTCGTGAAGCATCATAATAGCCTGCAAAGTTATTTCCTTCCACTGATAAAGCAAAAATTGGGGTTGAGGTCAATAAGGACTTGAGATTTTGAAATCTCTCATCACACTCATATGACCACTAAAATGGTACATCTTTCTGTGTCAACCTAGTCAAATGAGAATCAATAGTTGAGAAACATTTCACTAATCGCCGATAATAACTTCCAAGACCTACGAAACTCTGAATCTCGGTCACTATAGTAGGCCTGACCCAATTTCAAACTGCCTCAATCTTCTTAGGATCTATCATGATATCATCCTTAGATATCACGTGCCCCAAAAATGCCACCGAGCTCAGTCACAACTCACACTTAGAAAACTTGGCATACAACTACTTTTCTTTCAATAACACAAGCACGATCCTAAAAAATGTTTCTCGTCATCCTCCTCACTGCGAGAATAAACCAAGATGTCGTCGATGAAAACAGTGACGAAGGAATCCAAATAGATCTTGAAAACCCTATTCATCAGATCCATAAAAGTTGCTCGAGCATTGGTAAGCCCGAAAGATATAACCAAGAACTCATAGTGCCCATTGCGGGTCCTGAAAGCCGTCTGTGGAATATCCTCCGCTCTAATCTTCAGTTGGTGATAACCCAATCTCAAATTGATATTAGAAAAGATTGATGCACCCTGCAGTTGATCAAACAAGTCATCAGTGCGGGGTATTGGATACTTGTTCCTGATAGTAACCTTGTTCAATTACCGATAGTCAATACACATCTGCACAAATCCATAATTCTTCTTCACAAATAACACGAGAGCACTCGAATGGGAAATGCTCGATCTAATGAAACCCTTTCTCAAAAAATCTTGCTACTGTTCCTTTAGCTCTCTCAACTCTATGGGCGCCATCTGATATGGCGAAATAGAAATAGGCCGAGTGCCCGACGCCAAATTAATGTAAAAATCAATATCATGATCAGGTGGTATACTAGGAAAATTTGTCGAAAATACCTTTGGAAACTCTCTCACTATTGGTACCGACTCAAGTGACGGAGTATCCATGTTAGTATATCGGATATGGTCCAAGTAATCCAAACACTCCTTATTCACCAACTTCTTCGCTTTGAGGAATAATATAAGCTTCTTAGGTACAGGGCTAGGAGTACCCTTTCACTCTAACCTCAAAATAGCCGGCATAGCCAATGTGACTGTCTTAGCATGACAATCCAAAATAGCATGATAAGGAGATAACTAGTCTATGCCCAGGATAATATCAAAATTTATCATATCAAGAATGACCAAATCTACCCAAGTGGCATATCATATGAAGGTAACACAGGACCTATAAACTCTATCCACTACCACAGAATCACCAACATGGGCAGAAACATGAATATGACATCAAATAAATCACATAGAATATCCAAACTCATAGAGAAATAGGTAGACACATAGGAGAAGGTAAAAACCATATCAAATAAGACTGAAGGTGACTGATGAAAAACTGATATAATACCTATGATAACTACATCAGAAGCCTCGATCTCTGGTCTATAAGGAAAAACATTACAATGGGAACATCCACCCTCGTATTGTGTGACTCCACGACCACCACAACCTGTCTGAGATGCACCTCTTACTGACTGAGCATTGCCCATAGCAGAATGGTGACTACCCTTGCCAGATTGTGAACCACCTCTACTAGAATGCCCGCATCCTATAGCATGTGGTGCTGGCAGCCTAGATATATAAACTCTAGAACTCTGTTGGGTCCCACCCTGTCTCTGTATAAGTCACTCCCTCGTAAAATGCCTTCTCTCCACACTCAAAGCAAGCCTTGTCCTGGACTGTGAAATTGACACAAAAAGAACCTGAGTATCCTCCACGGTCTGAGTACTAGAAGTAGGAACCACGTGATGCCTGCCTTGAACTGAAACCACTATGCCCCTGAAGAATCACATACTAAAGTCTGAAGTGATGATTGGATGTGGCGACTGTAGGGATGATGATCACCTCTCTTATGGTGTCCCCCATCTATGATAGGACCACTGAAGCTGCCAAATCTATAAGCCCTCTTATTGCCACCTCCGCTATATGACTAACCCATCACTAACTCAACTTCTCTGGCATGCTCTACCACTGCCTGAAATAGCGTCTCAGAAGCTTACAACTGCAAAGTCGCTAATTGAAGAGGAAGGGCCAATCCCTTCACAAATTGCCTCATCCCCTCAGCTTCTGAAAGAAGTAATACCTCTATGTAACTAGACAAAGAAAGGAATCTGGCCTCATACACTGCAATGGACATACCCCGTTACTTTAACATTGTGTAATTTCAGCAAATGTTGATTAGACAAATGTTCAACATAATTCTTTGATTCCTCACAGTTACACTTAGGTTTGAGAGAAATTTGATCTAATTCATTCCAGACATCTTTCATTTTTGAATAGTAAATAGTAACTGAATCCGTACCTTGAGTCAGAGTTGCCATCTCCTTACATAATTGATAAATCCTGGTGATATTCAATTTGTGAAACCTCTCTTCGAATTCATCCCATAGCTTTTCGCATTAGAAGCCAAAATGATGCTCGAAATCAGCTCTCACTGTGCAACTGATCCATGACAATACGATGTGTTGCACCGATCCCACTGCTTTGCGATCTCATCGTTATACATATTTCTCTTGCATGATCCATCGATAAACCCTAACTTATTCCGTCCCAGTAATGCAAGCTTCATTGACCAACTCTAGAGTGTATAGTTCTCTGAACCTGTTAATTTCAGTCCAATGAGCATGATTTTCTGGTACATCTAATGATTGTAGATACATCGGATGCGTGTAATCAATTTGTGTTGTATTGATCTGTGTAGTTACTTATTCCAGAACTAACCGTTTCTCCAAGCTTTCAAAATTGTGGTTGCTTGCAGATCTCCTTTTCAAATCAATCCTATTGAATCATTGATGTGATACCATGTGAAATGGAGCTAGAATAGCTCAATTATGAATTGAGTTCAGTAATAATGGATATTCATCTACGAGAGATTCAATCGAAGAGAAGAAGATAATATTTTGTTATTCCATTAACCTCCAATTCTTCCAATTTTGTTACAAGATGCTTCTTTTATAAGCAACTAACAGACTTCATTTCTAATAGGGTTGGATTACATAAATGTCCATCTAGTCTTAATCTACACTTAATACAAGTACTATAATAGTGGTATTGTTTAAGATTGAGCAATTTGTTTCATCGTTAAATGTTTTTGTAGAGTTTTGTTGGGTTCAAAATATATAAGTAGGCACAACGGAAGTTTAAAATTTTATTCTACTTACCCCAACAATTTCTTCTGGTATGGTTATACGACAATCAAAACCTGTAATATAAAATATGAACACTTACAGATTAATAAATCTGGAGAGTCTTTACTTAGGGATTACACGCGACTGTTCCTTCGACTGCAAGCACTATGTTATGGTCTATTCCCCTGCCAAGAAAGCCATGAAATCTTGGCAGAGGTTTGAGAGAGTTTCGTCCTAGACTTAGTGTAGAATTAGTTTATAGAATTGGTATTCTTAGTGTTGTGTTAATAACTAGAGATTAGTGTTGTATATATAGTAATTTTTAGGTCACAAAATAAATTAGGGTTGGGCTCCAAGCCTGGCCCAAAACTGAGGTGTAGTGGGCCAGTCTGACTGGGCTCATTGCCGGGTCGGCGCCGCCGTGAAACAATCGACATAGTATGACCCTATAAGCCTTCATATATCAACACTAATCTAATTAAGGTCCATACGAAACTCTTAGACTGCGCCGTACAATGAAATCAATATATGAAGTACATTTACTTGAATCCAGCAAACATAACCTTTATGTGAGATGATAAATTCCTTTCATCCGCGACACACTCGATCAAGCTTAGGATTTGCCATGTGTCTATCCAAATGGCTTGATCACTTTATCTCATCTATATTAGTCGACAATTAGATCATATTCTAAATATGTCTCTTGTAATGGCCAATGACTTGGTCGACCTAATATCACTGAAAAGTTGAGTGCACTCTCGAATATCCAATCGAGGAATGAATCATATTTTTGGCTCAACTGCCACCTTAATTTACATCATATTTCACCCAACACAAGCCATATCTTATCCTATAAGGAGTTTAAGCTTAGGACAGGGTCAAAGTACATTACTCTGTAAACAAGGTGCGTATTGACCTCAAGTCAAAGGACCTTCATCTCCCACACAATGATAACATTTTAGCCATGTATAACAAATAGTTTATCAGCAGGGTATACCAATACTTTTCAAAAGTATCCATGTGTCCATCACTAGTAACCATTACTAGTAGCATGTGAGACATACTACATTCTCTAAGAATGTGATGCAGACCACATGTCGACTTATAACATATCATCGATATCTCATTCTCGATGATCATTAGTCGAGGCCATTTTAGAGTTATGCTCTATCATTAATATTTCACTCTATTAATGACAACTTAAGCTCAAGGGATGCACATTAATGAATAATTATAAATAATCAAATAATAATTCAATAATTACAAATACCATAAATATTAATTTTATTAATAATACTAATGTGTTCAAGTACATTTGTCCCTAATAATGATTGTCTCTAGGACATACATACTTTCAATATCCCACTTGGCCTAGAGCCAATCACTTATATATCTAATACCCATGTTTTCAAAATGACCATTATGCTTTACTAAGCTTAATGGTTTAGTAAAAGGGTCAGCTAGATTATCATCTGTGGAAACATAGTCTAATCTTATTTCTTCAGTTTCTACCTTCTCCCTGAGTATGTGGTATTTCCTCGGTACATGCTTGTTTCTGTTTGCTGATCTTGGTTCCTTAGCTTGCGCAATCGCACCAGTGTTGTCATAATAAATCATTATTGGACAAGTAGCACTTGGAACAACCCCTAGTTCCTTCAGGAACTCAGATATCGCAACAACTTCTTTACCAGCTTCCGATCCAGCAATGTACTCGACTTCTGTTGTCAAATCAGCAGTTGTAGCTTGCTTGGAAATTTTCCAACTCACTATTCAGCCATTGAAAATGAAGGCATATCCAGATTGAAATTTGAAGTCATCAAGATCTGTCTGGAAGCTAGCATCAGTGTACCCAGTACACACTAGCTTCTCTTATCCACCACAGACTAAGAAATATTCTTTAGTTCGTTTAAGATACTTAAGAATACTCTTGACTGCTTTCCAGTGTTCTTTTCTATGATTCTGCTGGAATTTGTAAGTCATACTAAGTGCATAGGCCACATATGGCCTCGTACAGGTCATGACATACATGATAGATCCTATAGCTGAAGCATGTGGGATTTTTTTCATGCGTTCAAGTTCTGCAATAGTAGAAGGACTATCCTTCTTTGATAACTTGATGCCTTGACCCATAGGAAGACTTTCCTTCTTGGAGTTTTCCATAGAGAATCGTCTTAGCACTTTGTCTATGTATATGGACTATGACAACCCCAACAATCTATTAGGTCTATATCTATAGATCCTAATTCCAAGAATGTAGCAGGCTTCACCCAAGTCCTTCATCATGAAGGTGCTAGATAACCATTCCCTGACTGATTGCATGAGAGTCTTATTATCTCCCATTATTAATATGTCATCTACATATATAACAATGAATACAATACTCTCTTCCTTGCATTTACTATAAATGTAGGGATCTTCTTTGCTTCTAACAAAGTCAAATGATTTGACTGCTTTATCAAAGCAAATATTCCAACTCCTTGAGGCTTGCTTAATTCCATAAATGGACTTCTGTAGCTTTCATACTGCTTTGGGCTTAATCTTGGATGTAAAACTCTCAGGTTGTATCATATACACCTCCTCAATTAGGTTACTATTGAGGAAAACAATTTTAACATTCATTTGCCAAATGTCATAATCATAGTATGCGGCTATTACAAGCAAAATCCGAATGGACTTAATTTTCACAACAGGTGAAAAAGTTTCATAATAATCGACCCCCAGGCCGTTGATTAGAACCTTTAGCCACCAATCTTGCCTTATAAGTCTGTACCTTTCCATATGCATCAATCTTCTTCTTGAAGTCCCATTTGCATCCTATGGGTCTAACCCTGTTGGCAAATCAACCAAGTTCCAAACTTGATTGATGTACATCGAGTCCATCTCAGATTTCATGGCTTCTTGCCATCTCTGCGAATCAATGTCTAACATAGTTTCGCTGTAGGTTGTAGGTTCATCGTCATAAAAAATATCTATCTCATTGTGTGTTTCAACAAGGAGATTAAGTCTTTCAGGCGGACGATGAATCCTAGTGGTCCTACGGAGTTGATTATTCTGTGTTTCAGTGTTTGTTGCATTCTTATTGTAAGAAGGTCTTTGTGTGCTGGACAACCTATCACCTTGAGAGCTTTCAAGAATGTCATTTTCATGTATTTCCTGAATGAAATAATGTACAACCATTGTATCATATTTCATTGGTTGTGTATGAGAGCCTTGTATTTCTGCACTATCTCTCACAACACTCCCACTGGCTGAAAGGGCGTACTCTAAGTACCAACTATTCACCAAATACTCCCATTGAATCCTTGTCTAGGTCTTTTGACAAGGGTTCAACTTCTGTGTTATCTTGTGATTCTTGAATTTCTTCAAGTTCTATCTTATTGCAGTTCTGTTCCTTGTAATCATAGTCTTCTTCAAGGAAAGTTACATTTTCGGAAACAATGACCTTATGTTCTCCAGGAAGATAGAAATAATATCTCTTAATTTCCTTTGGATACCCCACAAAATAATATTTCTCACTTTTAGATTCTAACTTGTCAGTAAGCATCTTCTTTACATATGAAGGGCACCCCTAGGGTCGCATGTGTTTAAGTGCTGGCTTCTTACCATTCCATATCTCATATGGAGTTTTTTCTACATACTTTGAAGGAACCCTGTTCAGAATATAAATTGAGCTTTGCAATGCATAGCCCCAAAGGTATGTTGGTAGAGCTGAGAAACTCATCAAGGATCTAACCATATCTAGTAGGGTTCGATTTCTCCTTTCAGCAACACCATTCATCTGTGGCATTCCAGGAGGTGTCCATTGTGATTGGACTCCATGAAGCTTCAAGTAATCTAGAAATTCTTTACTTAAGTATTCACCTCCTAGATTTGATCGAAGGGTCTTGATACTTGTTTCAAGTTGCTTCTCCACTTCTGACTTGTACTCTTTGAATTTCTCAAAGGCTTCAGACTTATGTTTCATAAGATACACATGCCCAAATCTTGTAAAATCATCTGTAAAAGTGATGAAGTAAGGGAAGCCTCCCTTAGCTTTAGTTGAAAATGGCCCACATACATCAGTATGGACCAACTCAAGTACCTCTTTGGCTCGCACCCCTTTTCCAGAAAGTGTCTTGTTGGTCATATTTCCTCTCAAGCAAGATTCACAGTTACCATAGGACTCCAAGTCAAATGGTTCTAGGTAGTCTAACTTTCTTAATCTTGTTATCCTTGATTCATTTATGTGACCAAGTCTACAGTGCCATAAGTAGATGAGGTTTCTTGGATTAGTTATCTTAGCTCGTTTATTTTGCATATTGAAAATTTCACGACTACAGTTTAGAACATACAAACTATCCACAAGCAGAGCATTTTCACAAAGAAAACCATTAAAAGACAGTACATAACTGCCATTGGCAATAAATGAGGAAAACCCCTTAATGTCTAACATTGGGATAGAAATGATATTCCTCGTTAATGAGGGAATAAAATAACAATTATTTAGTTCTAAACAAAAGCCTGAAGGTAAATCCAGTTTATACATTCACATGTGTTCAACATCCACTCGTGCTCCATTTCCAACAGGCATCTACCTCCCAAGGTCCAACCTTTCTACTGTCAATCAGACCCTACACATTATTACAAATGTGTGAGCCACATGTGGTATCCAATACCAAACAATGAGAGTTATTTATAGACATATATATCTCAATGACAAACATACCTTGTCTAGTAGAGCTAGGAGCACCTAGTGCTTTGTCTCCTCCTGGAGCTGTGCAGTCCTTCTTCCAGTGCCCTTTATTCTTGCAGTTGAGGCACACATCCGAAACTACCTTTGCCTTCTTCTATACACCTCCAGTAGGTTTCATAACTTTAGGTGCAGCAACTTTCTTACCCTTCTTCTTCTGCATGTTCTTACCCTTGGGTTTGAACTTGCTAGAAGAGCCTACCATGAGCACGACTTTACCTTTAGAGATAGATGATTCAAAGGTCTTTAACATGTTGTGAAGCTCTGGATGACTTTCCTTGGTCCCATTCATATTGAAGTTCACAATGAAATTTTCAAATGAACTAGAAAGTGAATTCAGGATCAGCTTGACAGAGACATTTATAGGCAGATTCGTTCCAATTAAAGCCAACCTTTCTATCAGCCCAATCATCTTCAGAACATGCACTGACATTTGACCCCCATCGTTCAGCTTACATTTGAAAAGGTTCATCAACAGTTCATACTCCATTGTTTGAGACTGCGAGTCATAGAGACTCTTCAAGTGTTCTAGCATTTCGTTGGGGGCCATGTTTTCATTTTGCCTCTGTAACTCCACAGTCATAGAGGATAACATTACACACTGTGCCGAGGTAGCATCGTCTAGATGTTTCTGATACCCACCTTGTCAAACAGGGCATACTCAGTAGAGCTTTCAGCAGGGACTGTGGGGAACACTGTGTCTAACACATACTCAATTTTTTCTTATCTTAACACCAATCGCAGATTTCTTAACCAGTCAGGGTAATTTGCTCCAATCAGCTTATTTGTCTCGACCAACATTTTCAGTGATAGATTCGACATTTTGTATAAACTGAAGATATAGATAGACTTGAAATTAAACTCTAATATAATTTCTATTGAACACATTCGTTAACTAATTAACATGGCCCTTAGTTTAATTAGCTCCTGCTATTTTAACACCTTCGACCCCATGGAAGAATACAGACTCATATCAAATATGGTCATAATGAGTCAAGATCCAGGTTCATGCTATCTTCCCATTTGATGTGACTGATAACTTCAATAGCACAACCTGGTAGGTCTCCAAACCAATTACAAACAATTTGTAACTCTTATTTGACTGAATTTCCTAAATAATCGATCTGCGTCCCTCGGCTTGTCCGACACTGTGGCGCCAAGATAGCCTAGCAAGTTAACCCCGTTATGCGACTGCAATTATATGTCTAAGTGAGTTTTGCCTTATAAAGCAAATATTGTGGTGTAAATACTCATGAAGGTTTATCACCCACTTCTACATTTAACATGCATCTATGAAAGAGTCTACGTCCTAGTAGACTTAAAGCAAATGCTGTGGCATAAATAGTCATCTCGCCGAAAAGGATTTTGCACTATAATCAATTATAACAGACGACACGTTCATTTCAAATGAGACTTGTATTAAAATTTTAGGGAACATTTTAATTTAGGGTTTTAACCAAGATCAACTCTAGTATGCTATATCAAATATAACATCTTAATTATCATGCAAAGACTATTAAGCACTTATTGGGTACCGCCTGCCCAAACATGATATTAAGTGGTTTAAACACATACTGGGTGCCGCCTACCCAGACAGTTATTTGCGGACGTTATTCTAGTAATTTAATTGACAAATAATTTGACATTTAGCACATAAACAATATACTTTATAATAATAATCATGGGTTAAACATTTGGAATTTTTTTTTTCGGACCGATGGGGCCACGACGCTAATCATTAGAGCTGCGGCGCCAGTGAGGCAGAAACCGAAATTCTGCTTCTGCAATGCATTAGCGCTGCAACGCTCCACCATGGAGCCGCGACGCTCCACAATGGAGCCGCGACGCTGGCAAGGCAGAAACCTTTTGGTTTCTGTAGTTCATTAGGGCCACAACGCTCCACCATGGAGCTGCGGCGACGCCTTGAAACCTTAGCAAGCGCCGCGACGCCCTACCATAGGGTCGCGACGCCGACGTCCTGACAAAATGTTTCTGTGTTGATTTTTCTAAAATCGTTCGAGCCCTAAATCCAATTTAGAGATCAAATCACAGATCCTTTATCATCACCCACCATTATCAATAACGCATATTCGACCATCATCCATTCTTACCCGTTCTTTGCCGTGCATCGTGCAATGAGCCGGATATCTGCACTTTTGGCTTAGTTCGAGTTAGAACAGATTGACTTCCTCGAGTTAACGTAGGAGATAATTTAGGGTGACATAAAAAGGTCTACTTTGTTTAGCCAAGATTTGTAGGATTTCAAGAAGCCTTATTTTAATCCAATTTTATGTTTAACATATATTATTATGTTATTCAATTGTTATATAACCATTGAACCAGCCTGGGCTCTGATACCACTGTAGGGTTTTGTTGGGTTCAAAACATATAAGTAGGCACAACGGAAGTTTAAAAGTTTGTTCTACTTACCCCAATAATTTCTTCTGGTATGGTTATATGACAATCGAAACTTGTAACATAAAATATGAACACTTACAGGTTAATAAATCTGGAGCCTTTACTTAGGGATTACACGCGACTGTCCCTTTGACTGCAAGCATTATGCTATGGTGTATTCCTCTGTCAAGAAAGCCACGAAATCTTGGCAGATGTTTGAGAGAGTTTCCTCCTAGACTCTAAGTCTAGAATTAGTTTATAGAATTGGTATTCTTAGTGTTGTGTTAATAATTAGAGATTAGTGTTGTATATATAGTGATTTTTAGATCACAAAATGGATTAGGGTTAGGCTTCAAGCCTGGCCCAAAACCGAGGTGCAGTGGGCCAGTTTGACTGGGCTCACTGTTGGGTCGGCGCCGCGGCATAGCCTAGTAGGCCTCGCGGCGCCTTACGTAAAATTTCGTTTCCCGTTTTCATTTAATATATATATATTCAGCACATAAAATCCAAAATTCAATTTGATTTAATCAAATAATTTCCATCTAATAGAAATTATACCATAGTTATTATCAATTTAAATATCTCAATTCCAAATCGAATATTTAATACTTTCTCAATACACCCTTAGATCGAAGAGACATTCGACATAGTGTGACCCTATAGGCCTTCATATATCGTCACTAATCCAATTAAGGTCCATATGAAACTCCTAGACTACGTCGTACGACTAACTCAATATATGAAGTACATTTACATGAATCCAACAAACATAACCTTCATGTGAGATGATAAATTTCTTTCATTCGCAACACACTTGATCAAGCTTAGGATTTGCCATGTGTCTATCCAAATGACTTGATCACTTTATCTCATCTATATTAGTCGACAACTAGATCATATTCTAAATATGTCTCTTGCATTGGCCAATGACTTGGTCGACCTAATATCACTGAGAAGTTGAGTGCTCTTTCGAATATCCAATCGAGGAATGAATCCTATTCTTGGCTCAACTACCACCTTAATTTACATCATAATGCACCCAACACAAGCCATATATTATCCTATAAGGAGTTTAAGCTTAGGACAGGGTCAAAGTACATTACTTTGTAAACAAGGTGTGTATTGACCTCAAGTCAAAGGACATTCATCTCTCATACACTGATAACACTTTAGACATGTATAACAAATAGTTTATCAGCAGGGTATACCAATACTTTCCAAAAGTATCCATGTATCCATCACTAGTAACCATTACTAGTAGCAGGTGAGACATACTACATTCTCTAAGAATGTGATGCAGACCACATGTCGACTTGTAACATTTCATCGATATCCCATTCTCGATGATCATTCGTTGAGGCCGTTTTAGAGTTACGCTCTATCATTAATATCTCACTCTATTAATGACAACGTAAGCTCAAGGGATGCACATTAATGAATAATTATAAATAATAATTTAATAATTGCAAATGCCATAAATATTAATCTTATTAATAATACGAATATGTTCAAATACATTTGTCCCTAATAATGATTGTCTAGGACATACATACTTTCAGTTTTATCTAATATTACCTTATTGTTATGAAAAATTGTCTAGTGTTGCCTTTGACCCCTAATGAAAGTGTCAACCCGAAAGTAATTTTAAACCATATTTAAAAGCTGAAGAGTAAATTTCGATCTCTTTTACCTTGATGAATTTGGACAACAAAGTACACCCATTTCACGCTACAACTCTGTTATTGATAAGGGAGAGTATGAGATGATTTGCTAACGACAAAGGTATGAATAAACCAAAATGTGATATAGGGGCAAAAATTGAGAACTTGAAGAATACAAGGGCACATTTGAACCTTTTCCCTTAATTAAGAATAACACAAAAAAGTGTTTCCAAATTCTTGATTGGGTATGTATGTTTTCAACTTTGCTGCTTCAAATAAATAAAATTCCTTACTGGTCTTAAATTACGTTATAATTTCAAAAACTTAAATGTGCATTTTTATATTCGTACATTCAGGCTAGGCCGATTCTGAGTCGTGCAACAGAAGATGGAAATTAGATCCACGCTTGGAAGGAAAATTTAACGGCCAGCAAATGCTATGCATGGTCACTTGTGCTGCTGCATCCATCAGATATTCTGCAAAGAGACGTCCAAAAATGAGTCAAGTTTGTTTTTTTCTTATGTTACTATTTTTCTACGCTCAAATCACCATAGAAATCACTAATAGTGGATTTCCTAATTTAGTAAGCAGAACTTTGATTATAAGTATATATACCTCTAAATGAAAAATAATTCTTTGTAGCCTCAAATTATCAATTTTTAATTACAAGTACATGGTACATAATCTAAAGAATGTGTTTTTTGTATGAAATATAAAAAATTAATAGTAAAAAATAGATGTTGTGTCGTATAAAGCTTTAGAAAAGATTGGTTGATCATCGATGGTATATTTTGCAGATTGTACGTACTTTAGAAGGTGATGTTTCTGAAAAAAATAATCATTTCATTATTTTCATTAATTGAATGAGTATATATATAATTTACATATTTTCATAATAGGAGAATCTTATTCTTATTCTACTCCTAAAACATTATTCTACTTGGACATTAACTATACAATTATGGTAATACAAGTATTATGGTAAGTGTACAAGACTAATTATTACACTAAAATAATATACATAAACTAAGGTAATACACGGACTGATTTTGAAACAAAATCGTGATATACCTTAAGTGTATATCACGGTATAGTATGTATATTTAACACACCCCCGCAGTCATAGCGGGCCGTCTTCGAACGTTGAGACTGTCCCTAAAATCTTCAAAAAGGACCGATGGAAGACCCTTTGTAAAGATGTCGGCAATTTGATACCTGGACGGGACATGGCAGACGCGAACTTGACCACGAGCAACCTTTTCGCGAACAAAGTGAATGTTCATCTCGATATGTTTAGTGCGTTGGTGCTGAACCAGATTACCAGAAAGGTAGATGACACTAATATTATCACAATACACCAAGGTCGCTTTCTGAATAGGACAATGAATCTCTAACAACAAATTATGTAACCAACATGATTCAGAGACCACATTAGCTACCCCTCGATACTCGGCCTCTGCACTGGAACAGAATAAAGTCGACTGATGCTTCGCAGACCAGGAGACCAAGTTATTGCCAAGAAACATATAATAGCCAGACGTAGACCGTCTGGTGTCCGGACAACCACCCCAATCAGCATTCGTATACGAGACAAGTGTTGATGTTGATGAAGGATATAAATGCAAGCCATAGTCAAGTGTACCCTAAATATACCGAATGATGCATTTGCGTGCATTCATGTGCTCAACTCTGGGATCATGTATAAACAAACACACATGATGTACGACATACGTATTATCTGGTCTCGTGAATGTAAGATACTAAAGGCCAAGGCCCCCTGCAAGACTGCGATAGCGGGTCGGATCCTTGTATGGTGCGCCGGACGCAGCCCCAAGTTTGGGCTTAGTATCAACTGGAGTGGTAGTGGACTTACAGGATGACATCCCAACCCTCTCAATGATTTCAACTGCATACTTCCGCTGGATAAGAACAACCCACCTACATAATGAGTGACATCAATCCCCAAAAAATAACTCAAGGGCCCAAGTCTTTCATAGCAAACTCAAAGCTGAGCATTGTCATGATAGACTGCGTAAGGCATCGGAAGAGGTAGTCAAAATAATATCATTCACATATAACAGTATATAGGCCAAGGACGAACCACGATGATAGATGAACAAGGAATTATCCGACCTGCTGTGTGTGAACCCAATAGTTGAAACATAGTCGGCAAACCTCTTATACCAGGCCCGAGGAGACTGCTTAAGCCCATATAAGGACTTCTTCAACAAACTGACATGATGAGGATGTTTGGGATCCCTAAACCCCAAGGGCAGATGCATATAGACTGTTTCCTTGAGATCATCGTGTAAGAAAGTATTATTCACATCTAACTGATGAATGGGTTATGCCTTCGAAAGAGCCAAGCTGAACACAGTGCGAATGGTAGCCGGTTTGACCACCGGACTAAATATCTCACCACAATTCACACCAACCTACTGAGTCTTACCATCACATACAAGCCGAGCCTTATGTCTTGCAAACGAACCATCTGAATTGTCCTTATGAGCAAAAATCCACATAGATCGAATAATATTAATACCAAATGGATGGGGCACCAACTCCCACATCTTATTATCAATAAGAGCATTATATTCATTGGTCATAACAATTTTCCAATTCGGGTCATTTAACGCAGATACAGGATTACAGGGTAAGGGTGATTTAAGAACATTAGAATTTAAATTAAAATGTCTTTTTGATTTAAAAATACATCGTTGACTACGAGTGACCGGTCTATGACTCGGGGAATAATTGGGCGTATTTTGGGAATTTTCTGGACTCGAGACGGACTGGCCAGTAGGCAGTGGGCCTGTTGGCCCAACACGATAAGTAGAGGCAGCCGAGGATGCAGGAACTGGACCAGTTCCAGAATTGGGCTGACTGACCCAATTACTAAAACTGGCCCAGTGACGAGACTGGGGACAGTGGCATGCGACAGACCAGTGGGACCAGCAGGCAGTGGACCCGCTGGAGGATTTGGGGTGCGGAATATGTCCGAAAAATGGTGAATAATATATGGGGATATACCATCATCCAAAAAATTATACGAACTAGGCACGGGATTACTCACTTTAGCAAACAGAAATTGGGATTCATAAAAAATGACATGGCGGCCCGGTGACAAAGCGGGCAAAAGAACTGTGACGAACCAGTGGGACCCAGCGATGGGCCCGCTGGAGAATTTTGGGTGCGGGACATGTCCAAAAAATGGTGAATAATATACGGGGATATACCATCATCCAAAAAATTATACGAACTAGGCACGGGATTACTCACTTTAGCAAACGGAAATTGGGATTCATAAAAAATGACATGAAACTGGCCCAGTGACAAAACTGGGCAAAAAGGGTCATGACGAACGGGACCAAGAGCAGTGTCTGGAGAATTTTGGGTCGGGTACATGTCCGAAAAATGGTGAATAATATACGGGGATATACCATCATCCAAAAAATTATACGAACTAGGCACGGGATTACTCACTTTAGCAAACGGAAATTGGGATTCATAAAAAATGACATGAAACTGGCCCAGTGACAAAACTGGGCAAAAAGGGCTGTGACGAACCAGTGGGACCAGCAGGCAGTGGGCCCGCTGGAGAATTTTGGGTGCGGGACATGTCCAAAAAATGGTGAATAATATACGGGGATATACCATCATCCAAAAAATTATACGAACTAGGCACGGGATTACTCACTTTAGCAAACGGAAATTGGGATTCATCAAAAATGACATAACAACTAATGATGATTTTATTAGAGGATAAATCAAAGCATTTGTAACCACGATGATTAGACGGAAAACCCAAAAACACATATGGAGTAGACTGGGCCTGAAGTTTGTCAATTGTGGTGGACGGAAATAGCGGATAACACAAACACCCAAAGACCCTAAGATGTGAATACGAAGGGGTTTTATTATATAGAATGTGAAGGGGGGAAGAATATGTCAAACCTTTGGAAGGAATTATGTTAAGAAGATATGTAGCCATTTATAGAGCATAATGCCAAAAAGATGGGGGGTACGGAAGCATGAATCAATAAAGTTCGGACAATGATATTAATGATACGAATTTTGCGTTCGATTTTCCCATTTTGTGAAGAAGTATGAGGAAAAGAAAAACGAAAATTGATTCCATTATTAGCACAGAATTCTTGAAACACCCCATTGTCATATTCTTTGCCATTATCACATTGAATATTTTTTATTTTCTGTTCGAATTGAGTTCTAATGAATGTTCTAATTTTAAGAAGATGGAAAAAACTTGGGATTTTTTCGCTATCGGAAAAGTCCATAAAAACTTAGAATAATCATCCAAAAAGAGAACATAATACCGATGACTCAAAGAACTAAGAGCAAGAGACGTTCATAAATCACTATGAATAATATCAAATGGCATGAACGTATGAGAATTGGAGTCTACAAATGGCAACTTAACTATTCTTCCTAAAGAACAAGATTGACAATTTGGAGTACTACGCACACTCTTACAAGAAATAAAATTATTTTTATCTAAGGAAGACAAAATAAATGATCCCGGATGACCTAGACGAGCATGTCACAAGGAAGTATCCAGAGCGACAAAAGTGGATGGCATTGCGTGACTCGAGAAACCGGAATGTGGCGTGATAGGATAAAGATCACCCCTACTATCACACCTCAAGAGAGGACTCCCCGTTTTGAAATCCTTCACCGAAAAACCAAATGGATCAAATTCTATGGACACGGAATTATCAGTGGTGAATTTTCGGACAAACACCAAATTTTTAATCAATTTTGAAGTGTGAAGGGTATTTTTCAAAATAAGGGGTGGATGGGGGGGAGACAATATTTTCTGACCATAACCACGAATTGGAATTGAATTACCATTACCAACAATTATACCACGATTGTTGCTCAAATTAGAATAAGACGAGAGAGTACCTGAGTCGGACTTCATGTGAGTAGTGGCGCCGGTGCCCATGTACCAATTTGGGTCCGAAGGATTTATTCCAAGCGTGTGCATCGCGGCTTCAATGTTGGAAGGAGTGCGGCTCGCTGCATAATGGGCCTGAGGGGACTGGGGCCCAAGTATACCGGGTTGCTGTCCCAGCCCAGAACTGGGGTGAGAACCACTGGGCCAAACTGGATTGGGCCTGAAAAAATGCGGCTGGGCAGTCCAGTGGCCAGAATGCGAAACTGTTGGGCCGTAGTGACTGTTGGGCCACTTCCCAATAGCCCAGGCCCACGGCCAGGGGGCCCAAGGCTGGGACCAGTTGGGTTGTGGCCCACTGTTGGTATTTCGAGACCTACTGCCACTGTGACCATCTCCGGAACCACCGCGTTTGCCCCCACGAATTTTGGCATTATTTTTCCGACTATTTTTGTCGCCACCATGAGTATGGCTTTGGCCGGAATTATCAACACCACCCGGAGGTTTTGTAGAGGACGTCGTCATGACTACGGGACTAGCACCGGTAGCCGCCTTTTTTGCCAAGCCGGCTTCTTCGAGGGTAAGCATAGAACGAGCCTGATAAAATTACGGAAGAGGGTTGCTCTGACGAAGAAGCGTGCCAATACCACTATATGCCTTTGAAAGGCCTGTAACCATTTGTAGGACCAAACGATCATTCGAAATAGGCGTGCCAACATTGCGGAGTTGGTCCGCCAATTCCTTTAACATTTTGCAATATGCTGAAACGTTTGGGAAATTTTCCATGTAGATGTGGGAAAATTCCTGCGCAAGGGTAACAGCACGAGAATTATGATTATCTTGAAATATATCACGTACTCTATTCCATGCCTCCATCGCCGTAGCGTCGGGTTCGATAATCATTTGCAAGAGGTGGCTAGAAATAGTGGAGTAAATCCACTGAAGAACAGTAGCATCAAGGGTCGTCCATAATGTAGGATCATCCTCTGGTTTGGGCACCTCCGTATCTGTAGGATCCGCGGGGATAATATGATGGAGAATTTGATGCGAGCGTGTATGTATTTTGAACAGTTCGGCCCACGTCGCGTATTAGACATTTTCCATTTCAAGAATGATATGGATGTGATTCTTGATATTAGAAACAGTAAGGGCAGGGTGAAACATGTTCGTAGCCATAATAGCAACACAAGACGTGACGTAGGGATTGGGGAGAAAAAAACAGGGAAGAGAAAAATAATTTCCGGGCACGGAAACCGAGGAAGGGGCTCGGATTCGGTGGTTGGAAGGAAATAGTAGGGAGAAAGTGGGAGAAAATATTAACCTAGACTCTTGATACCATGAAAGAAATAATCCCTTGATTATTTTCATTAATTGAATGAGTATATATACAATTTACATATTTCCATAATAGGAGAATCATATTCCTATTCTACTCTTAAAATCTTATTCTACTTGGACACTAACTATACAATTATGGTAATACAAGTATTATGGTAAGTGTACAAGACTAATTATTACACTAAAACAATATACATAAACTAAGGTAATACACGGACTGATTTTGGACCAAAACCGTGATATACCTTAAGTGTATATCACGGTATAGTATGTATATTTAACAGTTTCTTTATTGGATGATTTAAATAGAGGATCGATACCGGGTCA
Source organism: Anisodus acutangulus (assembly GCA_029783415.1). Lineage (NCBI taxonomy): Eukaryota > Viridiplantae > Streptophyta > Magnoliopsida > Solanales > Solanaceae > Anisodus > Anisodus acutangulus. The sequence continues at coordinate 15,790,235 of CM056507.1, read as the reverse complement.
TAGTGGAATACCTGGATTAGGTGAAAGTTCTGAATGTGATGGAGGTTCATATAACATAAAAAAGTTGAAGAAATCTGAAATATCAAGTGATGAATTCACAAGTAGTGAACATGGATCAACTGGTGAGTTTGTCCATTCCAAGGGACAAACTTAAACAATGATTTGTTTCGTTTATTAATTGTAAATTGTAGGCACAACAAGTACCTTCATTCTAGACCTGAAGGCTGAAAGATAGTTTCTTTTTATTTTTCGTGTAAATATACTTCCATCCTGAAACATGAATTAGAATGATGGTGGTAAATGTATATATCTGCTCAGATTCTCAGACTGCTCGTCAGAAACACATGAGTACATAGCAATTTTCTGGTTAAGTTTGTTTATAAGTTGAGTAATTTTGTTTTGTTGGAATTTAAGACAACAATAGTGTGCACTATTAATGTATTATGCTTCTTGATTCTAGTTATTTAACGTACGGATTTGGCAATTGCATTTATGTGTAATAAGACATTTGTAGGCAAGTTTTAGCTAGCTAGAGCTTAGAATTTATTTGGATAGTTTGCTCTTACTCTGCATTCGCTTCCATTATTTTTGTTTGCGTATTGCTTGTACTTGTGCCGAATGTCTACCGGAAACAGTCTTTCTACCTTCAAAGTAGGGGTAAGATCTACGTAAACTCTACGCTCTTCAAACCCCACTTTGTGAATATGTTGTTGTTGCTGTTGCTCTTACTTTGCATTTCTATAACTCGGTTGAGATCGTTTGTTTAATTTAGCTTCAAACCTTACAGTTCGCTATTCTCATTTTTGACGTAAATCATTTGAAATAATATTAGGACATATCAAATTATTCTATCGTTGGATCATATCTATTCAACATCAGTTTCAACACACAGTTTTGCGTAGTTAGACATCAAAATGTAATTTGTAAAAACAAAAGAATGAAACCACGCTTAGTTAAAGCCTCACATAATTAATGTTTACGTTTAGTTTATCTTAGAAAGATCTATTCTGGGAATGATATTCTGTGGGAGTTCATTACTTCGGTTGACAATACGTGGACTCCAAGTGTAGTCTGCGTGGATCATGAAGTATGAAAATGGTCTTAAAAATCACTCACTATGCAAAGATGCTTGTTGGTTGATGGAGGTCTTTTAATTCGAGTAGTTATTTAGTTCTAATTTAGTTCTAATTGGTAAAGTATATATACATTAATTAAAAAAAAAGTGAACCACTAGATTAAAATAGACACGTGTTGATAATCTGAAGCACAACTGGAGGAAAATGGAGAAAAAGGAACTGGAGACGAGCCAGCTCCAAATATGCACGCTTTATAGGAGGAAAATTTGAATAATGGCATCCTAATTAGGCGAGTTGGGCTGAATTTGGGCAAGTTACAATGGGCCGAGTTAATAGGGCAATTACCACGATCTCCTTTATTTTGAATTGGTCTTTAACTTTTACCCCTCAAATTGATGATTTTTAATTTTTTTTCCTTCGCCTAAAAAATTTGCCGCAAATACACATGAGATTCTGGGTTCGAACCCCAACAGAGTTAAAAAAAAATTCACAAGACAAGATTTTGATAGAAATTATGCCTATTCGCGAAAAGGTACATAGAAACTATGTATTGTCCGACATAATTCTATGAAAACTTTGCTTGTGAATTAGTACTACATAACTATGTCGGACAAGACATAGTTTCTACATACCACTTTGCTTGTGAATTAGTACTACATAACTATGTCGGACAAGACATAGTTTCTACATACCTTGATAGAAACTATGTCTTGTCCGACATAGTTTCGATGAAACTTGCCTTGCGGAATTTTTTTTTTTACTCTGTTGGGATTCGAACCTAAACTATCTGATTTCGTAGTTTATATGTAGTTACATAGAAACTATATCTCATAAGACATAATTACATAGAAAATTAAAATTATGCCTTGTCTGACTAGTTACATAGAAACTATGTCCCAAGGGACATAATCTCTATATAACTTTGACCGAATAAGTATAATTTCTATGAAAATCTTGTCTTGCGAAATTATTTTTCTTTTTTGCTCTGTTGGGATTCGAACCAGACTCTCTGATTTCGTAGACCAGTGAATTAAGGTCACTTTAGCTCACAATATTTCATTAAATAAAAATTAGGGGGGAAAATGAAAGACCAAGTGATTTGAGGGGCAAAAATTAAAACCAGCTCAAACGAAGGGAAATCCACGCAAAAAAAAAGAGTTAATAAATATTCGAGTTATTCACCCGCCCAATTGCTACTTGGGCTGAAATGAGTTGAGTTGAATGAGCTAAAAAGCGGATCAAAACTCGAGCCATCCAATTTTTATTAAGCTTTAATTGTCTTATTTTATAATTTTTTAGTACCTAATAAATTACTCCCTTCATCCTAAAAAGATTGGCTAGTATGACTTGGCACGAAATTTAAAAAATAAAAAAATACTTTTGAAATATAATCCAAAACAAGCCTTAGACATTTGTACTGCTATAAATCATCTCATAAAGTTAAATTATTTTTAAATATAGAAAGGTGTCAATCTTTCTGGGACAAACTAATAAGAAAAGTAGGACAATCTTTTTGAAACAGAGAGCATTATTTTTCTTTATTATAGCTATATATAGCATATTAAATTAAAAAAAAAATCCTTTTGAACATATTTTAACAAGATTTCTCATAAATTAATTTGGGCTAGATATCAACCCAAAATTTGATGGGTTGAAATGGAACAAATGGGCGGATCAATAATCCACGCAAACCTGAACGCGTTGGACCGATTATAATTTCATGGGTTAAATTTGCCACCTCTGATCAGCACCACAGGGATAGCATCCCCTTGTCAAATTCAATAGAAGGCTTGAAAGTTCAAGACATGGTGGTTAAAGAGCTCTAGTTTTTTTTTTTTTGTTGACTGTTGTTAAATTATCTAAACAAAACAGGACCCACTTCACTAGGTAAAACGTCTAAAAGGAATATCTCCCTAGAAAATTGATACCTTACAAAATCAAGCTCTTAATACAAAAAATAACAGACATGTGACCACAAAAAATGTCACAAAGTCGCTCATTTCTTGAAAAAATTGCCAACACGAGATGCGGATAAAAGGAACAAGATACAAAGATCAGAACATAACTTACACTCAAGAAAGAAAATAATCAACCACCCTTGTACTCTTCTAGAGAAACCGAATGGGTATATAATAAGAAAAAACAAGCAATTGAATGTGGAAATTGTCACCAATTAACCTCCTGAATGGGAGACAGGTGTAGTCACAAATTGGCAATTCTTATATACATGAGCAAACTGCTGCGGCAAAGCATGCTCACCCTGCAATAATTGTCCATACGTTAAACTAGTTCGGTCAAAACAGGAAATACAGAAAGATTTAACACTGCCAGAAATAAGTTGAACCACTTCTGTTAATAGGATATAGATACTCTACAGTCTTACTATGATATGTGCTTGCACATCAGTTGAGATACCAAATGCTGTTTATCTAGTAATGATTGAATAATAGGAAAGAAGCAAGGAGAAAGCGCGGCTTCAGATACACTTGCTTGTATGAAACTTATAATGTTGCCAAGAGCACCCAAGGGAAAAAGAAAAGACAGAAGAAGACGACAAGAAGATGAGAATATCACACTGAATTCAAACATAGAGGATCTTCTTTAAAAAGCCATGGTTTTCAGCTCACCATTCTCACCGCTTACCTTACAGGTTTTAGATGGAGTAAAGTATATAGAAGGAACAGTGCTTGAAACACTATAACAGAAAAATCAGATATAAGCATCAACAGCTCCTTTTCTGTTCTGCATGTATCAAAACACTAAGGTGGCATTTGTCACTTCACTTCCACATAAAGAGGTTTCACCTTGCAAGTTGGCTTTTGTGAAATTGAGAACAAAATTTAAGCTTGAAAAGAAAATTTCAAGTTGAATTGTGGTTTGAAGTTTTTTCAAATCTACTTTTACTCACTGATCTTCTATTCTCACAACCCTTGTTTTTTTTCTGAAAGAACTACGACTATCCATGCACAATTTCAACTTACAGAAACTTTTTGCCAACTTCTGATTCAATTTTTTTTTTACGTCAACTTCAAATATATGTCCAAACTTGCATGAGTTATCTTCATGTATACCTTCAAAATATTTAAAGGTTTATTTCAACTAAGAACTTGTCACCAAGTAAGATGTCACGACAATGCTTTTAGAGGTCATTAGTTTCTAAGTTCATCCTATCTGAGTTTGATGCTTAGCAGTTAGCACCAAGCACAACAAATACACGAATAGATAACTAAAAAAAAAAAAAAGAACTCACCCAATCACTATCAGGCCCTGCACCAGGAACCAAAACATTAATTTCACTTGACTTAGCTGTTGTAATGGAAGTCTCCAAAGAATCTTTGCTCAAGTATAATTGGCATCCAGTTGTATTATCGACTGAAATTGTCGGTGCTGAACCCTAAAGAGCCCACACGAGGGAAATAATAAAATGATGAGGTCATGATACATAAAAATGAAATTCCAATAAAAATATCACTAAATCTCGAAGGAAAGCATTATTTGGATACCTGACACTGCACCTCCACACCATTGCAGTTGACAACCTCACAGGCTGCCACAACATCCTGTCCACCAAATTTATAAATCAAAATAAGCACTTAGGTATAGGACACAACAACCTCCAATCCTTAAACGACCTATTCCCTCCTTTTGAAATCAATCACTGACCGTGAATACAACTCCCATTTTAGTGCACTTATCAACTGTTATGTTGTTGACTTTCCCTGTGTGACATCAAACAAGATCATCTGCATATTAGAGCACTGAAAACCAACTTATCATTTATCCAGTTTGTGGCACTACTTCATATTAGATGAAAAAATGAAGTTACCTTGGATCTGCAGAACTGTATCTTTGCACCCAAAAATATAGACAGATTGCTTTGCATCGCAATCATCAATGACCAGATTCTTTCTCCCTATTTGATTCTCAACCACCCATCTTGGAGGAAACACAAGATCAGAGTCAGAAACATATTTACCTAATCTCAATCATAGATTAATTGAAAGCAGAATTTTTACTCACTTACGACCCATCTGAAGTTCAAGCTTTGGAGGTCCAGCTTTAGAGAAAGAGGGTGAGCTAACGCGACCTTCCTTTTCTCCTGCACTAATTACACTGGTTCTGTCTGCGCGGTTCTTTGTCTTCATATCATCTGTTACCTTCCTCAATCCTAGACAAAAAAACAATCAACTACGGATAAAACTTTATCTACATTAAACGGGAGGAAAGGTAGCTGAGCATTACCAACAGTCACTGGCTTTCCTGAATTAATTTCATCAAAAACAGCTGCCATTCCTTTCTTCGGGCGTGATGATGAAGGCTGAGGAGATTCGGAGCTGAATAGAGAAGCTGGTGGCGGAGGAGGCGGCATGGGACGACTTGGTGCGGGAGCTTTTGGTGGTGCAGATACAGCAACTTTACCTGTAGCACTCCATACAGGGCCCAATGGATAGTGACTCTTAACATAATCTCGCAAGCCAGGGAGATGAAGCTCTTTCAAAGCTTTTGCCCATTCAACATGATTCGGGTCTTTGTTTCTGAACTCCACAAGAACCTATATATCATGAAATTCAATAGAAGTTAGAACAGTATACAACAACAAAAACAACATAACTTGTGAAATCCCACAACGTGGGTCTGGGGAGGGTAGAGTGTACGCAGACCTTACCTCTACCTTGGTAGGCAGAGCGGCTGTTTCCGAGAAACCCTCGGCTCAAGACAGAGCATAAGCACAAGCAAAGCAAGAGATACGGTCAGACCCGATCAAAAACAAATTAAAGCAGTATGAAAATGCTGGTATCAAAAGAGAATAAGCCATGATAGCGCATTCTGAAAAAGTAAGCAGTAACTAGCGCAGGTAAATAAGCTAAACAAAGTACACTAAATGACACATAGCAGCAGAAATCAAACTACAAGGGACTATAAAGCAATACTGCGCCTATTAGTATGATAGACTAGGCGAGCCTACAATAATAACACTACAATTACCAGTTTGTAAGTATAAGTAGAACTACGCTCAACTACCTACTACTATGGCTGGCCAGTGGGCCGGGTCAGCCCGGTCCCGCCCCCGACTATTTTTAAAAAAAAATCGCGGTATCGGGACTCGAACCGGGACGGGACATGGTCTCGTCCTGACCCGATCCCGCCCGAAACCCCCCCTTTTGCAAAAATAACCGTTGCACCAACGACCATTTTACATTTTGGCCGTTGTGCAACAGCCATTTTTGGCCTCCCCCACCCCCACCCCCTTAATATTTATTTTTAACCCATAAGTTATTATATTTACACTTTAACCCAATTTTTCAACTATAAATACCTCATTTTCTATTCATCTTTCTCACAAATCTTCCTACAATCTCTCTACAAGTCTACAGTCTACTAAATATTCAATTTTATTTATTCATTTGGGAGTGAAGTTGGCAACTAGCTTGAGGATCTTCCATAGAGCAAAGTTTCAATTTTCAATCTCTCGATTACACGTCGACGTTTGGTACATTCGTTCCTTCATTAAATTATTATTGTCTGTTTATTTTATTTAGCGCACTTAATTTCAGTTACTTTAATTATTTATTAGTATAATTATAAATTTATAATGGAATGATTTAAACGTATGCTTACGGGTAGGGGTCATGCTTCTTCTAGTAGGGGCAACAAGGGCAAGGGTCCTATTTCTAGACAGAATCCTATTCCTACACAGGATGATTTTGTTGATACTGAACATTTTCCTACAATACCATTTGATTTAGACGAGGAACTATTTTCTGAAACTCAAGAAGACTTTAATTTAGACGATGATCTAGATGATACACCCACTAATGTAGATGACAACACATCCACTAGTGCACCTTCAACTGAAATGCCTCCTATTGCCCCTAGTATGAGACGAGGTCCAGCAAAACGAATATTAAAATCAGATGCATGTATATTTTTTGATAGGGAGGTAGAGAATAAGTAGCTAGATGTAAAATTTATAAAAATGTTTTAAAATTTAAAACTGGAAAAGGTCACGGTGGGACGGGGGGGGGGGGGAGGGGGGGGGGGGTTAATGAGACACGTAGCAAGGGCTCATCCAGCTAGGTATGCCTAATACGAGGCTTCAAAACAGGGTGCACAAACGTCCGCTCCATCGGGACAAGGTTCACATCGACATCGTCCCTGACCAAGTCTGAGGTTAAATTAACCCTATGACGGGGGGAATTGTAGGCCCTAAATACAATAAACATAGAGATAGGGAAGCAATAGCAAAATTAGTTGTTGTGGAGGGTTTGCCTTTTTCATTTCCTTCATCTCCCGGTTTTATTCATTACATTAGAGATATGTATAATCCTACTTTTAACGGTTTTCCTAGATCAACTGTTAATTGAGATGTATTTAAATTCGCACATGAATATCAACAGTATTTACGTTATTCATTATATAATTTTAATAGAAAAGTGGCTATCACTTCTGATATAGGCCGTAGTACTAACGACCATGATTATTTAACGGTAACTTGTCATTGGATAGATTATAAATGGTCTATGAAAAACGTATCTTAGCATATATAGATATATAGATGATAGGCACACTGATACTTTTATTGCAGAAAATATTTATCAAGTGTGCGATTATTACGGAATAACTGATAAATTATGACTATTACATTAGATAACGCTTCTTCTAACAATTACGCTATTACAATTTTAAAAAATAGTTTAACTCCATCTTTTTCAGATCATTTTCATATAAAATGTGCGTGCCATATATTAACTTAATTATAAATGATGGTCTATCACTTTTTGAAGACATTCTTAGTAAAATACAATTTGCTATAAACTTTATTTTTAAAAATAATAGAATACAACGAAGAAAAGAATATAAAAAAACTTGTCACGATTGCCAACTACCTTATAGAAAAATTTCAGAAGAAGTACCCACTAGGTGGAATTCTTTATACGAACAACTACTTGTTGCTTATGACTATAGAAAACCTATAACTTTATTTTTTAACTCTCATAATCAAAATTCAGCTAATATGATTTTAGATAGCGATTGGGGGAAAATTTATGAACTTATTGTATTTTTAGAGAAATTTTTTCAAGCAACAAAAGAATTTTCCGGTATATATTATCCTACTATTTCAACTATGTTGTTTTATATAGCTCTAATATTTTTATTACTTAGTGAATATATGGAAAAACCAGCTTATATGACAGCTATTAAAAAATGTTTATCAAAATAAAAAAATATCTTATTCCTATTCCCACTATTTATATTATTGGTGTTGTATTAAATCCGACTATTAAAATAGACGGTACTAAATCACTTATTGAAACTATTTACGATTGTATAGAAGTACTACCACCTCCAAGTCCCAAAAATCCAAATCACTCACCACCTATTGAACAAACTAAAGAAGAAGTGTTGTCTAGCGTAGAAGACGAATGCAAAAAAATATATAGGTTTTACCAACAAGAAAGTGCTAGTAACCTATCGGCTTCCATACCATTTTCTTCTTCAACACAACTTCACAAAAGACATGTTGTTTCTGCGGCTAGTATTGAAAGCCTCAGAAATAAAATGTGCGGCCGTACCGCAACTAACCAAATTAGCGAGTTTGATATTTTTGTTTTGCAGAATTCTGTACCGTACCAAATAGTTCTCAATGAAGAAGGACGTGAAGACTTGCTGAAATACTGGAGGGGGAATGAGAAGACCTTTCCAACACTTTCAATGATGGCCCGAGATGTTTTGAACATTCAAGCGTTATCAACGGCGTCTGAAAGCACTTTTTCTGCCGGCAGATATCAAATAGGAGAGCACAGACACTCATTAGCCGGAGATAACTTGGAGATTGTAGTATTATTCAGAGATTAGATACGAGCGGAGCGGAGAAGGTGTGGTCAACCGGAGATCAACGAAGAAGACGAAAACTACAACAAAATTTTATCCGAAGGTGGTGGAAGCGACATGGAGCAATTTGACCAATAAATACCAATTCCAACCGAAGAACCACAGGAAATTATCAAGAAACTAGAACAGTTTTTTTCATAATGTAATTTTTTAATTGCAATTTTACTATGTAATTTGCAACTTTTGAACAACACCACAAAGTTGCAATTTTGACAATTGTATTTGTATTACAAAAAAATCATGTTTATTAAATAATATAAGAGACACAAAAACAACATTGAGATGTTTTTATTACACTATCTTGTCTTGTTTAATTATTGAGTTTTTTATATATATGTTATTTTTGAAATTAAGTGCAAAAATAAATAACCGCCCGGGATCCCGATCCCGACCCAACCCAATCCCAACCCGATTCCGATGGGATCGGGATCGGGATCGGGGCAGGGCTTTGGCAAATCACGCCTGACCCGATCCCGCCAAACCCGGCCCACTGGCCACCCTTACCTACTACCCTAATCCGTGTCCTCCACAACTCCCTATCTAAGGTCATGTCCTCAGTAAGTTGAACCTGCGTCATATCCCGTCTAATCACATCTCCCTAATACTTCTTCGGCCTACCTCTACCCCTCCCGAACTCGTCCAAAGCCAACCTCTCACACCTCCGCACTGGGGCATTTGTGTATCTTCCCTGCACATGCCCAAACCATCTCAATCTCGCTTTCCACATCTTATCCTCAACCGAGGTCACTCCCACTCTGTCCCGGATATCATCATTTCTAATCCAATCCATCCTTGTATGTCCGCACATCACATCCATCTCAACATCCTCATCTCCGCAACTTTCATCTTTTGGATGTGCGAAGTCTTGACTAACCACCGCCCTATAGAACTTGCCTTTGAGTTTTGGTGGCACTTTTTTGTCGCATAAGACTCCAGATGCGAGCCTACATTTCATCCACCCTGCCCCAATACGATGTGTGACATCGTCATCAATCTCTCCATCCCCTTGGATAATAGACCCGAGGTACTTGAAGCTTCCTTTCTTTGGAATGACCAGAGTACCAAGCCTCACCTCTACGCCGTTCTCAAGGTCGCTCCCGTTACTAAACTTGCACTCCAAGTATTCTGTCTTTGTCCTACTCAGCCTGAACCTTTTAGATTCCAGAGTCTATCTCCAAATCTCCAGCTTAGCTTTCACTCTACTGCGAGTCTCATCAATCAGGACTATGTTGTCTGCGAATAACATACACCATGGCACCTCCCCTTGGATTTGTCGCGTCAGTCCATCCACCACCAAGGCAAATAAGAACGGGCTAAGAGCTGATCCCTGGTGCAGCCCCATCACCACTGGAAAGTGGTCCGAGTCTCCTCCTACTGTCTGTACCCTGGTGTTGGATCCATCATACATATCCTTGATCGCCCTAGTGTACGCCACATGTACACCTCTAACCTCCAAAGATTTCCATAGAACCTCCCTAGGAACTTTATCGTATGCCTTCTCGAGGTCGATGGAAACCATATGTAAGTCTTTCTTCCTCTCCCTATACTGCTCCACCAACCTCCTAATAAGATGAATGACTTCTGTGGTCAAACGTCCCGGCATGAATCCAAACTGGTTCTCGAAAATAGACACGCCTCTTCTCACCCTCATCTCCATGACCCTTTCCCAAACTTTCATAGTGTGGCTTAGCATCTTGATACCCTTATAGTTGTTGCAACTCTGGATATCACCTTTGTTCTTGTACAAAGGAATCATTGTACTCCACCTCCATGCTTCGGACATTCTCGCCGTCTTAAAAATGATGTTAAACAACTCAGTCAGCCACTCTAAACCTACCATGTCTGCGCTCTTCCAAAATTCAACTGGGATCTCATCATGCCCGATCACTCGTCCCCGCACATCCTACGAACAACACCCTTAACCTCATCAACCTTAATGCTTCTACAATACCTACAATCCCGGTACCTACCAGATTGCTCCAGATCTCCCAGCACAATGTCTCTGAGACTGCCACCTCCGCCTAATATGCGCGTCCTTCACCAGTACTTCGCCGTCCTCGTCCTTGATACACCTCATGTGATCTAAGTACGGACCCTCCTCTCCCTCGCCTGGGCTAGTCTGTACAACTTCCAATCCCTGCCTTTTTGCTCTAATTCCACATACAGGCGTTCAAAAGCCGTCATTTTCGCCACCGTAATCACAAGTTTTGCCTCCTTCCTCGCCATCTTATACAGTTCCATATTCGTCCACTTCTCCACATCATCCTTGCTTTCTACCAATTTTGCATACGCCGCTTTCTTCGCTTTCACCTTCTCTCTAATTTTACCAATCCACCACAAGTCCCCTCGAGACCCCAAGCATTTTTCTAGCTACCTCTCGAATGCAACTGGCCGTCCTGTCCCACATACCGATCGCATCCTCACTACTCCCCCAATCCCCCTAGGCTATCAACCTCTCCCCCATCTCTTTTGCACTAGCCATGGTCAAATTTCCCCATTTGATTCTTAACCTGTCATCCACAACCCTTCTCTTCTTCTCCATCTTGATCTCCAAATTCATCACCAAAAGCCTATGTTGGGTTGTAAGATACTCCCTCGGAATAACCTTGCAGTCTTTACAAAGACCGTTGTCAACCTTACTAAGAAGCAAAAAGTCTATCTGAGTCTTAGCCACCGAACTACGGAAAGTCACCAAGTGTTCCTCCTTCAGGAACCTCGAATTGGCTATCACCATCACAAAAGATCTAGCGAACTCCAGAAGTGAGACGCCTCCCCCATTCCTGTCCCCGAGGCCAAAGCCTCCATGCACGTCGTCATAACCCCCGGAAGTGACCCGATATGTCTATTGTAATCCCCTCCTACAAATAACTTCTCAGTGGTGGTATATCACCCACCACCTCGTCCAAATCCTTCCAAAAGTGCCTCTTCTCCTCATCCAAGCTCGCCTGCGGTGCGTAAACACTAATAATGTTCATAGTGAACCCTCCAACTACCAACTTAATCATCATCATCTTGTCGTTGACCCTCCTAACCTCTACCACCTGATCTCTTAGCTTGCTGTCTACTAAAATGCCTACCCCATTTCTATACCTCGACCTACCCAAGAACCATAACTTATACCCATCCACATTCTTAGCCTTAGGTCCTACCCATTTAGTCTCCTGGACACAGGCTATATTAATCCTCCTCTTCTTAAGAATCTTAACTAGCTTTATGGACTTCCCCGTTAAAGTCTCAATGTTCCAAGACCCTATTCTCAGCCTAGCATTACCCTTACCCCACTTATCCCCCCTCGCTCCCGTCTCCGACCGAGAACATGACCCTAATCTACCATCAGTTACCAAAGCCACTAAAGAAAATATAAAATAATAGAATAATCAAATGTTTACCCTAAAACAGGAAGGGATCAAAGTGAAAGCACAAGTTAACAAGAATCTAGAGGCAAGTAAAACCACTACGCCAAGAATGCTATAACTAAAGAGAAGGGTAAATGCAAGAACATAAAGTCACGAATCAATACAACAAAGCGGCAAATTTTAACAAGGATAAGGACAAAGAATGGATACGGGCAACCGGAGGTACCAACTCCAGTTGAATCGAACATGTTTGCCGGCGAAAATCACTATTCACCAGTACTGTTTACCGGCATCAGAAGTACTGTTCACTTGAGTTTTCACCAAAAGGTCGAGTACCTATGTAGATCGAGGAGAAAAAGAACAAAAAGAAGAAAGGAGAAGAGAGAAGAAAGGTTTCCAACAATCTCCAAACAGCACCACGAAATTATTCAAGCAAATGGGTATTCGGATCCATAACTCATGGAGTGGTAGCAATTGGACAAAAATTAGGATAATCGCACACTGCCAAACAAAACTAATAGAAAAAAAAGAGAAGTCCCAGTTGAGGTGATTGAGAGCAGCAAAGAAGAAGAAGGAATAGTTTTCTTGTACACTTTCAACACCAGTGGAGTCCAGAGACAGCAACGATATGACATTTTATATTGCGCACTATTTTTTTTATCAAGAAATTGCATTTATTAATAATTGCATTCTATAATATTGTGCACTATTACTACCTTATTTATAATGAGGGAAAAACAACATACATAACAGCAACCAAACAGCAACATAAATTGAAATATGATCTTCCAGCTTGGAAGAAAATTCAAAGCAAAAATACTTTTCCATCAAGAACTGAATGGACTCAGAGTACTGTTTTCTCTAGCTAAAGGCAACTCAATTAATTTTGGTATTTATTTTTTTCATTTGGTCGAGGCATGGGAGTAATAACCTAGAGTTTCCAAGTTCAAATTTCAATTATAACATTACGGGCGAGCCTATCTGCTCTGACCTCGACAAGCAGGATTCTTTTGGCAACCTATACTTGTAGGCTGGACAAGTTTAAAGGTGGACAAGTTTAAAGGTGCGCGCAAGTTGGGGCACGAACACTACTGACTGAGAAATTACATTTAATAGATAGTTTCTTTGTTTTAAAAATCAACACCAACAACCACACATCAATCCCAAATAGTTGGGATTATACATAAATAGCAAAGAGAGGAAAAAGGAGAATGTCTTGAAACACTCTTTTCTGAAACTTAAAGAGTGGATGCCACACTTGCTTGGGAACATTTCCTACACAATTAGTTACAACTTCAATCTCTCTTGTCAATTCTTTATCCTTGCCACCACTCTCACCTCCGGCCTTATTTTGGTGATTCTGGCCACCACTCTCACCTCCGGCCTTATTTTGGTGATTCTGGACACCACTCTCACCTCCGGTCTTATTTTGGTAACTCTGGCTTTGACTAACTTGCGGAGCCCGTCCAACAAATTGGGAACTTGATAATGGAAGGCCTCAATTTTCCTTTTCTTTTTTTATTGTTGGAAGGCCTCAAATTCTCCCACAATACTGAGATCAGATACCACCAATCCCTAGGAGGCCTCTAGAGAACTCAAAAGTATGAAGAATTCTCGTTGTTCATAGGTGCTTTTGGGCCTTTTAACCTCTCCTCCCTCTTTACAGGTTGAGTTCACACCCTATTCCACTCTTTTAGATGCCCTCAACCCTCAAATTGCAATTATTTTTTTAAGAAAGGTAAGATTACAATTGTAACAACCTTTTTCAAACTACAATAACCTCTCATGATGATGTCTTCCTTTGTCTCTTTCTTCCATCCTTTCTTTGATAACCAAGAAGTTCGTGTTTCCAACTTCGAAGCTCGATGGATATTTGACCCATCTCTCTAACGCATCTCCACTTAAATACCAGGCTAGATTCATGGGTTAAAATTCGAAATTGTAACATGAACCTACCATACATCTTGTACTAACTCCGCTGTTGAAAAAACCTTGGTTAGATTGCTTGTTTCCAACCATCAGTAAAAGAGAATAGGCGGACCAGAGAGGTCCCCGATCCATTTCAAATGTGACCCAATTATGCTTGTGTTTTGGTTTTAAATGAGAAGAACAATCATGGTTTTTATTACGAATCATCTCGCAAAATTCCTCAAATGTTCTATAAGCACACATGTTAAGTTTCAAGGAGTTCCAAACGAAGAATTACCAACTTACTCGCTGACAAGATTGTGACAAAGCTCAATTTGTCTCTAATTTGTTCTTAGGAAAGGATTCCATTATACTTTGATTCAAATAATTTGGTGAGGAAAATGTTATGCATATCCAGTTACTCGGTAGAAAATACATTCCGCTAAAAAGGAAAAATATGACTTCTGTCACTAATCAGTGAAGCCATTTTCATTTACATCCAACTCTACTCCATATCACTTGTTTCAATCAACATTTTTTGATAACCAAGAATTCCCAGAGGGCTAGTTGCGCACAGTTCGAAACTCGATAGATAATGGATCCACCCTCTACCTTTCTCCACTTAAATACAAGATTTTTGTTTGTGGAACGGTTGAACTCATGTCGTGAGCCTATCATTTAGAAATTGACAGTAACCTTAATTAATAAAAAAATATAACGGAAACACTATATTCGTACCCTATCCTACACTGTGTACTATTACAGTATATCACAAATTTAAACCCAACCAAACACTAGAAACTGGTATATAAAAACAATTTTGGAAGTTAAATTTTGCTCCATTCCGAAAGCACCAAAAATGGCATTCACTTCATACTGCATAAAAGTTGTAAATTATTTAGAACTTCGGAACATGGTCAAGGTAGTTGCTTCCAAGCCACAACACTGGATGAACATGTAGTCGTAGTAGTCGGCCATATGGCAAGAAGGATAAAAGAGTGCAAATGGCTCTTTTGCTCCAGTAATGAAGTAAATTCCAAAAACAACACCAATCAAGGAAAGTCTGGACTATTTTAAGTAATCATGGTTCCTTTTCCACCTAATGTTGGCCAGGCCGCACAAAAATATTGCAAACGACCTATGGTATATGTTTTACTCTATTTTTGTCTCAGATGGTTCGTGCCACTGAATCTGAAGGATTCAGTGGTAAGTTGGAGCTCATGGCAAATTGATAAAGTCATCAGGAGTGTCTGGACTATGATACCAGCCATCATATTTTGGGTAATACGTAATGGAAGGGATCGCAGATGTTTTGATGATTTATCAACTCTGTAAAGAAATGGATCTTGGACCTAACTCAACCCTAGCTTTTGAGGTGTGAGTTAGGCCCAAGATCCATTCTTCACATGGTATCAGAGACAGGTCCAGCCCAATTTATTATCTCATCCGATGTTGGGCCCCTTATCTCATATTGTCCACGCTCCAGATGTCCAGTTCTGGCATGGGGGGGGGGGGTGAGTCCCACATTGGTGGGCAAATGGGTCATAGGTCTCCTTATATAGACTGGGTCATAGGTCTCCTTATATAGACTTGGACAATCCTCCCCTCATGAGCTAGCTTTTAGTGTTGAGCTAGGCTCAAGATCCATCCTTTACTAACTCCAAACATACTCTCAAATCCAAATGTCTCCTACTTCTATTCAGCTGGTTAGTCTATTCAGCTGGAACTAACTATCCCCTGTTATCCTCCGTGAACAGTTTTTGGATTTTGTTAGCTCCATGCACATAGACTAGTTCTTTTGTCTTCTAGAGCTAACAATCCGAATAGTTTTAGTATATCCTTTTTTTGTAGCTTGTCAGCTTCCTGCTATAGCATAGACAATTCTAATGAAGCCGACAACATCTCTTTTATACATAGCATCTTCTTGATGCCAGCAATAATCTACTTCATCAAAAAAAAAAAAAACTTTCTCTACCAAGAAAATGAGCAGCTAGAGAAAGTCTAATTACCTTGTTATTGTAAAATTCAGCCATCTGCCAACTTTCTTCCACGTGTGCGATAGGCATACTCATACCTAGAGGGTACCAGCATGGTCAACAAGTGGACTGGAACTTAACAAAGTGGATAAGTTAGAGAATATCCTACCACAATCTTTTCCAGTGTAAGTGATCCATGCCAGGGCAGTTAGACTATCAACAGCAGCCTTCAAGTGGTTGAAGAAATCAGATCGCCGTCCCTCTGTCATTTTTGTAGCTTTGACAATCACATCATTCAGAGGCTTAAGAAATTGAGCCAAACCAGACATGCTAGGTTTCTGCAGATGAAGACCAAAAGTGAGCATTATATCGGCAGCATAAGAAAGAAGTATATTTCAAGTATATTTCAAACATGAAACAGATTAATGTGCTAATCATAGTGCATTATCACAATTCACAACACCTCAAGGTAATTTTTTCACTTTGTTTTTGAAAGAAATAATCTCCTTGATTATTTTCATTAATTGAAAGGCTATATATACAAGTTACATATTCCTATAATAGGAAAATCATATTCCTATTCTATTTCTAAACCCTTATTCTATCATAATTCTAACTATACAATTATGGTAAGTGTATAACACTAATTAAGGTAACCTTTACACTATAATATATTACAAATATATATACCATATATACAATATCCTATTGTCACCAAATCTGCAGCAGTGGCCGAGAGGCCCACTGCCGAGGCCCAATCCTGGGCACCAAATCTGCAGCACTGGCCGAGAGGCCCATTGCTATCCACTGCTTTGTATACCTGTGATATACTGCTGTATATTCAGTGTATATCACAGGTATATGACCTTTGTTTAACACACCACTGCAGTCATAGCGGGCGGTCTTCGAACACTGAGACTGTCCCTAAAATCTTCAAAGAGAACCGCTGGTAGACCCTTTGTAAAGATGTCTGCAATTTGATAACGAGACGGGACATGGCATACGCGAACGTGACCCTTTGCAACCTTCTCACGGACAAAGTGAATGTCCATTTCGATATGCTTGGTGCGTTGGTGTTGAACTGGGTTACCTGAGAGGTAGATGGCAATAATGTTATCGCAATATACCAAGGTTGCCTTCTGAATGGGACAATGAAGCTCCAAAAGCAAATTACGTAGCCAACATGATTCGAAGACCACATTCGCTACCCCTCGATATTCTGCCTCTGCACTTGAGCGTGATAGAGTTGTCTGACGCTTTGCCGACCAGGAGACCAAGTTGTTGCCAAGGAACATACAGTAGCCAGAAATCGACCGTCTGGTGTCGGGACAACCACCCCAATCAGCATCCGTGTAAGAGACAAGTGTGGATGTAGCTGAAGGATACAAGTGCAACCCATAGTCCAGTGTCCCCTGAATATACCGAATAATGCGTTTGATTGCATTCATGTGCTCCATTCTGGGATCATGCATGAATAAACACACCTGCGGAACCGCATACGTAATATCCGGTCTGGTAAAGGTAAGATACTATAGGGCCCGTGCAAGACTGCGATAGCGGGTCGGGTCCTCGCATGGTGCACCTGCTGCGGCACTGAGCTTGGGGTTTGCATCAACTGGCGTGGAAGTGGACTTACAGGATGACATCCCAGCCCTTTCTATGATCTCAGCAACATACTTTCGTTGAGACAAAAACAAACCACCTGAATGACGTTTGACGGCAATCCCCAAAAAATAACTCAAAGGCCCTAAGTCTTTCATAGCAAACTCAGAACTGAGCATGGCATGATAGACTGGCGCAAGGCATCGGAAGAGGCAGCCAAGATGATATCATCCACATACAGCAGAATGTAGGCCAAGGACGAACCACGGCGGTAGATGAACAAGGAATTATCTGACTTGCTGTGAGTGAACCCAATAGTTGAAACAAAGTCAGCAAACCTCGTGTACCAGGCCCATGGAGACTGCTTAAGCTCATATAAGGACTTCTTCAACAAACATACATGATGAAGACGGTTTGGATCCCTGAAACCCAACGACTGATGTATATAGACTGTTTCCTTGAGATCACCATGTAGGAAAGCATTCTTAACATCCAACTGATGAATTGGCCAAGTCTTTGAAAGAGCCAAGCTAAGCACAGTGCGAATGGTAGCCGGTTTGACCACCGGACTAAACGTCTCACCACAATCAATCCCAACCTGCTGAGTCTTACCATCACCCATAAGTCGCGCCTTATGTCGAGCAAATGACCCATCTGAATTCTCCTTATGAGCAAAAATCCACATAGACCTGATAACATTAATACCATATGGACGGGGCACCAACTCCCACGTCTTATTATCAATAAGAGCATTATATTCATCAGTCATAGCAATTTTCCAATTAGGGTCATTTAATGCGGACACAGGATTGCGGGGCAAGAGGAATCTAGAGACATCAGAATGTAAATTAAAATGTCTTTTAGGTGTAAAAATACCCCGCTGACTACGAGTGACCGGTCTATGACTTGAGGAAGAATTGAGGAAATTTTGGGAATTTTGAGAATTTTCTGGGCTCGGGACGGGTGGCGTGACGATGGGCTCTTGGCCCAAATCGACGGAATCCTCGTCTGGACCGGTTCGAGTGGTGGGCCAGCCCAATTCTTTGGAAGCTGTTCGATTCTTTGGAATTCTTGTGGCGATCTTAATGGAGTCGGCCAGGCGATGGAGTCCATTGGAGGATTTTGGATGCGAGAAATGTCCAAAAAAATATACGGGGATATTTGATCATCCAAAAAATTATACAACTTAGGCTCGGGAGTATGAACTTTCGTAAAAGGGAATTGGGTTTCATCAAAAATGACATGGTGATTAATTATGATTTTCTTGGAGGATAAATCAAAACACTTATAACCACGATGATTCGACGGATAACCCAAAAATACACACGGGGCAGACCTAGCCTGAAGTTTGTTAATTGTGGTGGATGGGAATAACGGATAACACAAGCACCCAAAAACCCGAAGATGAGAATAAGAAGGGTTCTTATTATATAGGATTTTGAAGGGGGAAGAATATGTCAAACCTTTAGAAGGAATTATGTTAAGAAGATATGTGGCCATTTGTAGAGCATGATGCCAAAAATATGGAGGTATGGAGGCATGGATTAAGAGAGTTCGGACAATGTTATTTATGGAGCAATTTTATGCTCGGCTTTCCCATTTTGTGAAGATGTATGAGGACACGAAAAACGAAAATTTATCCCATTATTAGCACAAAATTCCCGAAACTCCCTATTGTCATACTCTTTCCCATTATCACATTGAATATTTTTTATTTCTCTTTCGAATTGAGTACGAATGAACGCTCTAAATTTGATGAAGACGGAAAACACTTGTGATTTATTCGCAATTGGAAACGTCCACAAAAATCTAGAATAATCATCTAAAAAGATAACATAATATCGATGACCCAATGAACTAAGAACAGGAGACGTCCATAAGTCGCTATGAATAATATCAAATGGCATTGAAGTATGAGAATTGGAATCTACAAATGGCAACTTAACAATTTTCCCTAATGAACAAGACTGACAAAGAGGAGGAGTACGACTCGTACCCTTACATGAAATAAAGCTATTTTTATCTAAAGCTGATAAAATAGAAGATCCCGGATGACCCAGACGAGCATGCCACATGGAAGGAGAGATGTCTGCAAAGGCTGATGGCAAGGCTTGACTCGATGGACTGAAACCAAGCATGATAGGATACAGATCCCCCCTACTATCACACCTCATGAGATGGCTCCCCGTCTTGAAATCCTTCACAGAGAAACCAAAAAGGTCAAATTCAACTGAAACCGAATTGTCAGATGTGACCTTCGGACAGACACTAAATTTTAATCAATTTAGGAGCGTGTAAAGTATTTTTCAAGAGAAGGGGTGGAGTGGGGAGAGACAACGTTTTCTGACCATACCCTAGAATTGGAATAGAACTGTCATTACCAACAATTATCCCTCGAGGGGTGCTTAAATTGGAATAAGATGACAGATTACCTGATTCGGAAGTCATGTGAGTTGTGGCACCGGTGTCCATATACCAATTTGGGTCCGGTTGAGTTAACCCCAACGTGTGCATCGCGGCCTCAATATCGGTTTGAGTGGGGCCTGCTGCATGATGGGCTTGCGGAGGGCGGGGCCCGAGAATTCCAGACCGTGATGGAGCTGGGCCGTCACGCTCCCGCCGCTCTTTGGGCCATCGCCGAGTGGGCCGCCACTGCTGGGTGTTGGGCCTGGACTGTTGGCCAGCCCAATGGCCGCTGGAACTTGCAGATGGTTGGTAAGGGTTGTTGGCCCACGGCCCACTACCCCAGCCCCACTGCCATGGGCCCACTGCTGGGCCCAGGGGGGTGGTGGGCCACTGTTCACTGAATGGGACCCACTGCCTGCTTGCTGACCACCGGAACCTCCACTAGAACTGCCGCGTTTGCCCCCGCGATTTTTGTTATTATTTTTGCGATTATTCTTGCCGCCACCATTATTATGGTTTTGGCTTGAATTATTCACAAAACCGTTAGAACTAGGAGAGGACGCCACCATGACGACGGGGCTTGCTCCGGTAGCCGCCTTTTTAGCCAAACCGCTTCTTCCAAAGTAAGCATAGAGCGGGCTTGATAGAAGTCAGGAAGAGGGTTGCTTTGGCGAAGGAGAGTTCCAACCCCATTATAGGCCTCCGAAAGACCGGCAACCAACTGTAGAACTAGACGATTATTCGTTATTGGTGCGCCAACATTACGGAGTTGATCCGCCAACTCCTTTAGTTTCTTGCAATATGCGACGTTTAAATTCGTCCATTCGAACGAGAGAGAATTCATGCTCGAGTGTGACGACACGTGAATGTTGGTTTTCTTGGAATATGTCACGCAATCTATTCCATGCAGCCATCGCCGTGGTATCCGGCTCAATAATCGTCTGTAGAAGGTCCACCGAAATAGTGGCGTAGATCCACCGGAGAACGGTAGCATCAAGTGTAATCCATAACTCAGGATCCTCCGCAGGAAGGGGTCTAGCGGGAGGAATGATGTGATGAAGAACTTGATAAGAAATAGCGTGAATTTTAAACAACTCCGCCCACGTCGCATATTGGACGTTTTCCATCTCAAGGACAATAGGGATACAGCTCTTGATATTGGAAACTGTGAGGGCAGAGTGATAATTGTTCTTAGACATATTGAAAGACCAAAGAAGGAGGGAAATTTAAGAGAGGTTTTTGAGAGCGGAAGACGAAATTTGGGAGAGAAACCCGAGGGGGGGTTTCTCGGCCGAGAAGGTCCAAAAAATTTAGGGAGAGAAATTTTTTTGTAAAACCTAGTCTCTTGATACCATGAAAGAAATAATCCCCTTGATTATTTTCATTAATTGAAAGGCTATATATACAAGTTACATATTCCTATAATAGGAAAATCCTATTCCTATTCTATTTCTAAATCCTTATTCTACCATAATTCTAACTATACAATTATGGTAAGTGTATAACACTAATTAAGGTAACCTTTACACTACAATATATTACAAATATATATACCATATATACAATATCCTATTGTCACCAAATCTGCAGCAGTGGCCGAGAGGCCCACTGCCGAGGCCCAATCCTCGGCACCAAATCTGCAGCACTGGCCGAGAGGCCCACTGCTGCCCACTGTTGCCCACTGTTGCCCACTGTTGCCCAGTCCACTACTTTGTATACCTGTGATATACTGCTGTATATTCAGTGTATATCACAGGTATATGACCTTTGTTTAACAGTTTTCAGTATAATGAACAACACACTGCTTAACAGATGGTCTATTAGCAGTCTACTACAGCAGCATGGTCTTGCATTAAATGAAAGCAGATAAACTTGAAAGATTTCACATAACTTGCATAAGAAATTACACTCTTCATGCGCTATGGACAATTTCAAAGTGATAAATTCAAGACCTCTTTTGACAAAAATTGCTAGGCCGGTCCAAAAACTTGGATAGTTCACAATTGTTTCAATTAGCAGAACAGCAGAAGCTACAAATAAGACCCTTTTTCAGTAAGCAGAAGTTACCAGTAAAACCTATTCTGCTTCTGAGCTTTATCTTCTCCATGCAGTTGAAACACACTTCTTATGCTCCAGCTTTCTTTTAGAGAAATTACAAGTCCATTCCAAAGAGACACCTCATAACTATTTCTCTTAGCAGAATTCACCAACAAGACCTATCCCGACTCTTGAATACTATCACCTTGATGCACTTGGACCAAGTCCCCCTACCCTCCAAATTAGATTACTCACATACTATAAGAATCACTCACGCTTTTCCACTCTCATTATGCACAAACCACATGAAATAAAACAATGAGAAAACAAAAGGTACATGCTATATAAGTCCACATATTTGTACTACTTAAATTGAAGAGGTAATAGTCAAAAAACAAACCCGAGGTATCACTTTTTTGCCAGTTTCCTACCTGAACTATCAGGTATTTGCGTTTCCTACCTCAACTATCACCAACTATTTATCAAAACACGCCTCAAACCTGACAAGACCAAGTGTTTGAATACAATTGCCAAAAGACGCGAGACAACTTAATTTGCCCATAAGCTAACTCATTAATTTCAAGATGTGTTTTGATAAATAGTTGGTGATAGTTCAGGTAGGAAATGCAAACACCGTATAGTTCAGGTAGGAAACTCGCAAAAGAATTGACATAAAAATATCTAGTTTTACGAAGAGACCATGGGTTCACGTGCCCCAAATTTAGCACATAATATCGCCCCTGCCGCCAATAGTAAAATTAAGAATTCCAAGTTTCCAACAAAGGAATTTAAAAAGAAAAAGAAATGTCACATACGATCATATTCAAACCTGCAATCTGAAATAGCTTTTGACACTTCAAGTGTATTTTTAACCATTATCTCTAAATTGAATTGACAACACGAAGAAAATATAGCTTGCATGACTTGTCAAAACAAAAAAGGATGTAACTTGCATCACAACACTTCAACTGTATATTGATACACTCAACTCGTATACCAGACAGTGACAGTATATCATTTAACTGTACAGCTATAGGAATCATTAGAATCAGATATAGGAATCATCTCTATCCATTCCGTTCTATATCTGAGTTAATATAAGAAAGCTAACCTGAGTTTCCTTGATTTTGATAAGAAGTTCTCTCTGAGCTTCAAAAGCCTCCTCAATAATCTTAGTGACATCCAAAACTTGTCCACCAATCTTCTCAGCAGCACTGCGAACTCTCCCGACGAACTGTGATCTCAGATCGTCAAACGCAATAATCGATGGATCTAAAGCCGCCGCAGCTTCGCCATCTCCAAGCGAAGCTCCGCCGCCGAATGATAGTGCCTCCAGACGCGACACGGCGAACTCCAATCGATGTACCAACTTCTCATCCATCGGCACGGTGAATGCCTAAGGTCTCCTCGTTTTTTTCTCTTCTCTCTCTATTCTAGAACTTTCTCTCTCTAGAAATGAAATGAAGTTGTGATTCGCAGATAGAGTAGATAGTGTTTGTTGTTGTGTCTGTGTGTGGGGTGGAGTGGGGGTGCGGGGGGAGAGAGAGAATGTTTTAATTGAGACTTTACTTTAAAACGCCGAAAGGGAAGAAGAGAATTTTACGAAAATGGAATCTATATAAATATATAATTGCATTACATAGGCATGCTGACGTGGCAGCCTAAATGACCAGTAAATATATTTATTTATTTTCTCGCTTCAATTATTATTACTTGAATAAAGTAAAAAATCTGGTCAAAACGTTGCTTGAACTCCTTAGTCTTTGACCAGTAAATATATTTATTTATTTTCTCGCTTCAATTATTATTACTTGAATAAAGTAAAAAATCTGGTCAAAACGTTGCTTGAACTCCTTAGTCTTCACATTTGCTATAGATAACGTTCCTTTTCCTTCATGCTTCAATTAAAAAACATCTTCAAATTTAGCCATAGGTATTTTCCCCCGTACAATCACCAATAGAAGTATCACCGCATTATTAGGGATGTCAATTGGGCGGGCGATTGCGGGTACCCCTCTCCCGTATTTGTATTCGTCAGAAAATTTTATATCCATCACTTACATTTTCAAGATCCATATCTGTCTAAGCGGATATATTTTTAAATTCACACCTGCTCCACCACCCAAGTGGATATCCTCAAAATTCATTATTATTGGGCTTATGAACTGCTAAAATTATGTGTGTCAAATTATTTAGGCTTTATAAATATAAAGTTGTACAAATAAAATTATAATTAGCGAAATAAGGCGGGCGGGTGAATTTGGGGTGGGCGGTTCGATGCGAGGAGGGACAGGCGGATATGAGACGGGTATAATTGCAAATCCACCACCTACCCATATTCGTAAAAGTTATATTCATAACTGCCCCAACTAAGACGGGTGCGATGCAAAATCTAAAAAATTATACCCACATGTCATCCCTAGCTTGAGGCACAATAGAAAAGACCCATATATATCTGTCTTCTTCACCCAATACGGTACCACATAACTCTACTCTCCCCGAAATAGAAAACAAGGCAAAATCAACAAAGAGAATTCGACAAAATGACGATTTGATCAGCATTCAGCGCTACCTTGAAAAAGACTACTAATCCTTCAGAAATAGAATATTTTTCAGTAGCTGAGTAGTCAAGTCCTCGAAGGTACTCATAGAAGCCATCCAACATAATCCATTTAAATATATTAATGGTCAAGAACTCACAATTTTCAGCATTGTAAAAATTCTTTAAGTGTACATACATGATACATATATTCCCGAAGAGGCACTCCATTCTCCCAAATGCTTATACTACTTTCCTTCTTAGATTGCCCAATTCACTTTTAATAAGTAGGAAGTTCTAATACATTTTAAATATCATAAAAATTTTATTAAAGACTTTACTTTGACATTTTTCAATTGATCTTTATTAATGCAGAACCGGATTACAAGTGCTTACCAAATTTATTCTGAATAGCACGTCACCTTGTACGACAGGCTTATTTTGACGCCCATGAAGTATTCGAAAATGGCTCCAAAATGACTCGGCAGATGCAGATCAACAATTCTTTAGACCCTTTATATTCAACTATTGAATGTTTTTTGGTCAGTATATATTCTCTTTAAAGTTCAACATCCTAATCCAATTGTGTTGTTGTGGAGAAAAATAGAACAAACGACATAGGATAGTTGTGATCATTCCTATAATTGTTACTCACAATGGTCGTATTATTAACATTACAACCAATGCGGCTATTTTCTTCATTCTTTGGTTCCTTTTTCCTTTTCTATAATTGTCTGTTTATTGTTGTTATAAAAAAAAAAGACAATGAAAAGGTGTATTGATCGCCAGTCACCTCCTCAGGTTGCAGAACAAGTAATTTGGTCCTATCTTTCTTAAGAGACTATGAAGTGTATGTTAATTCTCAACAGGGAGGGGACATGATGTTTATGCAATTTAAGAGGATTTTGTGTTATTTATTTGGGAACCCATTTATATTGTTCCTTTATTGGCTGAGGATTGATTGATATAGAAATGTCTAAGGTGATTCAAAAGTAATAAATGATAATTGTATGGACAAAATTCGAGAAATAAAATTAAAGGTTTTGAATTCGGTCCTCTTTGAGAAAAATAAACAAACTACAGCATCTATTGAGATCTAATGTATCTTTAATTATAAGACGAAGAATATTTCAATTATCTCATAGCTCACGCAATCATTCGAGGCTAAATTACAGAAGTTCTTTTTCATATATTTGAGTTTTCTATCCATTTTTTGGAACTATTACATTATTACAAGTACTCTAAGTTGATTGACAGGAAGAAACGGGTTTTTCCTGCCGTGTGACTGGAGTATGGACTTCTAATGCTTTTCAATTTTATGATTAGTAGTCAAGTAAAAAATTATATATTGATTTTTCCTTTGTTTTATTGCTGGTTTTTTATTATTTGAAGATATTTTTTGAGTAAGGAATGAAAGGAGAAATGTTTATTCTGTTGTGATTTACTATAATTTTAGAAGTTTCCTTCAATCAGGTGTTATTATCTATATATCTATATAAGCACGAAGAGTGTTTGAAAATCATCACCAAGTACATGTTACAATCTCAAGCTATCTAGAAGCCATCTTAGTTTGACTAGATATTAAACACATGTTTATTGTGTTAAAGTTTTTGTCTAATTCGGTAGGCTAGCAAGTCTTAAGGAAAAGTTTTTTTCTTTTTTGATAGGCTAGCAAGTCTTAAGGAAAATCTCTCGCCCAGTCGTTAGCGCAATAGTAGTCTGGGAGGCCCGAAGCACAGACATAACTTCAGACACCTCAACCTCAACACCAACAGGACCAGATGTCACACCGACAACACCAGCAAGAGACGAAGTTGCACCCCAGAGGCTAGTATTTGAGCTTGACACCTTGAAGAAGTGGAAGGTTAAGGTGGGAAAAGCCATATACGCCTTAACAGTAGTTGTGGAGGATGAGTTCCTACAGCTGATCAAAGATGCCCGAACGCCGAAGGAAGCGTGGGACACTTTGGCGGCAATTTTTGTCAAGAAAAATGATGCAAAATTACAAAGGCTCAAAAATGAGCTTTTGTCAATCTCCTAGAGAAGTATGTCTGTGAGTCAATATTTCTCGAAAGTAAAATCTCTATGTGCGAGATTTCTAAACTAGATCCTGAGAACGGTATTACGCAGACTAGGATGAAGAGAATTATCATCCATGGGTTAAAGCCGGAATTCAAGAGTATTGTCACGGTAACTCGGGGCTGGGCCACTGAGCCGACTTTAGTAGATCTGGAGAATTTGCTAATTAACGAAGAGGATCTAGACAAACCTATGTCTAGTCGACTAACCAATGGTGAAGAGACTATCATTTACATCAATAGAAGAGACGGACGAGGTCGAGGTCGAGGATGCGGATGTGGTGTCGGGAGATTCAACAACCAAGAACGAGATGGTCGACAAAACCAAGATAGAAGTTTACAGTCAAGCGGAGCTCAAAACAGGGGACGGAACCAAAATCGGTGGCAACAAAAAGATCGTCAAAATGACGAATGTTACAATTGCTGCAAGAAGGGACATTTTGCAAGAAACTGTTGGTCGAAGAAAGTTGAAGGAAATGGTGCAACATCCTCTAAGAATGAGGGTTCTAGAGAAGAAGATTAGAACTTTGATACATCATTCTTTGTGGAGGAGATAGAAGCTGCTGACACACGAAAGAAAGGCCTAATGGGTGAATTCGCACTCACACTGATGTACGAACAGTCAGTCGACTACAAGAATGATTGGATCGTTGATTCAGGTTATTCCAATCATATGACTGGAGATGAATCGAAACTATTTAGTATGACCAAGTACAGTGGAGATCGTATTGTTGTGACAACAAACAATACACATATGCCAATTCACATTGGAAAAACGAAACTACCATGGAGATACGACCATGAACAAGTTCAGCTCTAGAGTGTCTACATTGTCCCTGGGATGAAGAAGAACATGTTGTCAGTTTCTCAGTTGACTACCACAGGTAATTATGTAGTGTTTGGCCCAGACGATGTGAAGGTGTATCGAGATTTAAAGGTCACTAGTACACTGGTAATAGAAGGACGGAGAATGGAAGTTGTTTATGTGATGTCAGCTGAAGCAGCCTATGTTGACAAGGCTAGAAGAAGTGACACCGGCGATTTTTGGCATGCATGACTTGGACATGTCAATTACAACAAATTGAAGATTATGATGCAGAAGTCAATGCTAAAAGGACTTTCACAATTGGAGATCCGCAACGACATTGTGTGTGTCGGATGTCAATATGGTAAGGCTCATCAATTGCCTTACAAGAAATCAAAGTTCATAGCCAAGGAGTCATTGGAGCTGGTCCACTCAGATCTGCTTGGGAAGATCAAATAACCATCAACTCGTGGTTATCAATATATGATAACATTTATCAATGACTTCTCAAGGTATGTATGGGTATACTTTTTAAAACATAAGGATGCTGTTTTTTCAAAATTCAAGGAATTCAAGGAGACATTGGAATGTGAGCTCGGGAAGAAGAGCAAGTGCCTTCGTACTGATAATATGGGAGAGTACATCTCAAAGGAGTTCAACAACTACCTCAAGAAGTGTAGGATCCGGAGGCAACTCACATATGCAGACACACCGCAATAGAATGGAGTAGCGGAAAGGAAGAACCGCCACCTAGCAGAGACATGTAGAAGTCTTCTTCATGCCAAGAATGTTGATATAAGGTTCTGGGCAGAATGCATAAAGACGGTAGTCTATATCACCAACAGACTACCACAATCGAGGTTGGGATTTGTCTAGCCATTTGAGAAACTGTATAATGTAAAGCCAACAGTCAATTACTCTCGAGTGTTTGGTTGCGTGTGTTATGTGTTTATTGCAGATGAACATCGGAGTAAGTTTTACAAGAAGGTAATCTGTTGTATCTTTATGGGATACGATGAATAGAAGAAAGGTTGGAGATGTTGTGATCCCAACACAAATAAATTGTATATCTCACGAAATGTTTTTATTCGATGAGGCATCCTCGTGAAGGGCAAACAAGACAGTATTACCAGATACACATGAGCTGCAACAAAAGCTACAAATTAAGTTGCAGCTACATTCCTCTCAAAACAACGGTGATCAAGTAGAGACGGAGGAACCAAAGTCCCCAAATGATAGACAATCACAGGAGCTAGAGATACAATCCAAATATAGAAGTCCTTGGAGAACATGCATTCATGAAACACCAGAGGAAGTACAAACCAGTCTACATGAAGAATAACAAAATGGGTTGTCACAACCTCAAGTGAGAAGGTCTACTAGAGACAGATGACCAAATCCAAAGTATATAAATGCTGCAAATGCTGAGGTCAAAAAGCCAACCACATTCGAAGAAGCGTCAAAGAGTCCAGAATGGAGAAAGGCTATGAAAGAAGAAATTTTGGCATTAAAACAAAATCAAACTTGGGATTTAGTACCAAAACCTGAAGGTGTCAAGCATGTGTCATGTAAATAGGTTTACAAGTTGAAGATTCACCTAGATGGTACGATCGGGCGATACAAGGCTCGGTTAGTTGTTCGTGGGTTCTCACAAGAGTATGACATTGATTATGATGAGACTTTCAATCCAGTGGCAAAGATTACTACAATCCGTGTCTTACTGGCCGTATCAACAAGTAAGTTGTGGATATTATGGCAGATGGATGTAAAAAATATGTTTCTACATGGAGAACTTGATCGGGACATCTATATGGATCAACCCCAATGATTTGTGAATTATGAGAAGACGGATTACGTGTGCAAATTGAAGAATGCATTATATGGCTTGAAGCAGGCACCTAGAGCATGATATGGGAAGATTGTTGAGTTCTTAGTCCAAAGTGGTTATCATGTTGCCCCAGCAGATTCAAGCTTATTCATAAAAGCCCAAGGAAGTAAGATAGTAGTGGTTCTTATATATGTTGATGATCTAATCATCACTGGAGACGATATAGATGAGATTCGTTGTACAAGAGAAAAATTGTCAGTCAGGTTTTCAGAGGAAGGAGCTTGGTGAACTGAAACATTTCCTAGGATTGGAAGTTGAAAGAACAGACAAAGGCATATTTCTTGGTCAGCAAAAATATACAAGAGACTTACTTCAAAAGTTTGGGTTGGTTAAGTGCAAAATGATATCTACCCCAATGGAGCCAAACTTGAAGTTATGTGCCAACAATGGAAAAGACTTGGAGGATACTACAATGTACCAACAAATAGTAGGTAGTCTTATCTATCTGACTCTTTCCAGACCAGCCATAGCTTTCACAGTTGGCGTTGTTAGCAGATTCATGCAGAACCCAAGGAAGCCACATCTAGAAGTTGTTAGGAGAATCTTGAAATATGTCGAAGGTACAATTGATTGGGGACTCTTCTATGATAAGAGAGTACAATGCAAAGTCAATGCATATTGTGATGCTGACTATGCCGGAGATCATGACACCCGAAGATCAACTACATGATATGTGTTCAACCTCGGTTCAAGTGCAATATCATGGTGCAGTAAGAGACAACCCACAATCTCTCTTTCAACTACGAAAGCCTAGTATAGAGCATGTGCGATGGCAGCACAAGAGTGTGCTTGGTTGACTCAACTAATGAAAGATTTGAACTAACCTATGGAAAATAGAGTCACATTACACTGTGACAACCTGTCAGCAATCCGTTTGGCAGAGAATCCAGTATTTCATGCTCGGGCCAAACATGTCGAGGTACATTATCATTTCTTATGAGAGAAGGTACTTCAATGAGACATTTACATGAAGCCAATCAAGACAGAAGATCATGTTGTAGATATATTTACAAAAAGCTTACCTGCAACAAAACTTGTTGAGTTTCGAAAATTACTTGGAATGATATTATGCAACAGGGAACTTGGTAATGAGAAGGAGTGTTGAAAAATCATCACCAAGTACATGTTACAATCTCAAGCTATCTAGAAGCCATCTTAGTTTGACTAGATATTAAACACATGTTTATTGTGTTAAAGTTTTTTTTTCTAATTTGGTAGGCTAGCAAGTCTTAAGGAGTTAGCATATGAAGGAAGTTTCTTCCAACAAATTGCTATAAATACCAAGGGATGGTGAAGGCGTCATTAAAGTGGTGAGTTGAAGAAAAATAAAGGAGAGTTGAGAGAAAGAAAGAAGAAGATACGGAGAGGTGTCTGAGATGAGAGATTTAAGTTTACTATAAATTGTTGTATTGTGAGTCATTCCCATAAATAAATTGAGAGTATTTTATTTGTTCATATTTTTTGGTTAATTTATTAGTTGCGTATTTTATATATACCAATAATATTTTATCCCGAGAATTATCGTTTATTCTCAACAAAAAGAAAAAGTTGGTGTGACATCTTCCAATGAGCGCCAATTATATTTATCTCTTTTTTCCTTTTATTCACATTTTCCCCTCATTACCCTTGATTGTAGCTCTAGGATAAATAGTCGCCTTTATAGTTGTTGTTTCCGAATTCTACTAGACGCGCCCCCAGCAGATGTGATTTTTTCCCTTTTTTTTTTCCTCCTCAATAAGTCAAAGTGTTTGCTTCAACAACTGTCAATTAGATATATTTTAAGTTTCTGAAGCTGGTGTTGTGGAGAGAGATTTCATCAAGCTAGGTGTCATGATCTTCTTCTCCTTCATGTTTTTCCTTCATTTTCAAAATCAATAAATTTGTTAGTGATGATTTATTGTTTTTGTCCCTTTTTAGTGATAATCAGTTTCTTTATGTCTAACCAAATCAATTTCGTGTCACAATCTTTGTAACCATGACAAATACTTTGGCTCTCTCCATATGGATTCTCAAGAAACTAAACCAAAAAGGGAGTTTCTCTGCTCTTTTTTTTGTTGTTCATGAAGTTTAATAATGCGTAGTTCATAAATTTCTTTCTTATTTTTGTAAAACATCTCTAAATTACGGATGGTTTATTTAACAAAGAATTATATACAATATATCTTGTGTTTAAGTTTAACTTGAGTTATTGATACACTGTATTTCTTGTAGCCTTGTGAATTGAAAGAAATAATTCATTGATTATTTTCATTAATTGAAAGAGTATATATACATTGTACATAATAAGAGAATCTTATTCTTATTCTACTCCTAAAATCTTATCTACTTGGATACTAACTATACAATTATGGTAAGTCTATAAGACTAATTAATATAATGTGTATCCTAAAATATTACAACAATACACATACCAAATATACACAACAAACCGAGACCTATTTGGTTACCAATAATAGGTATACCTATTGTATACTTAACACACACCCACAGTCACAGTGGGTGGTCTCCGAACGCCGAGACTGTCCCTAAAATCTTCAAAAAGGACCGAGGGAAGACCCTTTGTAAAGATGTCTGTAATCTGATACCTGGAAGGGACATGGCAGACGCGTACTTGTCCTCGAGCAACCTTTTCGCGAACAAAGTGAATGTCCATCTCGATATGTTTAGTGCGCTGGTGCTGAACCGGATTACCAGAAAGGTAGATGACACTAACATTATCACAATAAACCAATGTCGCTTTCTGAATAGGACAATGAGGCTCTAATAGCAAATTACGTAACCAACATGATTCAGAGACCACATTAGCTACCCCTCGATACTCGGCCTCGGCGTTGGAGCGGGACAAAGTTGACTAACGTTTCGCAGACCATGAGACCAAGTTATTATCAAGAAACATACAATAGCTAGACGTAGATCGTGTGGTGTCCGGACAGCCACCCCAATCAGCATCTGTATACGAGACAAGTATTGACGTCGATGAAGGATATAAATGCAAGTCATAGTCAAGTGTACCCTGAATATACCGAAGGATGCGTTTGAGCGCATTCATGTGCTCAACCCTGGGATCATGCATAAACAAACACACCTGCTGTACGGCATACGTAATATCTGGTCTCGTGAATGTAAGCTACTGAAGGGCCCCTACAAGACTGCTATAGCGGGTGGGATCCTCATAAGGTGCGCCAGCCGCAACCCCAAGCTTAGACTTAGTATCAACTGGAGTGAAAATGGACTTACAGGATGACATCCAACCCTCTCAATGATCTCAGCTGCATACTTCCGTTGGGATAAGAAAAAAAATAACTCAAAGGCCCCAAGTCTTTCATAGCAAACTCAGAACTGAGCATTGTCATGATAGACTGACGTAATGCATCGGAAGAGGCAGTCAAGATAATATCATCCACATATAATAGTATATAAGCCAATGAAGAACCACACCGATAGATGAACAAGGAATTATCCGACCTGTTGTGAGTGTAGCGCCCTATTTTGACCTCGCTCGGGTCAAAGCGGAGCGCGGACTTATGGGGGGTGATTCCTGGGTAAATGATTGAGGAGTCGCCACCTAATTATTTTTACGGTGAATTAGGACACCTAAATATTAAACTAAGTGCTGCAATGTAACTCCAATTTTAAGGTCTGCGAAACTAGTGAGATTCTAGGTAAGGGTTCTTTATTATCCTAAAGGGAAGGGGTTAGGCATCCTTTAAGATCCGCTAACTTGCGGTTATCCGGTCAAACTTAGGTTAATTATTACTAGAAAAAATGCATGTTTGAAGCATGAAGTTAAAAGATGTTTGCAAATAATTAATGAAAAGAGATGCATTTTAAAAGATAGATAAATGTAGAGATTTTTTCAAAATATGCATTTATATGATATCTAAAGAGAAATACATGTAGAGTTGGAAAAATATGTTTTTGACAATTGATAGTAAAACAATTTATTTATAATGCCAAATGGTAAAATTTTGGGAATCAATGAATTGTAAATTGACAAAAGATAAACTTATTCGGTATGATTTAATAAAGCAAAATAAAAGATGACAAAAGTTGTTTTAAAAATCTTGAATACGCGTGACGAGCGTAAAATAAATAACTAGCGAAGGGTTTCTAAGTTTGAATTTAACCGAGCCTACAAATAAATAAGCTAGCGACGGATTTCAAATCTTAAACTAACCTATGAATAAATCCTAAGTTTGCCTATTCTAAGTATTTCAATAATTACATAAGTGCGATAAATAATATTACAATACAAAGCGAGATAAAAGCTGAATTTAAAGAAAGAAATAAAATAAATAAACTCCGAGGAATAATTGCCTTTATTTACTTTAGTCCCTGCAAGCTGTCAAGAACAAACGGTTAGAAACAATTAAATACAAATAACTCCATATCCGTATTCAAAACAGTGAATGTTTTGATCACGGAGGGCTCAGACTTAAATTTTGAAAAGAACATTCCAATCACGTCGTGGCTGCAAACATATGACTAATGTAGTTTATTTTGATTGTCTCGCCTACTAAACGTGTCGGTTTCTCGGGTGAAATAGAAAAGATCACTATAATCACGTCGTGGCTGCGAATATATATAACTTGTTGGTTATTTTAGTCACCTCGCCTACTAAACATGTTGATCTCGGATAAAAGGTTTAAGTCTTCATCATTGCCCAGAAGTTATATTTCCGTCTTTGCAATTGTGTAGGCCTCAAAATCGACGGATATTTTTCATCGGCCAGTGTAGTATCGTGTTCAAATCAGTAAAATAAAATCGGAATAGAAACAAAGAAGAAAGATCGTGAGTGAGCAAAGAGCGTAAAAACAGAGGCAGAAAAACAATTTCCGAAAATGACGCGGTGTCTAGTTTAAAACAGTAGAACAAATATTTGAATGCTGAAACAGTGAACTGAAATAGAAAGCAATGTTTGAAAAATGCGGTGTTCAGTTTAAAACAGTAAAAAATGATAAAACAAGAATCAAACGAGCAAATCAAACAAAAAAAAGCGGTACCAACAATGCGGTATTTATTCAAAACAAGAAAATAGTAAAATATATGTCGCAAGAAATTTAAAACAAGAACTTAATAACAATAATATATCCGCTGTAATGCGGATGTCTAAAACAGATTAAAAAAAGCGAAGCGAAAGCGAAAGAAAAGCTCGGCCTCGAATCCAATTTTCGGCCTTAATGCGATATTAATAAAACAAGAAACAAAGGCTAAAGAAACGAGCGAGCAATTTAAAATACCCGACCCGAGTTCTCAAATTGAAATATCCAAATCGGTCGACCCGAATTCAATCGATGATTCATACCCAAATCGATTTCAAGCACTGGCCAGATAACCAACAACAAGAATATGAAACGCAAGAATTCTGAAAATGTTCAAATCGGGTCGACCCGACCCGGATCAGTGATCCAAACTCGAATCAGATTTCAACACCAAATTCAGATAACCAATAACAAGAATATGAAATGCAAGAATTCTGAAAATGTTCAAATCGGGTCGACCCGACCCAGGTCAGTGACCCGACCCGAATTGGAGTTTCAACCCGGAGTAAAATAATTTCATCAATTTCAGATAATCAATGATAACAACAGCAGCAATGTAAGAAAATTGGGAAAATCTAAATCGAATTCGACCGGCGTCGATGACTGACCGAATCGTGTGTTCAACCCAAGTCAAATAATTTGATCAATTTCAGATAACCAATGATAACAAACAAAGAACAATGCAAGAAATTTGGAAATTTAAATCGGTCGACCCGACCGGTCAAGAATCTGACCCAAACTCAGTGATCCAAATCAAATCTTAACACCAAATTCAGATAACCAACATACATAAATATAAAATGCAAGAATTCTAAAAATGTTACCCGAACCGGGTCGACCCGGGTCGGGTCGATCAGTGAAGAAAATCAGAGAATCAAAATGGGAGAACAAACCTTTTCGGACTTGATTCTTGAAACAACAAAGAAGCCAAATGCTTTAAACTCAAGAACACAACAAAGTATTTTATGTATATTCCGAAAATCCTTCCAAAATCTATTTTTTCTTCTCCCAAAATTCTCTTTCTAAATGAAGAACAATCATGGAGTATTTATAGGTGGATTCCCCCCAAGAATCGAGTTTGAATTTCAAAAATAAAGAGCCAAAAATCGCGGATTTGAGGGGCATGGGTCGCGGATTTTGTGGGTATGGGTCGAAGGGTTTGGTGGTGTCAACAAGAATGAGGGGGTTGGTGGCGGCAGGGTGAGGTGACCGGCGACGTGGGGTCGCCAGGTATGGGGTGGGGTCGGCGATTTGGGAGAAAAGGGTGTAGGGTTTTTGATTTTTTTTTTTTTTGGTTTGGGGGGATTAAAAGGGGCAAAG
Source organism: Anisodus acutangulus (assembly GCA_029783415.1). NCBI lineage: Eukaryota > Viridiplantae > Streptophyta > Magnoliopsida > Solanales > Solanaceae > Anisodus > Anisodus acutangulus. The sequence continues at coordinate 15,754,309 of CM056507.1, read as the reverse complement.
GGAAAATGGGCTGAGTCGGTTTTTTTCGGATTTGGCCGATGGGCCTGGCGGGTTTGGGCTGCAGGTTGTGGGCTCGGTTTGGGTGTAAGAGGGAAATAAAGGAAAATGGGTATTGGGCTTGGTTTGGGGCTTTGGTTTAAGGGTGTTGGGTTTTGTTTTGTGGGTTTTGGTATAAGGGAAATAAAGGGGAAGGGATGTTGGGCCAGTCGGTTGGGCTTGGAAGGGTAAGGGAATGGGTTGGCCGAATTTTGTGGTTGGGCTTGTGGGAATTTAATTTGGCTATTGGGTTTGGACGAAAAATGAGTTTTAATTTAGGTTGGGTAGAAATTGTATTGGGTTGGGAATTGAAAAATATAAAGGGGTTTAATATTAAAAGATATTATATATATATATATTTTTTGTAAAAGATGTGAATTATTTAAAATAACATAACGACGTGATAATAATAAAAGAAAATATTTATGTAAATGTTTAATGCTTAATAAAAGGGAAATGCGATGCAATTTTGCGAGAATAAAAATAACATAGAATTTTTTGGATAAAACTTATGATTGTGATAAAAATGCAAATGACAGTAGAAAATGCGAATAATAATAATAATAAGAGAATAATATGCATATATATATATATATATTTTAAAATTGTTTTAAAAGTGTCAAAAATGTTAAAAAATTACGAATAAAATCGTAAAAGATGGGACAAAATTGGGTGTCAACAGATGCCCCTCTTTGGACGGAGACGATGAAAGAGTTTTCGGCCAAAGAAGTTGACTGAGTAGCCAATTTTGTCCCGATCATCGGGACTGCATAGAATTCCGGGGGGGGGGGGGAAGTGAGGTTGCAAAAAGATGGGGCACATTCAAGCAACAATGCCCCAGTGTCGACTCAGGATGACACCGTCGCAGTAGAAACTATTGGAAAAGAGCGGATCGACGTTCAAGTAGGTCGACCAATTTGCCTCGGTTCGTAGTAAGAGATAGTCCCACGCCGTGATGAAGTTCCCGCAAATTAAAAACTCCTGCAAACTAAAGCTTAAGATATAATTAGTGTATAATCACGAGAGAAAAATTGTAGAGAAAATAACTTAAAATTCCCTTGTTATAAGGTGGGCGCCTGACTGAAATTAAAATTCCATTGTTATAAGGTGGGAGCCTGAAATGACGTCGTTGGATCGACGTGTTGTGTTGAAGACGTCGTTGTAATGTTGTTGACGTCGTTGTAAAAAGACGATTGTTGTCTTTGCGTGTAACGCCGAGGACGCGTTGTTGTAATCTTTGTTTCTTTGTAAAGATAATTGTTGTGTCAAGACGCCGTTGTAATGCTGCTGACGCCATTGTAATCTTGTAAAAATAAATGTTGTGCGTAAGACGCCGTTCGCGGCGTGTTGTTGATGACGCCGTTGTATGGGCGCGTTGTCGATGACATCATTGTAATGTTGTTGATGTCGTTGTAATCTTTGTAAAGATAGTTGATTTGCGTAAGACGCCGTTGCATAGGCGTGTTGTTCATGACACCGTTGTATGGGCGTTCTTGGCGACATAATTGTAATGTGGTTGATGTCGTTGTTGTAAGAATGTAACGCAGGGGTCGTCGTGGTGTGGACGTGTTGTGTTGAAGACGTCACTGTGATGACGTTGTTGCAATAATGTAATGTTGTTTGTTGTAAAAGATAGGCGTTATACCAAGACGTCGTTGAAATGTTGTTGACGTCGTTGTAATGTTGTAAAAAAAAAACTGGCGTGCCGCCGTAACGTCGTGGACGTTGTTGTAATGTAGTTTTGCCGTAGAAGGTAGATGTTGAGCTGAAGGCGTCATTGTAATGTTGTTGACGTCATTGTAATGCTGTAAAAATAGATGTCGTGTTGCCGTAACGTCGTGGAGGTTGTTGTAATGCTGTTGAAGATAGTTGATGTCTTTGCGAACGCCAATGACGTTGTTGTAATCTTTGTAAAGATAGTCGCTGTGTTGAGGACGTCATTGTAATCTGTTGGCGCCGTTGAGATGCGTAAAAGATATTTGTTGTGTTGTTGTAAAAGATAGTTCTTTCTTGAAGACGTCATTGTAATCTTTGTTGACGCGTCGTTGAGATCTGATAAAGATAGTTCTTTGCATTGCCATAAAAGATAGTTGTTGTTTTGAAGACGTCATTGTAATGCTGTTGACGTCGTTGAGATGCTGTAAAGATAGTTGTTGTGTTGCCGTAAAAGATAGCTGCTGCGCTGAAGACGTCATTGTAGTGTTGTTGACGTCGTTGAGATGATGTAAAAGATATTTGTCGTGATGCGTTGCCGTAAAAGATAGCTGCTGCGTTGAAGACGTCGTTGTAATGCTGTTGACGCCGTTGAGATGCGGTAAAAGATAGTTGCTGCATTGCCGTAAAAGATAGCTGTTGTTTTGAAGACGTCATTGTAATGCTGTTGACGTCGTTGAGATGCTGTAAAAGATAGTTGCTGCGTTGAAGACGTCATTGTAATGTTGTTGACGTCGTTGTAAAGTCAGAAAAATGATTGTCGTCTTTGCCATAACGCCGATGACGTTTTGAAATATTGTCATGTTGTAAGAGATGTAAGTGACGCCCTTGCCGCCGCTTGTCGTAATAGGGTTCCACGTTGTCTTTGAATCTTCCGCCGATCCAAACTCATGTGAATTGAAATGTCGCCTGGCACGCGAAAAATGTGATGCGACGTCTTTGCCGTCGGGTTTGCCTTGTTGTCGTTCTTTGTGATCCGAAATAACATCTTTGTGCGGACATAATAGTCGGGACCTCAGTAGGTCAAGATGATGTCTTCAGATAAATGCGTAACAAGAACGTAATCCTTGTAGTGAGTTGTAGTGCCGAAATTCTTTGGGGAATTGATCATAACTGATGTGGCTTCCCTGCTTTTTCAACCTGAAGAACCTGTACTCAAAGAAAATTTGTGAGTTTGGGGAGGGGCGGTTGATTCGCGTTGACTTGATAGCTTTGGCTCTTGATAGCTGCATGTTCTGCTGATTTGGACCTGTAGCCCCTGTCTGGTTCCCAGTCTTGGCTAACCGTTAATGAAAATATTTGTTGAAAATAATTTGTTTATAAGAAAGTATGCTTAATCATTAAAAAGTTCTTGTCGAACTGCTAATGAAAATATTTGTTGAAAATGATTTGCTTATAAGAAAGTATGCATATTAGTAAAAAATCTTGTCAAACTTTAATGAAAGTATTTGTTGAAAATAAATTGCTTATAAGAAAGTATGCATATATGTAAATGTCTGTCGAGCAGCGACATGCGGTGAAACAAAACAAACGTCTTATCCCAAAATCCTCTTAGGCTGAAGACTTAGTTTGCCGATGCTTTTCCATGTTTATCGGCGTCCTCCCAAGCGATCCCTTAAAATGCCCCGCTCCGATATGTGAGAATGACGATCTTTTGAACGGACAAACGAGTCTTGTGTAGATTGCTTGCCTGTCCTATCAGGGTGATCAGATGGGTGCATTTTGTCCTATGTGAGATAAAGGAGAAAATATTTTCTAATGGTGGGACCGAAGCCGATTTAGGCTACCTACGTATCCCCATGAGGGAATCAGGTCATGACGTAGTTCATTACAAGTAAAGAGATTTGTAAGGGTTTTTCTAAAGATGGGACCGAAGCCGTTGTGGCCGCCTACGTATCCCGCCGAGGGAATCATGTCATAACGTAGTTCAGGTCAAGCAACGGAGATTTGTAAGGGTTTTTTTTTTAAGTGGGACCGAAGCCGATGTGGCCGCCTACGTATCCCGCCGAGGGAATCAGGTCATAACGTAGTTCAGGTAAGCAAAGGAGATTGTAAGGATTTTTCTAAAGATGGGACCGAAGCCGATGTGGCCGCCTACGTATCCCGCCGAGGGAATCAGGTCATAACGTAGTTCAGGTTACAAGTAAAAAGGAGATTGGGGAAATTTGTGATCTAAAGAAACGGAACCCTATGTGGGTTCTATGTTTATCCCGACGAGGGAGCGCAACTTTTACAATATAGAAAAAAGTATTACATTGAGAATAACTAATCTTAGATATGGTATCTCTTCACTGCATCTGCATTGATGGTTTTTGGCCATTCTATTCTGATAAGGTTGCCTGACAATCAAGGCCCATCTGCTTTTCATCAATCAGTCTCTTAGTATATGATTCTGTATCCACTCGGCTTTGAAAGGTATAGCATTGCCCTAGTAGAAGTCCAGATTGTAGTGCAGTTGCCTAAGAGTACAAATGGCAAACGTCCGTGCCAATGTTTGTAACTATCAACCATCTCGATGTTTCATCCAAAACTGGTTTTGGCTTATGCCCCAGTTCTTCCGGTTGTGAGTCTTCCTCATATTCTTCGAAGCCTTGCTTGTTTGGGACCTTGTTTGCTTGTTTCATTATATGTCACATACTGCCGACAAATTAGTTTGCATGATGAAAAAAGAAAAGAGAATTTTTGAACAAAACATATTTTATAATAGCAAAAGCAATGCAGATTTGTCATTTTAAACTTTCAAAAGGTAGAGGCAAAACACATTAAATGCATATATGTGATTCAGGCCTCAATCTGAATCGCATTGTTTCATTAAATATTAATACAATTTGGATAGGCATGATTGGGAAATAACAGATGGGGTGCTCCGCCAGTTTTAGTCAACACGAATCAACTTTTGGGGAAATAAATAAGGCAAAATGAATCTCCTGAAAAATGAAGAAAACCAAATTAGTATAAGGTGAGTAATTATTGATAATATACACATAGTGGAAAGCAGTAGAAAATAACAGACTGATTGTAAGACAATTAAATGCGCATCCTAATATGCATGGGGCCTCCCTTATGCCGGAGGTGGGCCTAGACGCCAGATATGCGGGATTACGACAGATTTGATCCAAGCAGCTAAACTGCAATGCTTTGTCGGAAATGAGACAAAATGAATGTACATTTTCCATTTTCAGCATGTCATGATTAGTCTTGGATTAGTCTATCCTTATCACGCTACACATAATATGATGATTGGTCGTTGGGTTGTGAGACCCGTAGACATCTTTGGCGGATTTCTTAGTTGTGGAGTCGATACCAAGGATCGACCCACCTAAGGTGTATGCATGCATGACTTAAAATAAAGGGTGGTATAGCTCTATCTTATATTTTCTAAGATTTGGCTGACTAGACTCAAGGTTCCCGAGCGATCGCCGAGTGAGAAGGCTACGCGGCCAACCGGATGGTCCGGACGCTCCGCGCATATACCAACTCTCCTAAAAATTTGGAAATTTGAAAGAAGTTTGCGGGTGCGCAAAACACACCTCGCGTGTAATGTGTGATAGTGTCAATTTTCCAGAGTGGAAGAAATATGAGCGAAATGCCAATTTAAGGAAAGCAGTAAGAGAATATAGTAATTAAAGCAGTTATGCATACAAAATTTCAACAGAAAATAATTAAAAATAATAGATCAAATAAGGAGCAATATAAAGCACAATAATGATTAACCTGAACTTGTTATGGTTAAGAACCTGAATTTCCCCAGCGAAATCGCCATGCTGTAGCGCCCTATTTTGACCTCGCTCGGGTCAAAGCGGAGCGCGGACTTATGGGGGGTGATTCCTGGGTAAATGATTGAGGAGTCGCCACCTAATTATTTTTACGGTGAATTAGGACACCTAAATATTAAACTAAGTGCTGCAATGTAACTCCAATTTTAAGGTCTGCGAAACTAGTGAGATTCTAGGTAAGGGTTCTTTATTATCCTAAAGGGAAGGGGTTAGGCATCCTTTAAGATCCGCTAACTTGCGGTTATCCGGTCAAACTTAGGTTAATTATTACTAGAAAAAATGCATGTTTGAAGCATGAAGTTAAAAGATGTTTGCAAATAATTAATGAAAAGAGATGCATTTTAAAAGATAGATAAATGTAGAGATTTTTTCAAAATATGCATTTATATGATATCTAAAGAGAAATACATGTAGAGTTGGAAAAATATGTTTTTGACAATTGATAGTAAAACAATTTATTTATAATGCCAAATGGTAAAATTTTGGGAATCAATAAATTGTAAATTGACAAAAGATAAACTTATTCGGTATGATTTAATAAAGCAAAATAAAAGATGACAAAAGTTGTTTTAAAAATCTTGAATACGCGTGACGAGCGTAAAATAAATAACTAGCGAAGGGTTTCTAAGTTTGAATTTAACCGAGCCTACAAATAAATAAGCTAGCGACGGATTTCAAATCTTAAACTAACCTATGAATAAATCCTAAGTTTGCCTATTCTAAGTATTTCAATAATTACATAAGTGCGATAAATAATATTACAATACAAAGCGAGATAAAAGCTGAATTTAAAGAAAGAAATAAAATAAATAAACTCCGAGGAATAATTGCCTTTATTTACTTTAGTCCCTGCAAGCTGTCAAGAACAAACGGTTAGAAACAATTAAATACAAATAACTCCATATCCGTATTCAAAACAGTGAATGTTTTGATCACGGAGGGCTCGAACTTAAATTTTGAAAAGAACATTCCAATCACGTCGTGGGTCGCAAACATATGACTAATGTAGTTTATTTTGATTGCCTCGCCTACTAAACGTGTCGGTCTCTCGGGTGAAATAGAAAAGATCACTATAATCACGTCGTGGCTGCGAATATATATAACTTGTTGGTTATTTTAGTCACCTCGCCTACTAAACATGTTGATCTCGGATAAAAGGTTTAAGTCTTCATCATTGCCCAGAAGTTATATTTCCGTCTTTGCAACTGTGTAGGCCTCAAAATCGACAGATATTTTTCATCGGCCAGTGTAGTATCGTGTTCAAATCAATAAAATAAAATCGAATGTAAACAAAGCAGAGCAGCAGAGCGATAGCGATGAGCGTAAAAAGCGAGGCGTAAAAACAATTTCAAAATGACGCGGTGTCTAGTTTAAAACAAGAAACAAAGAGAACAAATATTTGAATCTTTGAAACAGTGAACTGAAATAGAAAGCAATGTTTGAAAAATGCGTGTTCAGATTTAAAAGCAGTAAAAAATGATAAAACAAGAAACAAGAATCTGAAACGGGAGCAAATGAAACAAAAAAAATACCAACAACAAGTGATTTATTCAAACAAGAAAAACAAGAAATATCCGTCGCAAGAAATTTAAAACAAGAACTTAATAACAATAATATATCCGCTTATGCGGATGTCTAAAACAGCTTAAAAAAAGCGAGAAGCGAACGAAAGAAAAGCTCGGCCTCGAATCCAATTTAAATCGGCCTTAATGCGATATTAATAAAACAAGAAACAAAGGCCAAAGAAACGAGCAAAGGAGCAATTTAAAATACCCGACCCGAGTTCTGAAATTCTGGAAATATCCAAATCGGGTCGACCCGACCCGAATCAGTGATTCATACCCGAAATCAGATTTCAGTACCAGTTTCAGATAACCAACAACAAGAATATGAAATGCAAGAATTCTGAAAATGTTCAAATCGGGTCGACCCGACCCGGATCAGTGATCCAAACTCGAATCAGATTTCAACACCAAATTCAGATAACCAATAACAAGAATATGAAATGCAAGAATTCTGAAAATGTTCAAATCGGGTCGACCCGACCCAGGTCAGTGACCCGACCCGAATTGGAGTTTCAACCCGGAGTCAAATAATTTCATCAATTTCAGATAATCAATGATAACAACAGCAGCAATGTAAGAAAATTGGGAAAATCTAAATCGGTCGACTGACCGGTCGATGACCGACCGAATCGTGTGTTCAACCCGAAGTCAAATAATTTCATCAATTTCAGATAACCAATGATAACAAACAGCAACAATGCAAGAAATTTGGAAATTTAAATCGGGTCGACCCGACCCGGGTCAGTAACCCGACCCGAAAATCAGTGATCCAAATCAAATCTTAACACCAAATTCAGATAACCAACATACATAAATATAAAATGCAAGAATTCTAAAAATGTTACCCGAACCGGGTCGACCCGGGTCGGGTCGATCAGTGAAGAAAATCAGAGAATCAAAATGGGAGAACAAACCTTTTCGGACTTGATTCTTGAAACAACAAAGAAGCCAAATGCTTTAAACTCAAGAACACAACAAAGTATTTTATGTATATTCCGAAAATCCTTCCAAAATCTATTTTTTCTTCTCCCAAAATTCTCTTTCTAAATGAAGAACAATCATGGAGTATTTATAGGTGGATTCCCCCCAAGAATCGAGTTTGAATTTCAAAAATAAAGAGCCAAAAATCGCGGATTGAGGGCATGGGTCGCGGATTTTGTGGGTATGGGTCGAAGGGTTTGGTGGTGTCAGTATGCAGAGGGGGTTGGTGGCGGCGGGTGAGGTGGCCACGACGTGGGGTCAGGTATGGGTGTGGGTCGGCGATTTGGGAGAAAAGGGTGTAGGGTTTTTGATTTTTTTGTTTTTTTGGTTTGGGGGATTAAAAGGGGTAAGGGAAAATGAGCTGGGTCGGTTTTTTCGGATTTGGCCGATGGGCCTGGCGGGTTTGGGCTGCAGGTTGTGGGCTCGGTTTGGGTGTAAGAGGGAAATAAAGGGAAATGGGTATTGGGCTTGGTTTGGGGCTTTGGTTTAAGGGTGTTGGGTTTTGTTTTGTCGGTTTTGGTATAAGGGAAATAAAGGGGAAGGGATGTTGGGCCAGTCGGTTGGGCTTGGAAGGGTAAGGGAATGGGTTGGCCGAATTTTGGGGTTGGGCTTGTGGGAATTTAATTTGGGGATTGGGTTTGGACGAAAAATAGGTTTTAATTTAGGTTGGGTAGAAATTGTATTGGGTTGGGAATTGAAAAATATAAAGGGGTTTAATATTAAAAGATATTATATATATATATATTTTTTGTAAAAGATGTGAATTATTTAAAATAACATAACGACGTGATAATAATAAAATATAATATTTGCGAAATGTTTAATGCTTAATAAAAGGGAAATGCGATGCAATTTTGCGAGAATAAAAATAACATAGAATTTTTTGGATAAAACTTATGATTGTGATAAAAATGCAAATGACAGTAGAAAATGCGAATAATAATAATAATAAGAGAATAATATGCATATATATATATATATATATATATTTTAAAATTGTTTTAAAAGTGTCAAAAATGTTAAAAAATTACGAATAAAATCATAAAAGATGGGACAAAATTGGGTGTCAACAGTGAGTGAACCCAATAGTCGAAACATAGTCGGCAAACCTCTTATACCAGGCCCGGGGAGACTGCTTAAGTCCATATAAGGACTTTTTCAATAAACAGACATTATGAAGATATTTGGGATCCCTAAACCCCAAAGGCTGATACATATAGACTGTTTCCTTGAGTTCACCATGTAGGAAAACATTCTTTACATCTAATTGATGAATGGGTCATGCCTTCGAAAGAGTCAAGCTGAGCACAATGCGAATGATAGCCGGCTTGACCATCAGACTAAACGTCTCACCACAATCCACCCCAACCTGATGAGTCTTACCATCACCCACAAGCCGCGCCTTATGCCTTGCAAATGAACCGTATGAGTTGTCCTTATGAGCAAAAATTCACATAGACCTAATAATATTAATACAAGATGGACGGGGCACCAACTCCCACGTCTTATTTCCAATTCGGGTCATTTAGCGCAGACACATGATTACAGGGTAAGGGTGATTTAGGCACATTAGAATGTAAATTAAACTATCTTTTTGGTTTAAAAATACTCCGTTGACTATGAGTGACTGGTCTATGACCTGGGGAAGAAGCGGGTGGATTTTGGGAATTTTCGGGACTCGGGACGGGCTGACCAGCAGGGAGTGGGCCTGCTGGCCCAACTTGGTGACGGGATTTGGACAAAGGGACTAGACCAGTGTCAGTAATGGGTGTGGATCGCCTGTTACCGTTCTTGGCCGAGTAATCGGATCGACCCAGTGCGAAGCGTAGAGTAGCAGTAACGGAACAACGAGGCCAGCGGGCAGTGGGCCGGCTGGCGGATTTGGGGTGTGGGACACGTCCGAAAAATAGTGAGTAATAAATGGGGATATACCATCATCCAATAAATTATACGAGCTAGGCACGGAATTACTAACCTTAGCAAATAGAAATTGGGTTTCATAAAAAATTACATGGCAACTAATGATGATTTTACGAGAGGATAAATCAAAATATTTGTAACCACGATGATTAGACGGATAACCCAAAAACACACACAGGGTAGAACGAGCATGACGTTTGTTAATTTTGGTGGATGGAAATAACGGATAACATAAGCACCCAAAGATCCTAAGATGCGAATACGAATGAGCCTTATTATATAAAATTTGCAGAGCGGGCGAATATGTCAAACCTTTGGAAGGAAGAATGTTAAGAAGATATGTAGTCATTTGTAGAGCATGATGCCAAAAAGATGGGATACAGAAGCATGAATCAATAAAGTGCGGACAATATTATTAATGACACGATTTTTTCGTTCAACTTTCCCATTTTGTGAATACGTATGAGGGCAAAAAAAATAAAAATTGATCACATTATTTGCATAAAATTCTCGAAACCCCCCATTGTCATATTCTTTGCCATTATCACATTGGATATTTTTTATTTCTCATTCGAATTGGGTTCTAATAAATGCTTTAAATTTTAAGAAGATTGAAAAAACTTGAGATTTTTTCGCTATTGGAAAAGTCCATAAAAATTTAGAATAATCATCCAAAAAGAGAACATAATACTGATGATCCAAAGAACTAAGAACATGAGACGTCCATATATCACTATGAATAATATCAAATGGCATGAAAGTATGAGAATTATAGTCTACAAATGGCAACTTAACAATTTTTCCTAAAGAACAAGATTGACAATTCAGAGTACTACGTGTACTCTTACAAGAAATAAAATTATTTTTAGCTAAGGAAGACAAAATAGATAACCCCGAATGACCAAGACGAGCATACCACAAGGAAGGGGAAAAGGCTGCAAATGCTGATGACAAGGCTTGACTCGATAGATCGGAACATGGCGTGATAGGATAAAGATCTCCCCTACTATCACACCTCATGAGAGGACTCCCCGTCTTGAAATCCTTCATACAGAAACCAAACGGATCAAATTCAATAGACATGAAATTGTCAGTGGTGAATTTACGGACGTACACTAAGTTTTTAATCAATTTGGGAGCATGTAGGGTTTTTTTCAAGCTAAGGGGTGGATGGGGGGAGACAAAGTTTTATGACCATAACCATGAATTGGAATAAAATTACCATTACCAACAATTATGCCACGAGGGTTGCTCAAATTAGAATAAGACGAGAGAGTACCTGAATCGGATGTCATGTGGGTAGTGGCACCGGTGTCCATATACCAATTCGGGTCCGGTGGAGTCAAACTAAGTGTGTGCATCGTGACCTTAATATCAGTCTGAGTGGGGCGTGCTGCATGGTGGGCTTGCGGAGGCCGGGGCCCAAGTACCCCTGCGTGCTGTCCTGGCCCGTGACTGCTGCTGGAACCACTGGCCCAGTGTGCATTAGGCCATCTAGGTTGCTGGGAAGCCCACTGGCCAGTGGCTGGAAAACTATGATGGATTTGGGCCGTAGGGCCACTGCCACTATTCCAAGCCCACAACCAAGACACCCAAGGCTGAGACCAGTGGGCCAGTGGCCCACTGTAACCGGGATGGGGTCCACCGCCACTGTTTTGGCCGCCACTACCACTGTCGAAACCGCCGCATTTGCCCCAGCGATTTTTCCCATTATTTTTCCGGCTATTTTTGCCGCCCTCGTGAGATCGATTTTGGTTCGAATTGTCATCAAAATTTTGAGAATTAGTGGAGGATGTCATCATGACCACGGGACTAGCACTAGTAGCCGTCTTTTCAGCCAAGTCGGCTTCTTCCAAGGTAAGCATGGAGCGGGCCTGATACCTCGGAAGAGGATTACTTTGACGAATGAGAGTTCCAACGCTACTATAGGCCTCGGATAGGCCAGCGATCATCTGTAAAACAAGACGATCTTCACTAACTGGCGCACCAACGTTGCGGAGTTGGGCCGCCAATTCTTTCAACCTTTTGCAATAAGCCGAAATGTTTGGGAAATTTTCCATGTTGACGTGGGAAAATTCATGTTCAAGGGTAACAGCTCTGGAATTTTGATTATCCTGGAATATGTCACACAACCATCGCCATAGCGTCTGGCTTAATAATCGTCTGCAATAGGTCGGTAGAGATAGTAGAATAAATCCACTGAAAGACGGTGGCATCAAGTGTGGTCCATAATTTAGGGCCATCCTCGCGTTGAGGTACCTCCGTATCCTCAAGAGCCGCGGAGATTATGTGATAGATGACTTGATGTGAACGAGCGTGAGTTTTGAACAACTCGGCCCACGTCGCGTATTGGACGTTTTCTATTTCAAGAATTAGAGGGATATGATTCTTGATGTTAGAAATAACAAGGGCATGATGAAACATGTTCCTTGACGTAGACATAATGAAAGAACAGGAAGTGATAGAGGGATTTGGAAGAGAAATTTGGAGAGCGGAAAACTAGCACGAAAACCGAGGATGGGCTCTCGGATTCTGCTTTGCCGAGGAACAAGAAAATTTTGGGAGATTTTTTTTTTGTTTGACCTAGACTTTTAATACCATGAAAGAAATAATCCCTTGATTATTTTTATTAATTGAAAGAGTATATATACATTGTACATAATAGGAGAATCTTATTCCTATTCTACTCCTAAAACCTTATCTACTTAGATACTAACTATACAATTATGGTAAGTCTATAAGACTAATTAATGTAATGTGTATCCTAAAATATTACAACAATATACATACCAAATATACACAAAAAACGAGACCTATTTGGTTACCAACAATAGGTATACCTATTGTATACTTAACATGAATATAATTCCCATGTAATGTGCATGCTTCTAACGGGTAAGAGTTGAGACTGTCAAAGGTGAGGCTCATCATAGCTTTGCTGGAGAATTTAGAGTGAGACTAGAAAGATTTGTATGGAATTTTCTTGAATTTTTATATTCAAATGGTGAAACTCAAATGAACTTTGTTCCAGAACTTGATCTGTTCTTATATGCTCTTGATGATGGTTCTTGCATGCATATACTTATTAGTACTAATTTTTTGAAAATTTATTTCTATAATATATTTTTAGTTAATTAAATTCTTTTACGTTGTTTTTCACAGCATCATAAAGCGTTCTAGCAAAGAGTTTCATTGTTGAACTTCTTGAGGAGGTGAGGGTGGTGTCCACTTGGAGATAAGACAGCAAAGGGATGGAGAAGACTAAATTCATTCATTAACCTTCACAAGACTGGAGATTGAAGCAAATGATAAGATGAAAACAACAAAGTTTGTAGAGAAAAGCACCGAACGCAATAACATAGATAGTACGTACTACATAGTGTGTGTTGTTAGTATGGTGTTTTGTTTTCTTATTCATTTATCTTTTTACATGCTGGAAAAGAATACAAACTCTATTTCTCAAAGTCCTTTGCTTTAGCTTCCAAGGCTAATTGTATCCTTTGGATGAAGCTGCAGATTTTGATACCTCTGGAAGCCTTTTTCAAAATTTTCATATAAGAATTTGTTTGTCGATATCTTTGTTTTTTATCACAAGGCAATCACTTCTACTTCATGATCCGTCATGATGATAGCATATTATTTAGTACTTATTACTTTCTTAAGTTATAGTATTATATCGAATTTAGAACTTATTACAAAAACAAGTCCACTAAAAAGGTTAGCTTGCTAACTTGATCTCCGAGAAAAAGGAAAAAAATTAAACTACTTGAAAAAAATACCTTTTGGATATGATGCCCACCATAGGAAATATAGTTGAAGTTTGAAGGATTGAGATTTAAATTTGAAGTTCGAAGAATTGATTTTTTTTAGTTTTCACTCTTACTCTGATAGAGTATAAAAGGTGGCTAGGTAGGTTTCCTCTGGCTTTTATGGTGCATCGCTTTTTTTAATTTGTAAAATAACTATATCATTTTGGATGCAGGGTGGAATATATGATTTCAAAGTAGCACAAGGGCAGGTTGGGGGAATACGATTTATGAAAATGGCTAAAGAAAAACGTAAGGTAGGTTTTAGTAAATTGTTCGTAATATAGGGTAGGAGTCCTTGAGGATCCTTTCTCATTAATACAAAATATATATAGGTGTACAATGTGGAATCCATATACAACATGGATCCTAGTTCTACCATAATTACATAACACTAAATATGGTAAATACAATAGTGGTACACACGTGCTAATACACCCCCTCAGTCGGAGCGGGAGGAGGCCAGATGCTAAGACTGGATCTGAAGTCGAGGAATAGATGTCTAGGAGGGCCCTTGGCGAATATATCCGCATACTGATATGAAGAAAGCACATGCAATACCCTGACATGACCGAGAGCAACCTTCTCACGAACAAAGTGGATGTCTATCTCAATGTGCTTGGTTCGTTGATGCTGAGTCGGATTGTGAGACAAACATATGGCGGATATATTATCACAATAAACCAAAGAAGCCTTACGTAATGGACACTGAAGCTCCAAAAGATTCGAAGCCAACAAATCTCAGCAACAACATTAGCAATGCTTATGTATTCTGCTTCTACACTCGAATGGAATAATGTGGGTTGCCTCTTGGCGGACCAAGAAATAAGATTATCCCCTAAGAACACAGTAGCCTGAGGTGGAGCGTCGCGTATCCAGATAACCTGCCCAATCAGCATCCGTATATGACAATAACCTATTCGGTGCGGAGGGGTATAGATGCAAACCATAATCAAATGTGCCCTTAACATATCGAATGATACGTTTGAGGGCAGTAAAGTGAGGCTCCCTGTGGGCGTGCATAAATAAGCATACCTGCTGAACAACATAAGCAATATCAGGCCTGGTGAAAGTGAGGTACTGTAGTGCATCTGTAAGACTCTTGTAAAGAGTGGGATCTGAGACTGGATCACCATCCAAAGCACTAAGCTTTGATCTAGAGTCAACTGGAGTAGCCATGATCTTGCAATTCACCATTTTAGCCCTGAATACAATCTCCTCTACATACTTACGATGACAAAGAAACATAGTATCTGCAGATCTAGTCACAAAAATCTCCAAAAAATAGCTCAATTTTCCCAAATCAGTCATAGCAAATTCGGTTTTAAGCAATGCAATAATCTCATTTTTAACAACTCAGAGGAGGCATTAAGCACAATGTCATCCACATATAATAACAAATAAGCAGTGCTACTACCATAATGAAAAATAAATAGAGAATTATCACACTTGCTGCATATAAACACGATCCGCATAATGTATTGTGCAAAGCGATCATACTACGCTCTAGGGGCCTGTTTCAAACCATACAGTGACTTATAGAGACGACACACATACTGAGGGGCTGCTGGATGGACAAAACTAGGCGGCTGGTGCATGAAAACAGTTTCCTACAAATCCCCATGTAAAAATGCATTTTTCACATCAAGCTGATGAATCAGCCACTGCTTACCCATAGCAATACTCAGAACTGTACAAATGGTGGCCGGTTTAATAACCAGACTGAATGTCTCACCACAATCAATACCCTCCTGCTGATTAGCGTCGTTAGCCACAAGTCTTGCCTTATATCTCTCTAGGTCACCATTGTCTCTGTATTTATGATAAAAAAGCCACATGCAATGGATCATATCACCCCTTCCGATCGAGGAACCAAATCCCATGTGTGATGTTTCGTTAAAGCATTAAATTCCTCACACATGGATGCATTCCAATTAGGGTCTAGTTTGGCTAATCTTGGGTTTTTGGGAATTGGGGAAATGATTTGTGTGGATAGGTTAAACTGGACTTTGGGTTTGAAAATCCCGTGTTGGGCACGGGCTTCCATTGTGTGTGAGGGGGCAGTGGGTGGGTGGAAATTATATTGGGTTGATGGATTTGGGTCTCGGGTTTGGTGTTTGGTGACGAAATGGTGATGGGCGCGATCGACGGGACAAGGAGGTGGGTGCGCGGTGTCAGGATCTATCGTCGGGTTAGGTGGATAGGACAATGGGTCGAGTGGGTCAACGATGTGGGTAGATTAGTGAGGTTGGGTAAGGCGAAGTCGGGTATGGTGAAGGTGGCGGGTGAGGACTGTTCTGGCGGTGTGGCGGTGTGGCAGTAGTGGTCCAGGCATAGGAAATTGTACAGGTCAGAGCTACAGTGACTAGTAGGGTATCGATGGAGGGGTGGTTGATAGGGTTGTCGACTATAAGGTTTTCTAGAGGCGGCGACACAGTCGATGGTGGCAGATGGTATCGGTTGGTGGTAGGGGTAGTTGTTGGCGTTGAGACAGAGAAGTTGTGCCGATTGCCAGTGGTGGTGGCAATCGGCGATGTTTGTGACGGAGACATATGCAAAGGTAATACTGAGAGATGCTTAGGCCGATCGCCGTGAGTGCGGCCGGCGGTGTGGCTATGGTGCAGGTGGGATCGATGATTGTCCGCTGGTGATGGCAGAGCCGACGGGATATCTTAGGGAGGGGAATTTGGGCTATCGGAGATAGAGACTAGACTGCCGGTGGTGGCCTTTGGTGCGACGGCGGTTGCTGGAATAGTGACAGCATGACGGAATGTTTATTGGACAAACGGCGATGGATTCGAATATTCGAGGAATTGGTAATCAGTGACTCAGAAATTTTTAATGTTGTCAAATGGGAAAACATACTCAACAAAGGTGACATGACGAGAAATTATGATTTTATTTGTGGAGAGCTCATAGCACAAACATCCCCTATGGTTTGACGGGAAACCTAGGAAGGCGCACAAAATAGATCGGGGTGCCAATTTGTGGGTGGTCGTGGATGTCAGATTAAGGTAACACAGACAACCAAAAATTCTAAGATGGTCATAGGTAGGGATCCGACGGTAGAGAATTTCGGTGGGTGTCCTATTTTGAATCGCACGGGGGAGGGGGGTAGAATATTGAGAATGTGTTCTACCATTTTTAGTGCATATACCCAAAAAGTAGGGGGGAGAGACGCATGAAAAAAGAGGGTACAAATCATATTATTCATGGTTCGGAGAATTCTTTCGGCTTTTCCATTTTGAGGGGAGGTGTGAGGGCACGAGAAACGAAAGATCATGCCAATAGACGCATAAAATTTATGAAATGGAGAATTATTAAACTCTCGACCATTATCACATTGAAATGATTTTGTCTTTTTCAAATTGCTTTTCGACCAGTGTACGAAACTCAACAAATTTGGAGAACACTTGAGATTTGAGTTTGAATGGGTATACCCAAAGAAAGTGAGAGAAATCATCCAAAAATATCAGATAATATTTGTGGCCTAAGTTGCTAGTTATGAGAGATGTCCATAACTCAGCGTGAATAATATCAAAGGGAGAGAAAATAGTACTCATAGAAGTCGTAAATGATAGTCTAATGTGTTTCCTTAACTGACAAGAGGAACAACTATGAGAAAGATTCCCTTTGTTACATTGGATCAAATTTCGATTTCTAAGAGAATAAAAAATGTGAGAACCCGGATGACCAAGTCTACTATGCCACGTTGAGGGAGATATGGTTGTTAGAACGGTGGGAGGAGTGACACTAGCAACGAATGTGGGTAGGAAAGGCTATAGGTCCCCTTCACTATTGCATCTCGTAAGGAGTTTTCCAGTACGGAGGTCCGTTACAGAAAATTCAAACGGATCAAAGTTAATTGAGACAGAATTATCATTGGCAAATTTTCTAACGGAAATTAGATTTTTGATGATGTTTGGGGCATAAAAGACATTTTTAAGAGAGAAGTGGGGATGTGGTGGTGGGGTAAGGGTGTGGCCAAATCCTTGAATTGGAATGTGATGACCATTACCGACCATAATAGACTGTGGAGTATTTAAATTTTGCAGTTGAGTAAGGTTATCAGAATTGTTGGTGAGGTGAGACGTGGCGCTCATATCCATATACCACGCGTTATCGGGCTACCGATGAGTCAATGTGGCAAAATCCTGGCCCAATGACTGGCCTGTGGCGAACTGGTAGGCTGCCTGAGATGTGGGAGGAGTCATCATAGTGGATATGGAAAAGGATTTAAATTTGTTCGAAAACAAAATAATTTGCTTTGGTTCTCGGATAAGGAAGAGAAAAACAGAGAGATTTTTTTTTGTTCTATGTAAATGAAGAAAGAAACAGAAAGAGTTTGACAATTTGTTGGGGCAGTATGCTGCGCAGAGGGGCAGCTAAAAGCTGTGGTTGTTCCTCGGTCAGTGAGCCGAGAAAGAGAGGAAAAAGAGAGAGTAGGGTTTAGGTTTTGGCATCTAATACCATGTAGAAGTGTATTAATCTCTCTTGGAGAACCTTTCTCATTAATACAAAATATATATAGGTGTACAATGTGGAATCCCTATACAACATGGATCCTAGTTCTACCATAATTACATAACACTAAATATGGTAAATACAATAGTGGTACACACGTGCTAATATATAGTAATCTTGATAGAATTTTATATTGTGTTACACTGTTATTTTTCACAATCAATGAAGTCTTAACTTATATCTGATGTTAGAAGGCGGGTCGTTGGGATAATATTGTTGGAAATTTGCCTTTGGTGGGGAGGTTGCGTCCACCCATGTTTAATGACTTAAACACTAGGGTTCCGCATGTTGGAGGCTTTGTCTCTTCACACGTGCATAATCTACTAAGTGAGTAGATGATCGTATAGCCAAGGATCGTCAAATTTCGTTAAGAAATGAAAGAGATATTGATCCACGAAGTAAGGTGTTTGAGACATGGAAATATGGTGTGGGACAAATATACCACATCGGTGGAAAAAAGAAGAATTATTCTCTTTATAAGCCTAAAAAATGGATAAGGGTTTGGGACCCCAAGAGGTAACCCATGTGTTTGAAGAAGGGATGACCTAAGTGTGCTTGGGTTCGAGGCTAAGCCCACACGCGCGCCGCTACTGCCCGCCCGTCCGGGCTCGGGTCGTGGGCTTCTGATATTATCTTTTTGGACCCCAAATTGTTTAGTATCAGCCAGAAAGCCAACACTTTTGTCATTAAGCTTCTGAAACGGTTTGCACTTACTACAAAACGTTTCTGGCCATGAATACCCATGATTACACCTCTCAAAAAGCCTCTTAATCACCTCTCCTCCTCCTAAACACTATATAAACTTCTGAAACAGATTTGAGGTATATAATATAGAGAAGAGAGAGGACGAAAAATAAGACAAAATTTGTCCAAAAACTGAGCAACAGAAACAGAAACTTTTCCTTCCTTTTTCCTCTAAATCAGCAAGTCGTTTCGTGTTCGTTTTCTTCGTCAGAATCAACCTATTTGTTTTGTAGTGTTGATTATTTGTTGCTTTATCTTGGGAGACTATTGCCCGCAAATATAAAAACATATATATGGGGCAATCTTGTCTTAAAGACAGAGAGTCATCTCTCGACTCATCCACAGTTGTAACAATCCAGATTTAGTGTTTCTTGATTTCAGGTTATCAAGATTCAAGACTCAACAAGCTTGCGGTAGTTCTGACTATTGGTTGTTTGTTCATCCTTTCGAACACTTGTAATATTTATTTACTTCCCGTACTGCAATTATATCCAACAATATCTCACTCCCCCTCATAGTTGTGAAGTCAATGTTCCCTTTATTGCTCATTTGAGAGGAAGTCATTGCTGCTATTTCGTTATCAGCAGGATTAAGTAGTATGAAGTCTCTCTCAGTTTGTGGAACTTCTAGGTGTGAATTTGGAAGTTTTTTCAAGCATCTCTATACATTTAGAAAGTAGAGTTAATGGAAATCAAGTTACATAGTTACACCAATGTAGATGGTGATGAAGATATCTAATAGGTGTTCTTCTTTTGGTTTGTATAAGTTCTTTTTGCATGTAATATATACGAAATTTCAGTTATACTTCTCATATTTGCATTCCTTTCTCATATTATGAAGACTGAAGTTTGAACGAAATAAATTCTTACATTTTAGAGACCAAACATGAACCGGTGGTATATATGAATTGGACATTCTCTCGTCAATATTAAAAATAAGAGCAAATAGGAGGATAAAAAAATTCCTGTCTTTCTTCGTGTGATTAGAGCTTTATAGTATAATGCGGTGATACTCCTATTGGTGATTGTACCGGGGAAAATACCTCTATGGCTAAAATTTGAAGATGTTTTTTTTATTGAAGCATGAAGGAAAAGGAACGTTATCTATAGCAAATGTGAAGACTAACACAAATGGGTTGGAATTTTATCAACTACTCACACTTCCATCTATAGTCAAACCTCTCTATAATGACATCGTTTGTCCGAAAATTCCATGGCCGCTATAATGAGGTGATGTTATATATGTATAGTTGTATACTGACATTTGATGTTTAAATCTCATTTAGCTGTTATAAATGAAAGTAATCTGGACTTTTTATACTATAAATGAAAATAATATACTTATTAATTTTAAAATCTCAATTGATTTTCATATTTCATTAATTAAAATTTAAAATACTAATAAATAACAAATAAATCCATGGCTAGTTGTACCATACCGATAAAGAAGTGAAATCTAAGGAACATATGCATATAAAATTAATTAAAAATTTAAATACAATTTCAAGTTTGACATAAGAATTCTACAATTGTAGGTTATTTCATAAATTTCAATCTCTTAGCGATAATATAACGCCTGAATTGACGAAGAATTTTGTCCAAACTTTCAGCAAAAGAGAATTCAATAATTTTTCCTTGAAGGAAGGTTTCCTAAGAGCTTAACAATTGACTCTTCTATCTCACCCCAAGTAGCAATGAGTTGAGGATCTTCATCAACACTTTCGTTGTCACCTTCTGTATCCATTGTCTCTTGTTCTTCCACTCCAATTACTTCTGCAATAATCTCTTCATCAGTGTAAGTTTGAAGAATTTGAAGAGTTGCGTCAAACTCCATATAAGTGGTAGTATCCATTGCTTGATTGGTGTTATGAGATGTGATTTGGGCTATAAGTGATGATACACTACTAACATCCTAAACAAGTTCTAAATTTTTACTATTAATAGTGGAGTTTTCATCTCTAGGTAGAATTCTGCTATTTCTCCAACAATGGAGAATGGTAGGGGTTTTAACATCATTCCATGCTTCTTCTACAAGAGTGTTAATTGCTTGTCGTAAGTTGAACTTGTTGTCATCCGATACCGGATGACCTCCACTGAGCTCATATTCTAAATCAGATTACTATGAGAAATATATTTTCTCTTTTAAATATTCATATTTGAAATTTACTATGTGCATGACATTAATAATGATTATCATAAATATTTTGATATTTTATTTTTTCAATACATAATATACTTCTTAGTTCTTACAAATATTATTACACAATAAGAGTATGACTGTTATAGAGAGTTAATTTTATAAAGAGTGTACCGCTATAATGAATGATATTGCTGTTATAGGTAGAATGTTGTTATAGAGAAGTAAAATATAATATGAAAAATCGATTTCGGAGAAAATCAAGCTGTTATAATAAAATGTTGTTATAGCGAATGACAATTATGGAAATGTTTCACTGTAGATGAAGAACATTGAGTTTACGGGAATGTTATACTTCATTTTGTTAAACATGTGATAAATGGTGATTGTAATTGCCCGAGATAAATGTGAGACTAATAGGAAGGTGCCGAAAAATCCTTGAGGTTGTTGATGGTCTTGGCATCAAAGGCTCAAGGTAGTGTAAAACAATCAGTATTAATTTTGGTAAAAGCTACTTTGATTTAATTTGAGTTCTATATATTTTGATAATCCTTAAATCTTTTTTAACAGTCACTTTTTGAATGAACTCAAATATATGTTCTTTATGAGCATTTTCATTTCATTGAAAAGAAAGTTTAATAATTTAAACATATAATTTACGATCGCGCTAAGCGCGAACATATTAATTAGTATTATTATGTGTGCTGTCTAAAGTTTGAGCAATTTGAGGGCCTACACGTGTCTAGTAAGTGAAAAATGATCTGCCTTATAACACACCTGGAAGTGTTTTCTAAAATTCTCTTTATATATTTCTACCTAAATATAAGGTAGTGAATACATTGAGGGAAACCATACGGATTAAAAGTGTCATTTCCGAACATTCCATGAAATTAATAAATCGATACAAAAAAATGTTAGCATGAAATTGTTGGAAATTTGTTTTTGGTGGGAGGTTGCGTCCACCCATATTTAATGACTTAAAAACTAGAGTTCCGCATGTTGGAGATTTTGTCGCTTCACACGTGCATAATCTACTAAGTGAGTAGATGACCGTAGGGCCAATGATCGTCAAATTTCGTTAAGAAATGAAAGAGATATTGGTCCACGAAGTAAGGTGTTTGAGGCATGAAAATATGATGTGAGATAAATTTACCACATCGGTGAGAAAATGAAGAATTGTTCTCTTTATAAGCCTAAAAAACGGATAACAGTTAGGGACCCCAAGGGGTAACCCATGTGTTTGAAGGAGGGAGGATCTAAGTGTGCTTGCGTTCGAGGCTAGCCCCACACATGCGCCGCCGTTGCCCGTCCGGTCCGAGCTCGAGTCATGGGCTGCGGGCTTCTGAATTACTTCTGATATTATCTTTTGGACCCCAAACTACAGTTTGGTCCATGGAGTTTCAGGAATGGTGGTCAGCAGCCAGAAAGTCAACAGTTTATGACATTAAACTTCTTAAACGTTTTGCACTTACTACAAAATGTTTCTGGCCATGAATACACATGAATACACCTCTTAATCACCTCTCCTCCTCCTAAACACTATATATTGCCTGAAACAGATTTGAGGTAGAGAGGGAGGATTAAAAAGAGACAGTGTGCGAAAAACGGTAAAAAACAGAAAACAGAAACTCTTCCATCCTTTTCCTTTAAATTTTCCATTCTTCAGCAAGTCGTTTCGTGTTTGTTTTCTTTGTCAGAATCAACCTATTTGCTTTGTAGTATTGATTAGTTGTTTTATCTTGGGAGACTATTGTCCGCTAACGTAAAAATATATATACGGGGCAATCTTGTCTTAAAGACAGAGAGTCATCTCTCGACTCAGCCACAGTTGTAACAATTCAAATTTAGTGTTTCTTGATTTCAGGTTATCTAGATTCAAGACTCAACAAGCTTGCGACAATTATAATATTAACTGTTTGTTTATCCTTTCGAACACTTGTAATATTTATTTACTTACCGTACTGCTTTGATTCCAACAATTATATCCAACATAAATCACAAAATTGAAAGAGGGTTCAAAAAGGTTAACAATGGCAAAAATTAATGCAACAGTTAGTCGAAGTCATCATTGGATCACTAAACTTTCTCGCATATGAAAGATGCAAATATTGTAGTTTAATCTTTTTTTTTTAATATCTTTTAATAATTGTTATTAGTATATTGTAGTTTAATTTATAAGTTGGTGAATTATTATCATTTTCAATGGATAATCAACTTCAGATTTATCAACTTTAACGTTTGGACATTTTTTGGAAATATTTTCAAAAGAGATTTAAGACCATTTTCTAGAAAATATTGTCTCTGGATATTAGAATTAGTAACAGTTTTACAGAGAGTAATTGCATTTGGATTAGAAAATATAAAAAATAGTAACCTCTTACATATAAAACTTAAAATAAAATAAACCCCGCATTATTGAACCTTTCATTGGCTACATTTTCTGCAACTTTATTAGTTCAGTCTGAAGCCTGTTCTGTTTCCCGGGTTTCAAGCCCTTTTTTTTTTGCTTCAACATTTGGTTTCCACAAGTGTCCTAATCTATTTTTAAACAAACAAAAACATTTTGAAAACAGAGTAGAGTTGAAAGTAGTCATAGTTGTATGCTGTAATAATCCAACACTTGAAGTCCATGGTGTATAAAAAGGTTGTGGACAATGTCAAGAAATTACCAGTTGAAATTCGTCTCATAATTTGAGTCAACACAATTACCAAATCAAAATAGGACTGCAATCTAAAAATCACTAATATTGCTGATGAGACATTGCTCAAGTGTGATGTTAAGTGATTATTAGCCAAAACTGGAATTCTACAGAGGAATTCGAGTGATTTAGCTAGAAATGGAAGATAGAAAATTGTAGAAGAAGAAGATTAAGAGTAAACAGATTGTAATTGTATTCATGAATGAAATCTCTTGAAGAATTACATGGTTATATAGCTAATCAAAGGCTGAAAACCAACTAACTGTAGTAACTAATTTTTCTGCCCATTTTAACTACTCTTAACTAACTGAATTTGCTGAGTTGTCCCAATCTAACTGAATTGAATTCTTTAACTAATTACATTTAAACTTGTAAACTGTAAATCATGTATCAATACTCCCTCGGTTGGAAATCTGGTTTGCAACACACTAACAAACTCCCATGTAGCAGCAGTATCAGCTGGAACTCCTTGCCATTTCACCAAGACTTGTGTGACAACTTTATTTCCCTTCTTCACCATCCTTCTCTGTAAGAAAGACTCAGGCTCAGGACAGTAAGGACTTGCAACATCAGGAATAGGTGGTAGACCAAACTGAGTAGGCACCTCATAACACTTCTTCAATAAAGAGACATGAATTGTGGGGTGTATTTTGACTGAATCAGGGAATAAGAGTGTGTAGGCAACAGGCCCCACTCTCTTCAAAATCTGAAATGGACCATAATACTTGGCTGCTAGCTTGTGGAAAGGTTGGTGTGATATGGTAATCTGCCTAGTAGGGTTGGACCTTGAAGTACACCCAGTCACCAACCTCAGTTTCTATCAGTTCTGTGATTATCAGCTTGTTGTTTCATTCTTAATTCATCCCTCCATAGATGATGTTTCAATAGCTGAAGTTTTAATTCCCTATTGAGAAGGGTGTTGTCAACCTCAGTAGAATCTTCCCATGTCTTGCTGTATATTAGAATGTCATCAAAGAAAACCAATACAAATTTCCTTAAGAATGGTTGAAATAGAGAATTCATCAGTCCTAGAAATGTTGCAGGTGCATTTGACAACCCAAAGGGCATGACTAAGAACTCATAATGTCCTAAATGAGTTCTGAATGTAGTCTTTGGTATGTCCTCAGTAGCCATTCTTAATTGATGATAACCAGACCTGAGATCAATTTTTGAGAAGATCTTTGACCCTCCTAACTCATCCAATAAATCTTCAACCATTGAGATTGGAAATTTATTCTTGACAGTTGCCTTATTTAAATCCATGTAGTCAACACACAATCTTCAAGTACCATCCTTTTTCCCTACCAATACAATAGGAGCAGCAAAGGGACCGCAACTTGGTTGCATGACCCCTTGATCCATCATCTATTTAATTAAGGACTCTATGATATCTTTCTTAACAGAAGGGTATCTGTAAGGTTTCTTATTATAGGTTCAATGACATGTTGTAGTACCACCCTATGATCAAACACTCCTCTAGAAGGTGGAAGTTGAGTAGGTTCTTCAAACAGCTCTTTAAACTCAACTAGTAAACTAGACAATCCAGTATCCATGACAGTCATTTCCTTAGTCTCCAATGAGTTACACTGTACTTCAATATTCCTTGTAGGTTGTAATTGAATTATATATAGTTGAGTTTGGTTACCTGAGAGTTTTGCCCATGTCCCAGCTCCTGCATGCAGCACTTGTCTACCAGCACCTCTGAGGACATGCTTCTTACCCTTATAATTGAACTCCATGTCAATTCTCTGAAGTTCATTTTGATATCACCAAGAGTAAGCAACCACTGATCTCCTAATACCACACCACAGCTACCCAATGGCAATAGTAAGAAAGCTTTGAATACTGCTCCTTGTAATAGCCAAGATAATGTACATATTTTATTAACCTTCATGGTACCATTTGCTGCAGAAACTTCATCAGGAGTTATTTCAACCACTGGGCACCCCAAATATTCCCCCACTGCAGTATCAATAAAGTTGTGGGAACTATCAGTATCTATCAAAATGTGCAGAGGCTTTTTAGAATGATAATCTGTGACTTCCAAGGTTCTATAACCAACTGATCCACTCAAGGCATGAAAGGATATTTCCATCTGTTCTTGAACCTATAATTGCTCTAATTCTTCAATTCTTGGCTCATTGCATCCCCCATTATCAAACTCATGAACTTCAATCAGCTGTTCCTCTAGTTTCAGAACATACAATTGTTTCTGGTTTTTACATTTGTGTCCCACCACATATTTTTCATCATAGAAGAATCATAAGCCTTTTGCTCTCTTCTCATTCATTTCTTCAAGAGTTAGGGTTCTCCTTTTGAACCCTCTTTGTTGTGGTATAATTCCTTTGTTTGGAGTAGGTAAGATAGATTTACTTTGATTTCTTTGATCCCCAAACCTCCTAGAAGGATTCAGACTATTCATTCTGTTTGTAGTGTAAGAAGGATCAGGTTGTCTAACAGTAGAAAGGTAGGCCTCTTGCATCCTAGCAGTTCTGTAAACTTTTGATAATGTAATAGGATTTGATATTTTTACTGCAATGTTCAACTCAGGTTTTAATCCACCAAGAAAACAACTGATGGCAATCTCCTGAGATAAATTGACCCTAGTCAAATGCTTCTCAAATATAGCCTGATATTCTTGTACACTTCCTACTTGTTTCACCTTCTTGATCTCCTCCAAAGGATCATCAAAATCACTACCAAACCTTTCCACCATAGCCATAACATATTCATTCCAAGAGGCAGGTTGAAGATACCTCTTGTACCTCATAAAAGAAAGATGTCATTGAATGGCTTCACCCTCCAACTGTAAAGCAGAAATCCCAATCTTCTCATTATTGGGTACTCTCTATCTCAAAGAACTGATCAATTTTGAATAACCAAGATCTGAGATCTTCTCCATTGAATCTCAAGAATTCTAACCTTGACCATCGATTAGAATTTGATTGGTGAGAATTGAAGCTGTTAGGGCTCCTTTCCCTTTCCCTTTCCCTTTGTATCCTTTCCCCTGATTGGTTGTTTCTAGAAGGACCTTCCTCTTGCATCAATGGAGTTTGCCCCCTTAGGTTTTGCTCCATTGGGTTTTTGTCCCTTTGAGTCTTCCCCATTTGCTGCTAGTTGATTCTTCAATTCGAGCATAGCTTGATCTAACTTCTCTAGAGATGAAACCTTGTTTGCCAAGGTCCCCATTTCTTCAAGTCAAGCCATATAGTTATCATCCACATTTTCCATGCTTTGGGATATAAATTATATATTTATCTCAACTTTCGCTCTGATACATAGCTAATATACTTATTACAACAAACCTCATGAGTTTTGGTTGCAAATTCAAAGTTGGGCCCTTTAACAATTGCATTAATAGGGCATGCTTCTTGGTAGAATCCACAGTAAATGCATTTTGTCATGTCAATATCATACCTGTAGAACTCAATCTACAGATAAGCATGGACACTGGAAGTCTGAATAACTAGTATGACAATGAAAGAACCACCATCATCTACCTAGTTGTGCGACGACTCCTATCCTCTCGCTCCTCGGCCTCGATAGCGATAGCTTGAGCAGGGCAAATCTGTTAAAATTCCAATTTACTTGTTTCGGTACTTGAGACACATCATACCATATAGAATTAAAGTAGGCTAGTAACATCATTGACACAAGTCATAGGTTAAATCCGGCAGCACCATGGTTCATAATAGTGGATGCAACAATCCTTTGAAGAAAGATAAAATATCACTGTTCTAGTTCCAAGGCAGCTCTTTCTTTCAAGTTTGGGTTGTTGAGTGTCAACTAAGGAAGTTTAAACATTAGCCATACTGATGACCATTGAATAACATAAACTTACATGCTTGTTTGCTTTTACACTTCTTGGAGGTGCTCTATAAACTACATATGCTCTTCCTAGAAAAGAATGTTGTAATTGTCACAGGTTTCACAACCTTGAGAGTAAATCATACATTGTCAACTCTTGCCTTTAATCACCATACAAACTGATCAGGATACTTGATCTGGAGAATAACAAATGTTTTGTTTCAAGGTTGAATGCACTAAACAAACTACATTCTACTGAATCATCTTTGGGCATTTTGAACTTATTTTTTATAACTGAGAAATGCCAAGGTTCAGTAGTGGCTCATGGTTCGAAGTTCAGTAAATATTAGACCCACCCATCTACCCTTATCCACTTAAATACCACGCTTTCGCCTGCAGTTGGATTCAAATACGTGACATGCGCCTGATTCACATATCACACGTTGTGATATTACCACTAAAACCAAAGTCCTGGGGCTATTTTGAACTTTCTTCAACCTCTATTTTGCTACGCCTTTTTTTTTTTGGCTAAATAACCTAGATAGCCCCTTAAACTTGGCACGATTTGTAAATTAGTCGCTCAACTTAATTTGTGACCTGATAGACACCTCAACTTATCTTAGATGTCTTTTAAACAAACGAGTCGTACATGGCATATCACGTGTTGTTGTGTTCATTATGAGCGCATGAGTCTTTTTTAAAGCTGCTGAGTCAGCTCTTTTAGCAGTAAAAATATTTTATAACCCAAATCTACCCTCATCTTCCTGAAACTCATCTATACCGCTGTTAAAAGAAAAGCCTTTGCATAAGAACTCTTTCTCACAACCGAAGGCTAAACTCTCATATCAAATCCTGTTTTTATAAAAAAATTTCATGCATTCTCTTTTATCCCGTGAACTTCATACTCGTTTAACAACAAAAAAAATAAAGGTCACAGTATTATTTGGAAGCTTTGAAGGTTTAATAAACAAAGACAACTTTAAAGAGTCAAAGTTCAGGTGTATGA